>JAQPPZ010001119.1:0-1200000 GCA_028583015.1 Wollemia nobilis | reverse complement strand
AAACTACAAATCATCTATCACCAAGAATAAACTATGGAAAGGCTAGCTCATTGTAGAGATGAGATGGATAGCCTAAATCACAATACGCTTAGTCCACCTACATAGATAGACTTATGTATGGTGTAGAGATGGGTGTACCCTTTTGACATACTAAAAGAGATGAGCTAGCTCATCATAGGTTATGTATGGTGTATATATGGGTGTACCCTTTTGACTTACTAAAAGAGATGAGCTAGCTCATCATAGGAATGAGATAGATAGCTTATTTACAATACACTTAGTGCACCTACATAGATGGACTTATGTATGGTGTAGATATGAGCATACCCTCTGGACAGAAAAAAAAAGGACAAGTTGGCTCATCACGAAGATGAACAAACAACTTAAACATAGGGTATTAAGTCACTAGATAACTTCATAAAGAGTTTTATGGAGGGTAGTGTTATAAAAATCCTTAACGAGTGTATAAAGGGAAAAAAAATCTCTCTTTCAAGTGGGTTGGATTGTTTTGGGATATTACACTCATCTTCTCATTTTATTTTAATAATGTTTTTTTTACATTATCTTTGATACTTCCTTTGAGATTAATCTCTTTGTGAATATTACTGAGCTTCATCTATATCATTTAGACATCGAAGTAACATTCTAAACATCAAAACATATCTAGTTTTTCAAATCCGATATATGTATATTAGACGCATCTATATGTATATCAATACTATAAATAACACTTCTTAAATATCATCAAATTTAAATACTTTAATCATAATTTTAAATTATTAATCTTAATAAACCTTATATTATCTTTAAAGCATCGTAATTAAAAACTTTCCACCAAACTTAATTTTTAAAAAGCAAATTTAAAACATTCTAAGAACATTTGAATTTTAAAACTTAAAAATAAACAATCTAAAAGTTTAAAATTTATTCAACTAATAACATCATCATCTATCAAAACATGACATATTGTTGTAAAAATAATTTTAAAAATTTTCTTAAATTTAAAAACAAAAATTGATCAGATAAGTTCTAAAAAATATTTTTAGGCCACAAATTTCTAATATTTAAAAAATATATATCCAATGCATCCTAAGGAGTACAATGCAATGGTTCGGACAGATGCAATGGTTCGGGCTTTGGATCTTCTTTGGGAGGTCCAAGATTCAAACCATAGCGTAGGTGAATGTGTGAGGGGTGGGTGGGTGTATGATTATACATAACAAAAAAAAAAAAAATTGTATATGTTTTATGTTTATATCTAAGCAATACAATATGTTAAAAGTACATATAATCTATTATATTATATATATATATATATATATATATATATATATATATATATATATATATATATATATATATATATATATATATATTTATATTTATTTATTTATTTATTTATTTAAAAAAATACATATATTTCAATGATATATTGTTATTTAAGTTATTGAAATTTTAATTATGAAAATATTTAAAGGGAACATAGGCAATACAATATGTTAAGACTACATACATTTTAATAATATATTTTTGGACTGTTATTTAAGTTGGACTATCATTTAAATTAACAAAATTCCAATCATGAAAAAGGTCTTTGTCTTGGGTCCAAAACTTGCCCAAAAAAGTGGTCTTAATATGTTAAGAGTGCATATATTTTAATAATATTTTTTTGGACTATTATTTGAGTTGGACTACCATTTAAGTTGTCGAAATTCTAATTATGAAAAAGGTCTTTGTCTTGGTCCAAAACCTACCCAAAAAATAGTGGTCCTAATTGTACTGTTTATATCTAAGCAATACAATATGTTAAAAGTACATATAATATTTTTTTTATTTGTGGAAAACATCCCAAAAGGGATGCCACTTTCGGGTAAGACCCAAGGAGGCAGGGGTATCCATTCCACCAAAAATGCCCAGGACTCGGACCTGGCCTACCACCTTTGACATACTCAAGGAGCAAACAAACACACAAAACCAATTTAAAAATAAGTAAATAACAACAAAAATAATAAAATAAAATAAAAAAACATACTCCTTGAGTGTGTCAAAAACAAAACCACAACCAAACACGCACAATAATATAAAATAAACCACAACACAAACCACATAGAAAAATAGAAGAACCACATAACAAAACACAAACAAGACAAAAACAACAAAACACTACAAAGACATAACCCCAAAAAACATAAAAAATAAACACAACCAAAACCTAAAAAATTAAAAAATTAAATAAAAATAAAAATTAAAAACAACCAACAACAAACAAAACAAAAACAAAAAACATAGAAAACACTCACACATAAAAACACAAAATAACACAAACAAAGAGAAACCCAAGAACAAGAACGAAAAAAACACAAGAACAATAACAAAACATAAAAAAAAAAAAATAACAAAAACATAAGAACAACAAAAAACAACACAAAGAACACAAAAACAAAACAAAATAAAAAAACCCACCCACCTTAAAAAAACTAAACAAAATAAAAACAAAAAAAAAAAAAGAAATAAAAAATGAACAAAACAATGACCTATCTAGACCAAAAGACTATTAAGGCAAGAATCAACAGAGGAAACAAAATAAAGAATAGAATGAGCTAGGGAACTAAAAAAAATGAATGAACCAAAGATAAGCAAAAAAAAAACCACGGAACTTCATAAGTTGCTCACCAAGTAAGCACCCTACGATGCAATAAAAGCTCCAATTAAAGAACCTCACCTTAGGCTAGAAGATCACCTTTGTTCAAAGCCCACAAACGAGAAAAGATGTCAGAAGAATGGTTGGGATTATTATGGCATAAGGTCAAATAACCTTGAGTAATTGAATACTCACCCTTAGTAGTGTTGTTCCATCCAAAACAATCTTTTTCATGGGACCAAGAGAGGGATCTCATATGAAGGATGCCTTGGATATCTTGTCTTTGCCTTTCTAGGATTTGAATAGGCCAGTCCTCAATAGGGATCCAATATCTACCAACCTTTGAATTACCAGTATGGTACCGATAGTAATTAGCCACCTTTATCCAATTAGCTCGGTGAAGCTCCTCCATCCAAGGCCTCCAATCGAGAAACTGAGTTATCAAAGGCTTGTGACCATCCCAAGAATCTATCCAAAAATTTGCATGTTGACCATTATGAATGATCCAAAATAATTTTTTTTATCAAATCCTCACCAGTCTTAAGAACTGCTAAAATGGGAGAACCTTTGGTAGGAAGTTGATAGCGAACAAGGTCTTCAGGACTTTTGTTCTCAACATATTTAGCATGGAGATTATTGGCCCAAAGAGCATTGGGGTTATGCAACATCCTCCAATATAATTTAGCAGCTAAAGCTTTGTTGTTATTAATTGAAGACCGTAATCCTAACCCCCTTCACTCTTAGGAAGACATAAAGTATCCCATTTCACCAAGGCCCATTTTCTTTTCTCCTTAGTACCACTCCAAAGGAAACGATGGCTGATTTGATCCAATTCTCGAAGAACAACCTTTGGGATATTCAAAATGGAAGAAACATAAATAGGAATAGCTTGAAGGACTGATTTTACCAAGGTGATTCTACCCCCATAAGAAAGCCACTTGTTGGTCCACTTTCCAATTTTCTTCTTGACTTTGTCCAACAACCAATTCCAATATTTATTTTTCTGCCTTTGAATATTTATGGGAATACCTAAATAAGTGATTGGAAGAGAGGTCTTCTTATATCTTAGTTTATCCAAGACCATGGATTCCTGTCTAGAAGAGCAATGAAAGAAAATAACTTTAGATTTGTCTTCATTGATAAACTGCCCAGTGGCCTTAGAAAAATAGCTAATGATTTGTTTAATATTAGAAGGTTCCTTAACTCGTAGCTTTACCTAAAAGAGTAGAGTCATCCACAAATTGAAGATGAGAGATAGGTCTAGCTCCATGAGCAATGGTAACTCCCTCAAGGGTTTTGTTTTCCCTCTTTTTGGTTATAGTCCTACCCAAGCATTCAACAAGAATGATGAATAAATAAGGGGATAGCGGGTCACCTTGCCTAATACCTCTAGAAGCTAGGAAATACTGAGAAGGCCTACCATTGATAAGAACTAAGTAGGAAACTGAAGAGATACATCCCATAATCCAATCCATCCAATCCTTAGAGAAACCAAATTGCCTCAAAACTTTGATAAGGAAGTGCCAATCCACTCTATCATAAGCTTTGGATAAGTCTAACCGAATGAACATGGAAGGAGAATTTTGCATATCCATGGAATGGATGGCTTCCTGAGCAAGAACTATCTCATCTACTATTTGACGCCCTTCCACATAACCCCCTTGCTCGGGGAAATAATCTTATGCAAAAGAGGCTTCAACCTTTCTGCCATGATTTTAGTAATGATTTTGAGAAGAACATTACATAAAGCAATAGGTCTAAAAGTTGAGATATGATCAACCTCTTGAGCTTTTGGAACAAGAGTAATATAAGTTTTATTTATAACCTTCAAAATTTCTTTGGCTTTCCTGGCTTCTTCCACCACCTCTAATAAATCAACATGAAGGATATCCTAGAACTCTTGGTAGAACTCAATAGGAAAACCATCAGGACCTGGGGTTTTCCATTTTTGCATTTTAAAAACTACTTGTTGAAGCTCATTGATAGTAATAGGAGCAGTAAAAATAGAGTTCTCCTCAGAAGTGATAAGAGAAGGGATTGCTTGAAGAACATTATGTTGTGAAGCTGAGTCAAGGGGAGTAGCAGCAAAAATATTGGAAAAGTAATCAACAACAATAGAGTTCATGCCATCCCAAGTATAAACAACATCTCCAGAATCTGATTTTAAGGAAGAAATAAAGTTGTGAGATCTTCGAGCTAGAAGAGATTTGTGGAAGAAATTTGTGTTTCGATCTCCTTCTTTGAGCCATTGAATTCTAGATTTTTGCTTCCATAAGATTTCTTCTCTTTTTTCCCATTCCTCTAACCGAGTTGTGAGTTTAATTTCATCTCGCACTTCTCTTCTCCGTGAGGCCATCTAAATGGATTTTCTTATTCAAATTTTCAAGATGAGCAATAACTTCATGTTTTTTTTTATGAACATCCCCAAACTCTTTCCAGTTCCAAGTCTTGATTTTGGATTTAATGTATTGTAGTCTTTTGGCAAAATAGAACATCTTAGTCCCATGCCTAGGTTTACCTTCCTTCCACCATTGTTGCACACGAGGTCTGAAGGAAATGTCTCTAAGCCACATTAATTGAAAATGAAAAGGAGAGAAACTCACATTGGTTTTCCACATTTCCACCATGACTGGCCAATGATCCGAACCAACATTATTAAGAGTCTTCACTTTAGGAATGTGACCATGGATTAAGAAATTTTTAGAGAGCAAAAACCTATCCAATCTCTCCATTATACAAGCTAAGCCTTGCCTTCTGTTAGACCAAGTCATAAGGCCATTATCTAGTTGGATATCCACAAGATGGAGGTTTGCAATATATTCGCTCATGAGGTCAATGCTTTTGTCCAAATTTCTCTTTCCCCCCATTTTCTCATCCAGAGAGAGGATGGTATTGAAATCTCCTCCGATCAAGATCCAAGCTTTAGGAAAATGAGAGATAATATGAGTAATATCCTTCCACTGTCTTCTTTTTTCCTCCAAAGAAGTCGAAGCATAAACAAGTAATGCAGAGCATAATCTGGTTGGAATGTCTACTTTGAATAGCTATAGCCAACAAACCCCAACTGCCAACCATATGGTGAATAACTACCTCTTTTGGATCCCAAAGACAAGCAATGCCACCCGAAGTCCCTTGGGAACTGAGGGAAACCACTTTTCTAGCTGGCCAAATTTTACTGGCAATTAAGTCCATATCCTCCATTGACATCTTTGTTTCTTGAAGGAAAACAAGATGTGGATGATTTACCTCGAATCATTCTTCTAATTTCATTTTGTTTTGAAAGACTCCCTTTGAGTCCTCTAATATTCCAAGTGATGATCTTCATTAATACCAGGGCTAAAAAAGTTGGGAAGGGCATTAATATTACCTTCCTCTACAAGCTTTTCACCTTCTTTTACCATATGATATTGATTGGTCTTGCGACCTACTTTTTTATTAGAATCCATCTTCAATTTTTTTTCCCTGTTTCTTGACTTATTCCAATTGAATCTGAGATGGCTTCTAACCTTGAAGAATGCTCATACATAGCCAAAATTTTACTAGATGGTTCAACGGAGTCTATATTGGGACCTGCATTATTTGAAGTTTTGACATTTGAAATATTGTTTTTCTTGTGTAAATTTTCTCCTTTTTTTTTCTGTTGAAAACCTTTGATTTGTTGGTTTGTCTCTGAGTTCTTCCCTTCATATTTAAATTGTGTTTCTAAGATTTCAGTTTCCATTATTTCCTCTTCCTCACTTGGGATATCATTTGTGGAAAGGATTTCAAACATATTAGCAGATGACTTTGATTGATCCTTCATAACTGGTTTTTTCTGAGTGTTCTTCTTCTTAGGTATTTGGAAACCTACTGAGTTTATATCTTCTTTCTTTTGATCAAGAATTTTATTTGGGCAAGCACTGAAAAAATGACCATATTCATGGCAAATTCTACAACGAAAAGGAATGTTCTCATAGTCCACTACTTGCTCCCAAGTGTCTTCCCCAAATTGTAATGTGATATTTTTAGGTAGGGGTTTGTCAAAATCCATTAAAACACAAATCCGAGCATAAATAATATGTTCAAAATTTTGAGTACAATCACGAGTCATCATAAAAGTTCCTAAAGAGTTTCCAATTGAAGAAAAAATAGTAGGATTCCAAAATTCAATAGGGAGGCCAAAGAGTCTAACCCACACGGGAGCTATAGAAGGCATCTCTTCTTCAGCTTTAAATTTAGTATGCCAGGGCTTCATGAAAAGCCCCGCCCTTCCAAAAAACCAAGGACCCCCTTGAAAATTTTTCTCTCTATCTTCATTATTAGCAAATAAAACAAGAAAATAACCATTTGGATAAATAGAGATTTGTAACTCACCTTTAGTTTTCTAGCTTTTTGCAGCCCAGACTTTGAAAGCAGATAGACTCGGACGAAAACCCACGAACCGACAAATTAGTCCTCTTTTTTCCAAATCTTCAATGCCAGTCTGAATGTTACCCATATCAAGCTTAACAATAGGAGTTCCATCACCTGCTTTAAGACATCCTGACTCCGTTTTCCTGGGATCAATCTTAGGCATTCTTAGAGGTTTATGGGAAGCCCTAATATTGATATTAGCATTGGGCTGAGGCTGTCCACCATGAAGGGCATCCCTAAAATTCATTTTTGGGACCGAGTCTTCAAAATTCTTACCCTTGATAGGGGTTTTCATAGTAGAATTATTTTGTGGGTGCACCTTAGCACCAGATTCACTTGAGATATGAGCCATTTTTTGATCAACTTCTTGAAACTTGTTTTGTGATCTCTTTAATCCTTGCCCTAGACGCCGTGGAAAGGTATGATTTTCACTTTTCTTTTGTGCAACAAATTGGAAGCCGTTGTCACTCAAGTTCACAGTATGATCTGTTGAAAGATAAATTTCTAACCCATCTTGTATCCCCTGCAACATTTCCTGCTAAAATATTGAGCATAAACCACAAAAATATTGGCCACTAGGGCCCGAAGGCCCTAAAAACCAACCTCTGGAGCTGCTTGCACTCAACCCAGATGAAACCCTCGCATAGCCGCTTGCCAAATATGTCGTTCACACATAGGGATGTGCTAGGATCTGTGTTGCTCCAAATGATATGAAAATTGGTGGAGATGTTCTAGGGTTTTTCAGGCATCTACCCTCAAAATTTTAGCTCAATCCGAGTCCGGATGAGTGAGATATGGCCGAAACGAGTTCGGTAGTTTGGGCAGTCCTGCGAAAAATGTCCAATCAATTTTGCCTCATCTAGTAGCCATCCAATTTTCTACAGGGCATGATATCATGGCAAACATTGATTGAGGTAACTCCCTTCTATTGCATGTTCTTTTGATTTCAAGTACATATAATATATTATATTATATTATTATTATATATACTTATTTATTTAAAAAAATACATATATTTCAATGACATATTGTTATTTAAGTTATTGAAATTTTAATTATGAAAAATATTTAAAGGGAACATAGGCAATACAATATGTTAATACAATATGTTAAGACTACATACATTTTAATAATATATTTTTGGACTATTATTTAAGTTGGACTATCATTTAAATTATCAAAATTCCAATCATGAAAAAGGTCTTTGTCTTGGGTCCAAAACTTGCCCAAAAAAGTGGTCTTAATATGTTAAGAGTGCATATATTTTAATAATATTTTTTTGGACTGTTATTTGAGTTGGACTACCATTTAAGTTTTCGAAATTCTAATTATGAAAAAGGTCTTTGTCTTGGTCCAAAACCTTACCCAAAAAAAAGTGGTCCTAATTGTACTACTATACTTTGTCTGCTTTTACAAATAGGTTGCCCTTTAGGTTTGAATTTGAGTGTCTTTTTGGTAAGTGTTTGGTCAAACAAGTACTTACTAATCCACCTAGGGGCCTAATGTAAGTTGTTACCACAATATAATTATTGAAAATTTATTTGATGTAAAGTAGGAATGACATATGCTTCCAACCATAAAATGCCTAAAACCTATCAATTTTTTTTTTAAGAGAGAATGATAAAATTTTAATAATGCCAATTATGTGCTACATTTATCCAAAAAAAACTCTTGAAATGAAATTACAAACTCGTAAGAGTGTTTCAATATGTAATAGGTGTAGGCAAGTTATTTAAGTTGGAATCTCATTTAAATTATCAAAATTTCAATTATGAAAAAGGTCTTTGTCTTGGGTCCAAAACTTGCCCAAAAAAGTGGTCTTAATATGTCAAGAGTACATATATTTTAATAATATTTCTTTGGACTGTTATTTGAGTTGGACTACCATTTAAGTTGTCGAAAATCCAATAATGAAAAAGAAGTTCTTTGTCTTGGGTCCAAAACCTACCCAAAAAAAAGTGGTCCTAATTGTACTATTGTACTTTGTCTGCTTTTACAAATAGGTTGCCCTTGAGGTTTAAATTTGGGTGTCTTTTTGGTAAGTGTCTGGTCAGGCAAGTACTTACCAATCCACCTAGAGGGGCTACTATACGTTGTTACCACAATATAACTGTTGAAAATTTATTTGATGTAAAGTAAGAATGACATATGCTTCTAAACCTATCAATTTTTGTTTTAAAGAGAGAATGATAAACTTTTAATAATGCCAATGATGTGCTACATTTGTCCAAAAAAAACTCTTGAAATGAAATTACAAACTCGTAAGACTGGTTCAATATGTAATAGGTGTAGGCGAGTTATTTAAGTTGGACTATCATTTAAATTATCAAAATTCCAATCATGAAAAAGGTCTTTGTCTTGGGTCCAAAACTTGCCCAAAAAAATGGTCCTAATATGAAAAGAGTACATATATATTTTTTTTTTTTTGGAAAACATCCCAAAAGGGATGCTACTTTCGGGTAAGACCCAAGGAGGCAGGGGTATCCATTCCGCCAAAAATACCCAGGACTCGGACCTGGCCTACCACCTTTGACATACTCAAGGAGCAAACAAACACACACAACCAATTTAAAAATAAGTAAATTACAACAAAAATAATAAAATAAAATAAAAAACATGCTCCTTGAGTGTGTCAAAAACAAAAGCACAACCAAACACGCACAATAAGATAAAAGAAACCACAACACAAACCACATAGAAAAACACAAGAACCACATAACAAAACACAAACAAGACAAAAACAACAGAACACTACAAAGACAACCCAAAAAAGCATGAAAAATAAACACAACCAAAACCTAAAAATTAAAAAAATAAAATAAAAATAAAAATAAAAAACAGCCAACAACAAACAATAAACAAAAACAAAATACATAGAAAACACTCACACATAAAAACACGAAATAACACAACAAAGAGAAACCCAAGAACAAAAACGAAAAAAACACAAGAACAATATATATTTCCTTAGACTGTTATTTGAGTTGGACTACCATTTAAGTTATCAAAATTTCAATTATGAAAAAGAAGGTCTTTGTCTTGGATCCAAAATCTACCCAAAAATAGTGGTCCTAATTGTACTACTATACTTTGTCTGCTTTTACAAATAGATTGCCCCTGAGGTTTGAATTTGGGTGTCTTTTTGCTAAGTGTCTGTTCAGACAAGTACTTACCAATCCACATAGGGGAGCTAATGTACATTGTTACCACAATATAATTATTGAAAATTTATTTGATGTAAAGTAGGAATGACATATGCTTCCAACCATAAAATGCCTAAAACCTATTAAATTTTGTTTTAAAGAGAGAATGATAAACTTTTAATAATGCCAATGGTGTGCTACATTTATCCAAAAAAAAAAACTCTTGAAATGAAATTACAAACTTGTAAGAGTGGTTCAATATGTAATAGGTGTAGGCAATGAGGTATCCATTAATTCTCTACTAAAAATAAAATGGACATTAGCAAGAAACCTCCAAAGCTTAAGAACTCAACATAGGTGAGGGAGGTGTCAATTGTCCATTTGTATATAATTTTATAAGTAAACCGTATAGATAAAGGTTCCTATAAATAGGAAGCATGTAATTTCATTTCCGTGAGAAAGAAAGAAAATTGCCATAGTTTTTCTCATTAAATTAAATACATATCAATTATTATCATAAAAAAATATTAAAAAAACTAACATAAAACAAGTTAAAACTTCATAATGAACAAAGAGTATATAAGACACTCAAATATAAAATTCAAGATGATATTTATTCACTCCTTTTATTTTTTCTTCTCTTATCTTCTCATTTTATTTTAGTATGTTATGCTTGCATTGTCTTTGATATTTCCTCTGAAATTAAGCTCTTTGTGAATATAACTATACTTCATTTATATCATTTAAACATCAAAACATATTTAATTTTTCAAAACCTATATATAACCAAATTAAAAAAAAAAACATTTCTTAAATATCATTAAATTAAATTTTAAAATTATTAACTTAATAAACCGTACATTATATTTAAAATTAAGTTAAAAACTATCTACCAAACTCAATTTTTAAAAAGTAAGTTAAGAACATTCTAAAAACGTTTGAATTTTATAACTTAAAAATAAACGAAACAATCGAAAGTATAAAGTTATTCAACTAATAACATCATCTATGAAAATATGATCAGATAAGTTCTAAAAAAATTTGAGGCCACAAATTTCTCAAATTTTAAAAAAATTATCCGACGGGTATGTTTTTGGAAGTCTCTTGAAAATTGTAATTCAGAATTGTAACATGTTTTTACATTTTAATAATATATTATTATTTAAATTATGAAATTTTAATTTTAAAAAAGTTTTGTCTTGTTCACAGAATGAGAATGTGGTCCTAAAAGGAACAAATGCAATAAAAATGTTGAAAGTACATACATTTAATAATTTATGGTTGAATTGTTATTTAAGTTAGATTATCATTTAAGTGATAGAAATTCCAATCATTAAAAAAAGTCTTTGTCCTGGCAGGAAAAAAAAAATCCAGTACTTTGCCTGCCTTGAAAAAGAAAAAAAAAAACATCATTTACTGTTTCAAATTGAGGAACGTGCTATCTGCCCATTTGTCAGTTTAGAAGATTGTTGTAACTGTACCATGGCCTCAGTAAATGGGCATACAGTGCCGCCCCTAAAGATGACTAATTAGTAAGAATGATTACTCTTTGGTTTAATAGTTGAAGTTTTAAAAAGTTTGAATTTTATTAGGTAAAGGTGGTATTTTAATAATTAATATATTAAATAAATAATATTTTTTATAAAATTAATTTAACATACATTTTATTAAATATTAAAAATTAATTTATTTGATGTCTGGTACTTTGATAAAGTAGGAATGACTTATGTTTCCAACGATAAAATGCCCACGCTTTTCACTCGAAGATGGGATACAAATAAACGTGATCCTCTATCTTGTCCAACGCGTGCCCACGTGATGAAGGTAACGTGTAGCTGTCGGGAGAAACATAATCACGTGGCCTCCATGCAAACGGGTCGACCTTATACAACAACGTTATCACGTGGCTACCATGCAAACGTGTCGCAACATGTACGACAATGTTATTGTCAATCGTTGAGCTCGTTTTGAATTGTCCGTTCTCCTTTGTCTTTTGTTATAAAGTATATTAACACGTTACAAGTTATATCTATGATAACTTGACTTTTGAAATAGTATTTAAAATAAAAATGATGTATATTGTTTTTAAGAGACCTTGACATTTCATTACATTTAGGTTGTAAAAAAGGTTCACCCAAGAACTAGTTATACTAACCACTAGCTTATATATTTTTAGGTTGTGAAAAAGGTTCACCCAAGAACTAGTTATACTAACCATTAGCTTAGATATATAAAATATATATTTATAAACGTTGAGAGCTTATTTATTTATGATTGGGTATCATTTTAGTTTAAATAGTTTAAATATTTTTTAAATATTTTAAATCCACCGTTAATGTCGTTTTTTTAATAAAATATTAATATTGTTTACGATGTGGTTGACCTTCTGACTGCCATTATAAGACGCCTATCAACATAATTATAACTGTACTTGGTTTGTCTTTTATATATATATATATAAGAAAAGAAACTAAAAAAACTTATATAATACACATATTTAACCATATTTTGATTAATTAATTTATAAAAATTATAAATTTTGTATTACATAAATTTAAAATAATTATTATTACTATTATTTTTTTTATTTGGTTAGTGTGAAAAATTTCTATAACTTGATATCTTGATTAATTAATTTATAAAAATTATAAATTTTGCATTACATAAATTTAAAATTATTATTATTTTTTTTTTTTGGGGGTTACATAGGTGAATTGGTTACAACCACGATTTTTAATAACTACCAGTTCAAACCATCAATGACTGCTTCCAACAAACCCACCTTCTCGTTAAAGTTAACCAAGCATGATGGGAACCGCCGATCGCTCGAGATTTGTACCATTTAAAATAATAATAATAATAATAATTATTATTATTATTATTAGTAGTAGTAGTTAATGTGAAAAATTCTTGTAACCCTTGTTTAGGGTTGAGCATTTTTATTTTACCATGATTTATGGTAAGGCTGAGAATCAACAGTGGATTAACACACAACCCCACACGCTACGTTTGAACCTTGGACCTCCCGAAGAAAAACCAAACCCCGTTTCATCCAAACTTAAATAATTATTTTATAGTAACTATTTTTAATTAAAAGTTTATTTTTTTTAAGGATAAAGATAGTATCAACCTTATAACTTTTTTGAATTGATCAAATAAATAAAATTGACAAAGGTTACACTAGAGAATTGAAATGGTTAAGAGTCTGAATCTTAACATCAACATCATATTAAATTGAAGTGGCATACAATAATTTTCATACAAAACTTTTTTACGTTTGGTTCTATTGAGATAGAAAAGCCATGGACTAAAGAATTCTTTTCCTCAAAATAATGAATTGTACTTTGACTTTTTTCATGTTTGATCCCATAATTTAGGCTTTATAATCATGGAAAACACATCCATCATAGATTGAATTTGAATCTTTATTATGGTAATTGCTTCAATGCTATCATTCGAATACACACTTTAAATTAATAAAATTATGAATTAAAAAAATATTTATTAAAAAATAATAAAAAACATAATTAAATAAATTACTATCAATTAAAAGGTTATATATAATTATCCACTAACTTATAGGTTGTAATAATAAGGTTATATATAATTATCCACTAACTTATAGGTTGTAATAATATAATGAAAACATATTAAAAAGAGTAAGATGGGATTCTTAAAATTTCTATTTAATTGATATTAAGTATAGACACTATTAAGTATCATATATATTTGAC
Source organism: Wollemia nobilis (assembly GCA_028583015.1). Taxonomy (NCBI): domain Eukaryota; kingdom Viridiplantae; phylum Streptophyta; class Pinopsida; order Araucariales; family Araucariaceae; genus Wollemia; species Wollemia nobilis. Next base: position 1,186,090 of record JAQPPZ010001119.1, on the reverse strand, counting down.
ATTGCACACTATCAAATTTTATTATTAATTAATATTAAATAATATTAGAAATATTTTAATGTTTTATAATATTATTATTTTTATATATAAAGAGCATTGTTTAGTAGTATAGTCTGTAATATCTTTGATGTAATATACTTAGTTAATTAAACTAGTTTTCTAAATTATACTCATGATGCAACTAGTAAGAATCCATCATAGAAAGTCAAAAATGTACTAATTTGCCCCCTATCTTGTTATGTTGGAATATAATATTAAGAATTTTCATCTCCAAACTCTTAATCTTCTCAAGAATCAAATCAATATATTGGGTCTTTCCTTTCTTGAAAATAAAATTATTTTTATTATTTATTATTATGTGTAGACATGGAGAATTGATCCATTAAGATGAGTTATTTTCCTTAGATCTTGAGTTTTCCCCTCAAAAAAGTAGAGTCATATTTAAGCCAAATTTTCCCTTATCAAATATTTTTCATTCTTTTCAAAACCTATACCATTGGACTGGGCTCGAAAAGAGCTTTTCGATGGTATAATTTTTATCCTGTTCTGACTCTTTTTGGTCTCCCAAAGTGCCAAAATAATGCACATGGGTCTAGTTGTCACAAATTCACGGTCATCCAATATAGGGCACGAATTTGCCATCTTGGGTTTTTTCTTTCAAAAACCCTTTCTAGCATCGACACTTTGTGATATCGTCCCTTGCTCGAGGTTAAGTTTTTGTTAACCTCCTCCAAACCTCTTAGAAAAAGAGGATTGGATCCCCTCTTTTCCATCAATCCAAGGAATCAATCAAAGGAATAAATCCAATCATAATCCATCAATCCAATGAATCTTCTTGAGAATCCTAATGTTGACTTGCTCATGGTTCATGCTAATAACTGCTCTTTTGTTGTGTGATTATTATTTCAATTCCTTCTTTGGTGTTATTTACTCTTGGTGGATAAGTGTTGGAGCCCTATGGAGTAGTCTACTATCTTGGAAGTCTTCATCCTTTTATCTACTTTATTTGCTACCACCAAGTTATTTTTGCTTATTTGCATTCATATACTATTAAATTGCACATATTTTATTTTTATTTTCATATTATTCTACTTTTTCTTTCTGTTGTGAATTCGTGCCCCATAATTACAAGGCACAAATTTGCCATACAAGATGTGAATTCATCATACAGGGCATGAATTTTCCTATGATAAGCTTGGGAGAAAAAATTTACCCCCAAACCCTAGATCTGTATTTCATGTTACATCTAGAGCATAATTGTATAAATTGCACTTTGTTCATCATATTGTTCTACTACATTGTATTATGTTTTTCATCTTCCAAAAAGGTCAACTTTCACTTTTGCATTTTAAAGGTTGGCTAAAAGGACCTAGGGGGCTTGACTATTGTCCCTTCAAGTACAATCATATAGTGGCTTAAGTAGGCCCCCTAACGTTGATCATATTTTTTGAAAATTTTGTGAAGTTATTTTGCAGGATTGAAGTTGTGGGGCATTGTTGGATGCAAGATAAATATTGGAACAACCATCAAATCATATAAGTGCTCTAGTAGATCTTTAAGTTGTTTGTTGATTGCTTTTTATTCATTTCTATTCAAGATAAATATCACAAGTAAGGAAGAGCATTTGATTAAATTCATAGGCATTTGAAAGAATAAAAGCATATAGTATGCATTTAGGTTTTTAACCTTGTTTGTGCATTTATCTTGGACCCTTGCTCAAAGATTTTGCTTTGCAATCCTAGGTTTAATGATCATTCAAGCAAAGAATCATTCTAGGGTTAGCTCTTATCTTCTTGCAACTTGTATTTTGTATTTTTCTTTCTTTTTTTATAAGTGTAGTTTTAAAAAGGCTAAACATAGGTGCATTCTAAAATTAAAACATCAAAACACATTCCACCTCAAACTTGAAGCAAGTCCTAAAACCGTTATTGGTGAACCCTTCCCCTGGTTGCCCACTAAGTGTAGAGTTATAACATACCCCCATGGTTCACCTCGGTTCCCAATGGATCCAATCGAGAATCGTATGCGGTAGGACAATTTTCCTCCTCTACATCTTTGGTGAACCCAATGTGAACACGCATCTTAGTGGCCAAATTAGGAAGCCTTTTTCCTTTGCTCTTCTTGAAAACCTTAAACAAGACCCCTAATTCAGTTTGCTTAGATCATGGAACATTAATAAATATCTTAAAATATTTTTGTGTGTGTTTCGTTAGTTTTCTCTTCTATCCTCTCTCTTCTTCTAATGGATTCATTCCTTAGAAGTCAGTGAAGGCAACTAGAGTCTGTCATATTCCCCAAGAATATTATGAGATTGATAGAGGGAACCCTAACCTTGATACAGAAGAGTAAAAAAATATTGAAACTAAAATAAACTATGATCCCTTTGAAGGAATTAATGGTGGTGTTGGGTTGCATAATCCCAACCTATTTTACACCCCTATTTTTTCAAAGAATATCAAAATTTGGGTCTAGGTGATTTTAGGGAGTCTCGATCACGTTAATAAAATTATGGGGTTGTCAGGCTCAATGTATTTTGCTAACAAGTCATAATGAGAACTTTGGTCTTAAGAGTCATTAAAAAGTCCATGTTATAGTCCTTGTTCTTGTAATGTCAAAGAAAATTTATCAAAATTTATAATCCCCTATCATATCCCCATTCCATCTTGTTTCATCCCATTCGTAAAGTCCATTCCATATCATCTCATACACCCGTACCATCTCATTTAAATCATCATTTTTCAACCACATCATCCATATAAGCTTAGGACATAAATTTCCCCCTTCAACAATTCCATCTCGTATTAATCCATATCATATTTTTCATAAAATATCATTAAGCCTTCATGCCATCACCATAGTATGCCTTAGGTTTCATATACTTTTTTAGAGGTCTTTACCATGGTCCAAGTTCTAAATTTTTTCCTCAAAAGTCTGTAAAATCAAAGTTCTCAACCTTTTTCTCTTCATCGCTGTCAAAATCACCTATCATTGTTCCATCGATAATAGACCTAAACTATCAGTAACCTCACTAACAAAGAAAAGAAAGCACTTCCTTTATTGCTAATTATGATTCCTCATCGCTAGTTCATCAGTAACTACTTGAGTCAATCAGTACCAACATTGGTCAAAATAATGCAAATCCTCCTCTATCACTGATGTAAAAATCTCGTCTCCCATGCATCAGTGATCGTGCTAATAGATCAGTGATCGATTCAAGTCCATCTGCATAAGGTCCTCATTGCGACTTAAGGGTCCAAGTCCCATTCAACATGAGTTCCCCCTTTCATAATCATGCCTAATTCTTTTATCACCTAAAGTTCCAAGGGTCATAAAAACACTGAAGCTTAATTCCCATCATTGACTAATCACAATAACCTAACCGATGACCAATAAGGCAAGACCTGTCTGTTTGAATCCTAAGTATTAAAGTTATAGGGTTAGAAGTTAATATTCATTATCAAAACCCTCGCATAACGTACACCAAGTCACCCTTAATGCTTGTAAATATTTCCCACCATGGTCTTCCTAATCCTAAGTATTTCACAAGTCTAAAATATTTTTTTTGGGATGACAAAGTTCATCGTCAATGCAAATCCTCCTTCACTCAGATATCAACATTTTTGGTGGCTCATCAACAATCGAATATTTTCAAATCCTTCAAATTCATAAAGCTCTAAGTTTCGACACGTACTCAAGGTCTCTTCATCGCTCATTCGAAGCCCTTGTTTCCAATTCATCAACGATGGCAGATGATGATCAGCGATGATCAAAATTAATCAATGATAAAAATGCTTGCTCATCCGCTTGAATTCTAAAATATTTTTAAGTCTTCTTAACAGCCACCTGATGTATAAAGCCATTTTTCACCAAGGCTACCCATGGCTTAAGTAAAGCTTATCCTCGTTGCATCTAGAAGACCCCAGATGCCAATAAATTGATGACCATGCCAACCAAATTATGATAGCACAAATCAATACCAAGATCTTTTTTCATCATCGATAAAAACTCTCATCATCAATTCATCAGCGATCAACCTCTCTAAAGCTCGACGTGGTAATTAACAACAAAATATTTTGGGATCGAGGAGCGAAATACCAAAAGGTAATCCAAGGCATGTGTAAATATCTTGAGATCCAATAAAACCATAAGAGTGTTGCTCTAGGAGAGTGTTATTGGATGTGGCACCAATAAGCATCCAACATGGAAAATAGTGGGTCTACCAAGCCAATTACAGTAATTATTTCACATAACACAACCATCAAAGTAGCTCAGCTTGTAAGGATATAATTTTGGAGCTTAAAGCAAATCTCAAAGAAGTAGAACATCCTAGCTCTAACAAACTGCACAATACACTAGAAAATGGAATCATGGCCTCCCAAAACTCGCCTCAACCGCCTGACGTCCTAAGTATGGGGAAAGTACTGCAAATCCAATTCCATTCCAGGTATGCCAAAGATAGACTTATATTTCAATAGCTTATAAAACTTTGCAGGTGGCAAAAGAGAAGACCTTAGGTCACATGGACAAAGACGAGCAAGATAAAATCTCATAAATCGTATAGGATGAGTCTAGAAACATGTGACTGCTAGTTCAAAGCAAGCCAAATCTATTCAAAATCTAGAGGCATAGTTTCATAATCATCAATCAACACCATGCCCTACTCCTATTTGGTCTTATATAAAGATAGATGTCCTTCTAGGACTAGGTGAGAACTTCAACATTTAAGATGAGCCAAAGAGTGCAAATAGAGAATTGTAGAAGGAAATAATATGTAGCCCAAGGGGTGTTTGTTAACTAATGTTATAAAATGCAAGAGGTGTAGGAGAAATGAGCAATTTTTTAAACATTGACAACTTTTCTACTTTGGAAGTAGCCCTGCCACCTAAAGGAATATAGTTACAAAAATGTCACCTTGACGGAATATAGTTATAGAGATATTTTGTTATCGGAGGTTCACTTATTTTGTGCACCTCCAATTATCTTCTTTGGTTTATTTATCCTCCCCATCCCTGATGCCCTAGTACCATTGTTGTCCACCTTCCTGTAAATAAACCATATATTTCATGTTTCTTGGTATCCTCCTTTGTTTTTTGTGTACCTTCAACTCTACAATGTCCTCCCACCATCATTTCATGTGTATTATGAGGTTGTATTATTATACCACATACACCCCATTTTTTGGTTAAGTCTTGTTGATTTCTTGCACCCCTTAGGTATGACCTTCACATTTTTCCAGTACTTTAGATATACATTTGTTGCACTTAAGAGAATGCTCACATAGAAAAAAAAATCTAATTTTTGCATATTTTGAGCAAGAAATTCAAGATAATCATAAAAGGATAAAATGAGGTCAGCACTGGACCCACCATAAAAAAATGTAAAATTTGAGCCAGTTGCAAAACCAAAGCAATAACAGACTCTTTTTGAGGAAGGTAAAATAGAGAAGCTAAAGCGTCGACCTTTCTTAATAGATGGCAGCACCTGAGAAATCTTGACATCCTATGACAGAGAAATCTTTGTTGTAACACATTCAAAAAAATGAAGGGCTGAGAGAAATCCAAGTGGATGTCTCTGAGTCACACATCTATAATAAAATTGTAGAATTTAAATTATAAAAGAGGTCTCTAAAGCCATAATTCATCATCAAGCATCAGAATAGCAAAATTTTGCAAGAGGTATTCTGAGTGTTTTGTCTAGGTCGACTATATTTTCCTTTGTTGTCTTTATTTTCCATTTCTCAATTCTTCTCACCTTTGTGTAGGGATTGCCAAGAGTTGAGTTAGTCTACCTAAGATCATTTCTAGGAGTTGCTTCAAGGAGTTGGAGTCTTCATGTCACTATAATTAGGATAGGAGATCAAAGTTCCCTTGTTACATTATTTGAACAAGGTGAACATTGTATTGTGTTATTTAAGAGACCTAAGCACATCATTGGGCTCTAATATTGTAATCATTTGGCATTGAACATAATACAAATTTTGGCTACTACTCTTTGGCATATTCTGAGCCATTGTGTGTATGTTGTTTATTTGTGCATTACATTATTTGAATTCACAAGTAACACTTTCTCTTGCTGATTTAATACCTGTGTTGATTACGTTATTCAAATGAATATGGGTATGTCAGTTCTTTCTTTTTTTTCTCACTATTTCATAAAATTGGTTAAGCTTTGCTATAGTCACCCAATAGATAAGGCATCGATCTGTATTCTTGAAACTAAGGTTGAAAGTGCTATATTAGCTTGGTCATAATTCAAACCCATAATAAAACCCATCTGATCTAGTTGAGCCAAAAGGATAGAATATCCATTGTTAATTAGGCTCTTATTGGGGTGTCCAGACCTGACCTAGTATTTCATGAACTCGTATTAAAATATCTTTACAGGTCAAAGTAACAAGTCCACCAGAGCTTGCATTTCTCGTTGTGAATCTAAAAATTTGGGTAGCATGATAGATATCTTAAGGATGCCTAAATTTTCCACAACAGATATGTAGCGCCATTGTTGGGGATGAACTCATGTTAATTGTATTAATTTAGTTTATATCCCCATGACATTGTAAACCCCTTGTGCTAATTTCCTGACATGGGTATTTTGTGGTTATCATTTATCAGTATCTTTGAGAGTCTGTGAGAAACCCAAAGAGAGTTAAGGCTGAGCAATATTTACTAGAGTGAGATTCTTTTGCATGTAGTTGTGGTGACTCTAAACTGAATGAACCCAAAGAAGATTCAAGAATCTGATCTAGCTCATACAAGAAGGAGCGATAAGCAACTCTTTCAAGAATTTGAGAACCCAAAGGTATTTATCCAAAATTGAAAAAACTCAGTTCTTAAAAGTCAAGTTTATAGAACTAAATCATATCGTAGCAGTAAGAATTTGTTAACAAGCAATGTTCCTTTAGATAGTAATTCTAGCATCTCAAATTGTTATGTTAAGAGTATTCTAACTGCTAATCTGACTGTAAGCGTAGCTGTTACTACCCCCTATTATCATCATGGCCAATCCTCCTCCTCAAAATAACCCTCCTCCTTAGAATAACCAAAATAATCAGAACCTTCAGACTTGAGAACAAATAGGTACAAGCCTTTTTAGTTGCCCCCATATCTTCATGACCTTCCTAGTAAAGCCCATAAATACTTGCCTAAATTCCAAGGTAATAATGTTGTAACTGGAGAAGAGCATATCAAAAGCTTTCTATATGCCCTAGATAGCCTTGAGGTTGAGGAAGAAGATGTAGTCCTCAGATTGTTTCTCTAGACTTTAGAAAAGGATGCCAGATATTGGTTCAATAGTCTCCTAAAAAATCACATCTCTAATTTCTAATTCATGGAGGAAGTGTTTCTAAAGAAATACGAAGAAAGGAAAAATGAACAATCATTGCTAACTAAATTAGCAACCATGAAGAAGAAAGAAAATGAATCTGTAGAGGACTTTAATAGATGATTCTTCAAAATAAGAAATAATATTCCCACCACCTTGAGACCCAATGACAACTAGTCCATCTGCTTCTACAAAAATGCATTCCCTGGAGAATTCAATTATGAGTTAAGGCAACAAAGGGTTACCACGATTGATGAATGCATGGAAAAGGCTATAGAAATCAAAAGAGATATGATAGATAGTGGGAAAATGAAATCCCATTTGTCAAAACAAATCCAAAGCCATGCAGATAAAAAACCCAAAAATGTTGGCTTCTCATTTTTAAAGAAAACTAAGCTAGATCCCATAGAAAATTTGTCTAGTCAATTAACTAAGATTTTCAATATAATGAACACTAGGTTGTCTAGAATTGAGAGAGAGAAAGGAGAAAATATTGAGTCATCCTAGAATGAAAATAGCTCATCTTTAAAGAGAAACTTTAATAGAAATTAAAGTAGAAACAACACTAATGAAGGATTTAGGAATGAAAACAATAATGGTTGGAGGAATAAATAAGGACAAAAGGATATAAGCACAGTCTCCAACCCAATAGCTTTGGCTAACCTAGTCTTCAACTACCCTTTTTACTATCCTGCCTATGACACTCCTTATAACTTAGAAGATTATGGCATATACATCAGCATACATTCTGGTATTAATCTAGAAGAGAATTTAGATTAAGACATACGAGTTAATGCATGTTGGACTAAATACGATGAATCCAAGGATATTTAGTTCAAAAAAAACATGAGAAAACTACCTACTTTATAAGGACAACCTAGAGCCTTAGTCTTAGAAAATATAGAAATTCTTAAGAGACCATAGGATAATAGGTTTGAGAGAATGAAACAAGGTAGATTAGCACCAATAGAAGAAATAGAAACACTAGAAAGAGTCCATGCGGTAAATCTAAGAAATAGAACAGTCCCAGATAGAACTAATAATAAGGTCAATACAAAAATAAAAAACCAGAAGGTAACAAGAAAATAAGCTAGTGATAATCAACCTTCGGTTTTGGAGAAATAAATAGAATATGATGCTCATAAACAATAGGATTCTAGCAAAAATGCAAATATTAAGAGAATTGAATTTGATGTCGGACAAGAACTGGCAAAATAAAAAAATAAATATTACCTTTGGAGAACTAATGACTATTCCAAAATATAGAGATCAAGTATGTAGAGCTTTCGATCTGATAGAACCAATAGGAAATCAAGTCTGCAGTGTTTCAATAGCAAATCATCCAAAGCCTATCCCAAGAAATCCATCTTCAGTAAGACCTTTCTATATATCCCTTAGGTATACATCAGATCTAGGAGACCAATATGTAATCCATAATTACATGCTAGATAGTGGGGCATCCCATAATATTATGCCAAAACAAGTGGTAGATCAACTAGGTCTCATATGTACCAGAGATTCCCCACCCATATCAGTAATGGATAATAGGCAAGTACCCTATGTTGGGGTGATAACCGGTCTACTTGTTTTCTTAGATCAATATCCTAAAAAAGGGATAGTCATGGATATGGTAGTTGTGGATGTAGACCCATTATTTTCCTTGCTATTATGCAAACATTGGGCATAAAAATTAGGGGTTCCATTCAACTAGATTGGTCATATGCCACCATCCCCCTAACAACCAAATAACAAGCTACGTTAAGAAGGGAACCTTTCAATAAAAATTTAGTAGAATTAAGAAAATCTGACAATACCACAATAAACTTAATCAATTCTATTGAAGAGAAAGATATAGGCATGTACTTAGTTTGGCATACCCCATTCTTAGATAACATTCTTGAAGTTGTAGATATGGATCCACAAACGGTTATAGAAATAGATGTTGAATCCACCAGAGTACTTAAGTCAAAAATATGGACCATGAAATTCGATGGGGCTAAGTCTTAAGCTGGTGCAGGGGCTGGAATAAACCTTACCGACATAAAAGAGAACTATCTAAGGATAACTTACAGGTCAAAATTCTCATGTACCAATAACATAGCTAAGTATGAAGCATTACTGTTAGGTCTAAGGAAGGCAAAGGAATTAGGAATAAATTACTTGATAGTCTATGGAGATGCAAAGCTCATAATACAATAAATTAAAGGGAAATATCAAACAAAACATCCCCTATTAAAACATTATAAACAAGCAGTACATGATAAAATAGACAAATTTCTTACCTTCAATATATTGTATATCCCAAGAAAAGAAAATCATGAGGCAAATATATTGTCAATAAACACATTTGATGCAGATTCCCATGAGATAGACACTAAATATATGGATATATTTCCTACCATTTCTATTTATCATCCATATGTACCAGATAACATTGTATATTTTTAGGTTTTCAAGATGATGTTGATATCCAGGATTTCATGACTATGCAAAATTATTTTTCTGATGTTTTATGTGATGAAGAAGATGAGCTGAAGTTAAAAAATTTCATTGGAGAACCTGAAGTGATACAACTAAAAATGAATAAGATTTCAAAAGGACTGATTTATTTAGAAAGTCTCTTCGATGATTTTGATAGGGCTCACAAGCCTATTTTTCAAGAATTAGAAGTAGACGAAGTCAATATAGGAACTGAAAAAGAACCAAAGATAGTCAAAATTAACAAGGCTTTGGGAGAAAAAGAAATAAACCATTACATAAGCTTTTTGGGAATAAAATTGATGAGATATATTATACAAGAAAGGTGTTACAATATATAGGCATAAGCCTATATGCAAGACATGACAAGTGTCAAATAAATATGACAAGTGTCAATATAGAAGGCATAGTGCACATTAATTCTAACATTCCCCCTTAATGTTCACTATCCTAACTATAGAAAAAAATAATTCAACATTAGGTAACATTCCCCCTTAATGTTGAATTCTCTAAAAGAAACCTATCATCCTCCTTTATTACATTATTTTTTCTAGGCTCGTGTTCTTTGCACTTGGCTCTCCAACTGTGAATAATGCTAGATCAACGATGTATACATCTTAGTCTGTTGCCTCAGGGTCATCCACTTCCTTGGATCTGTTACCACTAGGTCAGTTGTCTAAGTGCCTCAAGGACATCCTATGTGCCTCAGAGTCAGCCACTTCTGGGTTAGTTACCTCTGCAGGTCATCCTCCAGATATGTTGCCTCTCATAGGTCACTAACTAGATTCACCATGAATATCAAATACCTCATGGTGAACTCAATCTAGAAGGTGTCAATTTCTGTCTAAAATGCACCTTAATACAAAATAAAATATGAGCCATGAAATACAATAAAATGAGCCATAGAATCCAAATATGGAGGAGAAGAAGAAAGAAGAGAATAGAATCTTCTAAAGTATCTTCGTTTGTAGTCTTCAAAAGTAGATCCAAAAAAATCCTCAGCTAGAGTCTAGGGTGTCTATGTTTGTATTTCCTAGAGTAGGTTTCCTTATGGTGACCTCCTCATCCGACAAAAAATCATGGGTAACCAGCCACTGCATCCGCCAGGTTCAATAGAGAAGGTGACTAAATACTAGGATCACATACAAATTTACCTTGGGAGTGTCGGGTACAACCGAGAGTGCACTCCAAGGTACAAAAATTTGAGGTTAAAAAATGTATATAATACTACCTCAAAATTGCAATTGGACACCACCAATGTGTCCATCACAAAATAATCTTTTTGACGACTATAAACAAGGCTATAGTCAGATTTCAATAAGTCCTCCATTCATGAGAAAAAATAGCATGCCTCTCTAGGCAGAAAACATCGCTTAATAGCAGCATCGCTCTGTGGTGGAATAAAAAATAACTTCACAATGTTCCAGAGAAATTACATAGGCCATGTTGGCCTTTCACTCCATACGACAAAAAAACATTAAAAAATGGCCATTTAAGCCATTATTTCGGCCAATGCAAATTTTACATTCAAAATGTTTGTCCTCTTAATAAAATTTAAAATACATTATTTTCCAAATAACTTATAAGTAATGCCCCCTTTAGATTTAAATAATGAGCCCCTTAAGTGCTTTGGATTTTAATAAAAAAAAAATATTTTCCATATGTCACACGTTCACCTTTTTAAATATTTTCCCAAAACTAAGCACGGGCCAATGCATAAAAGAGGGGGGACCATGTTGTGTGTCTATCACCTCACGTTGGGGGAGTGGCGTGCCACCATAATCATACCTGAGCACCTGACGAATCTGGAGAACTGCTGATATTCTACCCTCTTGAGACTTTGGATTTCATGCTAAAAAATCCTATCAAAAACACCCCAAATCACATCTCTACGTAACATCCACGATCTGCTTTGTTCACCATAAATCATGGATGGGTTTTCATGATGTTGATATTCATCAAAAGCAGTATTCTACACGTAACAACATGCTACTGTTGTGGCTCTCCATCACTCGTAGACCTCCAAAAACTTCTCGTAGAGGATGTCGCTGCTACGACAGCATGCGTATTCACCCAGCTATGAAAAATATCCAGATGAAAGGTGTCAAACTTCATGGTATTTAGAAACCATCATCCTGTATAAGCCCACTTTGTCTTCTTTGACTTCTTCACTCAATCACAATGCCTTCAGTGCTAAGTATCAGAAAGTTAATCATATATTATTGGCGATGTCATTTACACCTGACTAACTCAGGCCATACTCAAACAAAAACAACGACTATAGCTGCCATAACTGCGCACTCAAAGAATTAATGTGGCAAGAGGAAATCTGATACAAATCTAGTGTGAAGACCAGTCGGGATGAAATATTCTATGCATTGTCATAACAACTCTTGATGGAATATGGCTCTATGCCTTTGCTAGTGTCCTTCGAGGGCCAAAATTTGTGGCTGAAATGCTCTAGGTCCTCGATTCATAGAAAATCAACAATATGACTTACCTCCAAAACTCTAAGATACGGTTGTAGAAACACAAGGTTCAATCTACCACATCCATGAATCATGAATCCCAGCATCAGTGGGCCATTAATCAATGGTAATTCCCAATTGCACACCATATTCACCGTGATTCTGTCGAATGGGAGGTTTGTCTAAAAAAATTGGCCACCATTGTGTTTACACCCAATCGACATCAAAATTTTCTCACTTAATCTGCTCCACTAGTTTATTGACTTGAGCTCCCAAAACATGCATCGTCTATTGAGCCTTCCAAAAACATAGTCCTCGCTGCTACATTGTGCATATAAAATCCCTATATGAATGTGTTACTACATATGTTGCACATTATCTACTACCTTTGCGGCTATCATCAACAATAGCCCCTACAGATGCAGGCATAGAACAACCATATTTTCCAAGTAATTTTATAGAACAATCACAACAAAATAATCTGATGCACATTAGAGATTTAATGGCTACGAAGGAGACTCGAATCAGGAACCAACAACTTTGTTCCATAAAATACTTGGCAAACAGCATAAATCTACACCAAAAAAAAAATATTAAACCAGATGGTAATTGTATCCTGTTTTTCATTTCTCCATGGAGAAATTACTTCTACAGACGGATACAAAAAAAAAAATCTCCCAATCACTCTGAAATAAATTTGTAGCCATTAATTTTTCTTCAACATCTGGTTTCTTATCCATCCATCAAGGGATGGAGAGCATATTCCCTCAGTAATTCAGAAAAATAAAAATTGAGAAAATGAAAGGAGGAGAAAAAAATGAGGGGTTCCATGAGGGAAATCCCCCCTCAAGCTCACAAGGGCAGAGAACTCCTAGAGCTCTAATACCAAATGTTGGGAATAAAACTGATGAGATAAATTATACAAGAAAAGTGTTACAGTATATAGGCATAATCCTATATGCAAGACATGACAAGTGTTAAAGAAATATGACAAGTGTCAATATAAAAGTCATAGTGCACATTAATTCTAACAAAGCTATCTCAAAAAGAATAAAGATGCTTTAAACTAGAGCTATGATGATATCAAAATATTCAACACCACAATAATATCTCATATTATTCCCCTGAAATAAGGCACACAGTCTCACAGGTAGAAACATAGGAAGTTTAATCCAACTTTGCACCCTATGATTCATAAAGAAGTCCAAAAGCTATTAGATGCCAATATTATCAGGAAGGTCAGATTCTCTTCTTGGATAGCTAATCTAATACTTGTCATGAAGAAGAACAAAGACAACAAGTTGTGTGTAGATTTCAGGAATCTGAATAAAAATTTATTAAAATATAATTATCCACTCTTGAACATGGAGAAATTGCTACAAATGGTGGTAGGGTCGACTAGAATGTCATTGCTAGATGGATTTTTGGGCCATAATCAGATTCAAGTGAATCCTGAGGATAGATATAAGACCACATTTACCACTCCCTGGGGAACTTTCAAATATCTCAGAATACAATTTGGCCTCATGAATGTTGGTGAAACCTTTCAAAGGGTGATGGATTTTGCTTTCAAAGGTCTTATGTTTAAAATAGTGGTGGTATATCTAGATGATATAATAGTATTCTCCAAAAATCTAAAAGATCACTTCAAGCATCTATCTCAAGTTTTTGAAAGATGCAAACAGTTTGGCATTTCCTTGAATCCCAAAAAATGCATATCCAAATCCATCCAAGGAATTTATTGGGACATGTGGTATCCAAGGAAGGAATCAACATAGACCTACAAAGGACTAAAGCCATTTCTAAGATTCCACCTCCAAATAACCTAAAATAATTCAGGTCATTTTTCAAAAATATTAATTTTGTTCACAATTTTATTCCAAATTTTTCTCAAATAGCGAAACCCATCAATGACATGATAAAGAAAGACAAAAATTAAAGTGGACTAAGGATAATATTAAATATTTATAGAACATAATGAGATTACACAAGACCATGTGCTAACCTATCCTGACTATTCAAAGGATTTCAATGTTTATTATTTCACTTCAGAATAAACATTGAAATCTAAGGAAGGAATCAACATAGACCTACAAAGGACTAAAGCCATTTCTAAGATTCCACCTCCAAATAACCTAAAATAAGTTAGGTCATTTTTCAAAAATATTAATTTTGTTCACAAGTTTATTCCAAAAAAAATTCAAATAGCGAAACCCATCAATGACATGATAAATAAAGACAAAAATTAAAGTGGACTAAGGATAATATGAAATATTTACAGAACATAATGATATTACACAAGGAAATTGGGACATGTGGTATCCAAGGAAGGAATCAACATAGACCTACAAAGGACTAAAGCCATTTCTAAGATTCCACCTCCAAATAACCTAAAAGAAGTCAGGTCATTTTTCAAAAATATTAATTTTGTTCACAAGTTTATTCCAAATTTTTCTCAAATAGCGAAACCCATTAATAACATGATAAATAAAGACAAAAATTAAAGTGGACTAAGGATAATATGAAAGATTTACAGAACATAATGATATTACACAAGCCCATGTGCTAACCTATCCTGACTATTCAAAGGATTTCAATGTTTATTATTTCACTTCAGAATATACCATCATCGTTGTTTTATCTTAAAAAGATTAGGAAAAGAATGAAAGACCTATAGCTTTTATGGGCACCAGAATGAAGGGAGCTCAGTTGAAGTATACAATGATATAGAAACATGCTTTCTCTCTAATAAAGACCTTAGAGCACTTTAAGGTCATATTCAAAGCAAATAAAGTGATAGCTTGCATTCCATACATTACAGTAAAAGATGTTTTCACTCAAAACGAGCCCACTAGCAAGTCAACAAGATGGATAGTGAAGTTATAATAGTATGACGTTGAATTCAAAGCAATAAAAACCATAAAAGGGTAAGTTTTAGCTAAATATATGGCCACCAAGGGAGGAGAAGACATCAAAAATACAACCATAATAGGAGATGCATAACAAAATAGAAAAATGGATTGTCTTGAATATGATTGGTGTAGACACCTAAAACACATCATGTTTAGGAGACTACCCATATGGGCACATCCACAAACCATATGAACCCTCTTGGATCTCTCCAAGAGCAAGCAGTGGTCCTAACCACTCAAACAGGGTAGTTCTGCCCCATCCAGGCTTGGCCACTCTCAAGAAGAGTGGCCAGAACACCTAGCCACTGAAGACTACAACGACCACACCTGGCCACTGAACCTGATAGCGGCCAGGGTCACACACAGTCTGGCCATGAATACGGGCCCAGATCACATAGTCTGACTACACCTTTGCATGGATAATGGGCAGATTTTGGTGAGGAACTCCTTGAGCTCCTCCTAACTACCCCTTCCATGCCAGTTTGGGACTGATGCTCCTCACCCGGGATGGTCAGTCACATGCAATTTGGACTGAAGCTTCTCTAGGAAGCCAAAGTTCCAGATCTGAGAGGGAAGTCTACATATAGACTCTCCCACGAAAAGCAAAGGATCCATGAAGTTTTAGAGTTAAGCAGTGAAGCCCTATCGAAATGGAGGACCAATATTTAGCACTTTGAGGAGCATTGGAGCGCCATTCGATTGAGCTACGCCCATGCATCAGTTGTTAGATTCACCATTCCCAACCACCAATCAGTGTAGGAGACACATTCAGTGACCCTTGAACATCAATTTTAGAAAAGAGAATAGTGCACAAATCCCTGAACCATAAGGAGGAGAGCTTCACATCATGGCCACTATCTCGAACAGTGGCCCGCAGGCATATCTTAGGGCATAAGCATTATTTCCCCTTGCTTTTAGCGTAGCTTTATTATTGCTTAATTTATGGCTTGATCATAGTTTAGGTCTAGTTTCATTTATACTTCTATTCTGCATTTCCTTAGCTTATCATGCATTTCTTATTCTGTTCATGCTTATATTTCATTATTAGTATCATGAGTATTCAGATCCACTAACAAAGGCCTCATCCGAAGAGGCGGCCCATCCTACTAAGCGTGCTTTGTTGTTTTCATGAATGTAGGTGCAGATCATCAGGACCATATGGAAGCAGTAGGAGCATAAAGATCCCTCCAGGACCAGATCTAGAGAAGGAGGCATCTGTAAGCCCTCGTATAGTTTCATGTGTGGGACCAGGAGGCCTGCGTAGATGCACCATTCCCTTATGAGGAATATATCCGATCGCTGCTCTATATTTGTGTAAATATTTGTATCAAAATTATGGGTATCCCTTAGAGGGATGAACTTGTAACCGGGGATCCAAGATATCAATAAATAAAGCATCTTTATTTGTTTCTTATTCTTCATGTTGCATGTGCTTTCAGTATTTTCATTTTGTGCAAGTGGTAGCATACATAATAAATCAATATTGCAAGTAGGGCAGTCGGGGTGTGCACCTCCTAGGGTCGCACATATGGTGATCATGGTGGGACCGATTTACTAATGATTCGGGCATTTTTCTCTATGCAGGTCTAGCCACTTTTGTCAACAATGACCAGCAGATCTTAGCCACTATAGCTGTCAACGGCTAGAATCAGCCACTCTGGTCAATAGCGGCCAGTAGGAAAATAGAGACAGAGGTCAACCAGGTCGAGGAATTGAGGTTGGTACACATTTTTGATTCTCTATGATTTTCTATCTGCATTTATTTTCTAGAAATAGCAAGCAAAAACATAGTCTAAGTAGGGAAAAGCGAAGAAAATGAAAATAAAATTGCATTGTACATTTCTTAGATTTCTCTAGTTTCCTCTAGGTACTGCTAGGAATAGTGGGCCTCTGCTTGTAAGGTCTGCCCTAGTCTCCAGCATGCTAGGCTTCTATGTGATCAGTCTGCTTGCATGTGGCCCAATCAGTAGGCCGCCCATTCACAAAGTAGGAGGTACATTGCATGAAAATCATCTAGAATAGATTAGATATGCATCTCTCTGAAAGCAAAACATTCTTTTTAGGCATGTAGTGAGGTAAAGCATTCATGTTGGTTGATGCATCATTTTACATTTCAAAGTTTAAAAAGAACCCCACACACTTGCACGTTCCACAATAACATTGGTAAGGTTGGATTTCATCATCGACCCCCAATTCAGACCGGTGATGTTGGAATTCATCTCCTTCCACCGGCTTACCCCCTAGACATCCTTAGATAGAATAGAGAGCTCCTTTTTAGTTGGTGCTGGTCACTTGTGTTCAAACTGTCTCCCACTATTTCATAGTGGAAGAGCTAGGTGAACCCCCCACTGGGATTTAAGCGGTGTACCCTAGACTCTTTTGAGAAATCATTTTTGGCACTAGTGTTCCTAGCCTCCACTTTGATTGAGCTCCCTCATTCTAATTCCATAATACAAACAAGAAGTCAAGATCAACAACAAATCCAAACACACCAAATAGTTTAGGGAACACACAAAATCCTTAAAAGAGATAAACACTTGCTTGTTTTGTTTGTGTAATTTGGAAACTAATAAAAAATATAATGCATAATCAGAATGGTGAACACACAAAGTAGCCACCCCTAGTCCAACACTGAGGGGGAGACTAATGCTCCTAACATTCATAGTCACACTGGTGTGGAGCCACCCACCCGTAGTGTAGCCGAACGAAGTTCGACAAGTCTTAGGGGTGACAATTCAACCCTTGGGGGAACTCCATGAGAAACCCCAGCAAGAGATACACATCTTAGACATGAGGAGGCCTCAAGGCCCTCCTCGACACATAGGGATGAGGAGTCTTCATGGTACCTCTCATCATATAGACAAGAGGGGGATCATGACCTCCCTCTTCACACCGACATGCGGAGGCATCTCGACCTCCCTCATCTCATAGACATACGAAGGCTGCAAGACCTCCATCATTGCACCGGCATGAGGAGTCATCAAGACCATCCTCATCGCATAGGCATGCAGGGGCTACAAGACCCCAAGCTTCATAGGAAACACATAGGATAAATCCACCCACTGAGGGGCAAGACCATAGGGTTACACCTAGTCGTAGACCCCGAACATCATACAACCTCCCCACAGATGGGAGAGTGCCCTTAGACCATGAGCTCATTGGTGCCAATGGGACTCCGTAGGAGCAGCCATGGAGAACCCGACAACTTGATGAGTTGGATCGAGTTCCCTCGAGACTAGCTCCAAGAAGCATCACTACCACATGTTCTACTTTAGGAAGTTCATGTAGTGTAGCCACTAGACACACCAATGAACCAAGGGAAGCTTTAGAGTGACCCCACAACACATACACTACTTCAGATCATGAGCATACTCAACCTTTAATACAGTACATAGAGCAAATCACCCTAGTATAAAGGGGTAGGCATACAACAAGAGTCTCCCCGAGAGGCCACAACATTAGAACTCCTCATGAAGAGGTAGAAAGACATGAACCCTCAATAGCAGATCGCTCTGACCACCTACTTAGGTTGGAAGAAGAGCTACGCATTGAGTGGGAATACATGGAAGATCTTGAGCAAGAAGAGCATAGGAAAAGGCACCTACACTTACAAGAGCAACTCTCAAGAGAAGAAAGAGAGGAGTATGAGGTGCTAGCAGAAAGGCTAGCTTGAATAGATGCACACATAGTTAGTGAAAGGTATCAACATGGAAGGCATGCTGATTCTCCACAAGAGAGAGGCACCAGGAAAAGATATGAGCAAACCCACCATGCTCCACAACATCAACAACACCTAGATCTCAAGAAAATGCAATGCAATGAGGACCAGACAAGGATGGAGGATCAGGAACAAACCCATCTTGAACCTCCAAATATGGTCATAGGAGATGAGTCTAGATGACCAATTGGGGCAAACATCGGGCTACCTCCTTTACCACCATGAGCTAACCTTCAGGAACATGAGATCATTTCCTCGAAGGCATACCAGATGCTCATCGAGAGAGTCAAGTCTCTTGAGAAGGACACAAGTGGACAAAATCCAACATTAGACAAGATACACAACCAACCTCTGTGCCCATCAGTCCCAAGTCCCGCATATCCTAGGCACTTTGAGATGCCTAGATTGGATAAGTTTAAGGGAGAGGGAGACGCGCAGGAACATGTGACCAACTTCATGAATGCATGCTTCCACCTTAGCAAAGATGATGCCCTGATGCTGAGAATATTCATCATGACATTCTTGGGCACAACAATGCAATGGTTCAACCAGTTGCCCAAGCATAGCATCACCATCTTTGAGCAGCTGGCGAATGCGTTCCTAGAATGATTCTCCTTCGGAGCCAAGAAGAAGGTGAACTTGTCTGACCTAGCTAATTTGAAACAATACGATGATGAGCCAGTAATGGACTATGGGGATAGATGGAGAAAAATCATGGCAAAACTATCATTCTCCATCCCCATAGAGGAACTTGTATGGATGTTCACAAAGAGCTATGCAAAACACATTTCCTTGCTCTTGCAGCTACAACAATATGAATCATTCGAAGAAGCCTTGGCCCAAGCCAAGCTTATTGAAGATATTAAGGTCGATGAGGGAGACCTTAAGCTCCACAACAAGAAAGAATGGAGCAAGAACAATAAGAACAAGCAAAAGTAGGCCACGCCTGCTCAAGTCAATCAAGTTGTATTAGCCACACCAAAGGAGGGGAATGGACAGCAACCCCAGAATTATCAAGCTCACCCTCCACCAGCCAACTATGATCCGAAGAACAACCAGGGCTAAAACAAGGAGCGACGACCACCTCACTACTACATGCCTCTGAATGAATCAATGCAGTCAGTGTTTAATCAGTTGAATGAGGCATAGAGGATAAGGTTTCTTGATATACAACTTCTTGACCCTAACCATCCCAAGCCAAGGGGATATAAGGAAGAGCAATATTACCCATACCATAGAAGACAAGGGCATGACATCAAGAATTGCATCAGATTCAAGAATGTTGTGCAAAACATGATCGAAAAGGGAGAGCTAAAAGTTGACAACCCGCTAGCTCTCGATAATAGAGATATGGGTATATACCAGAACCCATTGCCTAATCACGAGGTCCCTAGAGATCAGGGTCCCCAAGTTAACCAAGTTTAGGTCGAGCCACCCATTCAGGGGTGCATTAGAATGGTTGAATTGGTTAATGTGGCAACTAAGAGTCAGAGATATGGGCAACCATAGCCTCCAATGGCTCCCATCAATATCCCAATTGCACCTCGGTAGAGACAGGTGCATGACAATCTTCTAGGTCCACCAACGAGACCTGTGGTGACTGTTCAGAGTAGATTAGAACAAAATCTATAGATGACTCTAGCTAAGTTATCCATTTATGAGCTCATACAATAGTCCCCTAGGCATAGGGAGACTTTAATGGAGATTTTGAGATCAATCAAGCTCCAGCCCCAAAACCCAGATGCATTCACACATTTTGTGGGGCAAGTTCAACAGTGCCAAGAGCCCATGATTCATTTTTATGATCACAAAATTAAGGTAGTCCCTACTACCTCAGCAGATCCACCTTTGCACATTATTGCATCAATCAATGATATTCCATTCAAGTGGGTTCTGATCGATATGGGCTCTTCAATCAACATCATCACTACCAAGGCTATAGGGCACTTGAAGATCCCTAAGTCCAACATTGTCTTGACTTCCTACACACTCAGGGCTTTCAATGATGCATTGTGCTCCACCGTGGGTATGGTCATTCTATCGATAAAAGTAGGACATAAGACCATCCCTATGATGTGTCATGTGCTAGAAGGGGTGATGCAATATAACATCCTTCTAGGTCATCCCTGGATTAGAGACATGCAGTGTGTACCCTCAATCCTACACCAATGCATCAAGTATGTGCATGAGGGACAAGTCCACATGGTGCCATCCGATGAAGAGCCATTTAAGTACATGCATCAAGTCGACTTACCAAGGGATTTTATCCTTCCATCAACACACTTGTACATAAGGCCTTCATCCCCAACCATGTAGCTAGGTAGCAAAATCATATCAGTGCGAGGTGACCCCTCCACGTCGGCACCACCACCTACATCCAAAGCTATTAGCACTTCTGAAAAGCCTTCTATAGATAAGGTAAAGGACAAATAGAAGCTGAAGGTATCCCTAGTGGAGGAAGGACCCAATGAACTTCTGACCATAGCAACTATAGGGATCCCTACTCCCATGGAGGAGGAGCACTCCCAGGAAACCATCGAGGAGGTACCTCAACCTACCTCACCTACATCATCAACAACATCATCTACACCACAGGTGACAATTCACCTAGCCAACACAACACTAGGTGAATATCTTGTGCAGAATGTAACATTCACACCAATCATTGAGTCTGCACAAGACATGGGATGACCAAGAGTCCCAAGTCTTCTAGTAGGGATAGTGGTTCCCTTGGGAATGCCACCCAACTAGACTAACTTCATATATGCTGGGCTAGATTACACCCACACTACTCCTGATCTAGAAAGGAATGAGGATGAACCTTTCACCATAAATATTCATTATCTATCAAATCTAGAGTTCACTCTAAGGTATTTTGAGTAGTGCCACTGGCAAGGCTATGGTTTAGGCCTATATGAGCAAGGGCGATGACTACCCTTCCAACCATAGTATCAACTACCTACTGATAGGTGTGGTTTGGGCTATCAAATGCAGAGCCATGATGATTCTCTGGAAGTAACCTTAGATAGGCTAAGCATTGGGTTCAAGGAGGACATCGATTGGAACCCCTATCACCCCCCATATAGAAACCTTTGGGGTGATGAATGGGTGTCGATGGTCAATATCACACCACCTGAGGTATACCACCCTAAATCCTCTCTTGAAGCACCCCCATCAGAAGCCATCCTATGGGAGCAGGAGCCAATGCATGGCTATGAGTAGGAGGAGTATGATTATGTTCCAAGTGAGGATGAATATGGGACCGACCTAGCCTACCATGGGCCTCGATATGTGCAAAACCTTGCTTGGATAGGCCACGTAGAAAGTGGTTACATATCATATGAAAGTGAATGCATCTCAGATGAGGGTAGATACATGTCAAACAAGAGTGGCTATGATACAAAAGATTCAACTGAGATGGCCTTCATAAGACATGCACACCAAATGGTAGGGCCCATAGTAAATGCCAATGGTTTCTTCATAAGTGATGATAACTATGAAGATGAGACTGAGATGGCCTACCTAGGGCATCAACAAGCCAACCACCAACCCATCTTGGGACTAAAAACCAATGCCAATGGCTTTTGGATAAGTGATGATGACTTTGAAGATGAGACCAAAATGGCCTATCTTAGGCATCAGTAGGCAAATCAACACCCAACCCCCATAGGTAGGAATGAGGGTTCTCCCACAAGCAATGATGACCCTAGATGTGAAGCTAAAAGGGCCTACCTTGAGCTTCACCTCCAACAAGTCAATATGCTTGTTGAATGAGAAGCGTTACTTCACACCATAGACCGCAACCTTCGCTTCCTAGGGAGACCAATAAACCTAGATGCCATCCATCACATGGTCAACCCGAATCCACCCACCTTTAGAGAGCAGCTACTACCAAATGACCCCATCATCTCATCTATCCATAGACCAGATCCTGAGATCCCTATACCCCTAGAGCCTCATCATGAGTATGGAAGGCACACCCAGGATATAGAGTTCCACCCATGTGGTCCTGGAGATCCCATTCCATCCATCAACATGATCTCCATTGATTTGACCACTCCACTCCATAACCTAGTAGATCCTGGAAAACCATTGTGTCTTAATCTAGATGCTATTGATTGGGATCATGTTGATTCACCCTTAGAGCTTGAGGATTTCTTCCCTAATGAAGAGATGTTGCAACCATTCCATTTTGCATCAGGTTGTGCCCATGATGTCTATCTCGTTGGTCTCGACCCTGAGTCAGTAGGAACTATAAATCTAGTAGATGACATTCATTTAATCCCCACTCCTCACCAGCTTGAGGATGGGTCCCATATGGCAATAGAGGAGACTTTCGAGGTGGACATCAACAATGATCCCTCTCAACCAAAGAAAGTCAAGTTCGGAGAAAGCCTATCTCTAGAAGAATAGGCCATCATAATTCCTCTACTGAGAGAGAGACCAAATATCTTTGCTTGGACCTACAAAGACATGTCGGGGCTAGATCCAAATTTGGTTGTCCACAACCTATCGATAGACCCCATGAAGAAGTCGGTCAAGAAAAATCTTAGAAAGATGCATCCAACCATCACTTTGATGGTTAAAAATGAGTTGCAAAAACTGTTGGATGTAGTCTTTATTGTTCCCATCGACTATCCAGAGTGGGTATCAAACATGGTGCCCATAGGAAAACCTGATGGAAGAGTCCACATTTGCATGGACTTCAGGGATCTCAACAAGGCAACCCCAAAGGATTCATTCCCATTGCCCAACATAGATGCTCTTGTAGATGCAACTACAGGTCATGAGATGCTCTCCCTAATGGATGGTTTTTCTGGTTACAATCAGATTCAGATTAAACCCGAAGACCAGCATAAAACCATGTTCACCACTCCATGGGGGACATTCTGCTACAAAGTGATGTCGTTTGGCCTTAAAAATGCTGGTGCCACATATCAACGGGCTATGACATACATTTTCCATGACTACATGCACATAATTTTGGAAGACTACATCGATGATTTGCTAGCCAAGTCATTGCTACGTGAAGAGCATGCTGAGACCCTCACAAAGGTCTTCGATCACCTGATTGAGCACAATGTCAGGTTGAATCCCAAGAAATGCATCTTTGGCATGACTTCTAGAAAACTCTTGGGATTCATCATTTCTAAATGAGGCATCGAGGTAGACCCAACAAAGGTAAAGGCTATCTTGGAAATGGCTCCACCCACAAACATCAAAGAACTAAGAAGCTTACAGGGCAAAGTAGCATCCATAAAGTGATTTATCGCACAACTATCGGACAAATGTCGACCCATGAATCGATTGTTACACAAGGGAGTTCCATTCCAATGGGATGAAGAATGTCAGCAAGCCTTTGCTGAGATCAAAGAGTACCTAGCAATACCACCAGTTCTAGCTCCACCAAGGCTAGACGTGCCATTCTTGTTATATATATCCACTATAGATTTTGCTTTGGGCACCATGTTGGCTCAAAATAATGTGCAAGATAAAGAGCAAGTGATATATTATATTAGCCGCACCCTGGTGAGCTATGAAATTGGATATACATACGTAGAGAAGTTGTGCTTAGCGGTGGTCTTTGCAACCAAGAAATTGTGCCACTACATGTTGAGCCATATGACATATGTAATATCCAAACAAAATCCTTTGCAGTATATGATGAGCAAGACATATCATAATATACGTACTGCAAAGTGGATCATGCTACTGATAGAATTTGATTTGGAATTCATAAGCCAAAATTCCATCAAGGGATAAGTCATAGTTGATTAGTTGGTTGAGGTACCTCTTTAGAATAGTAGGCCCCTTACCATAGAACTTCCTGATGATGTGGTCTTTGCACTATCAGAAGCACTCAAACCTGAAGAACTAGAAAATGAAGCAGACATGACTTTGTTCTTCGATGGTTCAAAGTGTGAGCAAGGAGGCGGTGTAGGAATTATCTTTTTCATGCCATAAGGAGCTCCAATGCCCTTGTCATTTAAGCTAGACTTCCCTTGCACCAATAACAACACCGAATATGAAGCCCTAATCTTGGGTCTCCAAACAACCATCGCCATGAACATCAAGAGGCTAAATATCTTTGGTGACTCCCTCCTCATAGTCAACCAGGTCAAAGGACTATTTCAATGTTGGGATCCAATCTTGAAAGCTTACAAGGAGCTTGTTGACACATATCTAGCCAAACTAGAATGGTACAACATCGAGGCAATCCCTCATTCATCAAATAGATTTGCAGACACCATGGCATCTTTGGGATCCTTGATCCCTCAGAATCCATCTACCGATTTCACTACCATTCACGTCAAAATGCTCTCGCATTCAGTGATCTAGTGTGAGGCCTTTGATAACAAGGAATCAGTTAACATGATCCATATAGAGCCAGACCATGACTGGTTCTGTAAAGCCAAAGACTTCTTAAAGAAGGCACCTTGGGGGTCCTTGATCTCTCAAGGTCCTATGGGGAATGGTACCACTATTCACCACAAGGTTGTTTCTCAATCTATATTTGTGCAAATCAAATTGTAGGAGGAACAAGTCATCTTAGCTATCGAGGTCATAGCCTATCAGGATTGGCTATCCCAATTGCAATATTTCCTTAGATTGGGAGTTGTCCCACAAGGACTATCGCATGCCGAGAGATGAGCATTCAAGTAGAAGGTGACTAGATATGTCTTGCTAGGAGGCATATTGTATCATCAAAGCTATGATGGAGTTCTCCTACATTGCTTAGAGCCCCAAGAATCAGCTTGGGTGATTTTGCAAGCTCACGATGGTACGTGTGGTGGCCACTTCAGCGGCATGGCCATTGCCAAGTGCATTCTTTGAATGGGCTACTACTGGCCCACCATGGAGAAGGATTGTTGTGAGTATGTCAAGAAATGTGTCAAATGTCAACATCATGCAAACCTGATGCACTTGCCATCTCAGGCCTTACAACCCATTCAGATGGCTTGGCCATTTTCTCAGTGGGGTTTCGATTTGATTGGAAATATTTCTCCCCGTATTTGGGCTGACACACATTCATCTTAATGACCATTGAGTATTTCACCAAATGGGTGGAAGCGATCCCCTTAACCTCGATAATTGGTCCTCGAATTACGGAGTTCATACTTCACAATATCATTTGTCATTTTGGGGTACCCTTCAAGATAATCTCGGATAATGGTCCATCATTCAAAAACAAAAATGTGTGAGCTCTAATGACCAGATACAACATTCAGCATAGTTTTATGACACCATACTATCCACAAGCAAACGGGCAAGTAGAAGCCTCAAACAAGACAATAGTAGCCATCTTAAAGAAGATGGTGAAAGAAAATCATAAGGATTGGCATCTACAATTACCTTTAGCATTATGGGCTTATAGGACTAGTGTATGGATGCCCATTGGGGCAACACCATTTTCACTTGTATATGGCACTGAGGCCATTATGCCCTTAGAGTTGGAGATTTCGACATTGCACGTCGCATTGAGAGAGTTCATCAATGATGACACTGCACGACAAGCTCACCTGGATCAATTGACCCTCCTGGATGAACGATGCATCAATGCCCTTGAGCACCTTCACATTTACCAGGACCGTCTAACATGAGCTTATAATAGTAGAGTCCATCTGAGAGACTTTAAGGTTGGGGATCTTGTGCTAAAAGAAAACTAGCAGAACTCAAATCTGTCACCGCATCTATGAGACAAATTTATGGCTAATTGGGTAGGTCCCTATATCATCTCGAAGAAGATGGGGACTAGGGCATATCACCTAGCAATGCTAGAGGGTGTTGAGGAGCCAGAACCCCTCAATATCATTCATTTGAAGGCTTTTCACACATAAAATAGCAAAATATCAAAAACATTCGAATAACTTCAAAATTTTCAAAAACAATAGAAATCATAAAATCCAAACAAATCGAAAAACATTAAAAGCAAAAACAAAAAGCTCCAAAGGCATCTTAAATCCCTTTGGTCAAATCACAAAAAGCTCCAAAGGCATCTTAAAGCCCTTTGGTCAAATCACAAAAGGCTCCAAAGGCATCTTAAAGCCCTTTGGTCAAATCACAAAAGCCCCAAAGGCATCTTAAAGCCCTTTGGTCAAATCACAAAAATCCCCAAAGGCATCATAAGCCCTTTGGTCAACATTCAAAATAATCAAAAGATCAAAAACAATTGAAAGCATCAAAAATACAAAAATATTTGCATTAGCATTCCATATTTTGCATTCACTTAGTTGCATTGCATTAGGCATTTGCATCCATTACATTTGCATTAGATACATTTATGTTTGCAATCTTACAAATGACACCATGTTTGTACCTCAATCATGCATCTTCAAAATCCATCATCATCCATCACCCATGTGTGTAACTATGTTTTTTAACACAACCCCTCCTATTGCTATAAGGGATATACTAGGGTTTTTTGGTCACTCAGCCATACCTAGTGGTTTTATCAAACTGTGTAGAAAGTTATCTTTGCTTTTGATAGGTGAGGTTTAGTTTTGATAGCACCTAGTATATTTCAAAATCCTATCACTAATCAAAACACTAAAATCCTAGTTGAAACAAGGGAAATATGAATGCTACGAAGTGGTATTAGGTATCCTAAGGTGAAAAGTTTATCTTGCTCATCCCCCTATGTGATCGGTTTGGAAATGCTGAGAATTGGCAAAAGGACAAGTTCACCCCTACCCAAAGAAATCCCTTGCTTTAATCAAAATAAGCAAAAATCCTGAACAAAGAAAAATTCAAAAACAAAATAAACAAGTGATTATCATCACTACATAAATCCCTTGCTCAAAAGGAAAACAAAAATTCAAAATAAATAGTGATTTTCATCACTAAGTCATGAGCAAGTATCCCAAATAAATATGAAGAAAAGAAGGGAGTATTGAACTTGAATCCCTGGAATTCTCAGCATAAATGAGCCGTAAGGTATCCTTACGCACGATGATATGTCTATCACATTAGCATCTTGCTTTTGTATAGACCAATGTTTGCATGTGGAAGAGCTAGCCTTAGGTGTCCTGTATTGCCTAGTGGTCTAATCCAACTGAGTCCAACTTAGGATCAGGATAAACATTTGAGGATCCCCAATACAACAATGGGCTGAATGAATCCCACTTGGCACTAGGGTATGCTTATGTTCTATCTAATATATTCATTTGCACACACAGGGATAATGAGTATCTAGGTCTGCATAACAAAGCTTTATCCTTCAGAAGCTCTGTATGGTCAGTATACAACTTTTTGATAGAGTAACTAGGGTGTTTGAGTCTCATGGAAAACCTCAAAAATCCCCTCACAACAACAAATCATGCCATCAAAAAATCATCATCAACTTTATTTATGAGGTTTTGTTCATTAAAGGGTGTTCATGAAATAGGATAGATACCGGATGAATATCAGCAATGACATTTAGACGACCACTGACTATTTTGGGGATATATTTTAATTTACAGAAGCTTACAAAGAAAGTACATACATATCACATCATATCATCTAACATTGGAAGGTGTAAATGATTAATTCTTATTATAAGAGTTATTATTTATTCATGATTGATTTACATTATGTGGTGTCACCCATTAGATTGTTAAACTCATATCACATGCATACCTTATGTTTTAAGTGATTAAAGCATACAGGTTCATTCCATTAGATCATCAGTATAACATAAAACATTCCATTTTCCATACCATAACAGCATAAGGTTAGATGCATACAATCACATCAGAAAAACATGCATGTAACAATAAGCATTGCATCCATATATGCATCCATCATCATCATCTAGATCATGCTAGCTAAGCATCCACACATCATAAAACATAAGTCATAAGATCCACATAGCATTAAATCATAAAATAATCATCTACACGTACACATCATAACATCCATATGTGCATCCATCATCAACATACGCATCATAACATCTAAAGCATCACATCACATCACATCACATAAAATCATATACTGCATCCATAAACATGAAAACATAATAATAACAGATACACACATGGTGAGTCTCAAAGTCTAGATATCATATAAAAGTGTATCCAAATAAGTACATGTAGGTACAAAAAGTGCCAATGAGGCTACAACTATGTAGGTCGACTGACCTTACACCCAAAAAGAGGTACAAAGTATCTAAGAAGCCATAGTGCTCAGGAGTGGCCTGCACCACTAGTATCACCTCTATCCTCACCTCCCCCTCTAGGAGGCGGCATAGAACTAGCACCCCTAGTCCGCTCTATCCTAGACCTGGTCCTGTGGCTCGACTGAGCCGATGACTATCGTGAGGTGCTCCGGTCGGTCCTCTAGGACCCTCCTGCTCTAGGCCTCTCTGGTAGATGGCCTCCCTGAAGCTTGACCTCATGCTCCAATGCTAGGATATAGGTAGCATCTCGGGTGCACTCCACCAAATCATCTGCCATCAATCCATGCAAGCGTCAGATCTCCACACCTAGATCTAGACCACTAGGTCCCTATGGCACTATAGGAGGTGGTGCAATCTAGCTCCGAGCCTCATCGTGCTCGATGGTAACTTGGGCAAGCTATCTTCGAAGCTCTATAATAGTAGCATCCCTCTGCCAGACCTAAATCTGGGATGTCTGAAGCTCAGCCTCGACCTGGTGCAACTGAGCCTAGAGGGGAGAATCCTGCTCCTTGGGAGCTAACTCCTCCTCCTCCTCAAGGGCAACCTACTCCTCTGCAACCTACTCTTCTCCAACCTGCCCCATAGCTACCTACTCCTACTACCCTGCCTAACCCCACTCATCTATCTGAGCCCATACTCGATGCCCATCAGGATCCTCTACCTCAGCCTCCTCCAGAGACCACCCTAGGTGGCCATCTCCATGCCATAGTCACGTACCCCACCAGAGGGTGTATGCCTTTGTCACTCCAGCATCAACCACACCAGGATCAACTATGGGAGGGTCATCCTCCTCAAGCACTATTGTAACTCGAGGTGGTGGAAGGTTCTTCTTGATGGCAATCCGATGATAGACAACCATCTCGAGAGGAACATCCTGCTAGATCCCATACTGTTAGAGCACCCTAGAATAATAGAAGAACTCCCTAATATCGACCTTGCATCCAATCAACCATCGATCATGGTGAGTCCTCATTATAAATTTGGTAGGATCATCCCAAGTGGGACACTCATGATATGGTCTCCATATGATATCAATAGCCTATAAACCTATCAAAGATGCCTTGTAGTGGGAAAGCTCCCCTACATGATGTTGGCTCTTGCGCTCCTCGAGCGCCCTAGGCCACCTAGATCCATAACATTGGATATCCTTATCCAAATTAGCAATCTCCATTAGGAGTCCTTCAGGGTGGTCAATCCTGATGTGCTCCCATCCCCAGACCTGAAGGAGCAAGCTACATGCAATACTGGCTCATCCATGATGCTGAATATGGTACAGCTCATCATAGTACTATGTCAGCAATGCACTCCCTCGGGCATAGATAATGGGTTGCTCACTATCAATCAGGTCCTATACCATCGCTAAGAGGTTCCATGGGAACCTCAATCTAGAGTAGTCAGGTATAAGGCTATTGTAGATAACCATCAACAACATGATGTGCAGTCGAGAAAAGACATCCACCTCATACCAACAAGAAATGGAGATCCCCCCGAGTGAGTATCCTTGGAGGTAGCAATGACATGCTCCCCAAAGACCCTCACAAATACAACACCCCATGCAGTAGTGGGGGAAGAAACAATGGGCACTCCATCAAAAGGCACCTTGAGAATCCTGTAGATGTCCTCCGGTGTGATGGTCATCTCACCGGTAGGAAGATGGAAGGTGTTGGTCCTGGGGTCCCACCGATGGGCCAGGGCCATCAAGTAGGCCTGATCTGACATGATCATGGGTAGGCCAGTGACATACTAGAGCCCATGAGCCTTGAGCTAGGCCCACTCCATGTCAGGCATCTCGTGCAAGAGATCACAGAGTAGATTTGGGTCCCAAGCCTAAGTAGACAAAATCTAAAAGTGCAAAATAAAGCTTAAATCAATGCACTACAACTATATCAATGCAATAAAATAGGTTGAATGGTGCAAATACAATCAAACTACTCTAAGGCTACATGAGAAACAAATAAAATACACCTAATCATGCAAAAATTTGCATAAAAGCAACTCAAAATTTTAAAAAAAATCAATTAACTTGCCTAAAAATTCAAAAAATTAGAAATAAAGCCTAAAGTTTCTTGGCCGCTGAAGCTAGTAGCAACCAGATCCCAATGGTTAAAAATTTGACCGTTGGGGTTTCAAACTGGTCATTGACAGCAGTAGCGGCTAGCATCATTACAAGCTAGTCACGCTAAGCGACAGATGCCAATGGGTGGCACGCCAACGACATTCCTCCCGGGCCCAAAAACCACAAAAAAATGCAAAATCACAAAACTGAAAGAAACCCATCTATCTAAAGCCTAAATGAAGCCTAACTATTGGTGAAATTCATTGCCAACATGGTTAATGAGGTTCATTTACCAAAATTTCTTAATTAGGTTCATTTTACCATAATAACAAAGGATGTTAGGGTTTAGAGAGGTACCCGTAAAGCTCTGGATCCTCCACTTGTCGAAGCCTCACCCTGCTCAACCATGGCATCCAATCAACAGTGTTCTAGTCAGAGTAGTCTCTTCCACCTCAGAGCTCCAAAAGCAAATTGACAACTGGCAACAATGACAACTCAAAACCCTAATTTTCCTTTTGTTTTTCCAAATCGCACCTTGGCCGCTACCAGCATCAGCGGCCCAAAATTCTTGGCCATTGGACCTGACAACGGCCACGCATGGCAATTGGGGGTCGTTGGTCCCGATCGTAGCCAACAAATGAAGAAAATTTTCACCAAATTGTCACCACAGAGCACTTCAAAATAGGCCATAAAAAGCACCTATGGGTCCAAGGCATCCAAATTTTCAACAAATACCAAAGAAATTTGCATACATCATAAAATTCAAAATCCAAAAACATCATAAAATTCAAAATCCAAAATCAAATAACAACCAAAACCCAAATGAGCCTCGTACTCAGCTATTTGTTCTATACACTTGGCGATTGCAGTGACTAGCGCTCCATGCAACTCGACAAGATGGGCAAATTGCCATAAGGCCACTTGGGGCAAAACAATTATGGTAGAATTGAGACATCTCCCTTCAAACCCAAAGAAGGCTATAACAATTGGACCACCCCACGGGAGCGAGGATGCATCTCAATTCTCCTATAAGAAAAATAGTGAGTCAACACAAGCTAAATCAGAAGTGCTATCACCTTGATTCCCTAAGAAGGCCATTGCGGCTGGACCACCCCATGGGATAAAGGTGTGCAATTACCAAATAGGGTTGAAGTCACACCTGGATGGGAACTACTCTATAACAATAGAGCAACCCTCTAAAGAGGTCCAAATATTTCATTTTGGTCAAGCGACTCATCGCTTCATTAATTGTCCTTTCCTCATCGACTCGTCGCTTGAGGGGGTAGTCAAAATTTTCAACAATCATAATCAAAGTCAACAAAATATCATCTTGATCATGTCAAGTTGCGTTCATCTTATGAATCATTGCCAACAACTATCATAAGCTTACCCTTTGCTGGGGCAAAAAGCAAATATGACAATTAAGTTTGTAGCTCCCCTCCCTTCGGACCTATAGTAGTATTGAAGCTACCCGATTGCTTGATGAGCGAGTGCAAACTTCCACAAATTTAAGCCTTCCATCTAGTTGGAAGCAATGATTCTAGGATTCACATCCTCCCGCATGACTGGGGCATCCTATGTTGATCAGATCAATGATCATCATCCAACCTACAATATGGCCCTAGGCGGTCTACTTTTTTTCTTCGCATTGTGTTTTGCTCATAGTGCATCCCAAAAAGGGGCATCTGTAGACACCTAAAATACATCATGTTTAGGAGACTACCCATATGGGCACATCCACAAACCATATGAACCCTCTTGGATCTCTCCAAGAGCAAGCAGTGGTCCTAACCACTCAAACAAGGGTAGTTCTACCCCATCCAGGCTTGGTCGCTCTCAAGAAGAGCGACCAGAACACCTGGCCATTGAAGACTATAATGGCCACACTTGCCCACTGAACCTGATAGCGACTAGGGTCACACATAGTCTGGCCATGAATACGGGCCTAGATCACACAGTCTGACTACACCTTTGCATGGATAATGGGTAGATTTTGGTGAGGAACTCCCTGAGCTCCTCCTAATTGCCCCTTCCATGCCAGTTTGGGACTGATGCTCCTCACTCGGGATAGTCAGTCGCATGCAACCTGGACTGAAGCTTCTCCAGGAAGCCAAAGTTCTAGATCTGAGAGGGAAGTCTACATATAGACTCTCCCACGAAAAGCAAAGGATCCACGAAGTTTCAGAGTTAAGTAGCGAAGCCCTATCGAAATGGAGGACCAATCTTCAACACTTTGAGGAGCATTGGAGCACCATTCGGTTGAGCTACGCCCACGCATCAGTTGTCAGATTCACCATTCCCAACCACCAATCAGTGTAGGAGACACATTCGGTGACCCTTGAACATCAATTTTAGCAAAGAGGATAGCACACAAATCCCTGAACCACAAGGAGGAGAGCTTCACATCATGGTCGCTATCTCGGACAGTGGCCCACATGCATATCTTAGGGCATAAGCATTATTTCCCCTTGCTTTTAGCATAGCTTTATTATTGCTTAATTTATGGCTTGATCATAGTTTAGGTCTGGTTTCATTTATGCTTCTATTCCATATTTCCTTAGCTTATCATGCATTTCTTATTATGTTCATGCTTATATTTCATTATTAGTATCATGAGTATTCAGATCCGCTAACAAAGGCCTCATCCGAAGAGGTGGCCCATCCTACTGAGCATGCTTTGTTGTTTTCATGAATGCAGGTGCAGATCATCAGGACCAGATTGAAGTAGCAGGAGCATAAAGATCCCTCCAAGACCAGATCTAGAGAAGGAGGCATCTATAAGCCCTCGTACAGTTTTGTGTGCGAGACCAAGAGGCCTGCGTAGATGCACTGTTCCCTTGCGGGGAATATATCCGATCGCTGCTCTATATTTGTGTAAATATTTGTATCAAAATGATGGGTATCCCTCAGAGGGATGAACTTGTAACCAGGGATCCAAGATATCAATAAATAAAGCATATTTATTTGTTTCTTATTCTTCGTGTTGCATGTGCTTTCAATATTTTCATTTTGTGCAAGTGGTAGCATACATAATAAATCAATATTGCAAGTAGGGTAGTCGGGGTGCGCGCCTCCCAAGGTCACACAATTGGTACAAATATCACTTTGTATTTACAATCCTTATCATTTCCAGTAGGTCTATCATAAATTTGAATGAGGAGTATTGTTGGACATTTTGAGTAGTTGAGTTATCATTGATGTCAAGAGTCAGTTTCAGTGAGCAGTGCAAGAAGAAGCGGTTCCACAATCAGTGCAAAAGGAAATTCTGCTTTCAGTTGTTCAGATCTGGTTCCAGGTGGTCAGATGAGGTTCAAAGAACAATGAAGAGGCCCAAGCAAAATAATATTATAATATTAAGAGGGGAGTTTTAAATTAATTATAAATTAATTAAAATAATTTCATTATTAATTAATTTAATTAATTTCTAAAGTTATTAAGTTAATTAAATTAATTTATATTAATTAAATAACCCTAAGGTTGGGTTATAAAGGTTAATTATTAATTTGAATTCAAAATTTGAATATGGCACCGACATTACTAAGGCATTGGACTTCGTGTATAAAGGGGGGAAAGAACATTTATCTTTAGTCAATGCATTATTGATTAATCAAGCTCCAAATATTTGTGTGCAAGGAAGAGACAAAGGATTTTGCGTGTTTTGAAAGCATTTGGTGGCAAAAGATAAAACAAATATAAGCGGGGCTCCTTTTTATCCACACAGCGTTGTATAGTGCAGTTGGCGATATTGTGTGGCACTAAGAAGTTTGGTAGACGATGAGAGCAGGGTTAGAAACCCACTGAGTTGGTTTTGCAAGGGATAAGAGTGTGGTTTTTTTTGCACCATACCGATCAAAAAAGGACAATGTCAAAGTTTAGTCTTTCTTGAGCTCCTCCTAATTCCATCATGGACCTTTTCTCCCAATGGCCCAATCCCTTCCACCACATCCACCTCCACTCCCTATGGTCCTTCTATCTCCTTCATTTCCTATGGTAGGTGTGGCTTGAGAGGAACAACAGGGCTTTCAATGATTCTTCTTGTATCCTTGCTTCTATCACTAAAAATTTCTTACACTAGCTCAAGATAATGCTAGTCTTGTTCCTTACCTTGAAAGCTGAGATCATGGCATTGAGACCCGTCTTATTTCTTTGTTCAATATTCTTGATGGACCTTCCAAGGCTTAATTCCCCAAATTTGATAGATCCTTTGATCGTTGGGTCACACCCCCTCTGGGTTGGTTTAAAATCAATTTCGACGGAGCTGCTAAAGGCAACCTTGGTAAAGCTAGTGCGGGAGGTTTCATCAGGGATAACAAAAGTAAAATTATTCTTGTCTTTGCTGAGGCAATTGGTGTCCAATATAACAACTTTGTTGAAGCTCGAGCTTTGTTTTAGGGTCTCACATTGGCTGCCAATAGACAGTTCCTCAATCTCATTGTCGAAGGGGATTCATTTAATACCATCAACTTTGTCAAGGGTTCCTCTCCTCCTGCGTGGTATGTTGCTAGTGCTATCGATGAATCAAAAAGGATTCTTAGATTATTTGATCACTCCTTAGTTTAGCATATTTATAGAGAAGGCAATGGATCTGTTGATCTGATGGCGAACCTAGGCTTGAACCAGACAGGCCTTCGAGTTTGGGATAGTGATTTCCCTAGTGAAATGGTTGAATTTTACCTCTATCATGATGTTTCAAATCAATAATTATTTTCAACAATTTTCCTTCTATATTTGCTAATGTTTTAGGATTGCAATGTTAGCCCCATATCTCCTTTTAGTTTCCCTCTTTTCTATATCTCTACATAATCCCTACCTGGGTTTTCCCTTTTTGACTTAAAATTGTAAAAGGTTCAGGGACCTTTCAAAACCCGCTTTCCATCAATTAAAAAAAAAATTATATTATCATTTAAAATAAAACCACTATTAATTATAAATGAAATTATACTATCATTTAAAATAAAACATTCATTATTTATAAATGATATTCCATTATCTTTTAAAATAAAACCACTATTATTTAAAATAAAACAATCATTATTTATAAATGAAATTTTATTATCATTTAATATAATGACTTATTATTATATATATGTATCATAGAATAAAATGTTTTCTCATTGAATACTAACATCATGCTATTATTTTGAATAGTTTAAGAAAAACAAGGATCTTTTCCCAACAACCAAATTATGCATGCTTCCCAAACCATTGATGCAACAAGTGATGAAGTAAAATATAATCAAACATATGCAACATACAAAGAGGGAATCTTTACATGAACCTAGTCATTTGTCTCAGCCTGAGATTTTACGATAGCTACTAGGCTATCAATTGGGGCTCAAGGTGGCTAGTTATTGATGATTATTTCTTATCGAATGCATGCCTATATGAAGGTATCTATCCATGTTACCCTCTAGTTATCATAATCATCATTTCCCCTATATTAGGTACCCCATTTTTGGTGGACGATTCTACCTCTTCCACCCACAAGTGTACCTGATTCTGCACATTAACAATATGTCAATAATATCATGTTCTTTCAAAATATTAAACTAGCATCGCATAGTTGTTCAATTGCACAAACTAAGTATTAAAGCATCAATAATTAATACATTGTTTCTTTGTGCCAAAAATCCTGCTAGGGAGGGTCATGACATCCTACCCCCTAGGACTAAATACCATCTGGGTGTTTCGAATTTTACAAAAATAAAATTATTACATCATATATTTTTAAACAAGAAAGGAAAATATTTTTTTTGCATATCATCCACTTTCTCCCAAGTGGCATTTCTTTCAAAAAACCAAATCCCACTGGACCTTACATTGCTCAAGAGTCCGATTCTGCATAGACTTAGAAAGAAACTCAATAATTTTTACCGGTATCACTTCAATAGCCTCTGGATTTGCCATATGCAATTTAGAAACATCCCACACATGTTCATGATCAGTAATATATTTCCTAAGCAAGGATATGTGGAAGGTATCATGGATTTTTGATAGGTTAGGTGGTAAGGCAAGTTGGTATGCAACTAGATTGATATTTTCAATGATTTCAAAAGGTCCCATAAATTATGGATCTAACTTTTTGGACTTGACAACACTCTTCATTGATTTAATCCTTAAAAACACTTTTTCTCTAACTGAGTACTCTCTTGGAGTCCCCTTTAGATCGGCATAACTTTTCTACCTATCAGTAGCTTCTTTAAGTATTTACCTGATTACCTTCATCTGATCCTCTATCTCCCTGACCATATCTAGCCCAATCACAACTTGATATTCTAGGTTGTACCAAGACAATGATGTTCTACACTTTCACCCATACAAGGCATCGAAAGAAGCCATTCCTAGAGAGGAGTGATGTCCACTATTGTAGGTAAACTCTACAAGATGTAGGTAGTCTTCCCAATGATATTTATGATCCATGCAATATATGTGAAGCATATTCTCTAGTACTTGGTTTACCCATTCTGTTTGACCATCTGTCTCAAGGTGGTATATCGAGCTCATATTCAGTTTTGTACCCACTGCACGATGTAGAGATTTCTAAAATTTAGAAGTGAACTTGGAATCTCTATCTGAAATGATTACCTCAAGAAATCCATGCAGACGAAATATCTCTTTGAAAAATATTTAAGCCACTACTTGAGCATCATCCTTAATGTTCTCGGGTATGAAATGTGCAACCTTTTTCAATCTGTCAACTAATACAAGTATTGCATCATGTTGATACCTGGTCTTGGGTAACCCTAGTATAAAATCCATAGATATGACCTACCATTTCTGATTAGGTACATCATGTGGATATAATTGTCTTGCAATATGTTTGCATTTTGCCTTAACTTTTTGACATTCAAGGTATCAAGTGATAAAATTAGTGATATCATTATTCATTCCTACCTAGAAGAAGGTTATTTTCATGTTTTCTCACATTTTGGTCCCTCTAGGATGAGCATAATAAGGAGATCGATGTGCTTTTTGCATTATTAGCTTTCCCTTTTATGTACTCAATCTCAAAGTCATATTCAGCGAGAAATTCAACCCATCTTCTCTGTCTCGCATTGAGTATAGGTTGGGTTAATATGTACCTCAGACTTTGATGGTTATTTTTTAACTCAAAGGGCCTTCCCACAAAGTAGTGGAACTAGACCTTTAGAGCATGCACTGCTACAATTAGCTCTAAATCATGTGTAGCATAATTAACTTCATGCTTCTTGAGCTTCCTTGAAGTATATGCTACTACTGACTCTTATTGAGAGATTACTCCTAACCCTTCCAATGATGCATCCGTGCATACTAAAAAGTCCCTTTGAGGGTCAAGAATTTTTAGTATTGGTGTCGTAGTGAGTTTATGTTTCAACAATGTGAAGGTAGCTTCACACTTCTTTGACCATTTGAATTTCTTTCCCTTTTTCTGAAGGTTGGTTATTGCCACAATAATTATAGAGTAATACTTTATGTAATATCTATAGTAGCTCGTTAACCCCATGAAGCTTTGCACTTCAATCACATTTGTAGGGGGTGGCCAATTCAGGATGGCCTCAATTTTCTCTAGATCTACAATAATTCCTTCTACTGATATGATGTGTCCATGATATCGTACCTTTGAAATGTAGAAATTACTTTTGACTAGATTTCCATAGAGTTGATTTTCCCTAAACAACTCTAACACGATATTGAGATGTTGATCGTGCTCTTCTCTATTTCGAGAGTATATTAAGATATCATTTAGAAATACAAGGACAAATTGGTCCAGGTACCTTATAAACACATTGTTCATTAAATTCATGAACACAACTAGGGCGTTAGTTAGTCCAAAGGGTAGGATGGTCATAATGCTCGTACCTGGTATTAAATATCATTTTGTGAGTATCCTCCTCATGTATTCTTAACTGATGATACCCTGATATTAGGTAAATCTTGGTGAATACAATGGCATATCTTAGTTGATAAAATAAATCTTTGATTCTAGGTAGGGGATATCGGTTCTTGATTGTAGCCTTATTAAGCATTTTGTAATCAATACATAATATTAAGGAACCATATTTATTTTTCATAAATAATACCGGTGCACCCCAAGGTGACACACTTGGTTTTATCAATCCCTTTTCTAATATCCCTTGTAGTTGAATCTTTAGTTCTTGCATCTCGATAGGATTCATCCTATATGGAGATCACTGAATAGATTTTTCTCCTAGAATAAGATCAATTATAAAATCAAATTCCTATTTAGGAGGGAGTCCAAGTAAATCCTCTGGCAACACATCTTTAAAATCCTATAAAATTGGTGCTTTCCTAGCAACTCTCTCTTCTGATAATCTCCTACTTCATTGAGTTTTACAACATACACTATCCCTCCTTTCTTGAGATCTTTCTTTAGTTACATAGTTGACATCATCTCAGGTTTGAATTCCCCCTACTTTCTATGGATTCTTAGTCTTTTCTTACCTTTATTTGAATACTCGATCTGTCTATCTTGGAAATTGATGAAGGCTTTATGGGCCTGTAACCAATCCATCCCTAGTATTATATCAAAGGCATGAAGCAGAGCTACATACAAACAAACTTCCATGGTACCACTTAGCTAAAGCAATCTCTACCATCAGGTAATAATGGTTTACTGAGTATTTTTACCCAGAACCATACTCTACCTTCCAACCATGGGCCAAATATCTTGGCCTTTCCAACATATACCTTGCTAAACTAGAATAAATAAAGCTAAAAAAATTATTCTAACTAAAGTTAAAATATTTCTTAGATGAGAAAAGAGTTTTAACATTTCTAATTCGATGACATAGGTGCTTTCTTCTAGTCCTAATTTCCTGCCACCACCTACATTCCAAGGTTTTTCTATTGGCCTGAATGCTTGGTCTTACTTTTCTTAGATAATCAATCACATAATAAGGACATTCACATTGGTAGCACCCTCCCTTGGGGTGTTGTTTTTTTCCACTTTCCTTTTCCAATTGCCTTATTTGGGGTGACTCTATCCATTCCTCTTTCCTTGAGGTTGAGTGAGCTTTGGGGGTTGGTCCATTCATCAAATTAATCAACTCTATTTTATCGGGATATTTGATTGCATAGTGTGGCCCTCCACATATATGGCAACCTTCTTTGGGACCTTCAAGGTCCTGAATATGTTTTATTTTTTTTATAAGTTAAAAATTATATTGATGTCAGCATTTGAAAGGTGCCCAAATGCCTTAGTATAATAATAGAAGGAAAGGACTCACAATACTCAAAAAACTATGAAGCATCCTAAATATGTTTTGTAACTCATTCTACTTGGGTTACATTTAGTTCTCTTTGAATTTTCCCATAGCCTAGTTTGGCTATAATTTTCTTCAATTGGGTGGGTTTGACTTGGCTTATTCACCCTTTCTTTTGACTTCTCCAACTCTAAATAACCAACACTTTCCTTTTGGGGTTATCATTCCTTCTTTGTCAGCTCTACAAATTAGGAATCATTCAACTACTTTTGTTGTGTTATCTATTCTTGTTGTTGATCTATTAGTTTCCCTTGTTGTTCTATTTGCTCTTGTAACACTGTAGCGATGGTGATGAGGTTTTCCACCTCTTTGCTTAAGTATCTCAAACCGTTTTCTTGGGTCCTTCCTTTAGCATTATCTTTACGATGCTACCTACTAGGGGAAGTAGTCTTTCCTCCTCTCATCTTGGGTGCCATCTATCCTAATGACAACCAATAAGATAGGGTTAGGTTATAGTTCTACCTAGAACTAAACTACTAACTCAAGCCATAATACAAATTTCTCATGCTATAAGCATCAATAATCTAATTAGGATGGTACTACAAGGTTATGATATAACTTCAATACCCAAGTTCATACTTATCATAAGTAAGGTATCATAACATCCCATTCATCCTTGGGATTAGTTCCCATTAGATTCTAGCAATTAGGAGATTCTAGGTCTTCCTAACTTTAGCTTAAAAATTAAGCATACCTTCATTGAAAGACATCCAAATCCTTTTAGCACATAAGAAACTTTATACCCTCATACCTAGATATCTAATACCAAATGTAATGACCCAAAATCTAGCTACAAGAAAACACACAAAAAAGAAAATATTTTTATTTTTGTAAGTGGGATTCATAACCCCTAATTGACCTTTATTTAATCTATTGTTAACTACATCTCACGAACTACCCTCACATAAATCCATCTCTGTAGGCGTATTATATGTTACCACAAATAATTTTATCTATCTCATCACTTTTGAGGAGCTAAACTTACCACCTTCACTCAATTGAAGGTATATGCCCATCTCCATACCATACACAAGCCAGTCTATGTAGGTATGCTACACGTATTGCAAGTTAAGCTATCCATATTGTCTCCACGATGAGCTATCTTAACTCGGATGTAATATTTCCATAAACTTAGTTGTCATTCTCCCTAAGGGTCTCAATCCCTTAGGTCACCTATGTTCACCCTAAGGGGTCTTAATCATTTAGGTCATCTATGTTCACCCTAAGGGGTATTAATCCCTTAGGTCATCCTCTAAGTTCACCCTAGAACCTGTTACTTAAATTTTATGTTGTTTAGAAAGAAAACAAGAATAGTTCAAGATACTAAATCTAACAAAAAACATAATTCATAAAGCATATAAAAGATACTAGGTAGGAAGCAATATTTAAAATAAAGTGAACATTAATTGAAAAATAAGATAATACAATAACATAGATAATTTCTAGTAATAAATTAAAGATATCTCCCTACAATTCTAGTCTACTTGAACATAAGTATGGTAAAACTCCCAATTTCTAGAAATTGAACATTAATTTATCATATACATCCAAGTATGGTAAAACCTCCATACTTTAAAGAATAAAATAATACATCAATTTCATTTAGGGATATCTCCCTACAATTCTAGTCTATTTGAGCATAAGTAAATAATTGCAAGTAGAGAACAAACTGGTGCAATGGTTCCAACTACCTCTTCGGTCCTCCTCCTCTTTCCTTCAATATTTTTAGGATAGTAGGGGATCAAGGCACTGATGGTTCAGGATAGACATGCCTCTAAATGCATCTACTATTTACTTTTCCAAATTGCAACTATACAAATGCAATCAAAGTATCTAACCATCTACTACATAGTTGATATCATAAAAATCCCCATTTTTATTTTCACCTCCCATTACCCATGGAGAGTCTTTCAACAAATACAACTAGATTTTAGGTTCTACTTTAATTGATTTCATTCAACCTTTATTCAACAAATTAAAGTCGCATACCTTTAATCTATTAAATAAGCTAGGTTATTTTATTTCCATAGATCAAGTCTTATTGCCTAATTCATAAAATAACCTATTCCCTTATTTTCATAAATCAAAGTCTCAACACTTAAATTCATAGATAAAATTTTCTCTAATTAATAAATCAAAGTCTCCTACTTTAATTTATTAATAAACTATTTCTTTTAATTAATAAACCAAAGTCTCCTACTTTAATTTATTAATAAACTATTTTATTTTATCTTTACTAAATAGAGTCCCATACCTCTAAATAATAAAAATAAACCATTATTTAAATAATCAATAAATCATACCTTTTATTTAATATAATCAAATACTACATTCTTTAATTAATCAAATAATTCATAAACCTTTTATTTAATACAATCAAAGACTACTTTCTTCAATTAATTAAATAATTCATAAACCTTTTATTTAATAATCAAAGACTACTTTATTTGATTAACCAAATAATTCATAAACCTTTTATTTAATACCATTAAAGACTACTTTATTTAATTAAATAATTCATAAAGGTTTAATTAAGTTACAAATAAATGGGTACTATCCTTACCTAGGAATTATGTAACCCCAAATAGCAGGCACTCAAACCAAACTTAAGCCCGCTAAGGACTCCACTAGGATAGCTGGGCTCCACGGTGGTGAAGCGTCCAACATCTAAATACATAAAGCTCACAACCTTTCCTAAGGTGAAAGGTGATTGGGCGAGAGGGTATTCTAGCCCTTCAAACCAACGGTTTCAAAGGAAAATGTAGTTGACCCGCATCCAAATAGGTAGGGGATTAATAGGGATGTCTCTACGTAGGTGGCAAATGCACCAATCCATCCCAATGACCATCCTACCAAGAGAGCTAATATAAAACCCCAGGGTGAGCATTCAGTATTAAGGTGGTAGTGGAGGGTAGTCTTGGTAACCTACATCGAATAATTCTAAGGAGATCTACGTTTTACGAGGAACACATCCACTGACCAGCATTGATAGGAAGCTCTAATTGAGAGTTAGTCCAAACCAGAAGGAAGTACTATGGGGTATCATCAACAAATCAAGACTTATAAAAGAGCTAACGAGTCTACCATTAATATGTGGCTCACAAAACTACAGTGTTCCTTCTTATATTTTTGGGCTAGCAATCTAAGGGGATCTACATGACACTGTCGCAACGCAATGCAACGACATATCAACACACCCTAAGAAAAATGGTAGTCCCTCATTTCCTATCATCGCATTTTAGAACACCACGAGGCAACCAACATAAGGAGCACAACTAAAACTATGGTGGAGGAAGTTATTTACAAGCTCAAACAAATATTGAACCAACATGACTTCCAACATATCTAGCGATGATAACTTAAACAACCATAAAAGCGTTTAAAAGCAAGTAATTTTGGTAACCAACTTGTAACTCCACGTAGATTCTCTGTGAGTTTCCTCCTTACTGTGACATTCGAGATCTCTTGTACCTCCTGCTTTTAGTGACATTTAAAATATATCTTCTCTCTGGATTCCAGTAACGTCTGAGGTCTCCTTCCAACAATTTTCCTAGTCCTCTATATCCTCTTTGAGTGATTGCTCTTCCTTTTGCTTTGTCTTCCACCTCTGATAGCACCCTCTTCAATCCTCACCTGCTTGAATTAACACCTTTCTTATCCACTCAATGGTCACTAGCCAGATTTTACTCCTACTCACTCTCCCCTTCTTCCACGAGAAGCTTCATCATTAAGAAGCTCTCTTCCCAATGTCCATGGGGATATTCTTGCAAGCTTTGATCAAATATTTTTGAAAGGGAGGCCTTTCAAATCAAATCTTGCAAGCCTTATAAGATTATATATATAATTTTATAATTATTTAAACAAAAGCTCCACTTTTATTTAAATAAAATTTCTATTATCAATTGAAAGAAATATTTATTGTTTCTATTAAATGGAATCCTATCACCATTAAAAATAAAAACAATGTTTATTTATAAATGAAATTATGTTATCATTTAAAATAAAAACATCTATTATTTATAAATGAAATCATATTATCATTTAAAATAAAACATTCATTATTTATAAATGAAATTCTATTATCATTTAAAATAAAACCACTATTATTTATAAATTAAATTTCATTATCATTTAAAATAAAACATTCATTATTTATAAATGAAATTCTATTATCATTTAAAATAAAACATTCATTATTTATAAATGAAATTCTATTATCATTTAAAATAATGACTTATTATATTATATATAGAATAAAAGGTTTTCTCATCGAATACTAACATCATGCTATTCTTTTGAATAGTATAAGCAAAACAAGGAGCTTTTCCAAACAACCAGATTATGCATGCTTTCCAAATTATTGATGCAGCAAGTGATGAAGTAAAAGATAATCAAACAT
Source organism: Wollemia nobilis (assembly GCA_028583015.1). NCBI lineage: Eukaryota > Viridiplantae > Streptophyta > Pinopsida > Araucariales > Araucariaceae > Wollemia > Wollemia nobilis. Next base: position 1,141,317 of record JAQPPZ010001119.1, on the reverse strand, counting down.
ATGCAACAAACAAAAAGAGAATCTTTCCATCAACCTAGTCATCTGTCTCAACCCAAGAGTTTACAATAGCTACTAGGTGTTGGCATTTTTGCCACATTGTTTTTGTTGTCGATGTTCAAGCAAAAGAATGCTCAAATTATGAAGACACTTAACAAATTTTGTGAAAAAGCAAAGATGTCGCGATTTCACGACGTCCGTACCAAAAAAAAGCTAAGGCATGAAAATGTCGCGTTTTCGTGACCTGTCGCGTTTTCGTGGTCAACGCAGTCAAAGGCAGCAAGGAGGTCAAACTATCGCGATATCGCGACATGTTGAAGTTTCGCGACTTGTTGCGGTGAGAGAACATCAAAATGAAAAGTTGTCACGATATCGCGACATGTCACGTTTTCGCGACTTGCGGTGGCTACGGAGCAGAGTGATAGAAAATGTCGCGATATCATGACATAAAGCAGCAAAGGGCAATGTCAATGAAAAATGTCGCGATATCACGACAGAAAAGCAAGCAAGGAGAAAATGGTACGGAATGTCGCGATATTGCGACATGTCGCATTATCATGGGAAGGACTGACAGATAAACACAAGGCATGAAAGATGTCACGATTTCGTGACATTTTTGGAGATGAAGTCCAGCAAGAGGAAGACGTCGTGATATCGCGACAGGAAGCGGCAATGAAGAGAAGCGCAAGAAAGTGTCACGATTTCGTGACATGTCAGGGCAGAAGGGCCAAGTGTGAAGAATTGTCGTGATATCGCGACATGTCACGTTTTCACGAGGAGGAAGCGAGGAGGCAGCCAGATTGTACGAAATGTCACGATTTCGTGACATGTCAAATTTTTGCGGCCTACAAGCATCAAAGTGAACGAAGACAAAAAATGTCACGATTTCATGACATATTGTGGAGATAAAACCAAATGGAGAAACATGTCACGATTTTGCGACTTGTTGAAGACAGAAGAGCCAAATAGAGAAAATGTCGCGATATCGTGACATGTCACATTTTTGCGATGCAGGAGCCAAAAGGACAATGCCAAGTATGAAATGTCATGATTTTGTGACATGTCGAGGAGATGAAGCTCAAGGGAGAAAGATGTCATGATTTCATGACATTTTTGGAAACAAAGATAGGTAGGAGAAAAGTGTCACGATTTCGTGACATGTCTTGTTTTCGTGATATGAAAGCGCGAACGAAGAAAAATGGTATGGACTGTCATGATTTTGTGACATGTCCCATTTTCGCTACTTGTAGGAAGATGGAGGCCAAGGAAGAGAAAGATGTCATGATTTCGTGACATGTTGCAGTTTCATGGGTATACAAAAGAAAAGGACACAAAAGCAAGAAGATGTCACGATTTTGTGACATGGTGAGTTTTCGTGACTTGGAGACAAAAAAGAAGATAGTAAGGGAAAAGTGTCACGATTTCGCGACATGTCGCATTTTCGTGACCTGTCTCATTTTCGCGACAGAAGCAACGACAAAAGGCTCGATACAGTTCTGTTTGCATTTTTCTTCAAGATTGCATAGGAGAATGTGAAGAGAAGATAAGGATCAAGTAAAAGCTCTCCAACTGATTTTTAGATCATGGTCAAAGAGGCTCCAAGATTAAATGTTGCTGATTACCGATGTGCGCAAGATAGAAGAACATGAGGCAGTTTTCGATGCCACCAACATTAAAGATGCCTCCAGCATTGAAAGTTCTGTTCGTGGTCTCCTAACAACTTTCGGCTTGCTCTGATAATGGTCATTTAATGTGTCATTTCTCCGAGGCAGATTAAGGGGATTGTTTCTCTTTTCTAGTGCACATTTTGCGGATCATCTCTTCGAAATCTGTTGTATGTTTTAAATGTTGTGATGCAAAAGAGAGAGGGAAGACCTCTATAAATATTCATGTATATCTAAAGCAAAGGAGGTTAGACATTTTTACAAGAAAACTCTCTAAGTTCTCTGCATCAATAGAAGAGACTCGGCTTCTAAAATTTGCAAGCATTCTTATGTATGTGATGTCCCTCTGTTTTACAAGTTATTTCTGTTCATGCTTATGATCTTGCTGTTAGATTTTGAATTCTGCATGTTGAATTCAAGCGCTGCTGGTTAGTGAGTATATTCTGAAATGCGATCTGGAGGTTATCTCAACAAAGGTGTGAGTTCAATTCTGTTGCTTTTCCTTTATTAGATGCTGTCATAAAATTTGGTGAAATTCTTGCTGTTAGTCTGCCCAAAATTACACACTTCGGCCTGTGGCCATATTTCCATCTCTTTCCTGTTATTTCCATTCCTTTCAGTATTTTTCCCATTTCTTTCCTGCATCTTTATCTTCAAAACCAGTTTAGAGTAGTTTGGGAGCCAGCCCTCTCTGGAGATTGGCCCGGGAGACTTCTCCTTCTCTCGGCCTTTCAATGTTGGCCAAGTCTAGGGCGCATATATATACAAAATCCTTTCCTGTGGCAGATTTGTGACCAACAGTTTTTGGCACGCCCGATGGGACCCTGAAAGTTTCACTTCCAATAGTATTAAGGTTTAATGTTCGCCTTCATGCTGTATAATTAGAATATTTGGTGACTCAGCATTACCCAGAAGCCTCCGAACGTGGATACAGTGAAAGTTGTACTTCATGATCACAAGATCGAAGGCCAAAAAATCTGAAAATCCCGTTGAGTTTTTTGAACTTGACAACCAAAAATTAAGCGAACATCCTAAGTTGGTCTCCCCACCACTTTTATCCTCTGCAACATCCTCACAAATAGCTGGTGTGTTTTCTGTTCCTTCAAATTCATCTAGTACTGCTACTAGTTTTCCACCTCTACAACCATACGTACCATTCCAAATGGCCCAACAGCCTCCACCAAGGAAGTTCTCAGCATGGAACGATTCGGGAGCCTTGAATTTACCAGCACAGAATCAAGTCCCTCAAGCTGCTTTGAAAGCTTTGCCGACCTATGATGGTACTGGTAAAACTGCCTATGAGCATATTAATGATGTAGCCTCTTTGGCGGCTATCCATGACATAACGGATGAGGATGTGATGGTAAAGTTGTTGGTGTTGTCACTAAGAGGCAAATTGTTGTATTGGTACCGAACGTTGCAACCAGGCACCATTGCATCATGGGATCAATTAGGAGAGCTACTAGTAAAAAAATTTCATGAACAAGCTGATCCATACTCCTTGTTGCATCAATTCAATGTGATCCAAAGGCACCCCCAGGAGGAAATAGCTGATTTCAATGTCAGATTTACCAGAAGCTGGCAGAGAATTCTTGATGGTCTTCGGCCTGCTCATGAACTAGCTGCATTCTACTATCTTAGAGCTTTCAACACAGACATCGGCTTGGCTGTCCGGCAATCCAATGTGACTACATTTCCAGAGCTGTTCGAACAAGCACAAAAGGTAGAAGCTGACTTAATTGCCATAGGTAGGCTTCCCCCAAAGGTAACAATGCCTATCATACCTGATCTTCCTAAGCATTTGTATTCTGGTTCATTTTCGCAGCCTATGCCTTCCATGTATCCCATTCCATCATGGAGCTCAAGTGCGCCTCAGATCGCACCCATTCCAGTTCCCTAGCTCCCTGCTCCAACTATTCCACAGTTGTCTACACCAATCATTCCGCAATTGCCAGCTCCCACTTCATTCCCCGCATTACCTACACCGCCAGCACCTCTACCTCTATCGGCACCTCCTGTGCCCTCAAATCTTGATCCTTTCACAATCCTATTACAAGAGGTACAATCGGCTAATTCTGCTATAAGAGCGATGGGAAACAAAATCATAGTTCTCGAAAGGAAGCAGGCTGAGAGAGATTTCCAACCCAGGAGATTTCAACCTCCACCGATCACTAGAGAACAAGCAGCTTCAACAAGTAGAGTGCCTAAAAAGAGCCCGACTGTATTGACAAATGAGGAAGTTGGCCCTGCAGAAAGAACATATTGGTGTTCCACATGTAATGATCCACACGGCGAAGACACTTGTATGGTTCATCTGAACTATGTGCAAACATTGGCTACAAGCTCTTCTGGAGGACAAGTTAATATGATTTCTGAGGTAGATCATAATTTTATGGTTCCATCTGAAGAACAAGTCTCAGTTCTCACGAGGACCGGGAAGAAGCCAGTCTCTATAGATCCAGTAGAGATGGAACCATTGAGGGTACCAGCTGATCCTAAGATGCAGAATGAGAAGAAACAAGTACAAATGAAAGCTCCTATTTTAGTACCAAAGCTAGATTCACCTGTTCTGTTGAAAGATCTTTTGCCACCACGAGCAAAGGAAAGATTGCAAGAAAAAGCCTCGGCTTCACAGGCAAGAGCTGAAATAGAGGACCGAGCTAGAGAAAAGCTCAAGTACCCATCATTGACTAAAAGATTGAGGGTAGAAGCCACTCAGCAATATCGGAGCAAATATGAAGACATTAATGAAAAGAGGGAGTCTGGTGCATCTGCATACAATATTGTTGAAGAATTGAAGAAGATTCCAGCCAAGGTTAGTCTCTATGATGCATTGCACTTACCTGGTCAAGTTGATCTATTGCAAGAATCATTGAAGTCTGTGAAAGATAGTGAGAAGAATCCTACTCAGATGATTTTTGCTCAAAAATTAACTACTTCAGCCACTGGAAAAAATAGACCACCCCCATTTTATTTGTCACTCAGGATGGAGGGTTGGATAGTGCACAACTGCATGATTGATTCTGGTGCTGCGACAACTGTCATGCCAAAGGCAGTTTGTGAAGTCATGGGTATGGAATATACAAGAAGTAGCCCTGGTGTCTTGCAGTTAGACGGGACTCCCATGAAAATAGTGGGTGTAATCAAGGATGTTCCTATGGTTCTACATAGTATGCCTCAGATTACAGTAATTCAGGAGATAGTTGTGGTCGATCTAGAACCATATTTCAGTATGTGTTTGTCAAGAGAATTTACTGCCAAGCTGGGAGGCTACCTTTCTTTGGATTATTCTCACTTGGAAATTCCTTTCAAGGGGAGAAGAATTCGGATCTCCAATGAGAAGCCTTCTACTTTTCATATAGAGAAGATGGGGGAAGAAGAAAAGTCCACACCTTCTGTTCACATGATATCTGAAGAATTGGAAGATTCTGATTTGATAGATGAAGTCCTGGATAAGCCTCACCTAGAGGATGAATTTTCAATGCTCGATTTTAATGCCATGGTGGAAACTAAAATTGGTTGTTACTCTATTACAAAGCCTGAAGAGGTTGAAGTAAAACTGCCTCCTGATCAAGTTGGTCAAGATTCTGTGCCCGATCAATTATGGAAGTTGTATTTTGATGGAGCACGATGCAAAAATGGTGCGGGAGCAGGGATTGTTCTTATTTCTCCCTCTGGCCAATAGAAAACATACTCATATCGACTGACCTGGAGTTGTACTAACAATGCTGCTGAGTATGAAGCATTGTGCCTAGGCTTGAAGAAGGCAAAAAAATTGGGGATTGAACAATTGCAGATTTTTGGTGACTCTGAATTGATTGTGAATCAAGTAACAAACAAGTGCATCTCCAAACAACATTATCTAAAGGCGTATCGCAACAAAGTTTGGGACCTGTTTGAGGCTTTCACAACATTGAATATTCAATCCATTTCACGAGAGATGAATAAGCATGCTGATGTTTTAGCATCTCTTGGAGCAAACTTCTCTCCAATTGAGCATGTAGTGAGGAAACCCAAGACTGTAAGGTTAGTTTACAAGACCTTCAGTCCCGGACAAGAACATGTATTGGCAAGTATTCGAAAGTGATGAACAGATTGTAGATTTTTTGATAAGAGAAGCAAGCACTGTGGAAGAGAGAACGCTTGATGAGGAAGAAGCCAAAGGGCTTATTCAATTAAGGAATAATCATATCCCCAAAGGATTGATTACACTTGAAAGCCTTTTTGACCAGAATGATAGGGCAGAGAAGCACAGGATCAAGGTAGATGAGAAGGAGTATACTGAACTACAGATAGGTCCCCAAAAATTGATAAAGGTTGGAACCGATTGCACTCCTGAGGAGTTAGAACAAATCAGAGATTTATGTCATGAATTTCCTGACATAGTTGCTTGGAGTTACCATGATTTGAAGGGATATAACAAAGATGTAATCCAACATACTATTGAGTTGCATGATGGGGCGAAACCCTTCAGACAAAAGCAGAGACCAGTCAATCCCAAGATTGAGGTACTGATGAAGGTAGAGCTTCTTAAAATGTTGGATTCTAAAATCATTTACCCCATCAAGCATTCAACTTGGGTGGCAAATCTGGTCCCGATATGGAAAAATAATGGAGACATTCGCCTATGTGTTGATTTTCGAAATTTGAATCAAGCCTCGCTAAAAGATCATTATCCTCTGCCTCAGATTGACCAGATTCTTCACGTGGTTGCGGGAGCTCAGAGATTCTCTTTGTTGGATGGATTCTCTGGGTATAACCAGATATGGGTCAGGGATGAGGACCAACACAAAACAACGTTCACCACAAAATGGGGAACCTTCGCTTACCAACGAATGTCGTTTGGACTCTCAAATGCTGGCGCAACTTTCCAAAGGGCAATGGATGTGGCTTTTGGTGAGTTGTTAAATCGCATTATTGTGATTTATTTGGATGATATGACTATTTTTTCTCATAACAGGGAGGACCACGGATCTCATTTAAGACAGATATTTGAAAAATGTCGAGAATTTGGCATATCTATCAATCCAAAAAAGTCAATTTTTTCTGTAAAGGAGGGAAAGCTCCTAGGACATCTAATTTCAGAAAATGGCCTAGCTATTGATCTAGCTAGGGCCCAAGCTCTTTTAAAGCTCCCATTGCCGGCCAATAAGAAGGATTTGCAGTCTTTTTTTGGGCAAATTAATTTTGTTCGAAAGTTTGTTGCAGATTTCGCTCAAGTAATAAAGCCAATGACAGAGCTTTTAAAGAAAAATGCTGAATTCAAATGGACTAAGCAGAGGAAGCAATCATTTGAGGAGATCAAAGAAAGGATCACTCAAGCTCCGGTCCTGGTGAATCCTGATTATTCCAAGGATTTTATCCTTTATGCCGTTGGTGAACAAGAAGCTTATGCCGCGGTGCTTACACAGAAGGGAGATGATGAAGATGAACGTCCAATTGCTTTCTTAAGCCAAGTCATCCAACCGCATCAAGAGAAGTATAACTTTATTGAGAAACAAGTATATGCGGTAATGAAATCTCTGAAGAAGTTTCGGCACTTTGTTTCACAAAGTAAAACAATAGTTTATGTTGTTCATCCAGATGTCCAAAATTTTATTATACAAGGAGAACTTGGGGATAGGAGAGCTGGCTGGGTTTCTAAAATTCAGGAATTTGATGTTGAGATCCGACCGACCAAGCTTGTTCGAGGTCGAGCATTGTGCCAAGAGCTTGCAAAGAATGCTTCCTCTGGATCCTCAATTCATGAATATGAGGATATAGTAGATAATTGTAATTTTGACAATCATTTTGCAGTGGATCGAGAATGGATAGAGGAGCTGATGGAATATTTTTATTCTGGAAAATGTCCTTCACATCCGAATGTCTCATAGAGAAGAAGATTTAGACTGCAAGCTCTCAAGTATGTCTTGCTACCAAAAGGCTTGTTTTATAAGAATATTGATGGAGTTCTTCTTAGATGTGTCAAAGAATCAGAGAAAGAGAAAGTTTTAGAAGAATTCCATTATGGATTATCAGGAGGTCATTATGCAGGTAGACCTATGGCATTAAATATTATTCGAGCAGGTTATTTTTGGCCAACTCTTTTTGCAGATGCCTTCAAAGTTAGTCAAAAATGTGACAAGTGCCAAAGATACATAGGTAGAATCAGGAATGCATCATTACCTCTTCACCCGATTCAAGTAGAAGCACCATTTCAGCAATGGGGCCTAGACTTTATCGGGGTCATTGATCCTAACTCATCTGCTGGTCACAAGTATATCTTGACTGCAACTGACTATTTCACTAGATGGACTGAAGCAATTCCAACTAAACAGGCGGATCAAGCCACGGTCATCACTTTTCTGGAAGGGTTGATCACTCGCTTTGGTATCCCAGATGCGATTCTAACAGATAATGGAACTCCTTTCATAGGGGCCAAAATCAGTGAATTTGCGGGTAAGCATAGAATTTATTTGAAAACTTCATCTAATTATTATCCGTAGGGGAATGGCTTGGCCGAATCCACAAACAAGAACTTGCTTCGAATTTTGAAGAGGACCCTTGGTGACAATAAGCGGAGCTGGCACATACTTTTGAACCAAGCATTGTGGGCTGATCGCATCTCTGTGAAGAAATCCATCAAGACATCCCCTTATTCATTGGTATACGAAAAAGAAGCGGTTTTGCCCATTCATATTGAATTACCGGCCCTCCAGGCTTGGCATTTGATTGATGATCAGGATGAGGGATCTGATTCAATGAACATGAGATTAGCTCAACTCTTGCAGTTGGAGGAAGAACGGGAGAAATCCTACCAGGATTTTATAGAACATGCTGGGATGACAAAGAAGTGGTTCAGTAAAAAGGCCTCTGAAAGGACTTTTAAGGTTGGCGATCTTGTATTGAAGTGGAATGAGAAGAAATCAAAGCCCGGTAAACATCACAAGTTTGAGGCAATATGGGAAGGTCCATTTCAAATCACAGGGGCCAATCAGGTCAATTATTTTTACTTGCAAGATATGGATGGTCATGCAATGTCAATTCCAGTTAATGGTCTTCATTTGAAGGCCTATTATCGGTAAAAAAAAAAAAAAACAAATTTTTGTCAACTTCGGCTCCTTTTGCACACGAGCCCGAAGGTATGTTTCTTTTCTTTCTCTTTTTTCCTTTTCCTTCCCAGCAGTTAGTGGCTTTCCTCTACTTCTTCTTCCCCTTTCTCATATGCATTCCCTTCCTCTCCTACTCCTTCTTCTGCAATTCCTACTCCTTGTTCTTCTGTACATAATCCAGCCACTGTTGTTGTTTCTACTTCCCTCTCTGATGTTCCCATTTCTACTTTCCCTTTCTTCTAGTCCTTTGTCTTGTGAGTACTTCATCACAGCCACAGTTCCTACTACCATCTCCATTCCATCCACTTCCATTTCATTATCTATTTCATAGCAGCTGGTAGCACAGTAGCACCCTATTTCTGTCTCTACCACTTCTGTTCCGCCATCTTCCACCATTCCATCATTCCCCATTCCCATTCCACGGCCTACGCATCCGCTGGTCATCACTCCATTCATTTCCATTTTTGTAGTTAAGGTGCTTTTCTCTACTACCATGAAGATCCTTTCACAACACCTGGTGATTACCTGGCTCAACTGAGCTAGGCAAAGTGCAGTAGTTCTAAAGAAATAAAGGGAGTTCTGCTCTTCCATAATTTTTTGTTGCAGGTCCTATTTTTAAGAGTCGAGTACCAACAAGAGTTTGTTGCAGTAGCTTGCAGAGACGTCCAACATCACTCAGCATTTACTTCTTCTGTCCCTCCTGTTTCTTGACTCTGTTGCCCAATGGATGAAGGCCTGAGGTTCGTGCATACAACGGAACTGTATACCCCATGAGCCGCCAAGAATGTTGGCATTTTTTCCACATTGTTTTTGTTGTCGATGTTCAAGCAAAAGAATGCTCAAATTGTGAAGACACTTAACAAATTTTGTGAAAAAGCAAAGATGTCACGATTTCGCGACGTCCGTACCAAAAAAAAGCTAAGGCATGAAAATGTCACGTTTTCGTGACCTGTCGCATTTTCATGGTCAACGCAGTCAAAGGTAGCAAGGAGGTCAAACTGTCGCGATATCACGACATGTTGAAGTTTCGTGACTTGTTGCGGTGAGAGAACATCAAAATGAAAAGTTGTCGTGATATCGCGACTTGCGGTGGCTATGGAGCAGAGTGATAGAAAATGTCGCGATATCGCGACATAAAGTAGCAAAGGGCAATGTCAATGAAAAATGTCACGATATCATGACAGAAAAGCAAGCAAGGAGAAAATGGTATGGAATGTCACGATATTGCGACATGTCACGTTATCGCGGGAAGGACTGACAGATAAACACAAGGCATGAAAGATGTCACGATTTCATGACATTTTTGGAGATGAAGTCCAGCAAGAGGAAGACGTCGCGATATCACGACAGGAAGCGGCAATGAAGAGAAGTGCAAGAAAGTGTCACGATTTCGTGACATGTTAGGGCAGAAGGGCCAAGTGTGAAGAATTGTCATGATATCGCGACATGTCACGTTTTCGCGAGGAAGCGAGGAGGCTAGATTGTACGGAATGTCACGATTTCGTGACATGTCAAATTTTCATGGCCTACAAGCATCAAAGTGAAAGAAGATAGAAAATGTCACGATTTCATGACATATTGTGGAGATAAAACCAAATGGAGAAACATGTCACGATTTCGTGACTTGTTGAAGATAGAAGAGCCAAACAGAGAAAACGTCGCGATATCGCGACATGTCACATTTTCGCGATGCAGGAGCCAAAAGGACAATGCCAAGTATGGAATGTCACGATTTTGCGACATGTCGAGGAGACGAAGCTCAAGGGAGAAAGATGTCACGATTTCATGACATTTTTGGAAACAAAGATAGGCAGGAGAAAAGTGTCGCGATTTCGTGACATGTCTTGTTTTCATGATACGAAGGCGCGAACGGAGCAAAATGGTATGGACGTCATGATTTCGTGACATGTCCCATTTTTGCTACTTGCAGGAAGATGGAGGCCAAGGAAGAGAAAGATGTCACGATTTCGCGACATGTTGCAGTTTCGTGGGTATACAAAAGAAAAGGACACAAAAGCAAGAAGATGTCACGATTTCGTGACATGGTGAGTTTTCGCGACTTGGAGACAAAAAAGAAGACAGTAAGGGAAAAGTGTCACGATTTCGCGACATGTCGCATTTTCGCGACCTGTCTCATTTTCGTGACAGAAGCAACGACAAAAGGCCCGATACAGTTCTGTTTGCATTTTCCTTCAAGATTGCATAGGAGAATGTGAAGAGAAGATAAGGATCAAGTAAAAGCTCTCCAACCTGATTTTCAGATCATGGTCAAAGAGGCTCCAAGATTAAATGTTGCTGATTACCGATGTGCGCAAGATAGAAGAACATGAGGCGCTTTCGATGCCACCAACATTAAAGACGCCTCCAGCATTGAAAGTTATGTTCGTGGTCTCCTAACGACTTTCGGCTTGCTCTGATAATGGTCATTTAATGTGTCATTTCTCCGAGGCAGATTAAGGGGATTGTTTCTCCTTTCTAGTGCACATTTTGTGGATCATCTCTTCAAAATATGTTGTATGTTTTAAATGTTGTGATGCAAAAGAGAGAGGGAAGACCTCTATAAATATTCATGTATATCTAAAGCAAAAAAGGTTAGACATTTTTACAAGAAAACTCTCTAAGTTCTCTGCATCAATAGAAGAGACTCGGCTTCTAAAATTTGCAAGCATTCTTATGTATGTGATGTCCCTCTATTTTACAAGTTATTTTTGTTCATGCTTATGATCTTGCTATTAGATTTTGAATTCTGCATGTTGAATTCAAGCACTGTTGGTTAGTGAGTATATTCTAAAATGCGATCTGGAGGTTATCTCAACAAAGGTGTGAGTTCAATTCTGTTGCTTTTCCTTTATTAGATGTTGTCATAAAATTTGGTGAAATTCTTGTTGTTAGTCTGCCCAAAATTACACACTTCGGCCTGTGGCCATATTTCCATCTCTTTCCTGTTATTTCCATTCCTTTCAGTATTTTTCCCATTTCTTTCCTGCATCTTTATCTTCAAAACCAGTTTAGAGTAGTTTGGGAGCCAGCCCTCTCTGGAGATTGGCCCGGGAGACTTCTCCTTCTCTCGGCCTTTCAATGTTGGCCAAGTCTAGGGCGCATATATATACAAAATCCTTTCCTGTGGCAGATTTGTGACCAACACTAGGCTATCAACTGGGGCTCAATGTGGCTACCTATTGACGACTATCCATTGCGGAATGCATGCCTATATGAAGGTATCTATACATGTTACCATCAAGTTGCAATAATCATAATTTTCTCTATCTTAGGTACCCCATTTTTGGTGGACGATTCTACCTCTTCCACCCATGAGTGTACCTGATTTTGCACATTAACAATATATCAGCAGTATCATATTCTTTCAAAAGATTAAACTAGCATCTCATAGCTATTCAATTGCACAAACTAAGTATTAAAGCATCAATAATTAATACATTGTTTCTTTGTACCAAAAAGTCTGCCAAGGAGGATCATGACAGTTGCTTACTTTATACATAAGAATATGTTAATATGGTAAGGATGAGAAACATAAGATATTACATTATCTTGCATACCAACATTTAATAAAAAGTTTTTGTTGCAATGTGATTACTTTGATAACTTATATAAATTAATGTTATCTACATAAATGTATGGATATTTCAAAGGCAATTTTCAATTATTATATAGAAAATATTTATATGGATTAATGTAGGGAAAATATTAAAATTGATATCAAGTGGCATTAGCTCAACCGGTTAAATTTCTCAACATTTCAAAGAAGAAACCCATGTTTGCCAAACGATACATAGATAATAACCAAGCTTTATTGTAATACCACTATGTGGTGATGATATAATATAGATAGGATCCATTTCAATTCCATATAATCCATTAGAAAAAAAATATTAAAATTGATTTAAAAATTTAAAAAAATAAAAAATACTTATTTATATAATTGATTTTATCTTATGTTTTCATCTTATAAATATTTTTATATATTTTATGTAAAATTTTAAAAACATTTCATTCATTTAGTATATTTTTAATATATTTTTAATGTTAAATGTTCTTTCAATCAATCCTGCATATCATGTTACAATATTATATATTAGATATCATTGTGGTATTTAAATAAACCATTGTATTATTGTACTATAATAAATTGTATCTATCTTATCTTGGGACTGTGCATGATTCCATTGCATTTATCATTGATCTATAATACTTTGAACTTAAAATATGAAGGTTGTCATTCAAATAGAAACTGTAGAGTTGTATTTGATCCATAGTATAAATATAAATAGTTCCAACAAAGACACCACAATGACAAAAAAGTATTGGGATTTTTTAATGGAGACACACGTTCAATTCACTAGAAAGGTGGTCTTCGTATGCCCTCAACTTTTTAACCTTCCTCGTAAATAATCCTAGATCCATACATTCATTACTATAATTTTAAGGGACTATATAAGGTGCATCAAACCTATTATTCCAAGGACTATATTCACTTGTAATTCTCTTATATTTAATCTATTGTTAAATTAAGTAGTTTAAAACTTAAATTGAGCTCTTGTCTTACACAATGTAGATATATTGAAAAATTAAATCTAAATCTATGCATTGTCATACTTTCAATCCTTACATCTAAGTTTTGGCACGAAATTACAAGGGTTTGCTTGTGAAATTAAAATATTGTCTTATGAGTAAAACTTTGTCATTTTCTATTGGTTTTTCCTTAATCATTGAAAATTATAAATGTTATTTTTTATTAAATTATAAATTTTATTATTTGGGCTGGGCTCATAAAAAAATATAAGGGTGGGATTAGGTCCGTAACATAGATATATTGGATCCTTAAAATTTATGATTCTTTGATCCTAGGTCTATGTATTTAAAAATTTCAATCCTTACTTTTATTGATCCTTATGGTTCTATAAAGTTTTCTTTCATGATATTTGAATCTTACTTTATAGTATGATTCAATTCTTCGGTAGACTCATTTGTTGATTTTTTTTTTTATATTTATTAGTTTTTTTTTTAATAAACTATTTTATTAATTTATATATTATTTATTGTAAAAATAATTTAAAACACTAATTAATAGTATAGTACCACAATTTATAATTTAAAATTTATTTTAATAAAATAATTTTTAACATTTTTTTAATGTGAATAAACCTCTATAATCCCTGTTAGGTAAAGATGAAGTCGACGGACTTGATTGTCAAGTAATCAAACTGGGGCAGGACTTGATTATCAAACTGGGACAACCCACGGACAAGCATTCGATTGCTACCAACGGGCCTATACCTTTCGCTAAAATGTTAGGGTAAAACGTGAGCTTTTGAAAGAGTTCTCGATCCACTTCTACCAAGATTTGAACTTATATCTCTTAAATAAAAACCCCTTATACCAAGGTTTGAACTTAGATCTCTTAAATAAAAACCCAAAAAAACATAGCACTACAATATCCGTCGTAAAACATAATAACCTTTGATATTATTTTAACTAACTTGATGACAATAAAATTAATTTAAAATTCTTTTTTAATATAGAAATTTATAACTACCCATAGTCATCTACTATATCAAAAACTTGGTTATAGAGGTAACTAATATAACCTTTATGCACTCTTTCTTAAATATGTGGTGACCACTTAGAAGTAACATAACGTAAATCTCAGCTTAATTGCCCCCTTCCAAGATGATGAGATTAAGTCTGCCCTTTTCTCCATGCACCCTGATAAAGCTCCTGGACCTGATGGTTTTTCCCTGTTTCTTTCAAACTTTCTAGGACATTGTTGGGTCTGATGTTTGCTTAGCCATAAGAGAATTCTAGTCTTTCAAAATAATTATATGAGGGTTTAATTCTACATTCATCGCCCTTATTCCTAAAAATCTTGTTGTAAAATCTTTGTTTGACTTCAGACCCATTAGCCTGTGTAATTTTGCCTATAAGGTTCTGACTAAAATCATGGCTAATAGAATGAAAAGTATTCTGCCCAACATCATTGATCCTTGCCAAGGAAGCTCTGTCCAAGGTAGATCAATCCTTGATGGTGTCATATCCATCCATGAAGCTTTGCATTCTGCCTCGAAAACCAAAAAGTCTACCTTTGTTCTCAAACTTGACATGAACAAAGCATATGATAGAGTCAATTGGGACTTCCTTTTGACCATTTTGCTTAAATTTGGTTTCCATCCTAAGTGGATTGAGCTAATTAAAGGGTGCATATCCTCTTAGTCCTCATCAATGGATCCACAACAGGTTATTTTCAGAGTAGTAGAGGCCTAAGGCAAGGGGATCCTATTTCACCCATTTTATTCATCATTATTGTTGAAGCCCTAGGAAGGACCATCCAAGTAGCTTGCAGAACAGGCCTCCTATCTGGAATCAAAGCTTCCTCCTAGACAAATCCTATCTTGCACTTGCAATTCATGGATGATACCATTTTATCTACCAATGCTTCTATCTTCGAGGTGCAAGTTATCAAATTCATCCTTCAACTTTATGAAGTAGTTGTCCAGCCAAGGGTGAACTTCAACAAGAGCAAATTGTATTTCCTAAATACACTTGTCCAAAGACAAATTAAGATTGCCAAAATTCTTGGATGCTCTGTTTTTGACCTCCCAACCACTTACCTAGGCCTCCCTCTATTCTGTGGCCAACCCACAACATCTATGTGGAACAATGTTATAGAGAGGATCCAAAAGAAACTTGCAGGGTGGAAAGGTAATCTATTATCCCAAGTTGCCAAGAACACCCTTACGTCAGCCTCCCTTCAAAGCATCCCTATGTATTTCCTCTCTGTTTTCAAAGCCCTAGTTGCAGTTTACCACAAAATAGAACAGATCCAAAAAAAAATTATGGTCAGGAACTGAAAACAAGCATAGGTTGCATCTTGTTTCCTGGGACAAAGTGTGCAGACCTAAGGATAGAGGAGGCATTGGGCTCAGAAGAATTCAATCCCTCAATACAGCTTTGATAGCCAAACAAGCCTGGCGTTTGGTGTCTGATACCAAGAATGAATGGACTTCCATTATCAGAAGGAAATATTTGTAAGGTGCTAATTTCTTTAGTGATGATACCCCTACTAGAGGATCCACTTTTTGGAATTCTATCATCAACACTAGACCCCTTCTGAAGAAAGGTCTAAGATGGAAACTAGGGGATGGCAGCAAAATAGATTTCTGGAATGACAAATGGATTTCCAAAAATCCTCTTATTGAAGATCCTATCCTATCTAGACTCCAAGCCTACACAAATTCTAGGATAGGACACAAAGTCTCTGACTTCCTACATACCCAGAATAACACTACCATATGGAAAATCATTAGGTGCATTATCCTCCCTAATGAATCCTCAAGTTTGAATTCCCTCTTGCATTCTACTATCATTCCCTCCACTAACTCTAGGGATAATTTCATTTGGGAACCTTTAGAGAGCGGGGATTTCATTGTTAAATCTATGTATCTTCTTCTCCTTGATAATGAGGATATTTTTCTGCCTTTCAACCTCATCTGGATTAAATCACTCATTCCCAAGGTGTCTTTCTTCGTCTGGTTTACTATCCAAGAAAGGATTCTGACTATAGACAATTTGATCAAGAAAGGCATTACCATCCCCAATAGATGTTCACTTTGCCTTACTGCTTGGGAATCCCCCTCTCACATTTTCCTCCACTGCCCCTTCTCCTCATCCATCCTTGACTCCATATTCCATTCCTTCCACATCCTTTGGGCCAAACCTTACTCCATCGTTGACCTCTTTATCCATTGGCCCTCCCCCTTTCTTGATCCTCACCTCAAATTCTTTTGGAAAACTTGCCTCCACCATTTCCTTTGGCAAGTCTGGCTTGAAAAAAACCGCAGAGTCTTCTCCCAAAGACCGACTATCTCAAAGCTAATCTCTAGAAAAATCCTAGTCAATGCCAAAGAAAATGCTTCCCTCATACCCCCTTCCCCCAAACCTACATCCAGGTTTGAGCTTGCTTTGGGAAAATCTCTTGGCCTATCCTTAGAGGACTTTCATCCTCCTATCAACCAAAGAATTGATTCCAAATGGATTCCTCCTCCGATGGGCTGGTTCAAACTGAATTTTGATGGAGCTACAAAAGGAAACCCAGGGAAAGCAGGAGTAGGAGGCATCCTCAGAAACCACCAAGGAGAAGTCATCCTCACCTTCGTTGAGGGATTGGGTGACCAGACTAACCATGTTGCTGAGGCAAAAAGTATGTGGAGGGGTCTTTCCCTTGCCAAGAACTTTCCCAACAGGCTAATTGTTGAAGGAGACTCCCTCAATATCATCAGCTACCTCAAGAACAACAATAACATTCCATCTTGGAGAGTTAGGGACTACATTGAAGGTGCTAAGAATTTAATCCTTGACATGCAGGAAGTTATATTCCAACATGCTTACAGAGAAGCTAATAAAGTTGTGGATAGGTTAGCCAACATCGGAGTCCACACGCCCAATATCATGACCTGGAATGATGACATTCCTGATTATATTTGTGCCATTGTTGACCAGGAAAAACCCCAAAGGAATAATCATACTGGTCTTCCTCACAAGGACGTAGTCCTCCAGGATCCTCATCCTTTGTCTCATGCGTAACATCAGTAGATGTTGGATATCCATGTGTACTGTGAATATTCTAACTCAGTGCGGGAAATGTGAACTCCTTAATATCCATATGAGGAGTGGGATCTAACTGGCCACCCAAATATTCCATCGCCAAAATGTCACGTTTTTTTGGATAGTTATCTTTGGAATGTACACTAACGTTTTTTTCAAATTATGGCAATCCATGTCAACCATGTGCAAGTATCGAGACGGTGTGTCAATTTCCAACAAGAGGACGCTCCACGAAGGCTTCCCCTTTAATTACTTCAAGTGTTTGTTGTGGCATCAACACCATGCCAACTTAGGGCCAAGTAATCTCCACTCCCAAAACAAAATCGTAGCCCGAGGAAAGCAGACCACCAACAGCTCCATGAGTAGCACGTGGCACCTCAAGAGGGAGGGAAATGATGGCAACGATCGAATCAAGATGGCATCCTAGACCTTGAAGCACACATTCCTAAAATATCACGATGACAAAGGTGAAATTTCTAGAAACACCATGCCTGACTCCAAGACCAATCATGCCCAAGATCTAAATGTGATAATTCCAAACCTTCCATATCTCCTTGATCATCGTCCTCATACGAGAAATCATTCTCATTACAACTGTGAGCCTTCTAATCCCCAAGTGCCAAATTCATATTGCTTCGTTGTATTCATTAATGGCAACCTCTATTTTTTATGGCATTTTCCTCAAGCCTCCATCCATAAATTCACCATTGTTCCTCCTTGCCACTCCATCGCCTCCCTGGTTGGTTTCCTTCCTTACTGGCAGAGCAAACCCTTTGTCCCTCTTGTCCCTGCTTTTCCTTCTAGCCCCTCCCCCAACCCCATCGCCATTTCACCATGAGTTTCATCGAACCCTCCAATTTCATCTGCGACCCCCTTACTGAGAAAATTCACAGCGAGCGCCACTTTTTTTCCTTCCTCCATCTGTTCTCTAGTGAGGAGCTCGACATCACTTTAGCCTTCTTGGAATCTTGGGACAATGGCTCTGTTACTATTCGAGGGAGGAGCTTCTGCGTGGACCTATACCTATTGTCTAGGATTACTGGGCAGGATCCGAAAAGGTGTTCTATTCAAAGGCACAAGCATAATTGGGAGGTTGAACTCAAGGATTTCAAGGATAACAAGAGGATTTATAAAGGTGCCAAGCAGGGAATCTATAGGAGTGACTTGAACACCCCCTGGAACGATGTGATGAAGCCAATTATGGAGTTCATCACTGTCGATGACCTCAAGAAAGCCCTTTGTACTTATCATCTGGCCTTCGTGAATCATTTTTGTGACATCAATACCCTCAGCATCCCCCATTTTCTCCTTAATTCCCTCAATTATTCGATTATGAACTGCAAGAACAATAAAGGCAATGATCTCCCCCTCCATCAAGGCTTGTTTAAGGTAATTTACACCTATGTCCTGGCCCACAATCCTAAAGCCAACCCTAGCATCCCCAACCCAGCCAAACCTGCGGGGTCCTCTACCCGCCTTTCCCTTGCAGAATAAAAGAGGAAAGCCATTGAGGCCATTGAGGTTGTCATGGAGCTGAAGGCAAGGAAAAGTATTCGTTTTGAAAGTGCAGAAGGGCCCATAAGGAAATATGTTCGCCTCCAAAATTCAAGCGGTGAGACGCAAGATCATTGATATCAAAATGGAGGATGAAGAGGTGGACGATGAGGCTAGGTAGCTGAAGGAATTCATCATCTCTTCCACGACAGGCATGATGAATGCCATGGTCAATTCGATCATTGACATCATGGAAGGCCTTGAAAAGCTATTCTTTGGAGGTTAGAGTGGCTAGGAGGTTGACGGTGGTTATGAATTTGAGAAGGTTGCTGCGGTCAAAGAAGAGCCTAAGGAAACTGGTCAAGGCGATACCAAGGACGAGGACAAGATCTCCGTTGAGGAATAATTTCCTCTTTTATCTACTTTTTGCTTCTTTGGCTATCCTGTGCGGAGCCTAGTCCTTTTTCTTTAGTTGGTTGCGTTCTGTTCCCGCGACTACCCTACATGGAGCCTACTCCTTTTTTCTTGGTAGGACTTTCTCTTTAGGCAACATCATTTTCTCCTTTCTCCTTAAGTTTGAGACTGCGTCCTCTAGTTTACTTTTCTCTGTTCTTGGCTCTAGGCTTCGCCCCTTATTATTAATCTTTTTTGTTCACAACAAGCATGATTGGTTTTGTATCAATGTTTTGAGAACCTTAAAACCGTTTAAGCAATACAATCATTTTAATTACCAAAAAAAACATAAAGTAAATCTCAACTCCAACCAAAAAAATCAAATCACAATTAAACACCAACAACTACTTAACTACAACCATTTCATATATAATTAATTTTAAAATAAATAAATAAATAATTTTATTTTTTAAAGATTTTATTTCCTTTTCTTAAAAAAAAACGAAAAACTTATTTCAAACGATTTAAAAATAAATATTCATCGCTTATCAAGTACCAAGGTACCAATGGGACTGAGAACCCAAGGACTCAGCACAAATCATTTCAAAGGATACAGTCACTACTTGTATCTATCATTTACCTGTCACGTCCCAAGGTCCCAATGGGACTGAGACTGGGACTCTTACCTCGAGAAGGGAAAATTACCCTTTTCATATATGTACACACATGCTTTGGTATTTTATAATAAATTTTAACTCATACGATCTCAAGTGCCTACTGCTTAAGAAAAGAAGAGCGTACGGAATTTTCATAGAAGGAACTTGGTTTAATTATTAAAACAAACCCCAAAAACAACTGTTCTATTTTTAAATCATTTTGGTTTGAGATATCATTATCAGCGGTTTTAATTTTAGATAGGAATTTCGCACTAACATAAACCATTAGGGGTTTTAATTTTACACAGGAATTCCGCATTAATATAATTAACTTGATTTTGGGTATTCAATGTGTTTGGTAGGATGGAAATTCAAACTAAAAATCTTCCTTAAAAAATTGTCCTACCCTCTCCAATTCAGAAGTTCTTCTAAAATTAAAATTAAAACTTACCTTGCTTCAAATTTAAATCTATATAACTTTTTAAGAAAAATATATCAAAATTACATCTAGCGATTAAGAAAAATATCGCCTTATAGAAACCCAATGGTATATATTAGAAAGAAGCACATATTCTCAAACAGTACACACATTAGTTTCTGGATAATAGGCACCATAGTAGGTTCCCACTTCCCATGAACGTCACATGCTACAATCTAGAGCCCTACGATAATACCTAGAAGGCTCCAGTACATATCTTCTGGCCCATGAAACGAAATTCCAATCCTAGGAACCTCTCTAGTGACTAGATATGCCAGCAAATGACTCCAACGGCTCCCCGCTTGTTCTCCCCGTCCTCATCCTGTACTCCACCAGATCCCAAAAGCGGAACGTCCTGTAACGCTGTGGATGCTCTTCATCTACCAGCTCTATTGGTGCCCTAATCTCCATCTCGTTTGGAAATACAGAAAACAATGCCAAAGACAGCCGGGACTGTCCGCCCTTAACCATCACCCGGTGTTTCACGTTGCGAATCCTGCCGTTACTCCACGCCTGCACATATAAACAAAAAAAAAATATCGTCATAATTCGTCACCAGCTAAATTTAGTTAAACTGAACAAAACCAAAACTACCTGAAACGCATCCCCCGCGAAGACCACGAATGAGTTAGGGATCGCTTCCACATCCACCCAGTTTCCCGCCTTGTCCATAACCTGAAGGCCACCGGTCTCATCTTCCTGCAGCACGGTCAGGCTAGTTCCGTCCGTATGGGCCACAAGCCCCAGGGATTCAGACGCCAGCTCTGACTTGACGTCATACATGTTCATGCGAAATATGAACTTCCCGTGACTAAAGTCAGAAGCATAGTACTCTCTCACTCCCCAGCTCCCCAGAATCAGCCGGTGGATTCTATTCAACAGCTCTGCCAACTTACATGTATACTCCTGGATAGTCTCGCTGCAACAACACCCACAATAAGTATTAACGTAGAACGAAATTTTAATCATAGAATATGTTATTAGACTTGTATCATCACATTAAGGGGTTAGAAAGCAAGAGGGCTAACCCTTCACACATGCCCGGATAAGTGTTAATACTGGATAAGTGATAAGTATTAACCTGGAATGAAATTCCAATCATAGAATATGTTACTAGACTTATATCATCACATTAATTGTTTAGAAAGCAAGAGGGTTAACCCCTCACACATGCCCAAACTGGATGTGAAGGGACATCAACCTGGTTAGAAATAGATAAGTATTAACCAAATTTCAATCATAGAATATGTTACTAGACTTGTATCATCACATTAATTGTTTAGAAAGCAAGAGGGCTAACCCCTCACACATGCCCAATCTGAATGTGAAGGGACATCAAACTGGTTAGAAATAGATAAATATTACGGTGGAACGAAATTCCAATAATCATAGAATATGTTACTAGCCTTGTATCATCACATTAATCAGTAAGAAAGCAAGAGGGCTAACCCCTCACACATGGCCAAACTCGACGTGAAGGAACATCAAACTGGTTAGAAATAAATAAGTATTAAAGTGGAACGGCTAACCCCTCACACATGGCCAAACTCGATCTGAAGGACCATCAAACTGGTTAGAAATAGATAAGTATTAAAGTGAAACGAAATTCTAATCATAAAATATGTTACTAGATTTATATCATCACATTAATGGGTTAAAAAACAAGACATCCAACTGGTTAAAAATCAAGGGCCAACATACATATAGAAGGACATATCAATAAGAAGGATGGAAAAAAAAGGAGAGAAGTGAAAGGCACGTACCAGAACTTTTGGTTTCCTTGAGGCCACAGGAGACGTGAGAAGCTTTGGATGGGTTCATGTCGAGGAGCCCCAACGATGCCCAGGCTTTCGTAAAACGGAACTTGAGGTGCTGGGCCGAGATAGCCGCCGTGAGGAATAGCGGAAACGTTTCTCATCTTGGTCTCCGTTGGAAGCTGAAACATTTCGCGACACACCGCATCGGCGCCGCGGATAAGGTCGTGCGAAATTGCATGGTTAACAATGCGAAAGCAGCCCCATTCTTGACAAACCTCTCTCAAGCTCTCCAGATATTCATCATCTAAATTCTCTTCAGAAGGTAAATCCAGAACTGGAATGCTCCTCTTCATTTTAGGGGCGCAGAAATCGCCGCTTGGAGTGGCGTGAACCATGCCGTTCTTGCCAGGAAAGGACTGACACTACTCTACTATTTTTGAAGAACGGCGGAATCAATAACGTCGTATATAAGAAAACCATGCCGTTAGGCGTTCCATCAAAGCATTGACCCATGGATTTTTATAATGTTAATATGTCAGGAAACACGGTCCGTTTTACAAGGATCGAGGACTTGTTGATACCTATCGCTTCCGGAGCCCCGAATATCTACGTGAAAGCGGGACGTTGAATCGGTGCCA
Organism: Wollemia nobilis; assembly: GCA_028583015.1. Lineage (NCBI taxonomy): Eukaryota > Viridiplantae > Streptophyta > Pinopsida > Araucariales > Araucariaceae > Wollemia > Wollemia nobilis. The sequence continues at coordinate 1,118,530 of JAQPPZ010001119.1, read as the reverse complement.
GGGCCAAGCCTCGGAATATCTAAGTGAAAGGGAGACGTTGATTCGAACGAAGGAAAAGCCTCCAATTAAATGAAAACCAACCGCTGACATCACGTTATTTCCTCGTTTCCTCAGGGAGAGATTTCTAATAACGATGCCAACGAATCCACAGCGAATTGACAAGACACTTGAAAGAAGCGGGTCGAAGTGGGACCACACGGGAGTGAACTTCAGTATTTTCAATTATGGCGAAGGTACGGTGTGATAATTAAAATAAACACGTCACAGGTATGGTCTCCCTGTCAACAGGAGGTCGACTGTGACTGTCTCTTGACATTATTTAATGCTGTTGAAGTTGAAATACCACCTAAAAGGAAGATAATAAAAAAAAGTCGCGTTCTTAAAAGTTACCACTAGAAAGTTTTTGCATTCGAACTAAGACTGTGCCAGCTAAGTCCCACCACACCTCAACGTATCTATCAGACACCTCAATCATATATTATTGACCTTTTGTTTTGGTTATCTGTTTCCTATTATACTCTTAAATAATTTCGTTTGTTATTATACCCTTAGTTCTCAATTATTCTACTATTATACTTAACCAAACTTAATAAAAAAAACATTTTTCAAGATATTGTTTCATTTAGAGAGTGTTTATCACTTAGTTTCAGTAATTTTGTTGGCAATGTTTGGCATATAATTGTGGCATCATCATTTACTCACAACACCACCCTAATCACCATAACCATAAGTATTTTTAAAAAATAATTTGAAAAACTTATATTAAAACAGGACATTTATAAGTTGCGATGAAACTTCTCTTAGCCTTAGTCAAAGAGAATACATGTTTACAACAGTAAAATAAGATTTGCATTGGAGCCAAATCTCCTAAACCATATTTCTACAATGGTTGTTCACCTATTTATAATTGTAAAAGAAGATCTACATTGGAGCCAAATCTCCTAAATCATATTTCTACAATGGTTGTCCAAATTAGCTAAACACTGGATTTGCTTACCAACCTGTCTAATCATCTCATCCTCAATAGCCATGTCATTGTGCCATTGAATCCCTATCTCCTTCTCAGTACCCATATTCGCCAGGAATTCTGCCACTTTATTTAGATCTCTACTCACATAAATTGGAATCACATCATCTAATTCCCTCCACAATTCCTTAATTTGAGTGACAAGAATCCTCAACCTCCATGTCTTCAAAGCAAAGTTCCTCATGCAATCCAAAGCTCCTACCATTATTTGAAAATTTGATTCTAGGATTATCCTCCTGTAACCTTGTTTTACTACCCAAATAGAAGCAGATTTGATAGCTAAGGCTTTCGCTTCATTGTTTGTGGTCCTTCCCAGGCCTTGCAGTTCTCAATAAAGCACTGTCCCAACATGATTCCTACAAACCACTCCAATTCCAGCTCTACCCGGATTACCTTTTGTAGCTCCATCAGTATTAATTTTAATCCAACCTTTTGGGGGTGGTTTCTAACTAGCTTTGTCCTACCCCTCTTGTACTTCAACTTCCTTCTCCATTGTCCCTATAACAACATGATTTTCCTCTTTAGCATATACTACCACAGTTTCTATGACTTTGCTCCAAATGACCTGCTAAACTCCATCTAAATATGAAAAAGGTTTCTCTAAAAATTTGGCCATTTCTCTCCAACCACACTTGCCACCAAATGAAGTTTAATCCAAGCTCCTAACCGACACAAAGAGCTTTCGATTTAAATCTACCCCTCTTCCATCTTTCCCAAATATTAGTTCGACTCAAATCACCATAACTCGAATTTTATAAGATAAAAACCATCTTTCCCAGATTTGGCGAGTGAATGGGCACTCAAACATCAAGTGGTCAGATCATTCCTCACTCTTATAGCATAAAACACATTGAGATGGACCAATGATTCCCCTATGTCTGAGATTATCAAAAGTAAGAATTCCATTATGCATGAACTGCCAGGCGAAAATTTTTACTTTCGACCAAGACTGCCAAATCTTTTTCCAATCCTCAACTTGATATGCATGAGGAGGAGGCTCTGGAAGGATCTTATCATATTCATCCTTTACTGTGTAGACACCAAGGCTCCCATAGCCCCAAGCTAATTCATCCTCCTCATCCCTACATGTGAGAATTTTTTCTGCCAAGATTTTAGTCATGATGGGTGTCAATTCCAGAGGGATCAAAATTGGCCACTCATCCAACTTCTTAAACTGCTTAAACTTATAATACCCTAGCTAACTAGTGTTGAAATAACTTTCAATTTGGACCCAACCCCTAGTTTCCATGTTTGTTTTAATTGGTTGTAGTTTTGAGAATTCAATAATGATATGTGAGTATTGATCCCAATAATCTATCCAAAATCGTGCCTTCTCCCCTCTCCCCACTTTCCAAAATAATTCATATTTCACTACCTGAGATCCTAACTTTAGAGCCTGCCACATTAAGGACCTATTACCATCCAAAGGGAAATGACCCAACTCATTTGGGTTTACCTATCCCAAATATTTACTAGTTAAAACTCTACTAAATAAAGAAGTTGGTTGGGAAATCCACCTCCAGTAAAGATTTCTAGCCAAAGCTTTATTATTTAACTTTGATCTCCTCAATCCCAAACCTCCTTTTATCTTGGGTTGGCTTACTTTCTCGCAACCTACTAAGGCCCATTTCCTCTCTCCTTTTACTCCTCTCCATAAATTTTTTCTATTTTAATATGGTATTTAGGGCAACAAGGATAGAAAACTTATAAATTGGCATGGCCTGAATGACTAACTGCAAAAAGGTTAATCTACCCCCATAGCTTAATCATTTGTGATACCAATGATTAATTCTTTTCTTAAAACAAAACAAAATATTCCTCCAGATATCTATTTTTAGTTTTTTAAAATGCAAAGGGACCCCTAAGTATATTACTGGGAGAGAAATCCTCGTGAATCCCAAGATCTCTAAAATTTTGTCCTAAAGCCTTTGATCAAGATTGAAAAATACCACTTTGGATTTTTTTATCATTGATGACTTGGTTTGTGGCCCTAAGGTATACATTAAGTGTATCTCTAATCATTCTTGTTTCCCTGAAGTTAGCCACTCCCACCAATCTTGTGTCATCCATAAACTGTAGGTGAGTCAAAACTTCCTCCCCCACCTTGATACCTGTTAGCAAACCTTTACCCAATATGAGAAAAATATAAGGGGAACAAGTATCTCCTTGATGAAGGCCTCGAGTAGCTCCAAACGGTTGCAAGGGAAGGCCTTGATTAACACTTAGTATGTTAGATTAGAAACACAACTCATGACCCATTCTATCCAATCTTGAGAGAAACCAAATGCTACCATCATCTTTGACAAGAAACTCTACTCCATCCTATCATAAGCATTTGATATATCCAATTTTATGAACATTCCCTTATTACCAAATTTTTGCATTGAATGGATTGCCTCCTGAGCTAGAACCACACCATCCAAGATATGTCTGCCCTTACAAAACCCCCTTGCTTCGAGGAAATAATGTTATGTAGAAGAGGTTTTAGCCGCTCAGCCATTACCTTTGTGATTGTTTTATATGACATTGCATAAGGCAATAAGTCTATAATCTGAAATATGCACCCCCTCCCCCCCTTTTGGAATTAAGGCAATAAAAGTATGATTTAATGCTTTAAGCATTCTTTTATTACCTTTGGACTCTTCTATAACAACCATTACATCCTCCTCCAAGTTGTCCTAGAAGGCCTAAAAAATTCAATTGAAAAGGCATCTAGACATGGTGTTTTTTGATGCTCATTCCAAAGACTACTTTCTTCAGTTCCTCTCTATCAATGTTTTTAATTAGGGCATAATTTTCTTCTTCAGAGATAATAAAGGGTATGACAACAAGAACTTCTTTTTGAGCCTCTTCATCTTGCACCATATTTTCCTTAAATACTTTAGAAAAATAATCCATTGAATGGAAATGCATACTTGGAATTGTATCAAAGGAGTGTTCATTCTTATCTTGAAGAGCTTCCATGTTGTTCATCTGTCTCCTAGCATAGGTAGCTCGATGGAAAATTTTGGTATTTTTATCACCTTCTAATAACCAAGTGGTTCTTGCTCTCTGTTTTTAGTAGATCTCCTCTTGGTTGTCAATGTCTTCAAATGCTTTACACAATGCATCATCCTCTTCTTTGAGTTGCTCTGTAATTGTTCCTTCCTTGAAGTGTTTTTGAACCTCATTCCATCTGGACACCAATGGAGCTCTTTAGACCTGGAAGTCTATCTTGTTAGATCACCTCCATTGTTTTAGTTGATCCTTGAAATAATGAAGCTGCTTGTGGAATCTAAACATTGTTGTCCCATATGTTGGGCGACCCTCTTCTCACCACTGTGGAATTTTCTTTCGAATTTCCTCTTTTTGTAACTAATTTTTTTCAAATTTGAATGGTTTGTGATGTTGCATTGTCTTGATCTCCCTTTCAACAAAATGGAAAAGTGATTTGAAACTGGACCCTCCAAAATCTAAAATTTTATATTCCATTTCACAAATGTCTCCTCTGAAACCAAAAAAAGATCTAACTTCACCTTCCTGCTATGTGGCTCCCTCCTCTTACTAGTCCAAGTATAGTTGGTTCTAGGGCATTTAATACCCACCAAGTGTAATGCATGGACTTGGGCAATCATAAGTCGATCCCCTGGGTCTAAAATTGGAGTTCCCTCTTTTTTATCTCTAGAGGATAATTTAGCATTAAAATCCCTAGCAATAATCTAGTCTAACTCCTCCCTTGAGACTCTCATGTTATGCACCACTTTCCATTGATGCATATGACCATCTAGGTTTTGAGTCCCATAAAAATTTGTGATTAAAACTTGCTCAGCTATCACATTGTTCCTAAAATACGATACGAGGAAACCCCTCCAAGCTATATGTTCTATTTTTGACCATTCAAGAGAGTTCCAAAAAGTAACTACCCCCCCAAAGCCCATTGGGTAGCCACTTCCATATGACCAACACCCCTCCAAATTCTATTTACTGTTTTACACATAAGATCCAACGATATTTTTGCCTCCTAGATAAGCAAAAAAATTGTTTTATATTTTTCTAAGAGTCTTTAAAAAACATATTTATGGTTTCTATTGTTTAAAACCCTAACATTCCATAGTTGTATAGTCATTGGTTATCTTGAGAGCAGTAAAAATCTATTGGCCTCACCGATCCTCAAGTGACTAGTTTATCTCCTTAAACTGTTATCAATTCCTTAGTTGATTTTCTACCCACTCCTTGAGAGTGATATTTTTTTATCTCTTTTCCACCTGAGTTATACCTAGAGTTGGCCTTTCTCTATTCTTTTTTGCTATACCCATGATGACATTCTTATTATCAATTGCTCTTGGTTAAGCACTATCAATGCCCCTGCGATCTATGATTACGGTAAATCATTGTACTCAATTACCTGCTCTAGGATGGGAGGAGGTGAAAGAGGGGCTTAAACATGACTGTTATTGTTTTTATTATTCCCATATACTCCTTCCATGAATTGTTCTTCTTCTTGGTCCACTAGTATCTTGAAGATCTCATACCTATTGGAGGGCTTGATTTGGGTTTGCTCTTTACCATCCTTTTTCTTTTGCCTTCTCCTTCTTTTGGGTTGTTCAAAACCATCTCCCTATACTTCTTTGCCCTAAAAAATATTGGTTGTTTATTTATTGATTGTTGACTTACTCTCCTTAGGAATATTTGACATTCCTAGAGAAGCCTCCATTTTTATGTTCATATTGTTTGGACAAGAATGAGCCAAATGCCAATATTTGTGGCAAAATCTGCACCTGAAGGGCAATGCCTCATAATTACAAGTTCAAGTTCAACCTCTACCAACAAAGGCTATCTAAGATCCATTTCCATGCATAATATAGCATAAATGACTGTGTTTCCTTCCATTGTGTCTTTGGAAACACCCAAATATCTTCCAAGGGAATTGTTGATAATTTCCAATACCTGCTCACTCCAAAACTCCATTGGAAGTGCATACAAATGGATCCAAAATGGGACAATAGTGGGTTCAATTAGAGGATCAAATCCCACTCTCTAGGGCTAAACAAATAATCCTACCAGACCATGATTCCTCTTCTCTAATTTAAAAACCCTATTTCTATCAATGAGTGAAAAAAACTAACAATAAAATATCCATTGCTAATAAACCATAAAGAATACTCACCAAGAGGCTCCTAGTTTTGCTAGACCCAGGAATGCAAAAATTTAGGGTCCATGAATTTATAGATCAAATCATGATTGGATATATATAAAACCATTTCTTCTACCATCCTTTGCTCATTGACAATATTTGGCCTTGATTCTGACTGTAGCAAGCATCCATCAACTTGTTGAGATGATGATCTATTTACAGCAATCGTAAAGAGCATTTTTAATGCAATTTTTTGTGCTTCTTCAGTCTCTGCTGGAGACTTATCCTTTAACAAATATACAAAATAACTCTATCTAAAAGAGGATCTAAAGGTGTCCCCATTGGGCCCTCCTGGGGCAAAAATATTATCTTCAATTCCACAGCAACCATAAATCTCTTCGGCTACCCAACTGATGCCCTCTTCTACACCATGATTTTGATTTTTAATTGTCAAGTTTATTGTATTGAGATATTAATTTGTAATCGCCACAACCATAAGTTATTCATAATATTTGTTTTAATGAATTATATTAGATTAAGAAACATGTAATTCTCTCATATATATCAAACACATGAATTTTTAAAAGACATATGTTGATTAACATGTTGAATAAAATAAATCGACAAATAATATTTCTATATTAAATTAATTTTTTCAATATTTGATAAATTGTTTACACATACCTTTACAAATTTAATAGATAATAAAGAGAGCTTGGGCATCGCAGGATTCAAGATCTCGGGCTTCATAGGATTTGTAGAGGACTTGTGGAAGAGCATGGAATGTGGTGGGATTTGAAGTGAAGAGAGGTCAAAAGCCATTTTCATCAAACTTCTACTGTAGTTGTGGTGATCTGACGTGTTGTGTGGTCGTCAGTTTCATGAAGAGAGAATCAAGGCATATGTGTAGTTGAACTGCATTTTTTAATTTATAGCTAAAACATACAAGGTGTAAACTATTTGCTTTGGCGAGAGGCATGACAAAGAAACTTGTGTTAGGGTTTGTAAAGCCTTTTCTTATGTATTTACATGTAGCAGAGCAACATGCAATGTGAGGAGAAGGTTATTTGATCAAACTTGATGATGTTTCTGATTATCAAAATGTTACTTTCTGGTTCACTAAGGGCACTCTAGAAAGTTAAGTTCTTAAAGCGAGGAGTGAACACAAGGAGGAGTAAGTGTAGCCAAGAGTGAGCACAACAAAAAACAAGTCACTTCTTATTCTAGATCTCAGGAAAATTTAGAGGATTCATTTGAAAAAACCTAAGTAACATGGAAAGAAAGTCATTTGTGAAAGTCCTTACTGAAAGTATGAGTGGAAAAGTTGAAAGTTTGGATGACCTAGCTAGCAATAAGGGTAAGAGAGAATCTATGGCAAACCCATTCCGGGCAGCAGATTCTACACCAAAAGTGATTATCAAAGATGAGATGATTGGGCATGATATAATGATTCTTAAAACCAGAGGGATAATTTGTAAGTTTCAAGGATATTAGCCAGGTTTTTTTTAGATTAAAAATTGGATTAAGTGGAAGTGGGGATTGAATTCAAATTACTCCATGACTTTTCTTTCGAAAGGATTTTTTCTCATTATTTTCTCTAGTTCATAAATAAGGGATAAAATAATGGATGGAGGCTCGTGGTTTAGGGGTAAAGATACATTATACTTAAGACCTTGGAGTGAGAATTTTTTTGTGGACACATAAATTATTAAAAGGATTCCGATATGGATTAGGCTTTTTGGACTTCCTTATCAACTCATCAATAAGGAGGTTTTGAAGAGTATTGGTAATACTCTAGGTGAATTCATCCAAGAGGGACCATCTACTAAGAAGAGAAGGCATGGTGTATACACTTGAATATGTGTTGCCATGGATATTTCTAAACCTTTACCGCAATCAATTAGGATTAAAACTGAATCAAGAGAATGGGATCAACAGGTGGATTATGAAAACATTGCATTCCGATGTCCCAAATGTCATGAAAATTAGCACATGGAAAAATATTGCAAAGTTAAAATGGAGGAAGAGATGAAATTTTTTGGGCATGAGGGTAATTTCAATTTGAAACAACTAGACCATATCACAGGAGCTAGGTCAAATCAAGGATTTTCCACTCCTAAGAAAGTGGCAAGAAAAATCCCTCTACATCATCAAATGGCAAAGGCAATTATAGTTCACTCGAATCAGCCATTAGAAGAAAAAAATGGTATGGAATATGAGGAAGTACATTGCGCAAGTTTAAATATAGAAGGAGCTCAAGGTGCGAAGGAAGAGGGGAAGGAAAATTTCAATACAAAGGAAAATGGGAAGATGAATCTTAAATCAAATGAGGTGAAGGAGGTCAAGCTTAATCCAAGTAAATCACCTTTACTATCCTCAAGTAGCTTAAAATATTCTCCTTCCAATAAAAATGAAAGTAGTATGGAGTGTGTTCCATGCACTTTAGGTTTTCAAGAGCAGTATAGTAAAGTAAATCTTATGGAGGATATCCAAAGAAATTTAGGGTTTTCAGGTTAACATAAGAAAGTGATGAATATGGAGGATCATATTTGCAGTTTAGAGTTTTTAGGGCAACATTAAGAAGAAAATGCTAATGAGGTTATTCCTTGCACTTTTGAATCTTTAAGGCAGCATAAACCTTTAGAAGATAAGTTTCATTTTGAACAATATGAAAAAATGGAACATATTGATGAAGATGAGAGTGTTGGTAAGAATGGAAGAAGGAGAGGAAGGCCATCAAACCACGAACTAAGATAAAAATAAACTCAAAAGGATATTGATTTGGGAAGCTAAATAAAAATATCACAGGTGTTAACAAGAAGTGGGGCTAAGCCCACTAACAAAAATAAAAAGTATTGATGATGAAAATGATATCATGGAATATTAAGGGTATGAATAAAACCCCTAAAAAAATATTTATTAAGGAATTAATATGTTGTTATAGCTCTGAGTTTATTTTAATACAAGAAATAAAATTAAGCAGTGAGGAATGTAAGGAGGCTTTTATGAAGATTTGGAAGACAGGTGATTGTTTAGTAGTTTCTTCTACATGAGCTTCAGATGGTATTGCAATAATATGGGATAAATGCAAATGGGATGGAGAACTATTAGAAGCAACAAGTAATTGGGTTGTTGGATTATTTTGTAGGAAACATAAAAACATCAAATTTGGGGTTATAAATGTATATGCTCCAACTATAGTTACTCCAAGTGAAAGATGTTGGAAGGACCTTAGTATATTTTTGTCAAATACAATGATGATTCATTGTGATCTATGGATTCTTGGAGGTGATTGTAATACTGTTATATCTCGTTTGGAAAATATGGGTGGTATTCTAGGATGGTTTAAATTAATGCAATATTTTTCTTCATTTGTCAATTCAAATGACCTTTGGGATATTAGTCCCTCAAGCTTTAAATACACATGGAATAACAAACACATTGGGAAAAATCATATAGCCGAAAGACTGGATAAATTCTTGTTATCCAATAATTGGTTGTAAAAAAAGTATACAATCTCTTTAAATATTTTATTATGAGCATGATCAAATCACAAACCCATTATTTTGACTTGTGAGTCACCTAATAATAGTCATCCAAAGCCATTTCACTTCCACTCCATGTGGCTCTAAGATCCTGATTTTTTCCAGATGGTTATGTTATGGTGGGATGAATCAGAATTTGGAGGATCATGTATGTACAAGTTTGTACAAAAGTTGAAACATTTAAAGGAGCAAATGTAGATATGGAATGTCAAATATTTTGGTAACATTTTTAAAGAAAAAAAAAGAAATTGAATCCAAGCTCCAAAATTTGCAAGAGATAGTAGAAATTAATGGAATGGACCAAGATTCTTATGTGAAAGAAAAAAATTACTTTCTCATTATCATAATGAATTGAAAAATTAGGAGTCATATTGGTTCCAAAAATCTAGAGAGAAATGACTCAAGGAAGGAGATAGAAATACACAGTTTTTTCATACTACAACAAAAATAAACTTTTCTATTCGTCATAAAAAAATATTATAACTCTAGATGGAAGAAATATTGAGGATGAAGAAGATATAAGGAAGGAAGCAGTAAATTATTTCAAAAACATTTTATCAGATTCTAGGCAAGATAAGGAGGCACAAGAAAAACTTTTGCAAATTATTCCATCAACTATCACTCAGATATAAAATGAAATCTTGATGAAAAATATATCTATGGAGGAGCTTCATGAAGCAATTTTCTCTTTCCATCCTAACAAGGCACCTGGCCCCAATGGATTTCCTATAATTTCAAAAAATTTGGGATTTATTGAAGAGTGATATGCTAGATGCGGTGGAAGAGGTCTGAAAAAGGAAGGTTATAATATGTGAGATCAATGCTACTTTTATGACCTTGGTTCCCAATAAGGGTGACACAAAATATTTTGATAATTTTTGTTCAATAAGCCTTTGTAATATGATTTACAAGATTATTTAAAAAATTATAGCAAATAGGTTGAAGGGCATTCTAGGGTGTATTATCTCAGAGGAACAAGGTGGCTTTGTTCACAGTAAATAAATTATTGATGGTATAATTATTGCACAAGAGGCCATACATTCTCTTCATTCCATGAAAAAAATCAGGTATGCTTTTGAAATTAGATATGAACAAAGCCTATGATAGGGTTTCCTGGAATTTTCTACATGCAATCCAAATCTCCTACCATTATTGAAAATTTGATTCTAGGATTATCCTCCTGTAACCTTGTTTTACTACCCAAATAGAAGCAGATTTGATAGCTAAGTCTTCTCCTTCATTGTTTGTGGTCATTCTCAGGCCTTGCAATTCTCAATAAAGCACTGTCCCAACATGATTCCTACAAACCACTCTAATTCCAGCTCTACCTAGATTACCTTTTGCAGCTCCATCAGTATTAATTTTAATCCAACATTTTGGGGGTGGTTTCTAACTAGCTCTGTCCTACCCCTCTTGTACTTCAACTTCCTTCTCCATTATCTGTATAACAACATGAGTTTCCTCTTTAGCATATACTACCATAGTTTTTGTGACTTTTCTCCAAATGACCTGCTAAACTCCATCTAAATATGAAAAATGTTTCTCTAAAAATTTGGCCATTTATCTCCAACCACACTTGCCACCAAATGAATTTTAATCCAAGATCCTAAATGATACAAAGAGCTTTCGATTTAAATCTACCCCTCTTCCATATTTCCCAAATTTTAGTTCGACTCAAATCACCATAACTCAAATTTTATAAGATAAAAACCATCTCTCCCAAATTTGGCGAGTGAATGGGCACTTTAACATCAAGTGGTAAGATCATTCCTCACTCTTATAGCATAAAACACATTGAGATGGACCAATGATTTCCCTACGTCTGAGATTATCAAAAGTAATAATTCCATTATGTATGAACTGCCAGGCAAAAATTTTTACTTTTGACCAAGACTGCCAAATATTTTTCCAATCCTCAACTTGATATGCATGAGGAGGAGGCTTTGGAAGGATCTTATCATATCCATCCTTCATTGTGTAGATGCCAAGGCTCCCATAGCCCCAAGCTAATTCATCCTCCTCATCCCTACATGTGAAAATTTTTTCTGCCCAGATTTTAGTCATGATGGGTGTCAATTTCGGAGGGATTAAAATTGGCCACTCATCCAACTTCTTAAACTACTTAAACTTATAATCCCCTAGCTAACTAGTGTTGAAATAACTTTCAATTTGAACCCAACCCCTAGTTTCCATGTTTTTTTTAATTGGTTGCAGTTCTAAGAATTCAACAATGATATGTGAGTATTGATCCCAATAATCTGTCCAAAATCGTGCCTTCTCCCCTCTCCCCACTTTCCAAAATAATTCATCTTTCACTACCTGAGATCCTAACTTTAGAGCCTACCATATTAAGGACCCATTACCATCCAAAGGAAAATGACCCACCTCATTTGGGTTTACCTATCCCAAATATTTACTAGTTAAAACTCTACTAAATAAAGAAGTTGGTTGGGAAATCCACCTCCAGTAAAGCTTTCTAGCCAAAGCTTTATTATTTAACTTTGATCTCCTCAATCCCAAACCTCCTTTTATCTTGGGTTGGCTTACTTTATACCAAACTACTAAGGCCTATTTCCTCTCTCCTTTTACTCTCCATAATTTTTTTCTATTTTCATATGGTATGTAGGGCAACAAGGATAGAAAACTTATAAATTGGCATGGCCTGAATGAATAACTGCAAAAAGGTTAATCTACCCCCATAGCTTAATAATTTGTGATACCAATGATTAATTATTTTCTTGAAACAAAACAAAATATTCCTCCAGATATCTATTTTTAGTTTTTTAAAATGCAAAGGGACCCCTAAGTATATTACTGGGAGAGAAATCCTCGTGAATCCCAAGATCTCTAAAATTATGTCCTAAAGCCTTTAATCAAGATTTAAAAAGACCACTTTGGATTTTTTTATCATTGATGAATTGTTTTGTGGCCCTAAGGTATACATTAAGTGTATCTCTAATCATTCTTGTTTCCTTGAAGTTAGCCACTCCCACCAATCCTGTGTCATCCATAAAATGTAGGTGAGTAAAAACTTCCTCCCCCACCTTGATACCTATTAGCAAACCTTTAGCCAATATGAGAAAAATATAGGGGGAACAAGTATCTCCTTGATGAATGCCTCGAGTAGCTCCAAACGGTTACGAGGGAAGGCCCTTGATTAATACTAAGTATGTAAGAGTGGAAACACAAATCATGACCCATTCTATCCAATCTTGAGAGAAACCAAAGGCTACCATCATATTTGACATGAAACTCTACTCCATCTTATCATAAGCGTTTGATATATCCAATTTTATGAATATTTCCTTATTACTAGATTTTTGCATTGAATGGATTACCTCCTGAGCTAGAACCACACCATCCAAGATCTGCCTGCCCTCTACAAAACACCCTTGCTTCGAGGAAATAATGTTATGTAGAAGAGGTTTTAGCCGCTCAACCATTACCTTTGTGATTGTTTTATAAATGATATTGCATAAGGCAATAAGTCTATAATCTGAAATATGCACCCCCTCCTCCCCTTTTGGAATTAAGGCAATAAAAGTATGATTTATTGCTTTAAGCATTCTTTTATTACCTTTGGACTCTTCTATAAAAACCATTACATCCTCCTCCAAGTTGTCCTATAAGGCCTAAAAAACTCAATTGAAAAGGCATCTGGACATGGTATTTTTTGATGCTCATTCCAAAGACTACTTTCTTCAGTTTATCTCTATTAATGGTTTTAATTAGGGCATAATTTTCTTCTTTAGAGATAACAAAGGGTATGACAACAAGAACTTCTTTTTGAGCCTCTTCATCTTGCACCATACTTTCCTTAAATACTTTAGAAAAATAATCCATTGAATGGAAATGCATACCTGGAATTGTATCAAAGGAGTGTTCGTTCTTATCTTGAAGAGCTTCCATGTTGTTCATCTAACTCCTAGCACAGGTAGATCAATGGAAAATTTTGGTATTTTTATCACCTTCTAATAACCAAGTGGTTCTTGCTCTCTATTTTCAGTAGATATCCTAGTGGTTGTCAATGTCTTCAAATGCTTTACGTTATGCATCATCCTCTTCTTTGAGTTGCTCTGTAATTGTTCCTTCCCTAAAGTGTTTTTGAACCTCATCCCATCTGGACACCAATGGATCTATTTAGACCTGGAAGTCTATCTTGTTAGCTCACCTCCATTGTTTTAGTTGATCATTGAAATAATGAAGCTGCTTGTGGAATCTAAACATTGTTGACCCATATTTTGGGCGACCTTCTTCTCACCACTGTGGAATTTTATTTCGAATTTCCTCTTTTTGTAACAAAAAAATTTCAAATTTGAATGGCTTATGATGTTGCATTGTCTTGATCTCCCTTTCAAAAAAATGGAAAAGTGATTTGAAACTGGACCCTCCAAAATCTAAAATTTTATATTCCATTTCACAAATGTCTCCTCTGAAACCAAAAAATGATCTAACTTCACCTTCTTGCTATGTGGCTCCCTCCTCTTACTAGTCCAAGTATAGTTGGTTCTAGGGCATTTAATATCCACCAAGTGTAATGCATGGACTTGGGCAATCATAAGTCGATCCCCTGGGTCTAAAATTGGAGTTTCCCCTTTCTGATCTCTAGAGGATAATTTAGCATTAAAATCCCTAGCAATAATCTAGTCTAACTCCTCCCTTGAGACTCTCATGTTATGCATCACTTTCCATTGATGCATATGACCATCTAGGTTTTGAGTCCCATAAAAATTTGTGATTAAAACCCGCTCAGCTATCACATTGTTCCTAAAATACGATACGAAGACACCCCTCCAAGCTATATGTTCTATTTTTGACCATTAAAGAGAGTTCCAAAAAGCAACTACCCCCCTAAAACCCATTTGGTAGCCACTTCCATATGACCAACACCCCTCCAAAGTCTATTTACTATTTTACACATAAGATCCAATGATATTTTTGTCTCCTGGATAAGCAAAAATATTGTTTTATAATTTTCTAAGAGTCTTTAAAAAACATATTTATGGGTTCTATTGTTTAAACCCCTAACATTCCATAGTTGTATAGTCATTGGTTACCTTTAGAGCAGTAAACATCTATTGGCCTCACCGATCCTCCAGTGACCAATTTATCTCCTTGAACCGTTATCAATTCATTAGTTGATTTTCTACCCACTCCTTGAGAGTGATATTTTTTTCTCTTTTCCACCTGAGTTATATCTAGAGTTGGCCTTTCTCTATTATTTTTTGCTATACCCATGATGACATTCTTATTATTAGTTGCTCTTGGTTAAGCACTATTAATACCCCTACGATCTATGATTACGGTAAATCACTGTACTCAATTACCTGCTCTAGGATGGGAGTTGGTGAAAGAGGGGCTTAAACATGACTGCTATTTTTTTTATTATTCCCATCCACTCCTTCCATGAATTGTTCTTCTTCTTGGTCCACTAGTATCTTGAAGATCTCATACCTATTGGAGGGCTTGAGTTGGGTTTGCTCTTTACCATATTTTTTCTTTTGCCTTCTTCTTTTGGGTTGTTCAAAACCATATCCCTATGCTTCTTTGCCCTAAGAAATATTGGTTGTTTCTTTATTGATTGTTGACTTACTCTCCTTACGAATATTTGACATTCCTAGAGAAGTCTCCATTTTTATGTTCATATTGTTTGGACAAGAATGGGCCAAATGACCATATTTATGGCAAAATATACACCTAAAGGGCAATGCCTCATAATCTTGTTGTTGAATCCAAGATATTCCTACAAGCTCAAGTTCAACCTCTACAAACAAAGGCTATCTAAGATCCATTTCCATGCATAATCTAGCATAAATGACTGTGTTTCCTTCCATTGTGTCTTTGGAAATACCTAAATATCTTCCAAGGGAATTGTTGATAATTTCCAATACCTACTCACTCCAAAACTCCATTGGAAGTGCATACAAACGGATCCAAAATGGGACAGTAGTGGGTTCAATTAGAGGATCAAATCCCACTCTCTAGGGCTAAACAAATAATCCTACCAGACCATGATTCCTCTTTTCTAATTTAAAAGCTCTATTTCTATCAATGAGTGAAAAAAACTAACAATAAAATATCCATTGCTAATAAACCATAAAGAATACTCACCAAGAGGCTCCTAGTTTTGCTAGACCCAAGAATGCAAAAAATTTAGGGTAGGGTCCATGAATTTATAGATCAAATCATGATTGGATCTATATAAAACTATTTCTTCTACCATCCTTTGCTCATTGACAATATTTGGCCTTGATTCTGACTGTAGCAAGCATCCATCAACTTGTTGAGATGATGATCTATTTCTAGAAGTCGTAAAGAGTATTTTTAATGCAATTTTTTGTGCTTCTTCAATCTCTGCTGGAGATTTATCCTTTAACAAATCTACAAAATAACTCTATCTAAAAGAGGATCCAAAGGTGTCCCCATTGGGACCTCTTAGGGCAATAATCTTGTCTTCAATTCCACAACAACCATAAATCTCTTCGGCTACCCAACTGATGCCCTCTTCTACACCACGATTTTCATTTTTAATTGTCAAGTTTATTGTATTGAGATATTAATTTGTAATCACCATAACCATAAGTTATTCATAATATTTGTTTTAATGAAATATATTAGATTAAGCAACATGTAATTCTCTCATATATATCAAACACATGAATTTTTAAAAGACATATGTTGATTAACATGTTGACTAAAATAAACCAACTAATAATATTTCTATATTAAATTAATTTTTTCAATATTTGATAAATTGTTTACACATACCTTTACAAATTTAATAGATAATAAAGAGAGCTTCGGAATCATAGGATTCAGGAGCTCGGGCTTCGTAGGATTTACAGAGGACTTGTGGAAGAGCATGGAATGTGGTGGGATTTGAAGTGAAGAGAGGTCGAAAACTATTTTCATCAAACTTCTATTGTGGTTGTGGTGATCTGTCGTGTTGTGCGGTCGTCAGTTTTACGAAGAGAGAATCAAGGCATATACGCAGTTAAACTACATTTTTTTCATTTATAGCCGAAACATACAAGGTGTAAACTATTTTATTTGGTGATAGGCATGATAAATAAACTTGTGTTAGGGCTTGTAAAGCCTTTTCTTATGTATTTACATGCAGCAGAGCAACATGCAATGCAAGGAGATGGTTATTTTATCAAACTTGATGATGTTTCTGATTATCAAAATGTTGCTTTCTAGTTCACTAAGGGCACTCTAGAAGGTTAAGTGATTAAAGAGAGGAGTGAACACAAGGAGGAGTGAGTGTAGCTAGGAGTGAGCACAATAAAAAACAAGTCACTTCTTATTCCAGATCTCAAGAAAATTTAGAGTATTCATTTGAAAAAACCTAAGTAACATGGAAAGAAAGTCATTTGTGAAAGTCCTTACTGAAAGTATGAATGACAAAGTTGAAAGTTTGGATGACCTAGCTAGCAATAATGGTAAGAGATAATCTATGGCAAACCCATTCTAGGTAGTAGATTCTACACCAAATGTGATTATCAAAGATGAGATGATTGAGCATGATATAATGATTCTTAAAATCGAAGGGTTAATTTGTAAGTTTCAAGGATATTGGCTAGGGTTTTTTAAGATTCAAAATTGGATTAAGTGGAAGTGGGGATTGAATTCAAATTACTCCATGACTTTTCTTTTGAAAGGATTTTTTCTCATTATTTTCTCTAGTTCATAAATAAGGGATAAAATAATGGATGGAGGCTCGTGGTTTAGGGGTAAAGATACATTATACTTAAGACCTTGGAGTGAGAATTTTTCTATGGACACATAAATTATTAAAAGGCTTCAAGTATGGATTAGGCTTTTGGACTTCCTTATCAACTCATCAATAAGGAGGTTTTGAAGAGTATTGGTAATACTCTAGGCAAATTCATCCAAGAGGGACCATCTACTAAGAAGAGAAGGCATGTTGTATACACTCGAATATGTGTTGCCATGGATATTTCTAAACCTTTACCGCAATCAATTAGGATTAAAACTGAATCAAGAGAATGGGATCAACAGGTCGATTATGAAAACATTGCATTCCGATGTCCCAAATATCATGAAAATTTGCACATGGTAAAAGGTTGCAAAGTTAAAATGGAGGAAGAGATGAAATTTTTTGGGCATGAGGGAAATTTCAATTTGAAACAACTAGACCATATCATAGGAGCCAGGTCAAATCAAGGATTTTCCACTCCTAAGAAAGTGGCAAGAAAAATCCCTCTACATCATCAAATGGCAAAGGCAATTATAGTTCACTCGAATCAGCCATTAGAAGAAAAAAATGGTATGGAATATGAGGAAGTACATTGCATAAGTTTAAATATAGAAGGAGCTCAAGGTGCGAAGGAAGAGGGGAAGGAAAATTTCAAAACAAAGGAAAATGGGAAGATGAATCTTAAATCAAATGAGGCAAAGGAGGTCAATCTTAATCCAAGTAAATCACCTTTACTATCCTCAAGTAGCTTAAAATCTTCTCCTTCCAATAAAAATGAAAGTAGTATGGAGTGTGTTCCATGCACTTTAGGTTTTCAAGAGCTGTATAGTAAAGTAAATCTTATGGAGGATATCCAAAGAAATTTAGGGTTTTCAGGTTAACATAAGAAAGTGATGAATATGGAGGATCATATTTGCAGTTTAGAGTTTTTAGGGCAACATTAAGAAGAAAATGCTAATGAGGTTATTCCTTGCACTTTTGACTCTTTAAGGCAACATAAACCTTTAGAAGATAAGTCTCATTTTGAACAATATGAAAAAATGGAACATATTGATGAAGATGAGAGTGTTGGTAAGAATGGAAGAAGGAGAGGAAGGCCATCAAACCACAAACTAAGATAAAAATAAACTCAAAAAGATATTGATCTGGGAAGCTAAATAAAAATATCACAGGTGTTAACAAGAAGTGGGGCTAAGCCCACTAACAAAAATAAAAAGTATTGATGATGAAAATGATATCATGGAATATTAGGGGTATGAATAAAACCCCTAAAAAAATATTTATTAAGGAATTAATATGTTGTTATAGCTCCGAGTTTATTTTAATACAAGAAATAAAATTAAGCAGTGAGGAATGTAAGGAGGCTTTTACGAAGATTTGGAAGATAGGTTATTTTTTAGCAGTTTCTTCTATAGGAGCTTCGAACGATATTGCAATAATATGGGATAAATGCAAATGGGATGGAGAACTATTAAAAGCAAAAAGTAATTGGATTGTTGGATTATTTTGTAGGAAACAAAAAAATATCAAAGTTGGGGTTATAAATGTATATGCTCCAACTATAGTTACTCCACGTGAAAAATGTTGGAAGGACCTTAGTATATTTTTGTCAAATACAATGATGATTCATTGTGATCTATGGATCTTGGAGGTGATTGTAATATTGTTATATCTCGTTTGGAAAATAAGGGTGGCATTCTAGGATGGTCTAAATTAATGCAATATTTTTCTTCATTTGTCAATTCAAATGACCTTTGGGATATTAGTCCCTCAAGTTTTAAATACACATGGAATAACAAACACATTAGGAAAAATCATATAGTCGAAATACTGGAGAGATTCTTGTTATCCAATAATTGGTTGTAAAAAAAGTAGACAATCTCTTTAAATATTTTATTATGAGCATGATCAAATCACAAACCCATTATTTTGACTTGTGAGACACCTAATAATAGTCATCCAAAGCCATTTCACTTCCAGTCCATGTGGCTCTAAGATCTTGATTTTTTCCAGATGGTTATGTTATGGTGGGATGAATCAAAGTTTGAAGGATCATGTATGTACAAGTTTGTACAAAAGTTGAAACATTTAAAGGAGCAAATGTAGATATGGAATGTCAAATATTTTGGTAACATTTTTAAAGAAAAAATAAAATAAATTGAAATCAAGCTCCAAAATTTGCAAGAGATAGTAGAAATTAATGGAATGGACCAAGATTCTTATGTGAAAGAAACAAAATTACTTTCTCATTATCATAATGCATTCAAAAAGGAGGGTTCATATTGGTTTCAAAAATCTAGAGAGAAATGACTCAAGGAAGGAGATAGAAATACAAAGTTTTTTCATACTACAACAAAAACAAACTTTTCTGTTCGTCATATAAAAATATTATAACTCTAGATGGAAGAAATATTGAGGATGAAGAAGATATAAGGAAGGAAGGAGTAAATTATTTCAAAAATATTTTATCGATTCTAGGCAAGATAAGGAGGCACAAGAAAAACTTCTGCAAATTATTCCATCAACTATCACTCAAAGACAAAATGAAAGCTTGATGAAAAATATATCTATGGAGGAGCTTCATGAAGCAATTTTCTCTTTCCATCCTAACAAGGCATCTCGCCCCAATGGATTTCCTACAATTTTATTTCAAATTTTTTGGTATTTATTGAAGAGTGATATGCTAGATGCGGTGGAAGAGGTCTGAAAAAGGAAGGCTATAATAAGTGAGATCAATGCTACTTTTATTACCTTGGTTCCCAATAAGGGTGACACAAAATATTTTGATAATTTTTGTCCAATAAGCCTTTGTAATATGATTTACAAGATTATTTAAAAAATTATAGCAAAAAAGTTGAAGGGCATTCTAGGGTGTATTATCTCAGAGGAACAAGGTGGCTTTGTTCACAATAAACAAATTATTGATGGTATAATTATTGCACAAGAGGCTATACATTCTCTTCATTCCATGAAAAAAATTAGGTATGCTTTTGAAATTAGATATGAACAAAGCATATGATAGGGTTTCTTGGAATTTTTTACATGCTATTATCATAAATTTTGGCTTTGATTATAGTTGGTGTGAGTGGATACAATGTTGTTATAACACTATAAAATTTTCTATTTTGATCAATGGTTCTCCTGTTGGGTACTTCAAGTCATCTTGTGGACTTCATCAAGGTGATCCTCTTTCTCCTTATCTATTCATTATTCTAGCAAAAATATTAGGGAGAGCATTTTCAAAGGAAAAAATGGAAGGAAAAATCAAGGGTATTCAAGTTGCAAAAAATGGTCCCTTTAAATCTCACATTCAATTTGTTGATGACACTTTTATTTTGGGTCATCCCTCAGTCAGTGAGGCCATGGAGTTTAAATCAATATTGTCATGTTGTGAGAAGGCTACTGGATAGTTGGTAAATACTTCAAAATCTAGTATTTTTTTTCACTAATACTACCCTAGATTTACAACAAATTATTATGAATATTTTGGGGTTTAAAATTGAAAAATTTGAACCCCATAACGGGGTCGAAGGTCCAAGGTTCAAATCTCGGGCCTCATTGGACTGAACGCTTGTCCCTTTCTTGGTGCTTTCAACGACGTAAAATGTTTAAAATGATTGTGGCATGGTGGTTATAGGGGCAAACTGCGTGAAGATCTGTGTAGCGGCTTCTAGGGTGGACAACGCAGAATACTGTGGTGGCCATAAAAGTTGGACAACCTACCCGAATTAGTGGCAGCTACTGATTCCACCATGTTAAAAAATAAATAAAAAATTTCCACCAATCTACTTGGGTATTCCTTTGTCTGATAAAGGAAATAAAAAGGATCTTTGGATCTCTTTTTTGGATAGAATGAAAGCTTGTTTGGTAGGTTGGAAAGGTAAGTTCTTAACCATGGTAGGAAGACTACAACTCATAAAAACTACTTTATAATCCATTTCTATTTATATGATGTCACTTTCAAGACTGCCAACAAGTATTGCATCAAAAATTGATAAAATTCAAAGAGAATTTCTATGGAAAGGTTGTGAGGAAAAATTTAGGTTTCCTCTTTGTAAATGGAAAAGGGTTTGTAGAGGATAGAATATTGGAGCAGGCTTGTAAAATTGTAAAATTATAAAATCAAAAGTTATGTTCAATATTGACATAATATGCTTAATATTGAAGTTTAGTGTATGCATTATAATACCCTAATATCATCTATTATGAAGAGTTTTTTATTATTTAAAAAGTAGTCAAATGAAGAATATTGTCATTATAATTAAATGATAATTTGATGGAAGTAAGATTACAAATAATGAAGATAAAGTTAGTGTTAAATTTTGTAAATATGGATTATTATAAAACTATATATATTTTTAATTCATATGGAAATTGATAACACCATTAGGATGCCTCTATAAACCATAAGTTCATTGGGTAAAGCACAATCAATGAGACCCCCGACCCTCTAAGGTATCAAACTGGGATAGCTAATCGACAAGCACTCGATCACGACCAACCAACCTATCCCTTTTTGGGTATGTTGTGGTTTGAACCTTGGACCTCCCCAAAGAGAGGCCAAAGTCCTATCACTACATCATCCTTGTGGAGGCCAAAGCCCTACCACTACACCATCCTTGATATCAAACTATATTAACCCTTACCAATAAAACCTAATTTTTTTGAATGAGACTATTAAAATTTTGAAAAATGTGTAGTAAGTTAGGCCTATTAAGAAGGTTTATAATGCTTTCATGTAAGTAGAATAAAAATATAATGTAGAGTTGCTAATAGAATTGGAAGAATTCAATTCTACCAAATATGGGTCCTATAGTATCCAATTAAAATCATGAGATTCATAGACCATATATAGTTAATTTCAACATATTTAATCTTCTAAAATATGGTAATATGAGAGTAATAAAACATAAAAGGAATTTGAAAATGTATTGTCAATTTGAAAAGCACATAAATCTTGTTACAAAAGTCAAAATATAAATAAAAGAATAATAAATATTTTTGAAATTTGTAAATGTGCATTATAATTTTATGTATGATAGATCTATACAAGACTTGACTAATATTAATCCCTTCCATTATTTATCAATATTTTATATGGATGATGTTGATGCCAAATAAATTATCTACACATACAAAATAGAATGATTACTAGCTATGCAAAAGTCAAACATTTCATATTTGAAGACATGGAATAATGTTATGAACCTTGCAATAAAATTAAAGCACATCCACACAATATTGCAATAATAATAGAAAATGAGTTTGAAATTACCAATATTGAAAGGAAATGCAACAAATTATATTACAAAAAATAAAAGCACATTACATAATCTTAAGCCTTTTTGAGGGGGAAACCTCCTTAGAAGTAGAGCTTCATTATAACAAAATATGAGATGCCTTTGTCTATGACTCCTTACCTTTTAAAGACTCTTTATAACCCTAACTATAATGATCAAGGGTTAGCTTCAAATGCAAGTGGCCATACGAGCTAGAATATTCTACCAAACAAGTAGTTACATTCTTTCTAATGGTTACATTAAATAGCCCCACTTGTCTAGGCACCTCAAATGCCATCTACACATTATAAAATATTACATAATATTATTAAGATGGGATCCCCATGTTAGGAAGGAGGTAATTATATAATAAGGTTAGTATGGGGTCCTAACATGCCCTTCCTCTTCAAAATGCTTTGTCCTCAAAGATTGAGATAAAGAAACTATTGTTGTAACTATTGGAGAGGCTCTCTTGTAGCATATTTTGGCTATAAACTCTACCATTAGACTAGAACTTTAGTGATGGTGTGGTTATGAAGAGTGTAGGTTCTTTGGTCCAAAATTTTGTTAGGCTCCAAGATGATCGATCCTTCATCATCTAACTCAAGAAGTGTTGACTAAAATTGAATGTGATTGTCAAGTACCTTCTTGAGACAAGAGACATGGAAGACTAGATGGATCTTGGAAGAAGGTGGTAATGCAAGCTTACAATCCACTTGTCCAATCTGCTACAATATTTGATAGGGTTCATAAAATCATGTTGTTAATTTTTAATGAGCTCAAATTTGCATAGAAGATTGTTTGTAGGGTTAGAGTCAAAGAAAGACCATATTGCCTACATTGAAATTGCATTCAAAATGACATTAGTTAGTCTGTTGTCATGTCTGGTTTTGATCCAGCACCAAGTTTTCTATCAACTACTATAGAAGTTGGGAATGCTTCTAAAGAGTTGAATCCTTACCTAAATTTTGGAGTTTCTAGGAACATATGAAGAGGGTTACGGAGGTGGGCACCCATACATTACCTCAAAAGGAGTCATTTTGGAAGTTGTGTGGAATGACATGTTATATCACCAATCAATAAAGGGCAACTACGTAGCCCACTATATTGGGTGTTTAGAGGTAAAATAGTGAAGGTATATTTCCAAACACTTGTTGACAATTTTTTTTTTCCCAATCATCTATGAATAGTAGGCTAAGATCATTCGTAGTTATGTTCCCTATAGTTTAAATAGTTCTTGAAAAAATCAACTACTAAAGGTGGGATCACGATTAGACACAATGGATTTATGCATACCATAGATTTTGAAAATAGAGTCCATGCATATTTAAGCAATGATGGAGGCATGATAATGATGGGCGATAGAACAAAAATAAGTATACTTCGAAAGATAATCCATCACCACAAAAATGACCGATTTACCTTCGGATGTAGAGAGTCCTTCCATAAAATTCATGGAGATATCAGTCCATACATTATTTGGGATTGGAAATGGTTGTAGAGTGCTATTGAGTGATAATTTTACCCTATTGCAAAACCACACTCACAGTTAGAATTTTTTTAGAAAACCCTCTCTTGCAAAGAAATAGAAATTTCTCCAAGGTACGTTTTACTTAATGTGTGCTTGTATACTTGTGAAAATGTTTCAAAATAAGTGTTTAGAATACCTTAGTGATTTGCAAGTTACTTTTAACAAGGAGCCTGTGTTGGTATTACTTTTATTTTTTCATGCTTTTATTGTTCATGAAACTTAAAAGAAAAGAAAATATGATGTGATTGACCTTCATATGACCCTGAAATGGTGATTTAATTCATTTTGTCTTGAAGTGTTTTA
Organism: Wollemia nobilis; assembly: GCA_028583015.1. Lineage (NCBI taxonomy): Eukaryota > Viridiplantae > Streptophyta > Pinopsida > Araucariales > Araucariaceae > Wollemia > Wollemia nobilis. The sequence goes on along the minus strand of JAQPPZ010001119.1, from coordinate 1,094,012 downwards.
GGTAGATTTTATCTCTCTTTGGTTAAGAAAAATTTAACAAATTTTATCTTCTTTGTTAAATTTTCTTTGAGCATGAAAGAAAAGAACTAAGTGACTAACTTTGAAATGTAGTAGCCTTTGGAATGCCATATAAATTACCCCCCTTTAGTGAAATTGTAATTTTCATAAAGAGAAGTTAATTTATTGCTTGAAAAACAAAAGTGTCAAGCTTGAAATTTGACTCTCCTTTAAAATGTGAAATCATGTAAAGCTTTGAAATTACAAAATTTCTTTTAAAATGCGAACTTTATATACAATTTTGGAATTTTGAATTTCCTTTAAAATAAAATCGAAATTGCTTAAAATAAAACTTTAAAGCTTAATCTTGGAATATGTGCATCTCTTTTTGGAGTTTTAATTTTTTTTATATATATTTTTATTTTATTTGTAGAAGTTAAAAAAATGAAAAAATATAGGGTTAGAAAATTAAAAGAAAATAAAACAAGTCGTTGTAACTCTAAAATTCCACACAAACCCTGCAAACATTAGTATCTTGCATAAAACCAACATTAATGTGATTCGTATTCATGCAATCCAACATTCAATGAGGTGCAATATTCTAAGGAAAAAGGTGCAATATATTAAAAATAATAAACAAGTCTACCATTAACATGCATAAAAACTCGCTAAATTTCCAATATATTGGCAAGAAATATTTTCAAAAAAATTCAATACAAATGCATAATACCAACTTCCATTGGCATCCAATGGTGAAATGGTGTAGATCCAACCACTTGGGAGGAGAAATTTCTAAAGAAATCCATTTCCAAAGCTTGGTTTCCAACCTGTAATTCTGTCCAAAAGTCTTTGACCTTGCTTTGTAGTTTTCATGGGTATTTAATATTTCAGGGAACTCTTCCATTTTGTTTTCTCTATTTAGTTTTGAAATGTCATTTCCAACTGTTCATTCAACTGTGTGTCTATTCGTGTTCCATCTTCATAATGCCTTCATCACACCCATATGCATGCGTATATTTCCTTATGCTTCACTGAAGCAACATTTTGATTTATTCTAATTTACGTTCAAGAAAGCAGCTATTAAGAATGTGCAAATATGATCTTGCATTAACACGATAGTAACACCAAAACAATTTGTTGATCCTTCTCATCAAAATAAATTAACCACCCAAATGCCACCTGCATCGTAGTAAAAATTATAAAGCTTTCTGCCAGGTGCTCACGTTCACCTTTCATGATGGTGATATACCATTATAATACACTTGGATTTTGATGCAATGACCCTATATTTAACATGTCATTTGGAAATGCGTAGAAACAATTTCCATCGATGGTTGCACAAAACCCCAACAATGAAACCATCCACTATTTCTTATTTCATTTACCTAATTTCGATCATGGGACTGCTCTTGGACTGACTTTGGATATGCTTCAGACTAAGTCGATTGATGATGTTCATGTGGGCGACGAGTGGAACATCAGAAGAGTCATGTAGATATTATTCCATACCTCCTTGAACCTGAACATATCACATAGTGAATTTAGTGGAGATAGACTTTTGCAAACTAAATGAGCATTTTTCCATTTGGCCACTGAGTTCTCGATAATTAATATTTGCACCAAACCCCTACAACTTTGGTTATGATTATCTATGTGCCACTCCATCCACTGCACTTTTAGTAATGCTTTGTCATTACATGAATGAGCATACATTTCCTAAGTTTTGGTAGGTTCACCTTAATCCATTGCCTATTACTATGTCTGCTATTGCCACTACACTTTATTGAACATTTTATTTCCACTCCCTGTCCTCTTTTATACTTGCCACGCAGTGTATAATGCCTTTGTTCCCATACTGGATAACTTGTAGTGCATCGATTACCCTGTGTAAATGCAGTGGTAGATTTGACACCTCAACCTCCTCTACCATGTGGATGAAGCTTCACCAAACTTTGATGTAGTCTTATTACACTACACAAGTCTGGGCCACATCCTTCACACATCCATTTTCATGTCTAGGGGTCCATATCATCTGCTTCCACCATATCACATGCCTGCCTCCTCATGTAGCTTATGTCCATGCTTGCCACAAGCTCCAATCATTACGGTTCTTACCACAACGTATATCTTAGGCATTTCATCAAACACTTTACGAGCATCCATCAAAATCACACATTTATCCATGGATGTCCCAATCGGTAATTTATAAATGCCATCTTGCATACTTGTTTATGATGAGTTGTATGATGATGCCTTACACACCACTTGACTATGTCACTTAGTTGCTCCACTTGGCAGTCTCCTTGAAGTCTATGCCAAGACTTTGTTTCACTAACTGTGATCCTCATATTTGTTGTCACCATTTTTAAAAAATTGGCTACCTACATGAAAAACATGGAAGTATATATATTAAAGAGAAAACTTAAAACTTCAATAACGCTCAAATATAAAAAACATTAGAGTATAGGTGTTTAAAACTTAAAACTTTAAGAAAGATAAAATATTGTTGGGACAAAAACATTGGTTAGATTTGTACTATTTTTATCATAAACCTTTCATTTAATTTGTCAACCTAGGGAAACTCGTAAGCTTGTGAAGCACCAAGTTGATATCAATCACAACACCTATGGAGATGAGTCCACTAGTTCTATCATTGGGGGGTGTTTGTGAGATAGCATTAATTCATCCACACCAATTGAACTTGCATAAATTAAATTGTAGAAATAAAATCACACCACACTATGCAAAAATAAAAGAAAGCATGAAATGGATAAACTTAATGAATAAAGAAAATTTCAAAAATAAAATGCACACACAAGAAAATAAATAAATCTAATTAGTAAAGCAAAAAAAGAGGAAGGGGAGGAATACTAGCTAATAGTGGGCCTAGGCTCCAGCTGCTTTCACCTAGTAGACTACAAAAGTAGAATGTGAAGAAGAAACTCTCGAATGAACTTTATTGATGAATAAAAAGTGCAGTACAATATATATTTTAGCTCTCTTCAATCTTAATCCCCTTTCTCAAATAAGTCTGTGTGTTCATAAAATACACAAAGGACTTCTCTTATAATATTGTTACAATGATAAAATTTGCTACATCCTAAGTTGAGACAATTCATTGTACAGTAGCAGATACTTATTAAAATAGTCAACAACTTTGTCATTTTGTGGGAATGGTAGAATTTTGTTTGATGCTTGTCGTTACTCATATTCTATTTCAGCAACTGGTTATTCCGTTTCTCCCTATAGAAACATGATAGTTAACATATTTTATCATTTACACAAAATCAACATCGTACATGGAGTCAACAGTTAGCTCTAGTTAACACAGTGGGACACGATCTAAGAAAATATGCTCATTAGATTAATAATAATAAGAACTTACAATGCTTTTATAGCATTCCAATCAGTTTGAAATCTCTACTATTATGGAGATCTTACTTTCTCCTACTATATTTAGAAACACTCTAAACAATTCCCTATATGCTCTCACAACAAAACTGATTTCCTTTCAAATAGTAAATTTGGTGCAACTATATTTAAATGAATGCTAAATATTTAGAACCTATATACTTTAGGGAAGATACTTTAAATTATGCTCTAGAGTCCAACATTCTCCCCCTTAAATTTGAGAGGTCTGACTAGATAGTCTCTCAGATTTATATACTGAGCTTTCGCAACTCCTTTGGTGAAGATGTCTGCTATGTTTTCCAAAGTGTTGCAATGCTGTAGCTCAATCACCTATTTCTCCATCGTGTCTCTAATGAAGTGATATTTCATGTCAAAGTGCTTTGACATGTTGTGGTGGATCGGATTATGTGCCAATTGGATGGCACTCATATTGTCACAATGCAATATGGTAGGACCACTTTCTCTCTCTTCTATTTCTTCAAGTGCTTTTATCAACCATAAATCTTGGGTACTAGAATTTGTGATTGCTATGTACTTAGCTTCAGTAGATGATAATGCTACAATAGTATGTTTTTTGGAACTCCAAGTAATTAGTCCTGACCCAAGACTAAAACAATTCCTTGAAGTAGCATACCAACCCTCATAAGGAGTCATCCCATGTAAACTAGAAGTCAGACTCCTATTCAAAACGTAAACACTTTTTCTAACAACATAAGCCCAATACATGTTACTGAGTTGCTTTGTTTGAAGCATTTATCTAGCCATTTCTACAATAGTGCAGTTCTTTCTTTTAGCCACACCATTTTGTTATGGGGTGTAAGCAGTAGTTAATTGTCTTTTGATCCCACAATATTTACAAAATTTGAGAAATGCATTTGAACAAAACTTCTCTCCTCTATTAGTACTTAATCTCTTTCAAACATACTCACTTTATTTCTCTACATTATTTTTGAAATCCTTGAAAAATTCAAAAGCTTCATCTTTAGTTTAAAAAAAATGAATCCAACACATTCTAGATAAATCATCAATGAAAGTGAGAAAGTAAGAATTGTTACCCAAACTTTTGGTATGCATTGGACCACAAATGTCCGAATGTACTAGTTGTAGTGGATGGCTTGCTCTCCATGCTTGACCTCTTGGAAAATTTATTCTTGAGTGCTTTCCCAAAACACATCCTTCACACACCTCCTTGTTCTCTTCAAATTTTGGCAATCCACATACCATAGCTTGTGAAGTCAACAACTTCAAGCTTGCAAAGTTAAGATGACCATATCTCAAGTGCCAAAGCACACTTGGATTTTCAATGGCTACACTAGCAAGTTGATCACCTCCTTGTTCCCAAAACTTAAGAGGAAATAACCTATTATTTGTCATAGGTACTTGTGTAACAACTCTATTACAATTGTTTTTGTCAAAAATTACACATTTTCCATCTTCAAAAACAAGCCTATAGTTATTTTCCATGATTTGTCCAACACTAAGCAAATTATGTTGGAGTTTGGGGGTGTAATAGATGTTGTTTACCTTATTTGTGCCTTATTTGGGTGGAACCTCCATGGCTTCCATGCCTTCAAATTGTAGTTCCTTGTCATATCCTAATTTGATCTTTACTTTATAGGTGGAATCCATTGTAGCAAATAACTCTTCTTTGCCACTCATATGATTGGAACAACTAGTATCCAAAATCCAAGTTTCATCAATATTTTGATATGATTTTCCATAAGTAAGGAACATATTTGAAGAAGTTCCTTCCTCTTCTCCATAGTTTCTATATTGACCTCTCCCTTCTTGAGAAGTCTTGGACCAACAATCTTTAGCAAAGTGCCCAAGCTTACCACAATTGTAACAAGATTTCTTTAATTTGTCACCTCCTCTTCCTCTGCCTTGGTTGCCACCTCTTGAGGTACCTCTTCCTTTACCTCTCCTTTTTCCTCTTCCTTGGCCTCTTACTTGTGGCTCACCCTCCTTGGATGAGAATTCTTTGTCATCACCTCCATAACTTGTTGATGTAGAACCCTGTAGTCTTTCTTCATGAGACATCAAAGAACAAATAAGAGCATCAAAAGTTAGAGTAGATAAATATTTAGACTCTTCCATAATGATAGAAATATGGTTCCATTTATGAAGAAGTTTTCTCAATACTTTATTCACCACTACTTCAGTTTTGATGTCTTCTCCAAGGGTTTACATTTTGTTTATAATGGATTTCACTCTAACACAATAATCACCAACTTTTTCATCAGTTTGTATTTTTAGATTCTCAAAATATCTCTTCAAGGTTTGAAGCCTCACTTGATTCACTTGATTTCTCCCTTGATAGCTATCTCTCAAGGTTTTCCATGCTTCTAGGGCTGTTGAACAAGAAGTAATTATTGGAAAGATGCTTTTCTCCAAAGTTGTTTGGAGATGGTAGAGAGCAAATGAGTTTTTATTTTGGGAATCCTTTTTATTGGTTCTATCAGCTACACTCAATGTGGTCCAATATTTAGTTCCATTGTAACCTTCTTCTACAATATCCCATAACCCTTGCCTATGAGTAAGGTCTTCATATTGATAGACCAATACTCATAATCTAACCCATTAAATTCAGGAATTAGAAGATTGTTATTGGCAGCCATTGATGTTAATCAAAAAAACTTTGGAATAATGTAGATAGCTCTTAATAAATTATTTTTGCAATAAAGAGTAGTAGTAGATCTTATTTTACTCAATTTACTCAACCTGTTAAGTCAATCTCTTAGAATTAACCTCTGATTGCAAAAATACATGCTTCTTTTTTATTTACCAAAATATCAAGCACAAAATTTATCATAAATCAACCAATACTCATTGAAACAAAATAAAATTATTACTGTAGACTTCTAATATATGTATATGCAAATCCACTAAATTTTAGAAGCAAATTCATACAAATGAGAAATATGTGATCAATTTACTTTTTCCCTTTCTAGATCTTAGAGTGTTTTTTGAGACAACCTCAATTTTTTTCACATAAATAAATCCATACAACTCCAATTTTTTTTGAAAATTAAACTCTATATTCTTGAGAAAATAATATGAAAACCCTCTAAATTTTAGAATAAAAATCGCAAAGGTGAAAAATATGTAATCATTTACTTTTTCCCTTTTTATCACAATTCCGGATCTAGGATTTTTTGAAGAAAAAATCAATATTCACACAAATCGATCAATATAGATCCAAACGACCTAAAATTTTATCTGAATTATGATTTTATCTAAATAATATTTCTACCAATTTTTTAGAAGCAAATACTTTGTCTTCCACCTTATAAAACCATTTTATTGCAAAACTCAAAATTCTAATAAAATTAGCAAATGAGCTCCAAATTACCTAAAATTTTGACTGCATCCTCTTGATGCAATTATATAAAAACCCTCATAATTTCATTATAAAATACCTTTGGATTCATGAGATATGAATTATTTACTAGAGATATTCCTTGCAACTCTGTTGAGTGTTGACCACTTGAGTTTCTTTGACAAAGTGTGTGCTTCAGATCTCTTCACGCCACTCTCCATAGGTTTTGATCCATCTGAGAAAACCTGGATCTGATACCAAAATGAGAAATAATACTCATTAGATTAATAATCATAAGAACTTACAATGTTTTTATAGCACTCCAATAAGTTTGAAATCTCTACTATTATGGAGATCTTACTTGCTTCTACTATGTTTAGAAACACTCTAAACAATTCCCTATATGCTCTCACAACAAAACTGATTTCCTCTCAAATAATTAAGTTGGTGCAACTATATTTAAATGAATCCTAAATATTTAGAACCTATATACTTTAGGGAAGATACTCTAAAGTATGCTCTAGAGTCCAACACGATATTCATTGGGCACAAATTGGATCAAGGCACCTTTCGTTGAATGGGATCAAGGCATATTTCTATAGGATCAAGGTGCCTCTCTTAAATGGGATCAAGGTACCTTTCATTAATGAGGTGAAGGAATATTCTATTAACGGGATCAAGGCACATTCCATTGAATGAGATCAAGGTTCCTTACCTTAATAGGATCAAGGCACCTTCCATAAATGGGATCAAGATGTCTTCCATCAACAAGATCAAGACGTTTTTCCTTAATGGGATCAAGGCACCTACCATCAACGGGATCAAGGCACCTTCTACCTTGACATACCTTAGCTTCCTTAGGTAGTGAATATGCCAAGTATGAGTAGGACCTTGACGAGATCATGCAAAAATATGATGAATTAATCAAATATACACACAAGACACACTTTACACGTAAGTTAGAAAATATGCATAATAAATCAAAAATTCCAGCCATCTTATTTTGTATTCAATATCATAATATTTCATCTTGTGTAAGCTATTAGATGTTATTTTGTCTATTCTACATAGCATTAAAATATTTAAATCATAGTCATAATCAAAACACAATAAATATTATTCACTATAGGAATTCCCCAACTCCAAATCAAGGTATGGTTGGGATGCTCTATTCTTCTAATCATATCTCTCATATTTGTTTTGCAATCAAATAATACAAAAAGTTATCATTTGATCAACCTTTAAGATCTCCTTTTGATCATTTGTACATAAAAACTTCTCCAGTCAAAGGACCTCCTTTAACATTTTAATCAAGGACCAAGGCTAAGGTTTTTTTTATTTGCTTCATCAACTTGAGAGTACCTTGGATAAAATATCCATTCTTGAGATTCTAGGGTCTTATCTAGCTCATAGAGACATCTTATTGAGAATTTTGAGTGAACAAGTCATTCCTCAATATCTCAAATTGAATGACCTTACTTCTATAGTAGGATCCATTGGATTTAATCATGTAGCTATATCATTCCATGAGGACATTATCCCTCATAGTCATAAATCTCCTATTATACATTATAAGCTATATCAACAAATTCATCAAGAGAATCTTAGTCGATAATGGTTTTGCTCTCAATGTTTGTATCATAATATTCATCAGTAATTTTGGTCTAACTAATTGAGATTTGGATAAATCTGATCTTGTTATCAAGGATTTTGATAATGGGCAACATGAGGCTAGTGATACTATAGTCTTACCCCTCAAAGTCAAGCCCTACAATCTCAAAACTTTCTTTTATGTCATGCCATGTGATCTAACCTACAATATTCTTCTTAGAATTTCATAGATACATGAGATATGGATCATCCCCTCAACTCTTTATTTTAATACCTTATATACAAATACAAGGAAAATACGTATCACATTCTAATTTACCCTAAACCATGCACCTACTACCAAGTGATCAAGATCAAAAATAAAGAAGATCATATTTTCCCTTCTCTTAATTCATATTTTGAATCATCATCTTCTTCTTCTTCTTAGATTCCTATCATTGATGCATTAATGTCTCTGACCTTAAATAATTTATTTAATAAATTAAGGATCAAATAGCTAAACCAATCAATATTAATTATAATAAATCAAATAGCAATGAACTTGTCTACAATTTATCTAATCTCCCTATGTCTCCTCAAATATTAGGTTAGATTTCTAGCAATAAGGATAAAACAATACAAATAGAAAATTGCTCCTTTATTTGTGTTGGTACCACCACTAAGGAGAAAATCCATGGCAACAACACATTCCCAACTAAATTACAATACACTTCATGCTCTTTATCAAATTCATATTCCATCCCCAAGCATATCCCTTCTAGTATGAGATATCAAGGTAAATAACTAGGCCTGTATGATAAAGGCATCAAATAGCCCCTATAGACCAAAGCCTAGTTGAGGCACTATGGAATAGGTTATATCCCCAATAATAGTGATCCTTTAACCTCTTATTCTTTTGATAGTGAAGGAGAAGTTAGTCATCCTAGTAGGGCATCCCATGATGACATTGTTTCTTTAAATGGATTAGTTTGGGAAGAGGAAGATGATGATGAATCATCACTCCTCATAGATCCTAGATTATCTAGATTTATATGATCTGGCAATGTAAATAATCTAATATGAACCTATCTTTAGCTAATTAAAAAAATATAGCTATGAGGTAGAACATATTCCAAGCGATCCTCCCCAAGGTAGTCCTTCTAACTATCTAATGCAAAATAACTTCAATTTTATGGATCTTTTTCCCAAATCATTGTCACTATCTCACAACCAATCAACTATAGTTAGCCAATCTTAGATCCTATAAATCTAGAGAGTCTAGGGATTGCTATGAGCTCATCTTAATTGGAAAATAAATCTCATATTATGATTGAGGAAACTATAGACATCAATATTGGGACTTAGAAGGTTCCAATATCCTTAAGCTAAAAATAGTCTTGACCCCAACCAAGAATGAGGAATACAACAAGATATTGATTGAGTTCAAAGACATATTTTATTGATCCTATATTTATATATTTGATATTAACCATTCTCTAATTGTCCATCACCTAGTCATCACTCCTGGTGCAAAATCCATAAAATAAAAATTAAAAAAATTGCAACCAAAAGTTGCATTGCTAGTCAAAGAGGAGCTACAAAAAATCCTTGATATTAGATTTATCAAAGCTATTAACTATTCTAACTAGATCAATAGCATTTTTCCTATTGCTAATAAAATTATTAATTTTAGAGTGTGCACTAAATTTTAGAAAATCAACAAAGCATATCCCAAGGATGACTTTCCTCTGCCCAACATCAACATGTTCATCAATTTCATTGTAGGATGTGGAATATTATCTTTGATGGATAGATTGTTAGGCTATATTCAAACCACATTTGCTCCTAAGGACCAAGCCAAAATTTCTTTCACCACCATATGCCCTTCAAGCTAAAAAATACAAGAGCTAACAACCAACAAGCCATGGCATATATATTTAATGACATGATGCATGGCATCATGGAATACTGTGTTGATTATCTTCTTAGTTGGTTTTTAAACCAAGAAGATTATGATCAAGACCTATGATGAATATTCAATAGACTGAGGGAGTATAAGGTATGCCTAAAGAGTGCATATCTGGGGTTGGTTCAAGAAAATTATTAGGATTCATTGTATCCCAATATGGCATAAAAGTTGATGCTAATAAAATGATGAGTGTTAAAACAATACGTATTTTATGCAAGTTTAATCTATTTTCTGTCTATAAATTTATGAAAACAAATGTATTTTGATGATCATTTTATCTTATTCATATGATTATAAAATGAATTTGATCCATAACAATGAAAATGATTTATGCTTGTGTTTTACGTAAAAGTGTGTAAATTTCTGTGTGTTTTTGGTAGGAGAACATTACAGGAGCTTTATAAGAAATGATGTGGCAAGGTACAAACTAGATAACAAGCATGGATAGACTAGCCATGAGAATGATGTGCCAAGAAGACTCATGGATGAATGCTATAGAAATATTCTATAGAATATAGCTACAAAAAGTTGTTACAAAAAGCGTCTACTGGAAGGCGTTACATAAAGAATGTTGACCAAGTCAAACTATCTAATATATTGTTATGCCACGTCCAATGAAAAGATAACATCATTATGGAGCATATATAGTCAGTACAATTGAATAACATGTTGGCATTGTACAAAATATTTTATACTTATTAAGTTGTTATTAGAAAGTTGTAAGAGGATTACATTGTTAAGATGTTTAGATTTAGACGTAAGCCTATTTTGTCTCTTCCTTAAATATGTGACCAGGAGAATGAGTTCGATTAAATAAAATGATAATTTACATTAACCAAACTTAGGATCAAATCCTAGTATTTAAATAGGTTACAAAATAGTAATCCAAACTATAATCCCGCTATCCATGCTAACCAACGTGACATAGGAGGTAGAGAGTTTGGTTTAGGTTTGTTAACCTAGGATATTTAGGAATTAACCATAGTTTACCATTAGATATTTGAAACAATAAATATCTACATGGTAGAAAGTAGAAAAGTAAATGTAATAATCAATCTATGTAGTATAATGCAATATACTACCTATTTTACCCTAAAATCCCCCCTTTATTACATTACTTTGATATACAAAGTTTACTTCAGAACAACTCAAATTTGACACGTCCAAGTGCCTTGGTGAAGATGTCAGAAACCTGTTCGTTAGTGGGAATGTATTGGAGTTTGATTATGTGTTTATGAACTTCATAACGAATGAAATGACAATTTGTGTTAATATAATGTGTGCATTCATGATGGAATGGATTCTTGACCAAGTTTAAAACACCTGAGTTGTCACAAAACATGTGAATAGGAAGTTTCTTTGGTAGGCCCATGGTAGACAAGATGCGACTTAACCATATTGCTTCACACATAGCTTCTTATGTAGTGTGATACTCTACCTCTATTGAAGATAAAGCAACCACCTGTTACTTTTTACTATGCCATGAGACAGGACCGGATCCAAGATGAAATATATATCCTAATGTTGATTTTCTATCATCTAGGAATCCAACGTAGTCAGAGTCAATATAAGTCTATAAGAAGAATGATTTATTCTTCTTGTACTCTAGACCATATTCTACACTACCTTGAATGTAGTGAAGAACACTCTTAGTTGCTTTCCAATGAGAGGCTTTTGGTTCCTACATGAACCGAGAAAGATAGTTTATAGCATAAGTAATGTTTGGTCTGGTATTGGTCAGATAGATAAGGCTTCCAATCATCTATCTATATAGTGTGCCATATACCTATGGTGAATCATCATACCATGATAACTAAAGCCCTGATTCCATCGGTGTTGCCTTGGGCTTGCAATCATTAATACGATATTTCTCTATTAAAGTCTTGGCATAGTTTTGTTGATTCACCCTAAGATGATTCTTCTTCTGTTCTATCTCAAGGCCAACATAGTAATGGAGAAGTCCTAGATCTATCATATCAAATGACTCTTTCAAGTCATATTTCATAGCGCTAATCATTTTATCTAAATTTTTGGTGATGATCAGATCATCTACATATAATACAAAAATCACTATTTTAGAACCTGTATTATGGACTTCTCTTGAATCCATGCTGCAGTAGGTGACTATCCATTTAATGTACCATGCTCTTGGGGCTTATTTGAACCCATATAATGATTTGACCAACTTGCAAACCTGTTGCTCATGGCCTTCCTCAGCAAATCCTGGATGTGGATTCTGCGATACCATTTAAAAATAGAAACACCATCAGTTAGTGTTGTGGCCTTGGTCACACGCTTGCCTCCTCATGTTTATCTTCGATTTCCTTGCTGTTAGTTGTCACTTCTGTTTTCGTCATGTCCTCGTTCATCCTTGTTCGCTGTCAGTTTTTAGTTCCCTTGTTCCTCGCTGTCGTGTCCTCGTTCGCTGTCAATCAATCCGCTCCTCGTAGTCGTTCCATTCCTCATTGTCAGTTCCTTCGCTCCTCATGGTAAGTCTGCCTATTCTCCGTTGTCATGTCCTCGTTCGTTGTCCATCATTTCACTCCTTGCTTTCTGTGTCCTCGCTATTAGTTTGTCATGTCAACAGTGTCCTATCGTTGCCAATCGAGGTCAGGTGAGTTACATTAAATTCAGTGAAGTCAAGGGGTAGCGCTACCTTAAATTCCGTGTCGCAGTTGGCACGACAGTTGAAGCAAAACACACAAATTTTGGAAATTCATCAAATTATTATTGTAGAAGGGAAGCCCAATTTTTTTTTTTTTGAAAGTGCATGACCAAATAGTGGACCAAAGGACCTAACGGTCGACTATCAAGCTCGGAGACGACCAATAACAATGCAAGAAGACCTCATCGAAGCCCAGGTACAAAAAATTCTCCTTCTCCTTTCAAAATTGGTAGTTATAATCCACATCATCCATTGGTAGACCCTATGGCTACTAACCCTCCCCCAACTCACGAAACCATCACACAAGGAGAATCAAGTAACTCGGCCATTACCACGGATGAAACTCTCCGACACTTACTAGATGGTATGCGCCAAATTAATGTCAACCTAACTAAACTATTGAGCGCACAAAACCAACCTAATCCCCAAGAGCAAGGGACATTAATGGTATCCTTTCTTAGTGATAAAACAATGTTTCTTTTCTTTGTCCACCTTGAAATTGACATTCATGTGATTGTCCAGGATTTGTGGAACTGACAAGAGATTAATTTTCAATCCTGGTACATAATGAAATTTTTGAATTTTACATTCTCCATCTGGAAGGGAGACAAAAATAGTTCCTTCTCCATGAACTCGATAGGTCTGATCATCAAAAATTGTTATCGGTCTACCTTATTGAGTCTCAAATGTCTCAAACTAGGACTTATCGCCAGTCATATGCTTACTAGCGCCTGAATCTATGTACCAAATAGTATCCTTGTGAGGGGAATTTGTATGTGTCATGAGCATCTTGTGTGCTCGTTCAGAGTCTAAAATAGAATCTTCAGCTACAATGTGTCCCTGTTGTTGTTTATTCTTGTTCTTTTGTTTGCCTTTGCCCTTCTTATTTCCTTGTTCATTGGGTGGTTTGTTCTTAAACCAAAATATTTTGGTTTCATGAGTGTCCTTGTCACAAATCTTACAATATTGCTTCTTCTTCTTAATCTCTTTGCCTTTACCCTTGTCTTTTTTAGAAGAAGATCCTTTTCGTTGATTCCACTTTCTCTTTCCACTTTGCTTGTTTGAGAAGAGTGCATTGTTGGATGCATCATATCTTTGGAGTTGATTATCTTCTTCAGTTTGAAGAAAATTTACCAACTCTATAAAAGTTATTGTCCTTCCAGGAGACTTGTAGTGAAGTGATAAACATTCTGTAGGAGTCGGGAAGGGCCCTTAAAATGATTGAGGTCAAGACATTGTCTTCCACTTTTTCTCCTAAGGATTACAAATTTGTTTTCAATTCTACCACTTTACAGAGGAATAGCCCTACTATTTCTCCTAATTTCATATGAAGAGAATGAAGCTGTGTTTGGAGGTGAAGAATTGTTGATTGATTCTTCCTCACAAATATGGTTTTTAAGGCATCCCATGCCTACTTACCATTCTTAGATTAACTTATATGAGGTTGTATGTCATCAATAATAGGTAGCAAGATCATTAAGGATAGTTTTCTATCCTTTTTATCAAAATATATTGTCCGATCTACTCCTGCTGATGTGAGGTCTAGATTCACTTCCATCCACTATTCACCATAGATCCCCTATAGTTAAAATGGATTTCATCTTAGTCTTCCATGCATAATAATTTAAACCTTTGAGCGGTTGGATCTCATTGAGATACTTGTGGATCATGGCCATGGTGAAGGTTTCAAATTGATATGACTAAGATGACTTTATATTGCACTATACCCTCAAAAGAGTATATGGAAGATGTTTAATTTTCTTCTATAAGATATTTAATGGCACCTGCCTTAACACCCTTAACAAGGGATGAAAATTTTGAGGATTTTAAGCCAAATAAATAGAGTAAATTAAAGGGGTAGGTTTTGAAAGACTTCTGATTGTATTCTCTAGGATATTTAATGGCACTTGCCATGACACCTTTCAAGAAGGATGGAAAGTTTGAGGAAATTAAGCCAAACAAAGAGAGTTAATCAAGGTGTTTTGAATTTTGACCTTTGATGGGGAATAAAAATTGACTTTGTTTTAACTTGTGCAAGGTGTAGCACGATTTTGAGTGAAATTTGGGTTTGATTTTTGAAGTGCTTCTTCAATGTTCTATGTATTGTTTAATTGCACACAAAAAACATGATGTATAGTGCAATAATAAAAAACAGAGAGCAACCCAAATTATTTATCACTATAGGTGTCAGATGCAACCAAAAATGCACCTAATGAAGTCAATTTGTTTTTTAAAAAGGTTTCGAGTACAATAAAAAATGCACCTTTATTACTCTTAGAAAATCCCCCCTTTACCATTTACAATTTTGCAAAAAATAGAATCACAAATGTATCTTCTATCCCCCATTAATGTTTACAAAATTGAGAAAGCAAGCACTCTTTTCAAGATAAGTCGACACATGACCCACATTTGAAAGGCTTCCAGACCAAGTCGACACATGACTTGGTTTTTGTTTTCAACACTCAAAAATAGGTGGTGCATTAGGATCAAAAGGCTCACGAATCTTCATGGGACCATAACTTCTGTCCAAACCCTTCCATGGATTAGTATAGATAAGTGAGTGAGGAATGGATCTATGATATTCATGAAGCATACGACGAAAATGTGATCGTGTTGTTTGCCTTCGTAATTTGTTTCTCTTTCTTATGATTCTTTGTCTACGAAGAGCTTTCCTTACCCAAGATTTGATCTTCATGAAAACTTTGAAGAGTGATGAACAATAAAGTAAATTTTGATGAAAATTTAAAAAAATATATATCTCTTATACCTTGTCTCTTTATCCCCACATTTGGAGAAAACAAAAGAAAGACAATTGCTTAGTTGCATAAAAATTTGGCACTTCTATTTTCAATTTGAATGCTAAAAATTTTAGTTTTAACTTTTTAAATAGAATATAGCATAATTTTTGGAATAAAAACAAACATCAATTTAAGAGTTTAAAAAAATTGATGCAATTTATTTAGCAAAAAACTATGAAAAGTTCTAAAAAATTTTAAGAATTAACTTAATTTAAGCATAAAAAAAATTAACCTTTGTTATGCCAAAAGTAATAAATTTTTCATCAAAATTTAATCCCTTTGTAATTTGGTGGGCATGGGAGTCGAACTTATGACTCTTGCAAATAGAAGCCGCCTTGGCCAACTAACGAAGCGGCTAGATTGGTTCTCAGGCTAGACCACCTGAGTCTTAAAGAAGCCTACGGGCTTCTTTTGGGATGTTGTGGGAATTATCCCACATGCATCCTGTTTTGGATGCAAAGGACTTTAAAGGCCTGAACGAGTGACTAAGATCATGATTGCCCTAGAGAAATCGAGTCTGGGCCCTCCTTTTGTCGACGTCCATGTGGTGCAACAAGGGGGTCACGTCGAGTCTTGTGTCTAGTGGTTGTCCACCACATCAAGTCCAATCATGTCCGGTTAGGTCCACCACGTCCAGTTAGTGCCAGGTGGTGCATGGCTAGAGTGCCACATATCGCCTAGGTAGTAGGTCACATCAGCACCACCTCGGGGTGTATGCAGGTCTATGTCAGGTCCATGTTAGCATTGTCTAGGGGTGTGTGTAGGTCTACGGGAAACATGAGGGTGCTCCTGCCCTCGATGCGTTCCTGCCTCAAGATCCATGCTATGGGAAACGTGAGGGTGCTTCTACCCTCGATGCATTTTTGCCTCGAGATCCATACTATGGGAAATGTGAGGACGCTCCTACCCTCGATATGTTCTTGCCTTGATCTCAAGATGCGATCCCAGGGGGGAATCTAAGAAAGCTCTCCCCTTGCCATGGGGAGTGTGAGGGCCACCTGCCCTCGGACGCTCCTGTGGACTGACTGCAAGCCCATAGGTTGGATTGTCGATGGGGAGATCCCGGTGGTCGCGATCCACAATGGAGGAAAAAATTCCCCATGGGTGGTGATCACAGTCGGGGTCAAATGATCCTTGCATCGGGATTCGTGCCCTATGCTGCGGGCCTTCCTACGGGGCTTATCTTATCCACGAAATTAGGATGCATGCAAATAAACTAATCAAACCTTAGGGAGAACTGAAGAGCATATTAGGAGTAATTATTGAAAATAATTAAGGGTCACGAATGGTGCCATATTTCCAATGCTCTAGCTCAACTCCCGTGGTCCAGCTCTAGTACCAATGTGACCAAGAGATTGAGTTTGATTAATAAAATAATAATTTGCATTAACAAAAATTAGGAACAATGCCTAGATTAAATAGGTTACAAAATAGTAATCCAAACTATAATCCCACTATCCATGCTAACCAACGCGACATAGGAGGTAGAGAGTTTGGTTTAGGTTTGTTAACCTAGGATATTTAGGAATTAACCATAGTTTACCATTAGATATTTGAAACAGTAAATATCTACATGGTAGAAAGTAGAAAAGTAAATGTAATAATCTACCTATGTAGTATAATGTAATATACTACCTATTTTACCCTAACAAAATGAAGGATAAATAGTTGTATTGTTGCATCATTAGATTATTCAAATTAAGAACTTTTGTTATGTTAGTTCGTCAGTTTACCACTTGGACCATCGTGATTGTGACAAAGTCCAAGGTGGTTACAAAATAGTATTAGTTTAGATTATTATTGTTGAAAGGTTAGTATTCGAATCATCAAGCTGATAAGAAACATGGAAAAATACGTGGAGGAATTCCATTGAAAATGTCCAAGCGACATTATAAAATACAGGAGAGAGACCTTTGAAAAGGTCTAATAGTCGAATGTATAATGTTCAAATATTTTGTATACAATTTTTGCTATTCTGAAGGCTTGATGTTCGAGATCCTGTACATTTGAATTTTCATCAATAAAGCAGCAACACTTTTCATCATGAATTTGGTAACTGTGTCATTGATTTCATTATGATTTATTCGCTTATGTAATCTTTACTGTATTTTCCTGCATCCATGAATTAAAATAATGTTAGTAGTTTTAATGCACATTAGTTACTGAAGTAAAATAGTTTAGGGGAGAAATATTTACACTATCCTCTAGGAGGTAGGGCCCACTCCTACAACCAGTCCCTATTCTCTCACCCCTGAAATAGGTTAGGATTAGTTAGTACATAGAATTAATTTTAAATTATCAATTAAATTAAATTGCATCATTTTAGACTATAAGGTAAAAATAGATAGTTAAATTAATAGGTTGCACGTGGATCCACACCAATAAATATAGCATTTAATTAGTATAAATCATAAAATTGCATTTTATTTTAATTCAACATAATTTCTTTTCCTGTAACTTTTATTATTTTCTACAAACCTGAAACTAAGAAAAATAGAATTAAGTCTGAGATTAATCATTGTGGTATAATCTATATTGGATTACTGCTCTTTAAATCGTTCACCCTGGATTGATAATTAAGTGTAGAGTTTACAACTAGATATTTTGGCATCGTTGTCGAGGAGAACAATGTCATAATTTTTAATCAAAGATTGTTGGTTGCGCAAGAAGAGAGGCTTACCTGTATGTGGAAAGAGGTACGAGTCCTTGGCATGCATATGGGTTAGAGTGGCACAAGAAGTCCCAACAAGCCCCTTTGTTCGATGTTGCTAGGTTCTTTTTCTTAGGATCATTTTACTACTTTCTTAGTTAATATTTGATTTCAGAAAATTTTCAAAGCATTGGGTGGTTGTTGTTGCTTGCTTAGGTCTGGGTTCTCTGACCTATGAAAATAGGAAGTAGGTGTGATTGAGTGACACAATCATAGTGAAATGTTCCTTAAAATCAAGAAGTAACAACAATTTAACCTTTTATTTCAGCAATTTTATTTCTAGTAAAATTTACTTTTCAAGCAATATTTCATTTTACTTTACTATGCTAAGAATTAGTTGTATAAATTCATTGACTATGAATTGCACCTAGTTTTAGTGGTAGTAAAGTTGTTTTAGAAATAGAAATTTTATTTTCTCCTATTGTGCTAATATTGGCTGTATAAATTCATTGGTTGTGAATTGCACCTAATTTTAGTAAATAGGATTGTTTGGATTAGAAATAGAAACTTTATTTTCTATTGTGCTAATATTGGTTGTATAAATTCATTGGTTGTGAATTGCACCTAATTTTAGTAATAGTAGGATTGTTTTAGAAATAGAAACTTTATTTTTCTTTTGTACTAAGATTGGCTGTATAAATTCATTGGTTGTGAATTGCACCTAATTTTAGTAATAGTTTTTTTAAAATTTTTTTTTTTTTAAATTGGTTTGGGTGAAACATAGTTTTAATATAGGATTGTTTTAGAAATAAGAAATTTTATTTTTCTCTTATTGTGTTAAGGTTGGCTTGTATAAATTCATTGGTTGTGAATTGTAGATTGAATCTTAACAATAGTAGGATTGTTTTAAATTGTTAACAAAAAAACAAAAAAAAAAAAAAAAAAAAAAGGAAGAAAAAAGAGAAGTAAAAACATTGCTAAATGGTAGAAAATTGCATCAAATAGTCTGCATTGATTGACCTTAGAAAATTACTTCTAGAATAAGAAGTTAACCTCATTTTTAAGCAAAGATATAAAACATCTAGGAAAGAGTGGGAATACATGTGTGAGCACCTTGATATTATAAAAGAAATATCAGAAGAATTGGGTAAAATCAAAAGAGTAAACATAGCTAAAATTCTAGGACTAGATTATCACTCACCCTACCTTGACCTTATAAGAAGTTGTGAATGGTGGCTTGGGGATAGGAGAGCAATAGTAAATTCAGTCACATACCCTTGGGATCAGTATTTTGAGGACTCCATCACCATTCATAGTTTCCTAGAAAAAATAGAAGATAGGGAGGTGAGCCTAGAATATAACAAGAGATATCATAGGGCACCTAGAGTTGTATACTTTAGAGAACTATGTCAAGACTTACATTACGAATTATAGTTCGAGAGCCCTAACCCAATTCCAAAATAGGCTTTTATTGTCCAATTGATTCTTCTGGTAACAAAAGACTTTGAATTTGAGGAGGAGCATTATATGACTCTTGAACAACTCGATCCAATTAATGATATCTATAGGTTGTTCAAGGAAGATTAGAAAGGTAAAAATTTATTGCAAGAACCAAAGAACTTGGAAATTTCATGAACAGACCTAGAGATTCAAAGGGAAGATTTATTAAGATTAGTGAACTAGAAGCAAATTGCCAAAGAAACCTTAGTAAGAAATCTAAAACTTTTGAGTTAAAAGAAACTAAAACTATAATCCAAACATCTACAGATTCTGCATCATCAACAAAGTAGATTGAATTCCTAGAACAAGATCCCAAAACATATCTACTACCCGAACCAGAGTTTGATGACCATATAGATCCCTCATCTATATTTTCTGAACCTATACCTGGTCCAATTCTTGAAATCTTATATTCAATCATGGTTGATCAGGCTAGTGAACATGGGGAAGTAAATGGAAGGGAACATAGGCAAAGGAATAATGATCAAGGAGAAGTAGAAAATCAAAGGGGGGGTAGACAGAGAAAGACTTTTGCCTTCCCAATTCCTTCTTTCGAAGATAGGCTAACAAGAGAACCAAAATCTATCTCTATTGTTGTTTTGCCTACCTTCCATGGGAAACCACATGAGGATCTTGATGCATTTCTCTTTGAATTTGAAGTGGTATGCCAAGCCTACTTTTACACCACTGATGAGAAAAAATTAAGATTATTTCCTTCTACACTTAAGGATGCAGCCTTAAGATGGTTTATGGGTCTAGGAGAAAGTGTTTGTAACCGATGGGATGGAGAACATGGATTAAAAGACATATTCCTTGAAAGATACCAAGATTATTGTAGAGTTAGGGATAAGAAAGTTGAGTTGTTTTGCATGAATAAAAAATATGATGAATCCCTTGAAGATTATCTTGAGAGATTCTAGTTTGTGGGATCAAGAGTAAACATTGAGTTGGATGAAGAAATTCAAAAAGAACTTTTTCTTAAAGGGCTAAAGGAAGATGTCCTTGACATACTAAACCTTATGGCAAAGGGAGATATTCATCAGATGGGACTAGAAGAAATTGTAAATATTTGCAAGAATTATTCAAGAAATAAGCCATTAAGAAGTAATAGGTACCCATCATCAGGAGGAGGAGTAACAAGAGCTAAAATTGGCAATATGCTAGAGAGTCTCAAAACTGATTTATTGAGTACATTAACAACATCTCTCGACCTCATGGACAAGAAACCAAAAGAGCAAAATATTGAAGAAATATATTGTCACAGATGTAGAAAGAAACACAACTTGAGGGAATGTCCTCTCAACATTACAAACATTTCCAACATCTCTACTTGTTGTAAAATCTATGACAAGAACCATAATACCAAAAATTGTAAATATATTTCGGCTATCAAAACTGCTATAAAAGAACCTGAGGTTGAAGAAGTAGAAGATGTTTATTTTATAGCTCAAATAAGGAATGGTCCATTTAATGGTCCACCTAATTGGTCAAAATCTAACTATTCCAACAAAAAAGACCTAATTATTGGTCAAATGCTCCAAGTTGGATGAATTGGAATCAATCTAATCAAGATTGGAACATGCCTCCTTGGGCTCAATTCATGTCCAATCCATATGGAAATTCACCTCCATGGATGGTAGGACAAAATAAAAATGCATCTAATTGGAATATGAGTGGCCAATACAATCAGATAGGACCTAGCTGGTCTCAAGGGCAGCCCCAACAACAAAACTTTCAAAATCAATTTAGGGGGCAAGTACCTCAAAATCAGCCTCAAAATAGACTCCTTCCACCTCCAAATAATGTAAAAAATCCTCCTAAGCAACCACCTTTACCAGCTCAACTAGTGCCTAATCCTAATAATAACAAAAATGTTCAATAGGTCTATGAAACAAATGAGACATGCTCAATATCTATGGTACCTTGCCAATAGATTCAATTAAGATCTAGAAAAATATTGGACAATACTAGAGCTACTCTCATAGAAATTGAAGAACCCATAAAAATTTGTTTGAAAAAGTAAACAAAGATGAAAGACCTAAAGAAGAGGTGGAAGCTTTACTAGAAAATATTCTAGCAAAACAAAAAGAGATCCAAATTCCTCAAAGGAAAGAAGTGGAGATACCATTTCCTAAAATACTAGCAATACCAAAGGAACCATCTAAACCAACTTTCAATTTCCTTCAAGAGTTAGAAAATGTCACCATTAAAATTCCTCTGTTGCAAGCTATCAAGGATATTCCTATCTATTCCAAATTAATTAAGAATATATGCACAAATTTAGGAAGGAAAAATAAGAATGAAGCTCAAACCATTCAAGTTATTGGACAATTGTCTGAGATAATGACTAGAGGTAGGTTATTACCAAAATATACAGATCTTGGAATACCTATACTCATAGTTCACATTGGTAAAATAGCCTTGCACAATGTTTTGGTCGATTTAGGAGCTTCTATTAATGTCATGACCAAGGAAATAATAGAATCTTTAGGAGTACATAAATTACAACCAACTTCTATAGTACTCCAACTTGTAGATAGGTCTACTATCAAGCTAGAAGGAAAACTAGAAGATGTTATAGTCTCTGTAAGTTCATGGGAATACCTTGTAGACTTTGTAGTCTTACAACCCAAGAAGAAGTTAGGGGGACATCCCTTAATTCTAGGATACCCATGGCTTGCAATAGTTGATGCCTACATTAGCTGCAGATCCAAAAACATGACTATTTCTGATGGCAAGAACACTAAAGACCTTAGCCTATTTCTTGAATCAACATTAGATAAAGATTTTCCAAAATAACTATGGTATGATTTCCCTCATGATTTGGATGATATCCAAACCTTATCAATCAATGTTTTGAGTGAACACCTACAACAAGAAATTGAGGGACCATTATCATTGCTACTAGGAGATCAAAAGGAAGATCAAGGTCAAGATAATAGTTGTTTATCTAAATCTACTATGGTCATTAATGAAGCAAGTACAAGTCAATCTCAGCAATTGATACCTTATGACTATCACTTAAATATTCTTGAACATGAAATGATGGGAATAGATGCAAATACTAAAAATTACAAATAGATAGATATCACACCGAGAAGGACTTTGAATATTAGTAATGAGCTTACAAGCATACATGAATCACAATTGATAGATGTGCTTAAGAAGCATCAACTAGCATTTGCATGGAACTATGAGGACATGAAAGGAATACACCCAAATGTTTGTACCCATCACATATTTATTCAAGAAGGTTGCCACCCAGTAAGACAACCCCAAAGAAGATTGAATCCAGCTATGAAAGATGTAGTTCAAGAAGAAATCATTAAACTCTTAAATGTAGGATTTATATATCCAATTTTTGATAGCCAATGGGTATCACCATTAGTAATAGTCCCTAAAAATAATGGTAAATGGAGGATTTGTGTGGATTATATGGAATTGAATAAAGTGATAAAGAAGGACTATTTTCCCTTACCATTCATTGATCAAGTTCTTGATACCTTGGCTGGAAAGAAATATTTTTGCTTTTTGGATGGTTTTAGTGGGTATAATCAAGTTTCCATAGCTGAAGAAGATCAGGAAAAGATAACTTTCACATGTCCTGTAGGTACCTATGCTTATAAAGTCTTACCTTTTGGATTATGCAATGCACCTACCACTTTTCAAAGGGTTGTTTTAGCTATTTTTTTTGATTTGATTAATGAATGTGTAGAAGTCTATATGGATGACTTCATAGTCTATGGTAACACTTTTGAAGAAACTCTATCAAGTTTACAAAAAGTTTTGGTTAGATGCCAAGAACAAAACCTCTCTTTGAGTCATGAGAAGTGTTTCATGATGATGAGAGGAGGCATTGTTTTAGGACATTACATATCTGAGGAAGGTGTTAAAGTAGATCCTACAAAAATCCAAGTTATCCAATCCCTCCAACCTCCAAAAACACAAACAGAGGTAAGGAGTTTCTTAGGACATGCAGGATACTACCATAGATTCATTAAATATTTCAGTAAATTTGCTTCTCCTATGCTTAAGCTCTTAACCAAAGAAAGTGAATTTAATTGGATTGAAGCATGTCAGGAAGCCTTTGAAGTTATAAAGAATAAATTGACTACTGCTCCAATCTTGAGGGGACCAAATTGGGAATTGCCCTTTCATATACATTGTGATGCTTCAGGATATGCAATAGGGGTAGTACTACAATAGATAGAGAACAAAATACCTTATGCTATCTATTATGTGAGTAAAAATTTGCATGGGGTTGAACTTAATTACATAGTTACTAAAAAAGAGTTCTTAGTTGTAGTCCATGCTATTAATAAATTCAAACATTACATAATAGGGTATGAAGTATTTGTTCACACTGATCACTCTACCATAAGATACTTAATGAATAAATCTATAGTAGGAGGTAGAGTGGTTAGGTGGCTTCTCTTATTGCAAGAATTTAATGTCACAATTATAGATAAAGTAGGCAAAGATAATGTCATTGCAGATCATTTATCTCGTATGCAAATATTTGATGATGATGAGTTAATTCTTGATAATTTCTTGGATGAAAATTTGTTTGCTCTCTCTATTTTCACTCCTTGGTATGTTGATATTGTAAATTATTTAGTAACAGGAAAAATACCTCAAAATTTTACATCGCATGAGTATAGAAAACTAATACATCAGAGTGCCCCTTATATGTGGATTAATGGAGTCTTGTTTAAATCTTGCTCTGACCAAGTAATTAGGAGATGTGTGCAAGAAGAAGATGTATATGACATCATTCGGGAAGCACATGAAGAACCTTGTGGAGGCCATTATGCCACCCAAATAATAGTTAGTAAAATGCTTCAAATTGGTTACTTTTGGCCTACTATGAATAAATATACCTATAAATTTATTGATAGATGTGATGCTTGTCAAAGGGCTAGTAAACCTACACCTTCAATGGAGATACCTTTGGTACCACAAATAATGTTTGAACCATTCGAGAAATGGGGAATTGATTTTGTTGGACCAATAGACCCTCCAAGTGTAGGTAATAAACATATACTTGTGTGTATAGATTATGTCACCAAGTGGGTTGAAGTAAAAGCCTTACCATGAGCACAAGCTGAACTTGTAGCTGATTTTATTTATGAAAATATCATGCAACACTTTGGAGCACCTAGAGAACTAGTTTTGGATCATGGATCTCAATTTATCTCCAAAGTAATCAAACATTTTATTGAAATCTATCAAATAAAACACAGAAAAACTTCACCATATCACCCTCAAGCTAATGGACAAGTAGAAGTTACAAATAGAGAACTTGAAAATATCATTACAAAAATTGTAGTTGTTAATAGGGTTGATTGGGCAGAAATATTAAAAGAAGTTGTATGGGCATATAATACAACTTGGAAAACTACCATAGGATTGTCACCTTATGAAATGGTCTATGGAAAGCAAGCTATTATGCCTATTGAATTTGAGATAGAAACTCTTCGCATAATGGTACAACTTGATATGAACTTGGATCAAGCACAAAAATCTAGATTGGAAAAATTAAATATTCTAGATGAAAGAAGACTAGAGGTATTACACAGGACTGAATTAACTCAACAACAAAGAAAAAATGGCATGATAAACACATTGTACCACGAATATTTCAATTAGGATATTGGGCCTTGTTATTTGACTCCCGCTACCAATATTTTCAAGGTAAGTTAAGGACAAGATGGCTAGGACCCTATGAGATTGAAGAAATGTTTGGGAATGGTACAGTTAAACTTAAGCCTATAGATGATTCAACAAGAAGATTACTAGTAAATGGGCATAGGCTTAAACTCTACAAGAAGCCATTATCTAAAGAAGAATTCATACACCATCTTAAGCAACAGGTTGATTTGCAGTGCATTTCTGAACTGCAATCAACTATTATTGAATAACAACTTCTCTTTCCTTCGCATATATATATATATATATTATTGCTAATATACCACTTGGTAAATGAAAGAATATTATCATGAAAAATCACTCTTTAAATATACTTCCTTTGTTTCATGATGGAGTTCCAATATCTACAATGTTTTCATCTTATTTTTCATCAATCTTCAGTCTCAATATTATTTCAAAAATCTCCAAAGGAGACACCTCTTCTAGTTAAATCAGTTTGAAAACTTGTAGGGAAACTACTACCACATCTTGCATAACACTTTGTTTGCTAAATAAAATCTAGGTGTTTTCAATCACTCAACCACCACTAGTGTTTTAAGAAATCTCCATTGAAAATTAAACAATCCTTAAGTGCCATAGGTTGTTCCTGGTCAATCAAGTTTCCTCTTGGACTACACATGTTATAACAAATAAAAATATTGTGAAGTTTGGGAAGGAATAACTCATGAAGTTACTATTGCCATAAAGTGAATGGTTTCCCCTGCTTATCCAATTATGTGCATGGTCTAGAAAGCTAAAGAATTGGCAAAAGGACAAGCTCCCCCTTCACCCTTGAAAAAAAAATCCCTTGCTCTTCCTCAAAATGAGCAAGTATCCCAAATAAAATCCAATAAAATAAGGGAAAGGAGCTTGAATCCCTAGAATTCTTAGTGTTTCAAAAACCATGGGGTGATCCTCATTACAACAATGGGTTGAATGAAACCCACCTGGCAATAAGGTATCCTTACGCGTGGTGCCAAGTCTATCACATTAGCGACCTTATTTTGTATAGATCTATGGATGCTCATGGATGAGCTAGCTTGTTGGCATAAGTGACCAATGGATTAGTCGATCCTTACTCATAATGAGAAATGAACATTCACTGCACACACAGTTGGTCCTTGAGATGCTTGAAACCACTAGGACAACCTTAGCATCATATCGATTCGTGAGATGAATAGATGAATTTGTTTAAGATCACTAGGATGTTTGAGTCTTTGTAAAACAACTCTAGATCATTTATACCTAAGGCAAACAAAGTCATAAGCAAGCTTCATTCCATACCACTATCACATTGCCACACATATATCATAGTCCATTTCATCCTACAAAATATGGCTCGAATTCCCAAAGCCTTAATATTCACTTGTAGGGACAAAGCAGTAAGGATAGGGTTACAATTCCCATCAGGACTTTGATAGAGTGGTTGGGAATCCAATTCCCCAAAGCTTTGCACCCCTATAAGAATAGCAAATAGATGCATATTTCTATAGAAAAAGGCCATCAAGATGATATCAGAATGACTATCCTATTTTTCTCTTCCAAAACAAGTTTTGAATGTACCTAAACCTTTGATGAAGATCTATTTTGCAAATATTGATGACTGGTATCAGGTTTAAATTCATTATTTTTCTCTCACATGGAACTCCTTAATGAAACTAAAAGAAGTAAAACAAGAAAATAACATCTCTAGGGCATTGGAAGGAATTGTTAATAAGACCATGGGATCTTTTATTTAGAAGCCAAGGAGGTAGTTACATTTTGCATAATATCTTTGCAAGAAGGTTTACAAGCCTATTTGATGGTTTGACTTGCATAAATAATACATAAGTAAATCCCCCATATCCTTAATTAAATAAATAAAACAATATTAAAATTATTATATATATAATATTTTCCATAATATAAACTTTTACAGAATAAAACCCTCTCTATCCTGTTTTGGCTATATAGCCAAAAATACAGTTTGGGGGAGGTAAGTAAAAGATTCATTCAAAATTCATGATATAGTTTGGGGGGAGAAGAAAAAAAAAAATGAGGAATCAGGTAAATTATTCTTTCGACTCTATAATTAAGTTTTCGTAGGTATATTCTAGGATTTTTTGTAGATAGTTTCTGTAGATAGTTTCTATAGATATTTTTGTAGACATTTTCTATAGATATTTTTTGTAGATATTTTTTGTAGATAATTTTCTGTAGATATTTTCTATAGATATTTTTTGTAGATACTTTCTATAGCATATTTTTGAAAATGTATATTTTATAATAAAAAATTAAAAGTATTAACGATCTCAAGTTTGCGTAAAATAGATGACAAATGTCAAAGCAGAATCATACAAGGTAATTATCAATAATTATTTATTTTTATAAGGAATTTTGTAGGAAAAAGGTAAATTTGCATGGATACTTAAAATTACCTTGAACACCATGGCATGAACATCTTTCAAACCTATGAATCATGACATGAAAATTAAAATATGGACTCAACATTGAAAATAGTGCATAATAGAATTGGATGATCAAGAATTGACTTTGGGAATCATGTGTATAAGGTTCGGATTAATGAGCCAAGCTCTCTAACCTTTGCATGAAGACATTTGGAAATTACAACTTGAAGCATGAAGTGATGATGCACATTTATGATTGGTCAAAAAAGGTGTCGTGAACACGTTTCAATTAATCATTTTGGGAGAAAGGTAAAGCATGGATTAAATACCACCAATTTATGGAGGATTACATGGATATTCATGACCAAGAGGTAAATATAAATAGAGCATTGTATGGAGTAAAATTTAAATTTAAAATATGGTGAAAATATTATGAAGAAGGGATGAAGAAGGTACGTAGTGTAGCAATGGCAATAGATATGATGAAGAAGGTAACATGTTAAAGGAAATCAAGTTAGGGGTTTAAGTTTTATTAATTAAATATAATCTCCTTTGATAGCTGAACTCATAACACAAACATTAAATTTATTAATTTTATTATTTTATTCCCATGCAAGGTGGTGGGAAAGCATTAAATAAAAAAATAAGATAAGTCGACCACCTCATGGTCCAAGCATCGATCATTGACACTTGGCCATATGGAGCAATGAGGAAATATACCATGGATAGTGATTCTAAACTATCGATTAGGGGAAAATAGAGGGCCAAGATCTAGTTCGATTAAATTCATGTGACCTATCAAAACTTCCCTACAAGCTAGCAACCAACCAGCGCATGAGGAAATGGTGATTAGCGACACTTGGCTACGTGAAGTAATGATAAGGAGCATCATGGATCAAAATTGTGAGCCATTGATCGAGGAGGAATGAAGGGCTAGGATTTACCCATTTTTTTTTCGTATGAGAAACCTAAAAATAAAATTAACCCTAACTATATTTTTGTAGCATGAGCTCTACAACTTTGATAAAAAAATTCTATGCAACCAAGAAATGAAAACATTGCACGGTAGATGAAAGACTATTGTGTGATATATGAGGAATGAAGGAGAATTGTAGATAAAAGTTGAGGAAGAAATAAATGAAGTGGATGATAGAAAAAAAAATGAAGATAGGTAATTAAGGTGGTGAAACCATTTTGAAATAGGAAATATTTTTTTTACAAAGAAAATATTATAAAAATAAAAAG
Source organism: Wollemia nobilis (assembly GCA_028583015.1). Classification (NCBI taxonomy): domain Eukaryota; kingdom Viridiplantae; phylum Streptophyta; class Pinopsida; order Araucariales; family Araucariaceae; genus Wollemia; species Wollemia nobilis. The sequence goes on along the minus strand of JAQPPZ010001119.1, from coordinate 1,064,793 downwards.
TTGTAGAGTATATTTTGAAAGAAGAAAACAATTTTTTTAATCATGTCTATAACAAAATATAGGAAATTATGTAAAAATAAAATATATGTACATGATAATATCGATGTTACATTTTTGCATGGGTTGAAATATGTAGAAATTTCTTTTATTTTATAAAAGGGTCAAAATATATAGGAATTTGTTTGTTTGTAACCCATGCATGTATTGTTATCAAAATTGTCTATAGGTTTTTATCTCTTGACCAAAGCAACTTCATGGTAAAATTTTAAGCAAAGGCCAAAGTTTATTCCAAACCACCTTACCTTTCTACTCACTAAACCCTACCTTATCCACTAAATCTATCACTATACCTAGAACTACCTTCCATAAATGAAGTGAACCCTCATCCATCAGTACCCAGAACCCTAGTGATGTTGTTAAAAAATTATTTTAGGAAGCCCGTTGGTGGGATGCCCTAACAAAATTCCAAGGGCATGACCAGGGCGTGGCAAAGTAGTTCATCATGAACTGTGATCCCATGACCATGGTAACCCATGTAGGTGAAATCAAAATTAAAGTTACCACCAACCTAATATCTGAAGTCCTAAGCCTTTTCGAAGTCGGCCAATGATACTATAAGTCTACCTATAAAGGGGTGAATCAGATGGTTGAAATATTTGGGGAGAGATGCACTGTAACCCGAGATAGATATGGGTGGATCAAAGGTGTAGCTACTTCCTCACTTCCTATAAAATGGTAGGAGGTAGCTACAATCCTAATGAAATTTTTTACGTTGGAAGGGAGATTGTCCAATTATGGGGGTTATCACCTCAAGATGATGCTAAACTTAAAATACCCTAGGCATGAGGATTGTATAATAAACCTCCCATACTTTCTCTACCACTCTATAAAAGCAACAGTCACTCGAGTCCAACCTAATAATTCTAAAGACAATCCCAAGTTTCATTTAATCACCCATCATGGGTTGATAAAATTGATAGTCTTACATAAAGCATTTGAAATAGGGATTCCATGGGATACTGTAGTAGAAGAAGCCAACCTGTCTATTCATTCTGAGTTGAGTGAGTCAAAATCTATTAGGGATAGTGTGTCTGAGGGAAGTTCTGAATCTGAGAGTTAGGAGGAAGAAGAATCCCCTATGCACAAATGCCCTACCCATTCCAAGCCATCCAAACCCTCTCGACCTACAAGGAAGACTAGACATGAGAAATACATTCCAAAAAATCAAGAAATAGGAGAGACGTCCAACCCAAAAATAAACCCACTTACATTAGATCCTTCCATAGAAACTCTTGGGAAAATCCAAATGCAACAAACTCTGCTGCATATCAAGTTGGATAGACTCAAAAATGAGTTTACCGAGCATGTTGCCTTAGTGAGACATGCCCTTACTCTCTATATTGACATCCTCAAGCAGATTTCTATGGATAGGGTGGTAAAACTGGTTGACCCAGTCACCCAACCGATAATTTTAGTACCTCTCCCAACAAAAGCTCCACGTCCAGTAAAAAGCCAAAGAAATCGATGAATTTTAGCAAGGTTATTGATTTCACCAAAGTACTTGAAGAAGACAACTCGATTCCATTTTCCGAATTGCTTCAACAGAACCACCCTCAAAGACCAAAACCATCCATCAAAATAGGGATGCCTCAAACAGGATTATCTCTTAACATTGGGATGCCCCATGATATAGACACAATAATCAACCAGGTCATTGAAGCAGTTGAACCTCCTCCTCCTCTAGAGAAACAGGATGCGTTGTATGAGTCACAGGATGGAGGATCTACAGAGGTCAAGCATGTGAAGATAGTATCTATTGAACAACCACTTGATCCCAAGGAGGCCAAAGAACAGGTGCAGAAGGTGAAGCCCACTAGCAATAGGAGTATCAACCACCTTGCAGTCTAGAAATAAAAATTTCTTCAACATGTCTTGGGTATACTTGGCTTGACATATGAAGATCTCATATTCCCTTTGCTGTACTTCCATGCCAAGAAAGTATTTAATTTTTCCAAGATCAGACATATCAAAATAACTCTTCATGCTCTCCTTAAAGTCTTGTATCATAGCTTTGGAATTTACTATAAAAATAAGATCATCAACATAAAGATAAAAATACAACACGTTAGTGTCAACAATTTTTATGTAAAGAGTTGGCTCATTTTTGCTCCTTTCAAGTCCATTTTTAGAGAACCATCCATCTATCTTTGAGTACTAATACCTAGAATCTTTTTTCAGCCCATAAAGTATATTTTTCAACTTGTATACCCAATGCTCTTTACCCTTTATTTCATAACCTCATGGCTGCTCCACATATACCTCTTCTTCAATATCACCATTCAAGAATGCACTCTTGACATCCATTTGGTGAACTTCCCATACTTTCTGAGCAAAAAATGAAAGCATAAATATAATAGTATCATGGAAAGCCATAAGAGAAAAATTCCCCTCCTAATATACTCTATACGTTTGTGCATACCATTTTTCTACTAGTCTAGCTTTGTGTTTGTCTATTGTTCCATCACTATGGAACTTGGTCTTGTAGACCCATTTTTTACCAATGACATCCATGTCACTATTAGGATGAATGATATTCTATGTTTCATTTCTCTCAATGGCCTCCATCTCAACATTCATGGCCTCAACCCATTATTTTCTTTGACTAGACTCTACATAGTTCCTTGGTTCATTAGAAATGTAAGATAAGGTATAGTAAGTCATTTCATATTCAATATATTCAATATTATTACTTGATTGAGCTTGAAGTTTTGTTGTTCTCATTTGATAGTTATTATACAACATCTAACTTTCTGGATGTGAAACCAACAACCTTTTTTTTTTGACTTGGGTTGAAGTTGATGGCAAACTAGTCTCTTGGGAAGAACTAGTATTGTTTCAATTAAAACTAGGAACTAGTGGAGTATCTTGATTGACCTCCATTTCTCCATAAAAAATTTATCCCCCTTCACTAATAACCTCTGCATTCTTCTGGTTATGATTAGAAAACACATCATTTTCAAAAAAATTACAATCCCTAGAAACAATAGTTTTCTTACTAACAAGATTGAAAAACTTTTAAGCTTTACTACCATCACTATAACCTGTAAAAATGTGAGGCTCACTCTTGAGGTCTAATTTTTCCTTTTAGAATCATCAATGTGAACAAATTATAAACAACCAAATACTCTAAGATGAGCCACTGTGGGATTCTTACCATACCATGCTTCATAGGGTGTCTTATTTTTCACCACCATTGTGGGACTTCTATTTAGGATGTAGGTTATTGTTTGCATTGCTTCAGCCCAAAAATTCCTCTCTAACTTCTTGTTCTACAACATGGTTCTTGTTGAATACATTATTGTTATATTATTTATCTCCACAAAACCATTTTTTTTGTGTGTAGAGATCAGTAAAATACCTTTTTATTCCATACGAAGAGCAAAAATATAGAAATTCCTATGAACAAAATTCCCAACTCTATCATTTATTAACACCTTGATAGAACAACTTGATTCCTTTTCAGCCAATGCATTGAATATATTGAAGGCTGAGAATACCCCATATTTGGTCTTCAAAAAGAAAACCCACATTAGTCTAGTAGTATCATCAATAAAAGAAATAAAATATAAATTTTTGCCTATGCTAGGATAAGACATAGGCCCACATAAATCTGAATGTACCAATTCCAATTTCTTGGTAGCTCTCCATTTGCTGGTTGGAAATATTTCTCTATGATTTTTTCCAAGTATACATGCCTTGCATGATTCCTTAAATTTAGATTCAATCCTTGGAAGACCATCAACCATCTTGTTCTTAAAAAGAACATGCAAACTTCTGAAATTTAAATGACCATATCTAGAGTGCCACAACATGCTTGATTCCTCAATGGTAGAAAAACAAGAATTCTGATTTAACATTTTTATTCTCAACGGAAAAATTCTATGTTTTGACATAATAGAATTTCCAATCAATTTGTTACCTTGCTTTTTTTCATATATCAAACATTCTCCACTGTCAAAAAGTAGCTTAAATCATTTCTTCACTAGTTGTCCAACACTCATGAGATTGTGCTTCATGTTTGGATCCAAATAAATATTTATTATATCACCCTTCCCATGCTTTGAGGTGATAGACATGCTCCCTCTCCCTTCAACATGAATCACCTTCTCATCTCCTAAGTGAACTTGGATCTTGAACAAGGTTATGCATAAGGGGTTGGACTCAAAATGTACTTGTAAAACAATGGCGAATCCTAATAAAAATCAAGGTGAATCATGGCAAATCCTAAGAAAATCAAATCAATCATCTTCACACCAAAATTTGGGAAATTTGAAGCCTTAAAATATAAGTTCATATTTGGGGTGAATTTTGACCTATTAAATCACATTATAACTTCATAAAAATATCACCATTAGATCAGGCTCGAAAAGAGCTTTCCAACGAGTACAAATATACCTATTTTTGGATATATATTATGGTGAATTGACCCTAAGAAAACATTAGTCCTGAAAATTTTAGGCGAATGTGCCAACATCGAGGGTCCTCATATTCATCAATTTTTAATTTTGAAAATCCTAATATTCACCCAATTTGCGAATATTTGCCACTATGAATAACCTTACTCTTGAATGAACCATATAGCTTGTCAAAACAATCCTTAAAAATGACATATGGTTAGAACATCCTGAATCAAGAAACCACATATTCCTTTTATCATCTAAACCTGAATTACATGAAAGAGAATAATTAATTTGATCATCATTATTATTAGCTTGGTAAGTTTCTCACCCCCATATTGGTTTGCTTGATTTTTGGCTGCTAGATTCTTGCAATATTTTATCATGTGACTTGGTTTCTTACAATAATGACAAGTGATGACCTTCGTACCCTTCCACTTTGAATTTTATTGGTTCTTCCCTTTCTGATATGGACTTTGAGAAAAATGTGCATTCTGATTTGTGTGTTTTTTATTTGATTTTGAAACCCATACTTTGGACTCTAGTTCATGATTTAATTCATTTGAATTAATTTTCATTTTATCCTCATGGGACAATAAAGAACCCACTAACTCTTAAACCTAGATTTGGTCCATATCTTTACACTCCTCAAGTGTAATGACAATATGCAACCACTTTGGAGTTAGAGATATCAAAATATTTCTTACTACTACTTTATCTTCCATGACTTCACCATACACTCTCATTCTATGCACTATATCATTTACTCTAATATAATAGTCTCAAACATTCTCATCATCATGCATTTTTATATTTTCAAAATTGATTCTTAATGCCAAGATATTTTATGCTCTTACCTTTTTTGAGCCTTGATATTATGTCTTAAAGGTTTTCCATTTCTCATGTGCATTCTTACAACCAACTATCCTTGGGTAGATTCTTAGATCTATCGCACTCTGCAAGTAGAAGAAAGCTTGAGCATCATTATTTTCTTCTTCTTCTAATGTGTTATTTTGATCTTTAGGAAGTGCTTTACAATACTTAGGAGGAATATATGTCTGAAATATACTTTTCCAAACCCCCTTCCATACAAATATCCTCCTCATTTGATCTCTCCAGTACTCAAAGTTGTCTCCTTTGAATGTAGGTATATTTAAGGATGTACTATTTGTTACCATGATAGCAAATGAATAACCACAAGTATTTTTGATCCAAACTCTTGTAAAGGATGTTGGGAATAAAAAATATTTACCCTATCTTGTGTTAGCTATACCTACAAATTCTGAAATCACATACAACCTTTCTCTGATACCAAATGAAAGTTCTTGAGGTGGAGAGATAAAAAACAAAAATAAAGTAATTCTGATCTAAGACAAAAATAACATTAATGGAGCATGGATTTCACCCAAAAATAGTCCAAGAGTGTTTAGTGATTAAGCTAAACCAATTCTGAATGCCAAATAATGAAATATCCTCAGCCAAAAGCTCCAATTTCAGCAAACTATGTTGCTGGTCTAATCCGAAAATTTTGATCTAGAATTAAAAAAGCACACAAATATAAACTTAAAAAAAAGCTCCACAATTATGCACACTAAAATATTCCTATTATTATCACAATAAAAAATAGTTCAATTACAAAATATATAATAACCAATCAGCCTCGATCATGCAAAAAAGCTAAAAATAGCTAAAAATAGCTAAAAAAACTAAAAACTAACTTTTTATAAAAAACAACTTTTATTATACCACTTTGCATGCTATTTTTTATTTATTTTTAAATTAACTAAAATTATTAATTTGCATGAATAAAGCACTCAATTTAATATATTTTTCATGTGCTTTATTTTACAATTCATAAATTAATTTAATAATCATGGGTGACTTTTGGCGTCACCCTCAACACTACTTTGTTGGAAACTTCCAAAAATGTCATTCCAATTCCTATGCATGAACATGGGATAAATCCCTTTGATGTTCCATCATCCTCCATGGGGCCACTCTTGCCATACTTTTGGGAACACTTCCATACTCATTAATCCATCCTCCACAAGTCACAGTCCATATGGCTAATCCAAGCCTCAATGAATATTTAGTGCAAAATATTACACTCACTACTCTTATTGAGTCAATTAAAGACTTTGGCCAAACTTATGAACCACCAATACATGTTGGTACTATCATCCCCCTTGGGTTTTTTCCAAATCATATGAATTTTGTCTATGGAGGTATTGGTGCCTCTACTAACACACCTCTTCTATCAGAAGAGGAAGAACAATTTCTCGTAAACATTGAATATCTATCCAACCCATCCTTTACCCTATGATATTTTTTATTACTTCCATTGGCACAAAAATGACCTCGGTCATTATGAGCAAGGCCCTCATACCCCTCTTGAACCATGCTATCAATTTCCTACAAATAAGTCAGGATTAGGATACTCCGTACATATGCTCGATGAACTCATTGCAAATTATCTTTAGAACCTTACCCTAGGACTTGAGGAGGATATTGATGCTAATGAGTATATTGATATTGGCTATACTCATTTGTTTAGTGATTATTTCCAAATCACCACATTATCTATTGATATTTTTGACTCTTATGATGAGGAGTTAGAAGACAATCTGGATGTACTATCCATTGCTTCATCTAGCTCAAAGGATGACTCCTCCACCATTGCCCCTTTTGTAGATGATGATGAAAATTATCTTTGTCTCTTCCCCATGCAACTTCCCATTTGGTGATAGCTCCTTTCACTTGAGCACCCGATTATCTCCATTACACCTCGATCACACCCTGTCATCCAATTCCACCCCAGCCATCTCCTACATATTTTTGCCTCTATATTATTAATCACCTCCTTCCATTTGAGAATAAAGTTCATCCATCATCCATTAACATGATCTCCATCGACCTTGCCACTCCACTTTTTTATTCGGGTAACCCTTCATAATTTTTGCTTTTCAATCTTGAGGCCATAAATTTCGATCACGTTGCTTTTTTGCATTCTCCTTCCAAGTTTCTTCCCTCCAAGGACATACTACAATCATATCATTTTTTATCACATCCACTCTTAGTTTTTCTCCAAGCTAAGATAGATTCTAATGACTTATCTGACTTGTCTAATCTAGCTGATGACATTCATTTCATTCCCAATCCTCATCAATTTGAGGATGGATCTCACATATAAATTAAAGAGACCATTGATATTGATATCAAAATTGATCCTAAACATCCTTATATTATTAAACTGACAAAAGATCTCTTATCTATAGAACATGCCGCGTTCACCACTATTTTGATAGAATATAAGAAAGTTTTTTCTTGGTAATACATAGACATGCATGGTCTTGACCCAAACTTATTCATAATATAACTCTCAATCTAGTAGTTAAGTCTATCAAGCAGAAGCTTTGAAAAATTCATCCAACAACATCCCTAATGGTGAAATATAAACTGCACAAATTATTGGATGCAGGATTTATCCAACCCATCGATTATCTTGAATGAGTTTTCAACATGGTACCTATTTGGAAGCCAAATGGGGGGATTCACATATGCATAGATTTTAGAAATCTTAACAAAGTGATCCCTAAGGATGAATTTCCACTCCCCAACATCGATGCACTTGTAAATGCAACTATGGGTTATGAAATAGTTTCCCTCATGGATGGTTTCTTAGGATATAATTAAATTTGTGTCAATCCTAATGATCAGCCCAAAACTACCTTTACCACACCATGGGGGACTTTCTGTTACAAAGTCATGCCTTTTGGCCTCTAAAATATTGGTGCTACTTATCAATAGGCTATGACATACATTTTTCATGACTATATGCATAATATTACCAAAGACTATGTCAAAAATCTATTGCAAAATTATTTATCACGCCATGATAATATCGATGTTTTACATGAAGCCTTTGATTGCCTCTTGGAACATAATGTTCGATTAAATTCTAAAAAGAGTATTTTTGGAATAACTTATAGAAAACCTTTAGGATTCATTTTTTCTAAACAAGGCATTGAATTTGATCCAAAAAAAGTCAAGGTAATATTAGACATACCTCTCCCCATCAATCTTAAGTAGCTTCATAGCTTACAAGGGAAAATTCAGTCCATTTGATGCTTCGTCACACAACTCTCAGATAAACATATACCACCTAATTGTCTTCTACAAAAGGGGTCACTTTCTATTGGAACCATGATTATCAAAAGGTCTTTGAGGATATAAAATAATACTTGGTTTCTCCATTAGTATTATCTCCTCCTTGACCCAATGCTCATTTTCTATTGTATATCTTTGCCATTAATTTTACCTTAGGGTCCATATTGGCTCAAAAGAACGAGGTCAATAAGGAGTGGGCCATTTACATATTAGTTGAATCTTGGTCAGTTATGAAGTCAAGTATGCCGATGCTGAGAATCTCTGCTTAGCAGTGGTATTTACCACTAAAAAACTTTGTCATTACAAGATCAACCAAACCACTTATGTTATCTCCAATAAAACCCCTTGCGGTACATGATTAGTCATACATATCATAATAGTCATACCAAAAATGGATCATGCTTTTGATAGAGTTCAACCTTGAATTCATCATCCAAAAATCTATTAAAGGTCATGTCATCATCGACCAATTAGTAGAAGATCCTCTTCCTGATGATGAGCCTCTTACTATTGAACTACCTGATAATGCAATCTTTGCATTATCTAACTCTAAAAAGTCAGATGAACCTAAACATAAAGTTGATATTATGTTGTTCTTCAATAGCTCTAATCATGAGCAAGGGGATGGTGTTGGAATCACAATTTTCACACCACAAGGGGCTCCTATTCTCTTTCATTCAAACTTGATTTTCGATGTACTAATAACAATGTCGAGTATGAAGCCCTTCTTTTGGGTCTTCAAATGGACCTTGCCATGAATATCAAATGATTTAACATATTTGATGATTCCTTGATCATCATTAACCAAGTTAAAGAGATCTATCATTATAAGTTTTGAGTATTAAAAACCTAAAATATCCTCATGGATAAATTGATTAATAAATTTGAATGGTGTGACATCGAGGTTATCCCTCATTCTTCCAACCATTTTGTGGATACAATGGCTTCCTTAGGATCCTTAATTTTGTATAACCCTTTTTATAACATCATAACCATTCATGTTAAAAATCTCTCTCAATTTACACCTGCAAAATATTATTCCATAGAGGAGCAAGATGTCCACCTAGTCCAAATTGAACCATATCAAGATTGGTTCTCTCAAATTCAAGATTTCTTGAAATTGCATAATCCTTTTGATAATGTCACAATCATTTATATCAAAAATCTCTCTCAATATGCAATTTTATGAGATGTTTCTAGAGAATATCAAGATGTTTACCTAGCCCAAACTGAACCATATCAAGTCTGGTTCTCTCAAATTCAAGATTTCTTGAAACTTGGTAATCCTCCTATGAATACAAAAATCAAGCAACACCAAATATAAACTATGAAATAATAAATAAGCAAAGTAACACAATGATTGCACAATACAAATGAAATCTTTTATTATTGTTGGTAGATCTCAAGTGTTACAATTAGTATGCCCCAAATGTGGGGTTTTACACTGCTTATTTCTTTTGATACAATTGTTACATGTACTAGGGTTCTCCAAAACCCTAGTTAAAAATAATGGTGGTGTCTTCATGCTTGATTCGATCCCAATAGGTTGTGGATGGGCTTGTGTATCCTATGCAGGGCCACCCAAGCTTCAACAACCTTCAATAAATGTTGTTCTTACACCTGCACACAACAAAAAATAACAAGGATCAATAATATCTGTGAGGGCTCCACTGCGTGAGACCCTCAAGAGAAATAAAATCACTAAACCCTAATATTGCAATGAAAGCTGTAAACAAAGCATAAAAACATGAAATAAGTGCAATGAAATTTTACCTTGTTAACAAACTATTGTCTCTATTTTTTTCTTACGTAAATATTGCCAGTGAGGGTTGCGAAGATGCCCTAATGGTACCCGAGGGTCGTAGGGCTACAGATCTAGGATGGGAAATACCCGTGGGTGCTCGGTGATGACCAAAAATGCCTAAATATGCTTTGGAAGCTCATGAAGGCATTCAAGAAGCTCTGGTGGGTGCTTGAGAAGCTTTGGTGGGTGTTTGGTGGCTAAGGAAAAGGTTGCAGAACTAGATCTAGTTCACGCAAGGTAGGTGGTAGGGAATGCAAAAGATGTGAATGGAGGTGATGGGGAGCGAGGATGAAAATGATAGGGCTAGGGTTTAAGACCTCCAAGGTGAACTTAGGGATCTTAAGGGGGACTTAGGTACTCAAGGATCTTAGGGATTCTAGGGACTCAAAAGTGTTAGGGGTTGAGTCATCAAAATGACTCCTCTTTATAATCTTCCCTTAGACATGTTAGGGTTTCGATGACACAATTTGAGCGGTTGAGATTAAAACATGAGGAAGGGTGGAGATTAAATCTGGGTAAGTGGCATGGATTAAGGTGGATGAATGGCTAAGATTAAAATATGATGGATGGTTAGGATTAATTCATATATATATATATATATATATTAAATATATATAAATATAATATATAAAATATTAATATTTAAATATATATATAAATACATATATATATATATATATATATATATAATGGATGGTGGGGATTGGGAAACATGGATGGATGACAAGTGGCTAGATTTTGGTGTCTACAGATGCCCCTTTTTGTATCACGTTGCGTGAAACACAATGTGGTGCAAAAATACGAGACACCTAGTTTGGCCTTATGTAGAAGCAACTTTCTTTCATTGGGATGCGAAGATGAACTTGAAGATAAAAGAATTTTGATTGTGTAGCTTACCCCCTCAATTGGAGAATGAGTGAAGAATGAATCTCATGAGCCAATTGACAGATTGGTGCAAATGAATGTGCAAATTGTGGATGTATGATGTAAATGTAGATGATATGAATGATGTAAAATGATTCCATTTTTTCCCCAACGGAGAAAGGGGATTGTTGATAAATGCAAGTGAATGATTCTATTTTTGCCCCAATAGAGAAAGGGTTTTTTCCAAGTGTAAATGCCATGATCATGTAAGATGTATCCCATTGTGGGAAATCAAAGTCAAATGTGGTTGCCCCAAGTTGGGGGTGATTCCATGTTGTTGAAGAAATTGCCTTTCGATGTCATTGAAATGCAAAATGATGAAAATGTAAAATATCAGGAACCAATCACCCTAAGATCGGATGATTTCTAGGAGGCCACTCCTAGTTGACTCTGCACAATTCTTGATTGTTGAGGAGAATGATGTAATGTGATTTATCCATGTTTCAAGCCCATGGACAAGGCCATCAATGACAGTTATTGAGAAAATTGGTCTTGACATAGTCTCACTCATAAAATGAGGGACCAAAAATGATTTTGTTGTTGAACAGTGAGATATATGATTATGAAGATGACCAAGTGTCCTTATGGTGATTTATTCATCTTACCGAATTGCATGGATGCAAATCACTGCAATCGCCAAGGAGATAGAATAGACCACTAGATACGAGGTTCACTTGAATTTGTATGTGAACTTGGAAAATGTGTAAATGTAATGATTGATGAATGAAAATGATGTGGAAATGAAGATGTGATGATGAGAAATGCATTGATGATTGAATTGAATGATTTTGTGAAATTTTGCCTTGATTTGGGGCATTTTGAAGCAATTTTGGACAATTTTATGCCTTTTGGGTGCAAATAAAAGTTAGCCATCCAAATCAATTCATATTATCATGAAATTGAATGCAATGATGGAATGGATGATAAGAATGATGAAAATGGTCATTTTGTGAAAATTTGAACCATTTTGAAGCATTTTGTAACTTGTAATGTGATTTTGTGCCTTTTGGTCGCAAGCAAAAATTATGTGTCCAAATCGATTTTGGTTTTCACAAAACATGATATTATGATGAAAGTGATATATGGATGCAATTTGGAAATATTTTGTGGAGGTAAGCTACCTTTTTGGATCATTTTTGGTCTTTTGTCAATTTTGACGCCAAACACTGGTGGGCACCTACCGCATGTGTAAATGCCCGCTAGAGTTTGTTGTTCTCCAAATGTAGGGATGCATTTCAATGCACCTGGAAGCACCCATGGGAATTTCAATGCACTTGAAATAGCTATAAATAGCCTATAGAAGGGAAATCAAATTCATTCTTGTATTTGTAAATTTTTGAAGTTGTGTTTGAGGGAGTGGAGTGGAGTGGAGTGAGTGGGTGAAGTATTATGGAAGCTATGGTGATGGAGGGTGTGGATGTGATAGTAGGAGTAGATGTGCATTTTGCTAAGGTAAATGCCTTTGAAGCTCTTTGTTTTGTGCAAAAAAAAATTTGTTACTTTTTTTTTGAAATTATGCAATGCATGTGACATTAATGTGTTGCAATGTGTTATGTTGTAGTTGAAGATTTTGGAGGCTCGACATCGGTTCTCGCCTCTCATCCCTGGGGTGAGGAAGGTATTGTGGGAGGACTAGTGGGATTGGCTTGAGGATGTTGGGCTAGCTGGGGTAGCTAAGATATATGTGGTGAGGGTGGATGATGGGTATCTCTCTACCTTGGTAGAGAGATGGGATCCAGATAGGGGGACCTTTTAGCTCCCTACTGGAGAGATTATAGTGACACTTGAGGATGTATATCACATCCTCAAGTTACTAGTGGAGGGCTTACGTGTCGAGGTTGGACATGATAAGGGGTATGAGATGAGCCACATGTTTGGAGATGGGTGGTAGGATGTGGATGTGATGGGTGGAGGGATAACATACTTGTCCATGTATGTGGACAAGAAGTTGGATGCCCTACCCACATTGGTGATGTTCATGTTGGCCAACATAGTGGCCTTAAATAGTACTAGCTATCGGTTCCCATGGAACCTTATCAGGCTGGTGTGTGATATGATCACTACACCTTGGGTATATGCATGGACTATGGACATGGGATAGGGAGAAACCCTATGCTATGATATGGTCAATGGTAGAGGAGGTGCAATCGAGTCATCCTATTTGGATGAGTTAGTGGTATAGGGATTTATGGGTTGGATTGACATCAGCTCAGGTGATATGGAGGCCATGGTGAGGTGCCATGTGGATAGGTGATGGGGAGCATCTATGGAGGGTTTGATAGGCTAGGTGGGTAGTTGGGAGGCATAGTAGTGAGGTGGAGTTGATCTAGTTCTCATGGGTGCTGTGGTAGTTTGGACTGAGGTAGGAAGTTCCTAAGGCACCAATGCTCTACAGGCATCATCAAGATGAGATGGGTCTACCTTGTGCTGAGGCATGGAGAGTGACCTATGAGGATGATGAGGAGATGGATCTCCTCGATGTGGATGATGTAGGGACTACTACTGAGTATGATGTATGGTTTGCTGCACAACCACCATGGGTATCAAGTCCAATAGTGGATGGGGGGAATGGGGATGGGGATGAGGTAGAGGTCGAGGAGGTCGATGAGGCTCCTAAGCACTAGAGGCACCTTTGATCTAGTAGTTGAAGGAGGCGGTCTAGGGGTACAATAGAGCAGGCACCTAGGATTGGAGGGGATGGATATGGTAGATGCATGGAGGAGGTTCTAAAGGGACCTCCTAGGTGGAGTGAGGAGGATTGGGTGAGGCTAGAGCAGTTGGTGGTAGAGCGGGATGCGATGGTAGTAGCTCGAGATGTCATGGTAACAACTTAGGATGCAGAGATAGCTTAATTGTGGGTAGAGCTGGAGGTACGACCAATTATAGGTGGAGGTGATGATAGGATTGTGAGGCTCTAGGCAGAGCTTCTAGAGAAGATTCATCATTAGAGACATGATGTAGCATACCTTTGGGCTCAAGATGGATATATTCGATTGTTAGAGGATCGATTGATGGAGCATGACATTGGGCTTCCAAATCCACCCTCCTCATCCATATCTAGGTCTGTTAGGCATAGTGAGTCTAGGCATAGCTCTAGGTCTAGGGCTCCTTCGGGGTCACATGGGTCCTCTTATAGGTGTTAGCTAGTGCTTAGATGCACTTTTGTATATGAGCCTTGGTGCTCCATTGTATATAGCCTTTGGGTATTCATTGTATATGTGATATTTATACATATATATACATGGATTTTAATTTTGTGTTAATGATTTTGTGTGGATGCATGTGTATATGGATGATTAATGCAAGTGATAATGTGTATGAATGCAAATGTTCTAATGATCATTCATAGTTTAGATTTTTCTTGGCCATGTTTTAGCATTGTTGTTTAATCAGGGGCACCAAACTGGTGGTATGTGAAAATGGAATGACTCATGCAATGATATGGATGGATGGAAGAAGATATGGATTTTGATATGGAAGAAGATATGGATGTTGATATGGAAGAATATATGGATGTTGATATGGAAAATTGACTATTTTGTAGAGACTCAGACATACTAGTGGCATCAAACAAACTCACTAAATACTACCTAATTTCTCTAAGACCAAATGTGTGTGCAGTGAATTCATTTACCAAATCATGAGCATGGTAATGACTCGAGGTAATCAAGAACCAATGTGTGTGCAAGTGAGTTCATTAACCCATCTTGAGTAAATTGAGATGAAACTTGTTATGGAGGAGACCAAGAAGCTAGCTTGTCCTTATGTGCGATCAGAGGTCTCTTTAAAAGAGACATGTCACCATGCATGAGTGTACTCCACTACCATTCAAGCGTCTATAGCCCTGATGGAGATTAGCTCCATAGTCCAAGAATTTGATCTCTAAGTTTTGGGGATGACTACCTAACCGTCTGACTAGAAATGTAGTACTATCCTTACAACTTGAGGATCTGTGGTGTGTGATGTATAAAAGATTTAGAGTTTTTTAGGGGTTTTACCCTACTCTTTCTTTTATTTTAAAATTTGTGATAGTGGTGAAAACCACTATTTTTGTGGACTATGTTGCATGATGGGACAAGCAAGGAATACCCTTTTCACTTTGAGGTACAACCCAAGTATGGTGTTATCCCTCTTTGACACAAGATGTTTTTAAGATGTGTAATTATGTTTGGTTCAAGAATGTTTTGGAGTCAATTCCCAAAACTCAAGATTTTCTTAGTGAAAATGTGTCTTGGTCCTAAAGAAAACTCGACATGTATTTGGAGGTTGCTAAAAACACTAGGAGTGGTTGAGTGATCGAAAACACCTAGGAATTATGGACATGTGGTTTTGCAAATGATAATTTGGCTTTATGGAATGGTGCAATGAAATGGATGATGATTTGAAGGTGCCCCTGATTAAGGCAACATGACTTTATTGGACCAATTAATATCTAAATTGAATAAATGATCCCTAATATGAAATGTGAAATGTGGTTGTGAATGCAATGTATGAAATGTAATTTGTGAAATGCAATGTATGAAATGAAATGTGTGAAATGCAATTTGTGAAATGAAATATTTGAAATGCAATGTTGTTTTTGTGTAATAGCCATGTATATATACATATATAAATCACATTAAGCATAGAATTCTCTCAAGTGGATAACATTAAGTGGTTCGGGCTCTTCAACTCCCTCTAGAATGGCAAGCCTATAAGTTCCTTTACCCACTTTTTGAGTGATAATGTATGGACCTAACCAATTAGCCATGAATTTATCATGAAGATGCGGTAATGCATTGGTGTTTTATTGATTCTCTTTAAGAATAAGATCTCCTACTTGGAATTCATGTAGATGAACTTTGGCATTGTAAGCATGCTTTAGGTGGTCTTGATAAACTCGTAAATGCTCTAAAGCATTGACTCACCTCTCATCAAGGAGTGTGAGTTGGTCAAGA
The DNA here is from genome assembly GCA_028583015.1 of Wollemia nobilis. NCBI lineage: Eukaryota > Viridiplantae > Streptophyta > Pinopsida > Araucariales > Araucariaceae > Wollemia > Wollemia nobilis. The sequence continues at coordinate 1,048,504 of JAQPPZ010001119.1, read as the reverse complement.
TGTGCTTGTCTAGTAGTATCATCATCTATGAATTCCTGCAATGAAATTCGCAAGGAGGGGATCTCAAGCTCAAGAGGTATGATTGCTTCGGCTCCATAGACCAATGAAAATGGTGTTGCCCTAGTAGGTGTGTGGATGCTTGTTCGATAAGCCCATAATGCCAAGGGGATTTGTGTATGCCAATCTCTATGATTTTCTTTGACTAGTTTCTTGATAATAGCAATTAAGATCTTATTGGTAGCCTCAGCTTGTCCATTTTCTTGTGGGTAATAAGGAGTCGAGAAACTATGTTGGATATTATATTTCTCGCAAAGTGCTTGAACATCCTTGTTCTTGAAAGACTTGCCATTATCAGAGATGATTTTTGAGGGAATACCAAAATGATAAATGATATGATGAAGTATAAACTCCACAATTCTTGGTCCTATCGTACTGGTTAGAGGAATTGCCTCAACCCACTTTGTGAAGTATTCAGTGGTTGTGATGATGAATGTATGTTGTCCCGAGGAAGGAGGTGATATTTTACCAATTAAATCAAGACCCCATTGTGAAAAGGGCCAAAGGCTTTGAATAGGTTGTAATGCTTGTGATGGCACATGAGTTAAATTAGCATGCTCTTGACATTGCTTACAATGTTTGACATATGTGCAACAGTATCATTCCATGGTGGGCCAATAATAACCCATGCATAAAATACACTTTGCAATGGCCATTCCACTAAAATGACCACCACAAGTACCATCATGAGCTTCACCTATGGCTCTTTGTGCCTCAGTACGCTTGAGATAATGAAGGAGAATTCCATCATAACCACATCTATACAACACATCCCCCAAGAGAGTAAAATGAGCTACCTTTTGCTTGAAAGTGCATTTAGCAGTTCATGACATATCATATGGGAGTGTTCCAAACTTGAGAAAGGCTATTATTTGGTTTGACCAAGGCTCATATGGCTCTGAATGGATAAAGCAAACATATTTTTCATCCTTAGATTCAACATGGACAATTGCAGATTTAGAGATCATTGTGACAATGAGTGGTTGTACCTCTCCTAAGGAGTCCTTTGGAATCAATGATCCAAGAGAGGCCATTGCATCTGCAAATATATTAGTCGAACGTGGTAAACTATCAATTTCATACCAATTAAACTTAGCGAGCAATGTCATTGCTACTTCATGGTAAAGCTTTATGGTAGGTTATTTGCATTGGTATTCTCCATTGATTTGTCTAACAACAAGTTGAGAATCACCAAATATCCTGATACACTTTATGCCCATAGCTATGGTTGCTTGAAGACCTAAGATTAAGGCTTCATACTCTGCATTGTTGTTTGTGCATTGGAAGTCTAGTTTGAATGATAAGGGGATAGGCACCCCTGGGGTGTATGAAACATGACTCCAGCACCTTGACCTTTTTTGCACTTAGAACCATCAAAGAATAGTGTGATATCGACATCTTCCTCTAAAATGACATCTTATTCTTGTTCAGTGATAGTGAATACCGAATCATCTGGGAGCTCAATAATCAAGGGTTGATCACTAGGTAATGGAGCTTCCGCAAGTTGATCGGCTATGACTTGACCTTTAATGGATTTTTTATTTTTGAACTCAAGATCAAATTTAGTGAGAAGCATTATCCATTTAGCGATGCGGGTGTTATTGTAAGTGTGAGACATCATATAACACAGAGGATTTTCTCTAGCTATGACATATGTGGTGTGACTAAGCATGTAATATCTAAGTTTCTTAGTGGAAAAAACCACTGCTAAGCACAATTTTTCCATGTAAGCATATCTGGTTTCATAGCTTACCAATGTTCGACTAATGTAATAGACAACTTGCTCTCTATTTTTTTCATTCTTTTGTGCAAGCATTGTCCCTAATGCAAAATCCATTGGTGAAACATAAATATGGAAGGGGACCCCCAGACGAGGAGGAGTTAAGACTAGTGGAGAAGCTAGGTATTACTTGATATCATCAAATGATTTTTGATATTTATCCATGAAAATTTCACCCCCTTTGTAGTAGGTGATTGAATGATCTGCATTTTTTAGAAAGTTGCACAATGAAATGACGGATTGATTGGATATTTCCTTGTAAACTATGCAATTCCTTCAAGTTTGTTGGGGGAGGTATCTCCATGATGGCCTTGAATTTGTTTGGGTCCACCTCAATACCTCTTTTGGAGATAATTAACCCTAGTAGTTTTCTAGAGGTAACACCAAAGACACATTTCTTGGGGTTCAACCTTACATTATGCTCTAGAAGTCGATCAAAGACTTTTTCCAATACACCAATTTGTTCTTGTCAAGTTTTAGATTTTTACAAGAGATCATCCACATAATATTTGATGATATTATGCATGTAATCATGGAAGATGTTGAAGAACACAAGCTTATACTAAGAGGGGGGTGAACAATATAAGATAAAACTTTTTACTTTTCCAAAGCAATAATATCCAATATCATCAATTGCAATAATGAAACAATGCACAAATCATCACACACATAAGAGACACATATTTAATGTGGTTCACCCAATGTGGGCTACATCCACGGAGAAAATATTTCTTATAAATTTTCTCAACAAATCTCTTGGGAACCAATTCCCTATTACAATGTTTATGGGCACCAACCCAAAGGAGACACCAATCCCCTCTCAAGTTTGTGGACACCACTCCATAGGAGACACCAATCCCCTCTACTTTAGGTTTTGTGGACCTCTATCCATAGGAGACACCAATCCCCTCTCAAGTTCATGGACACCACTCCACAAGAGACACCAATCCCCTCTACTTTAGGTTTTGTGGACCTCTATCCACATGAGACACCAATCCCTCTCAAGTTTCATGGCCACCACTCCATAGGAGACACCAGCCTCTTTTATTTGGTTTTGTGGACACCACTCCATAGGAGACACCAATCCCCTCTACTTTAGGTTTTGTGGACCTCTATCCATAGGAGACACCAATCCCCTTTGCTCTGGTTTGTGGACCTCTATCCACAAGAGACCTCTGGTTCATGGACCTCTATCCATAGGAGACACCAATCCCCTTTGCTCTGGCTCACTCCAAAGCCTACTCAAATTTGCTGCAAGCCTACTCAAGAGGCTTGATTAAAGCTACTCCTAGCTTACTCACAAGTCTTGCTCAACACTGCTCCTAAATCTGTTTTTAACTCCACTTAAATATTCTCCAAGACTACACACAAGGCTTGCTCAAATCTTCTCCAAGCCTACATAAGGCTTACTCAAACCTGCTCCAAGCCTACACACAAGGCTTGCTCAAATATTCTCCAAGCCTACATAAGGCGTGTTCAAACCTACTCCAAGCCTACACATAAGGCTTGCTCAAATATACTCCAATCACAACTCAACAAACCTACTCAAAATAGCTCACCAAACCTGCTCAAAATAGTTCACCAAACCTGCTCAAAATAGCTCACCAAACCTACTCAAAACTCTACTCAAACCTGCTCACAAATCTACTCAAAGATCCTCCTCAACTTGCTCATAAAACCTGCTCAACTCTGTTCCAAACCTTGTATACAAAATTTGTTTATCTATCTTGCATAATGATGTCATCAAGTGCTTTATCTATTCTTCAATGTGCTTTCCTCAACTAAAGCAGTTTAGACATATTCTACCCAAAATTCGTTTAACCTCTTGAACATATAGAGAATGATATGCACTAACAAATGCTCAATATGTTCTTCACATTCATTAAGTCTATCGCTTTCACATGTCTCACATTTATTACATTTTAAAGGTAGCTCTAGTCTAGCACTTGAAAACTGACCTGGTATTTATTGATTTGCAACTTCACTCCAAAACCAATCACAATGCACAAGTCCTTCTCATCTACTCACAAAATCAATCATGAACAATGCACAAGTCTGTCCTTTTTATATACTCCCAAAATCAATCATGATGATGCACAAATTGGCTTCATAAATCTGATCTATAACTCTTGCATTTTCATTTCCAATATCACTCAAAATAATGTACACTTATGTTCTCAAACACTTTGCACTTTTATTCCCAATTTCATTCAACACTAATGCACAACTTGTTCTCAAACCCTAGCACATGTGTTTCCAATTTTATTCAACAATGATGCACAACTTTGTTCTCAAGCCCTAGCACATGTGTCTCCAATTTCATTCAACAATAAAGCACAACTTAGATTTCACACTCTAGCACAAATATTTCCAACAATGCACATAAATTAATCCTTATATCTCCACCTTATGACTTAAAACTATTTTCTTCAAACAACACCACTTTGAGTAGGAGTTAAAACACCATACCTCTAAAACTGCCTTGATGAAGATGTGCCCTCAAAAACCTATCTCAAAATAACTCCCTTTCTTTGGCCACTTCAAAACAAGTTAGCAAAACTCCTTTTCAAATAATCCACATAAAATCCTTTCAAAAATATGTGCACAAGAATACCTGAAAATAATGCTCTATAACTCCTTTTTGGTTTCACAAGATAAAGCCCTTAATAATGAACCAAAACCCTCAAAATATCAAGCAAGAATACAATCAACAAAAATACCACAATACACCTTATGTCTCCTTTCTAATGTGCCAAATACAATATGATCAAAAATCACACTTACAGCTTATTTCTCCCTTCTATTACATATCAAAATAATACTTTGAAAAACACAACAATATTCCCTTAATTTCCATTTTCAAAAAATGTATGATAATATACTCTCTACCCTTATACTTCCTAGAAATAATAATTCATAATAAAACCACACAAAAACCTTATGCCTCCCTAATTTTAATTTAATTTAAACAAAAATTTATTTGCCCTTACCAACTTCTGCTACCGAAGAGAGTCAAATGCATGATCTCATGCAGCCCATGCTCTAGCACAAGCTAGACTGCCAGCTGGGCTAGTCCACCCACTAAAACCAAAAGTGCACAATTTTTTTTCTAAAACCTTTTCTTCTGCCCAAACCGCAAGATAAAAAATTGCCAATGCAAATAGACCTCGAGACCTCCTACTTGCCCACGCCCTAGCGCAGGCTAGGCTACCGTTTGGGCTAGCCGTCCGACTGGAAACAACCATGCAAGAGTAATATCCTTAAATTCTCCAATTTCTACCTTTTAGATTTTCATCTTCTTCCCTTATCACTTGTAACTCATTATTTCACATGAGGGAGAATTCAATTTTAGCAATAATCAAAAAGCATAGTCAAAAGAATAATTTCAATCCATATTTATATGGATTTTTACTTCTATCAATGATTTCGATGCTTTAGGAAATGCATTGTAATTTTGAATTTAATTTTTCTTTCTAGAAATTCATGCCAAAGTAAACTTTATATTATAATATTTAAAAATATTATAATATTATTCCCTTTTTAAAACCTTGGCCTTCAAACCCTTTTTTTTTTAATAAATTTTAAATTTGCCTTCTCTTTTAAACCATGGCCTTAACCTTTTAAGCCTTGGACCCAAACCTCTTTGACCTTCTTTATAATATTTAAAATAAATATTATAAACCTTTTCTTTACAACAATTTTCCTTGCTTTTAGATATACCTTACCTTGAAGAATATTTCTACCTTGAATACCATGCAACCTTTTGACATCAATCCTTTGACATCAATGACAACTCTTGACATCAATCCTTTGACATCAATGACAACTCAATATGCTCAATATTTCCAACAATCTCCCCCTTTTTCATTGATGGCAACCCTTATAAAAAAATATTCCTTTTATAGTAACTAGATTCCCAAATTGCTCCCCCTAACAAGCTACTCCCCCTTACTGAATTCTCTCCCCCTTTGACATCAATGGCAAAGGGCTCCTTGGGGCTAAATATAAGACACTTAGCATAGCCCCCTCACCACCTCCTTTCTTTGAGGTGATCAATTTTGGGATGGGAGTAAAGCTACTCCCAACTTACAATGCTCTTCTTCTTCTTCAATATTTTTCCAAACTTTTGAAGTCATACTATTTTGAGCATCCTTTTTCTTGCTTGTCTTTGGAAGTTCCAAAAATTTTGTTCTACACCACTTTGCTCTATGCCCAAAATTATTGCAATTGTAACACCTGATGTTGTAGTCCTTGAAAGGTGCAAATGAATTCTTGGTGAAACTATAATCATTTTTACCATAAGCCTTGCAATGTATAGCTTTATGACCAAAATTATTGCACTTGAAACACATGATGTTGTAGTTCTTGGAAAGTGCAAGTGACTTAAAATTTCTCTTGTTGAAGCCATAATCATTTTTATCATGAATCCTGCAATGTATAGCTTTATGACCAAAATGATTACATGAAAAACAATAACCTTGGAAGAGATATTCATCTTGCCTTGATCTCATGTTTCTTTCTTTGCTTTTCTTGTGATGGTCCTTGTTCCTTGATGATTCTTTGTTTGCTTCCTCTTTGATGCTACCACTTCTCAACTTATCAGTATAGGTCTTAGGCTCTTCTTCAAATACCTTCTTTGATGCTTCTATTTCTTTTGAGCTTGACTCCTCTTCTTGTACCTCTTGACTTTCCTCAAAGCCAAGTCTAGTCTTCATAAATGGAGATCTCTGTGTTTTGATAATATCATCCAAATATTTTGAGCTTTTCCTAAACTGATATATCTTATTATTAAATTTTTCAAGTCCCTTCCTTAGAATGACAGCTTCATGTTCTAATATTTCACATTCTAGTTCTTTTGCCTTTAATTGTTCAACCATACCTTCTTCAACTTTCTTTGCCTCTTCAACCTTCACTTTTAAGTCTATGAGATCTTGTAGGAGCTTTGTCTTTGTTTCTTCATCCTCTTGAACTTGAGCCTTCAATTCTGAATTCTTCTTTCTAACCCTTTTCAATTCTCCAAGAGCAGCAATAAGTTCCTCTTCTATGTTAACCATGGTTTCTTCTTCATTTTCTGAATCTTTCTCTTTTTCTAGGTCTTTGATAATAGGAACATCTTCATTCTCTTCTATGGCCAAGAATAGGATTTCCTCCTTTTCACTATCGAAGAAGCTTTCATCACTTTCACTGGAAGTATTACTTTCTTCTTCAACATAAAAACTCTTCTTGTGCCTTTGAAAGATCTTCTTCTCATGCTTGCCTTGACCATGCCTATTTTTATTTTCATAATAAAACTTTATTTCCTTATTTTTCTTGTAATCCTTTTCTTCTTCACTATTGCTACCTCTATTTTATGGACAATTAGTTGCATAGTGACCAATGTTACCACAACTAAAACATTTCATAGTCTGCATACTTTTGTATTTTCTTGGACCCTTTTTATTTCTTCTCACAAAGTTAGCCTCTTCTTCATTGCTTGATTCATCACTTGATTCTTGTTCTTTATTCTTTTCCTTCTTTGAAGCTTTGAATGTTGCCTCTCTTTTTGATGTTTGTTCTTTTTCTATCCTCATCTCATAGGTTGTGAGAATTCCATGTAACTCATCCATGCTTAAAGTTTTGAGATCCTTCATCTCTTCTATTGCTGAAACCTTTGCATCATACCTCATAGGGAGTGACCTTAAATTTTTATGAACAATAGTAGATTCCTCAATATTTTCTCCAAGTCCATGAATGGTGTTGACAACCTCATCAACATGAAGTAGATACATAGCAATATCTTCATCATATTTCATCTTCAAGTCTTCAAACTTCCTTCTGTGTGTTTGAAGTTTTGCCATTTTGACCTTGTCATCTCCTTCATATGTTCTTTGTAACTTATCCCACATTTCTTTTGCTGAAGTACATTGCATGACCTTTACAAACTCTGATTCACATAACCCACTCAAAATTACATTCATTGCCTTGGAATTATCTTCATATGGTTTCTTACCACTTGCATCTGTAGGAGGAGTTGTAGATGGTGTGAATCCATTTTCAATATATTGCCATGTATCATATCCATGTGCCATCAAATAAGTCTTCATCCTTACACTCCAAAAAGCATAGTTAGTCCCATCAAACAATGGAGCCTTATTTGATGAAAACCCTTCCTTATGAGCCATGTGTGTTCCTGTAAGATCTTCCTTCAAGTTGTTAGGCTTCCATGAAGGAACCCACTCTAATACCAATTGAAGAACACAAGCTTATACTAAGAGGGGGGTGAACAGTATAAGATAAAACTTTTTACTTTTCCAAAGTAGTAATATCCAATATCATCAATTGCAATAATGAAACAATGCATAAATCATCACACACATAAGAGACATAGATTTAACGTGGTTCACCCAATGTGGGCTACATCCATGGAGAAAATATTTCTTATAAATTTTCTCAACAAATATCTTGGGAACCAATTCCCTATTATAATGTTTATGGGTACCAACCCAAAGGAGACACCAATCCCCTCTCAAGTTCATGGACACCACTCCATAGGAGACACCAATCCCCTCTGCTTCAGGTTTTGTGGACCTCTATCCATAGGAGACACCAATCCCCTCTCAAGTTCATGGACACCACTCCATAGGAGACACCAATCCCCTCTGCTTCAGGTTTTGTGGACATCTATCCATAGGAGACACCAATCCCCTCTCAAGTTTATGGACACCACTCCACAGGAGACACCAATCCCCTCTACTTCAGGTTTTATGGACACCACTCCATAGGAGACACCAATCCCCTCTACTTCAGGTTTTGTGGACCTCTATCCATAGGAGACACCAATCCCCTCTCTTAAGGTTTTGTGGACACCACTCCATAGGAGACACCAATCCCCTTTGCTTCTAGTTTTGTGGACCTCTATCCATAGGAGACACCAATCCCCTTTGCTCTAGTTTATGGACCTCTATCCATAGGAGACACCAATCTCCTTTGCTCTAGTCATGGACCTCTATCCATAGGAGACACCAATCTCCTTTGTTTGGTTATTAAGCTTCAAATTTCTCCAACCTACTAAAGTTGCTTAAATCTACTCCAAGCCTACACAAGGCTTGCTCAACTCTACTCCTAAACTTTCTCTCAACTTTGCTTAAATCTTCTCCAAGCCTATACACAAGGCTTGCTCAAATATGCTCCAAGCCTACACAAGGCTTGCTTAAATCTACTCCAAGCCTACACACAAGGCTTGCTCAAATATTCTTCAAGCCTACACAAGGCTTGCTCAAACCTACTCCAAGCCTACACACAAGGCTTGCTCAAATCTCTCTAATCATAGCTCAAAAAATTTTCTAAAAAAATATCACCAATCCTGCTCAAAATAGTTCACCAAACCTCCTCAAAAAATCTTACCAAACCTGTTGAAACCTTCTCATAAATCTGCTCAAAGATCCTCCTCAACCTGCTCAACTCTATTCCAAACCTTGTATACAAAAATTGTTTATCTATCTTGCATAATGATGTCATCAAGTGCTTTATCTATTCTTCAATGTGCTTTCCTCAACTAAAGTAGTTTAGACATATTCTACCTAGAATTCGTTTAACCTCTTGAACATATAGAGAATGATATGCACTAACAAATGCTCAATATGTTCTTCACATTCATTAAGTCTATCGCTTTCACATGTCTCACATTTATTACATTTTAAAGGTAGCTCTAGTCTAGCACTTGACAACTGACCTGGTATTTTTTGATTTGCAACTTCACTCCAAAACCAATCACAATGCACAAGTCCTTCTCATCTACTCACAAAATCAATCATGAACAATGCACAAGTCTATCCTTTTTATATACTCCCAAAATCAATCATGATGATGCACAAATTGGCTTCATAAATCTGATCTATAACTCTTGCATTTTCATTTCCAATATCACTCAAAACAATGTACACTTATGTTCTCAAACACTTTGCACTTTTATTCCCAATTTCATTCAACACTAATGCACAACTTGTTCTCAAACCCTAGCACATGTGTTTCCAATTTTATTCAACAATGATGCACAACTTTGTTCTCAAGCCCTAGCACATGTGTCTCCAATTTCATTCAACAATAAAGCACAACTTATCTTTCACACTCTAGCACAAATATTTCCAACAATGCACATAAATTAATCCTTATATCTCCACCTTATGACTTAAAACTATTTTCTTCAAACAACACCACTTTGAGTAGGAGTTAAAACACCATACCTCTAAAACTACCTTGATGAAGATGTGCCCTCAAAAACCTATCTCAAAATAACTCCCTTTCTTTGGCCACTTCAAAACAAGTTAGAAAAACTCCTTTTCAAATAATCCACATAAAATCCTTTCAAAAATATGTGCACAAGAATACCTAAAAATAATGCTCTATAACTCCTTTTTGGTTTCACAAGATAAAGCCCTTAATAATGAACCAAAACCCTCAAAATATCAAGCAAGAATACAATCAACAAAAAGACCACAATACACCTTATGTCTCCTTTCTAATGTGCCAAAAATACAATATGATCAAAAATCACACTTACACCTTATTTCTCCCTTCTATTGCATATCAAAATAATACTTTGAAAAACACAACAATATTCCCTTAATTTCCTTTTTCAAAAAATGTATGATAATATACTCTCTGCCCTTATACTTCCCAAAAATAATAATTCATAATAAAACCACACAAAAACCTTATGCCTCCCTAATATTAATTTAATTTAAACAAAAATTTATTTGCCCTTACCAACTTCTATCATCGAAGAGAGTCGAATGCATGATCTCATGTAGCCCACGCTCTAGCATAAGCTAGACTGCCAGCTGGGCTGGCCCACCCACTGGAACCAAAGGTGCACGAAAAATCTTCTAAAACCTTTTCTTCTGCCCAATCACAAGATAAAAAACTACCACTGTGAATCGACCCCGAGACCTCCTACTTGCCCATGCCCTAGCACAGGCTAGGCTACCATTCGGGCTAGCCGTCCGGCTGGAAACAACCATGCAAGAGTAATATCCTTAAATTCTCCAATTTCTACCTTTTAGATTTTTGTCTTCTTCCCTTGTCACTTGTAACTCATGATTTCGCATGAGGGAGAATTCAATTTTAGCAATAATCGAAAAGCATAGTCAAAAGAATAATTTCAATCCATATTTATATGGATTTTTACTTCTATCCATGATGTCGACGCTTTAGGAAATGCATTATAATTTTGAATTTCATTTTGCTTTCTAGACGTTGGCACCAAAGTAAACTTTATATTATAATATTAAAAATATTATAATATTGTCCCCTTTTTAAAACCTTGGCCTTCAAACCCCTTTTTTTAATAATTTAAACTTGCCTTCTCTTTTAAACCATGGCCTTAACCTTTTAAGCCTTGGACCCAAACCTCTTTGACCTTATTTATAATATTTAAATTAAATATTATAAACCTTTTCTTTACAACAATTTTCCTTGCTTTTAGATATACCTTACCTTGAAGAATATTTCTGCCTTGAATACCATGCAACCTTTTGACATCAATCCTTTGACATCAATGACAACTCAATATGCTCAATATTTCCAATAGATGTATGTCATGGCACATTGATAAGTTGCACCTACATTTTTGAGATCAAAGGGCATCACCTTGTAGCAAAAAGTCCCCCAAGGTGTAGAGAATGTTGTTTTGTGTTTGTCATGGATTAATTTAAATATGGTTGTATCATATCCATGAGAGAAATCATGATGCAGGAGCATCCGGTGATAGTGTGGGGAATCTCGCATCCTTCAAAATTTTCTTCAAGTACTTGTATTTTGAATTACATTAATTCATTCCCGGGAGGGGAAGTTGTGCGAAGCAGAAGGGGGAAGTTTGTAAAGTTTGTGCGTAAATTGAGTTGGGGTCACGAAATCACGACATGTCACGATTTCGTGACATGTCACGAAATCGCGACCTCAAAAGGCTTGGCGGGGCTTGAGCCAGTTTTGTCGCGATATCGCGACCGTAGTCCAAAGCAGAGGAGGAGAGCTTCAGGCATCGCGATATCGCGACGTCACGATATCACGACGTTATCATTTGGCATTGAAGGGGGGAACCTTAGACATCGCGATATCGCAACGTCGCGATATCACGACGTCACGATATCGTGACGGTCTTCGAAGGTAAAGTGGAGGAAGGAGTCCTATCGCGATATCACGGCCAGTGTGAAGCCACCACGTGGCAGAGTCTTAAGGTGGCCCAAAAGCAAACACAAAACAGAAGGCGTAGCGAAGACTTCGATAAGAGGAGGCACAGTTAAAGGGGAAGGGGGTCGCGAAATCGCGACATGTCACGATTTCGCGACCCCAAGGGACTTTGACATGTTGGAGATGCAGTTGGTCGCGATATCGCGGCCAGTTAAAGGCCGACACATGGCCGGTATTTTGATAGTGGTGAAAGTTAAAGAGAGATAGAGAACGAGACTAGGGGTGATTAGCGAACGACCGGGCTAGACCAAACCAAACACGTGGTAGTTGTGAAGGACACGTGGGTCGAGTATGTTGCGACAAGGAGAAAGATTGGATGGATGTACACGCAGCCGACCACGTGTATGCAAGTTAATTTGGGGGTCTCTTAAGCTGTTGAGGAAGGTGTCGACCGTGCTCTTTCCGTCTTGGCTTTACTGGCATTGAAGCATTTACAGGTGATGGTTTAATGGAAGGGACAACAGTGCAAAGGACAGTCAGAATGAAGCGGCCGATGCAGGGAGGCCATCAATGCAAGCTCTGTAGGAGATCGGGCAGATGGCATTTATGACAGAATTTTGAAAACCGGGAAGGAGGGAAAATTTGAACTGGGGAAATCTTGTTTGGTGGAGCATTGATTGCTGGGAGGACCGGGGGACCTCGTTAAAGAGATGAAATTTTTGTTTTCAGAGGGAGGACGGTGGACGGAAGAACAGAGTAGAGAAAGAAAATACCAGAGCATCTCTGGTCTTGTAAGCCTACGGGCATTTTGCTTTTGGTGAAATGTAATTTTTTTTCCGAAGCTTTTAATGAAAATTTGGAATTTGTAAGTGGTGGGTTCTTCCCATGCCCCGTCAGTGGTATCAGAGCCCGTAGCTCCTGAGCGTACAACAGACCACCGAAAGAGAGAGGCAGTTGTACCAGGACGTGTGGGAGGGCTTGAGTTCAGAGAAGATGCCTCCGAGAAGAAACCCGGTGGGTGGCAGAGGCATGGCAACGAAAGATTTCTGGGCTTTGCAGCGGCAAGTCCAGGCCCTGCAAGAAGAGCTACGCAGAGGATGTGAACCGAGAAGGGATGCAGACAGTGAGGATGAGGTGGAAGAGGGGAATGAGTTTGAAGAAGAGGAGGAAGATGTAGACCCGGCATAGGCCCGGCTATACAAGGCCATATCCTAGATCGGGAAGAGGCCGAAGTTAGAGGTTTCCACGTATTCCGGGAACTTGAACCCAGAGGAATTGATAGACTGGATGAATGAATTAGAAGAATACTTCGAATACGAAGAAGTTGAAGACCCTAACCGGGTCAGATTTGCTAAGACCCGACTGAAGGGTCATGCTAGCATCTGGTGGAAGGGGGTGCAGCTGGAGAGAAACCGAAGAGGAAAGGAGAGAATAACGAGGTGGGACAGAATGGTGGAGAAGTTAAAAAGATAGTTTATCCCCGTTGACTATGAACTGGATCTACTACGAAAAATGCAAAGCTTGAGGCAGATGAACAGGACAGTTCAAGAATATACGGAGGATTTTTATAAAATCTCCATCAGGACCGGGCATTTGGAGGCAAGCAAAGAAAAAGTGGCCCGTTTCATTAATGGGTTGAGGCCCAGTGTTCAGGAGGAGTTGAGTTTGGTTCGGGTAAGCACCATTGAAGATGCTTACCAGTTTGCTTTAAAGGTGGAAGAAAAGCTGAACCGGAGGTTTGACAACAAGCAGAAAGTGAAAGAACCGGGAGGAAAGAACGGTGGAAAGAAAGAAGGAAAGGAAGAGAAGAAGGAAGAAGAGAGCAGCAGCCGAGGATCGAAAGAAGAAGATGAAGACCCAAAACCGCAAGTTCAGAATGATAACTACCCGAGAGGAAGGGGTAGATCTGGACGTGGGAATGAAAGGGGAGTATTCCGTGGAACATGTTTCCACTGTGGTGAAGAAGGGCATCGTGCATTTGAGTGCCCACAACATCGAGAAAGGACAAACAAGAGGCCAGTGGGTCCTGCCAGAGCAGTTATAGCAGTTGAAGATGCTGACTCGGAGCATTCTGAAGAAGCTAAAAAGGGAGAGGCCATGATTGTGAGGAGGACCCAGCAGGTTGAGGAAGACAAATCTGAGCAGAGGAGAAGTTTGTTCCGCACCCGGTGCAAGAGTGCAGGCAAAGTTTGTAATGTGATCATCGACAATGGAAGTACAGACAACTTAGTTTCTGAGGAAATGGTTTCTAAGTTGCAGTTGGAGAGAAGGAGGCACCCGCATCCATACCAAATTGCGTGGTTGCGAAAGGACCACAGAGCTTGGGTCCGGGAACAGTGCTTAGTCACGTTCAATATTGGGAGGTACCAGGATGAAGTCCTGTGTGATGTATTCCCCATGGATGCTTGTCATTTGCTGTTGGGCAGGCCATGGCAGTTTGATCGGAGTGCAGTGCATGATGGTCGTGCTAATACTTACTCCTTGGTGAAAGGTGGAGTGCGGCACAAGTTGAAGCCGTTGCAGACGGAAGATGAAAAGGTGTGTAGCAATGCCAGAATTTGTCTGGTAGAGGGTAGAAAATCTTGCCCAGAAGTAAGATTTGAGCGAATTGTAAAGGTTGTTGAGTGTTCGAAGATATTACAAGGGATGCAGACCGAACGACTTAGAAGTGAAGGTCACTTCTCTTGTTACCCCAGGAATCTGATGCAGGAGCATCCGGTGACAGTGTGGGCAATCTCGCATCCTTCAAAATTTTCTTCAAGTACTTGTATTTTGAATTACATTAATTCATTCCCGAGAGGGGAAGTTGTGCGAAGCAGAAGGGGGAAGTTTGTAAAGTTTGTGCGTAAATTGAGTTGGGGTCACGAAATCACGACCTCAAAAGGCTTGGCGGGGCTTGAGCCAGTTTTGTCGTGATATCGCGACGTCGCGATATCGCGACCGTAGTCCAAAGCAGAGGAGGAGAGCTTCAGGCGTCGCGATATCGCGACGTTATCATTTGGCATTGAAGGGGGGAACCTTAGACGTCGCGATATCGCGACGTCACGATATTGCGACGGTCTTCGAAGGCAAAGCGGAGGAAGGAGTCCTGTCACGATATCGTGACAGGTCACGATATTGTGACCTGCCACGATATCGCGGCCAATGTGAAGCCACCACGTGGCAGAGACTTAATGTGGCCCAAAATCAAACACAAAATAGAAGGCGTAGCGAAGACTTCGATAAGAGGAGGCGTAGTTAAAGGGGGAAGGGGGTCACGAAATCATGACATGTCACGATTTTGCGACCCCAAGGGACTTTGACATGTTGAAGACGCAGTTGGTCGCGATATCGCGGCCAGTTAAAGGCCGACACATGGCCGGTATTCCGATAGTGGTGAAAGTTAAAGAGAGATAGAGAACGAGACCAGGGGTGATTAGCGAACGGCCGGGCTAGACCAAACCGAACACGTGGCAGTTGTGAAGGACACGTGGGTCGAGTATGTTGCAACAAGGAGAAATATTGGATGGATGTACACGCAGTCGACCACGTGTATGCAAGTTAATTTGGGGGTCTCTTAAGCTGTTAAGGAAGGTGTCGACCGCACTCTTTCCGTCTTGGCTTTACTGGCATCGAAGCATTTACAGGTGATGGTTTAATGGAAGGGACAACAGTGCAAAGGACGGTCAGAATGATGCGGCCGATGCAGGGAGGCCATCAATGCAAGCTCTGTAGGAGATCGGGCAGATGGCATTTATGACAGAATTTTGAAAACCGAGAAGGAGGGAAAATTTGAACTGGGGAAATCTTGTTTGGTGGGGCATTGATTGCTGGGAGGACCGGGGGACCTCGTTAAAGAGACGGAATTTTTGTTTTCAGAGGGAGGACGGGGGACGGAAGAACAGAGTAGAGAAAGAAAATACCAGAGCATCTCTGGTCTTGTAAGCCTGCGGGCATTTTGCTTTTGGTGAAATGTAATTTTTTTTCCGAAGCTTTTAATGAAAATTTGGAATTTGTAAGAGTTGGGTTCTTCCCGTGCCCCGTCAAATCATTTCATGGCCAACATAGGTGTCAATAAGAGTATCAATATTTGGAAGAGGTAAATCATCCTTAGGACACTCTTTGTTAAGATCTAAAAAATCAATGCAAATGTGTATCGCCCTATTAGGCTTGCGAATGGGTACCATTTTTGAAAGCCACTTAGGATAGTCAATGGGGATAATGAAATCCACATCTAAAATCTTTTGAATATCTTCTTTGACCAAGAGGGCCACGGTAGGATGCTTCCTTCTAAGTTTTTGTTTAATCATCTTAGTATAAAAATGTAAGGTGAGATTATGTACAGCCAAGTTAGGGTCAAGACCATGCATGTCTTTGTAGGACCGTGCAAAAATGCTCTTCTTCTTGAGGAGAGCAATTAATTGATCTTGTTCATTTGTGGATATAATTTTACCAATTTTTACAATTTGGAGATTTTTTTCATCTAAACTAAGGTTCACATCAATAGTATCTTTAATATATGTGAGAACCTTCCTCAAGTTGATGGGGCATTAGGATCAAATGAATGTTTTCTATGATATCATCAAACTCTTCTAGCTCAACCTTGTCCATGTCTACCTGGAAAACCTCAGGATATGAAGGTGAAGGCAAATCTTATGGAGGAATGTAGTTGGATGAAGCCCTTACAAATTCCTCAGATATGAAAAACTTAGAAAGGGATGGTGGTAAGGAAATATGATCCATATCAATAAGGCTCATGTCAATTGGAATTGACTTTGCCAAATTGTATGGATTGCAGAGTGGGGTGAATAAGTCAACAGGATTCATGTTGACTTAAGGGAAAATGGATGGTTGGCCAAGTGGATGGATGGATCCTATATGCTAGAATCGATGCTAGAGCTCTGGTGTCATGAAAAACAATAGGTAACATAAATAAATACAATTGGAAAAAAGTCATGTATATGCAATACAAATTTTAGATATTTGTTTTTTTGAATTTATTTATTTTGTGTGTCTTTTTTTTTGAATTTATGTACATATGTTACAAAATTGGCTAGTGATGTGGATTAATGAAGTGGAGGTGGTGGTTAATTAGTTGGTTTGGCTCACTCTTGTGAAAGAAGAAAGTGAATGATGGGTTGATAGATGGGGAAATTTTGAGGTAAACATCATCCTATTCAATGTGTGGAATGATAAGGTCTGATTCCTCATCTGATTCATCAGAAGCTATTGACATGACATCAAGTTATTCACAAAAATCATTTTCAAAGTCATCAATGTGATGTTTATATTATCCTGAACTCAAATGTAAACTTTGAAAGGCTTGTTCAAGTGAAGAAGTGGATGAAAGTGGATGATAAACTAAATATGAATGGTCATGCATTTATCTATATGAAATATTGAAAATATCATGCATTCCATGTTCATGTCATCCTAGGACATATCCTTACCAATTTATATGTGAAAATACCAGGATAGAAAACCCGACATATGTTGCATATTAGCAGGTGTTGGTTTCTTGGGTTCATTTGGGGTAACTAGATTGGATGATGAATCAAGTCCCCCATACACAAAATTAATTCTACTATGTGTTGAACCCATATTATATATCATTCCTATAGATAAGGGTGGGTCACATTGGTAATCATAATCCTTAGCAGTTTGAATGTCGAGTGGTGTGACTGTGATGTCTTGGACCACATATTCATAAAAATAAATATTAGTGAGGTGGACTCCAACTTGGTATGATGTGGATGGATTGGATGTGGATGTGGAAAGCTCATGGTTGGATGAAGGCTCAAAGAATGGAAGATGTGTGGACTGGGATGGTGTCTCACAATCTATAAATTTGACTTGTGAGACATTGGTTGATGGGGATGGAGATGGATTTGGTTGTTGTGATTTTTGGATGGATAATGATGATGTGGAAGAAATAATTAGGGAAGGTTATGATGTTGACGATGTGGCTGATGAGGATTGACTTTGATCACATGTACATGTAGTCAATGGGGATGGATATGGGGGTATGAAAGTGGAAGCTTTATGTGAAGTGGTGATGGGGAGCTCCTTAGGAATGGGAGCTTTTGATGAAGATGTGGATGATGTGGTTGATGATGTGAGAAAAATATGAGTGGAAGGCAACATGGATTCATAGGGGTTTGAAATGAAATTGCAATACTTGAATGGTTCAACATTCGTCAATATACAATGTACTTGTCCCTCATGTACATATTTTAAGCATTGATGGAGTATAGAAGGGACACATCATTTTACTCATCCAAGGTCATCCAAGTATTACATTATATGCCATGGATTCTTCCAATATGTGAAATATGGTATGCAATATTTTGAGGCCCACTTCAATGGGCAAAATGACAATGCCAAGTGTAGAGCAGAAAGCATTGTTAAATGCTTTCAAGGTGAAAGTAGATTTGGTGATGTGATTTGGTGGAAGCTTAAGATGTTAAAGGGCTAATGTTGTGATGATGTTGATGGAGGAGCCAGTATCAATTAAAACTTGTTTAAATGGATTCCTATCAATTTGAGCCATAATATGCAATGGAGGGTCCACCAATTCTGATGATATTGGTTTGATCTCAAAATAGTAGAATGTGATAGAAGGCTCCATATATGTTTGGATACTCTCCAAAAAATTGCTAAAGATATTAGGATCTTTGGATTTAAGTTCAATGTATTTTAAAATATCCATTAATACATCATTATGTGGAGGATATTGTTGAATGATATCATATATAAACAATTTTTATGAAGCTATTTTTAGGCTTGTAGTTAATTGACTACTCAAGGAGATGATTGGCCTTGGGGGGCAATTGATGGAATGAATTGGTTGAGATGGATGAATTGGAATATGGATGGGTTGAGAAGGATTTATGGAAATTTTAATGGGAGATGATGAAGTGGTAGGTTGAGACACACTTTCCTGTGGTGCTATGGGTGGTTGAATAGGTTGTTGTTGTGCATTTTGTTGGTAAGTGCATTGTTGACCTCAGGTAACTACATGTTTAGCACCTACAAAAACTTAGTACCGTTGCACATGATTGACTTGATTTGGAGGAGTCTTGGTGTTAGTCCCTCCCATTGTTGATTGCACCTCCTCATGATAAGGAAGTGGTGTTTGATAAATATCTATATTTTGATTATGTTGGGTTAAGGGACTATCAAGCTTGATGGCCCCTAAATCAATGAGATCTTGTACTATGTCTATAAAATTGAAGCAATCATTTATGTCATGCCCATTTTGCCTACGATAAGGGTAAAACAAATGTTTCCTATAATATTTAACATGCTTGGTAGGGTCATCTAGTTTAACCTCAGGTAAGGCAAGTTGGTTGGTGTCATACAATCGATGGAATATGGAAGAATATGATTCAGCTAATGGGTGTACTAATGGTTTTATTGAATATATTGTCAATATGGGAAATTTTCTATAGCTGGAATTGTGCTTTGACTTGATTGAGACATTGAAGGAATCGCATGATATTCAATTTTTCATGGTTGTTGTTGAACCATTACCAACTGGCTCATGACCACTTGTTTACTTGATTAGCTGGGTTAGCTTGGTTAGCCTAGTTTGGTTTGGTTTGGGTATAATAGTTACCCTTGTATTGGACCTTACTCTACCATTATTTATTTTTAGCTTAAGCACACCTTCTTGGATTTTTATTTCCTCAATGATGCTAGCCTAGGCAATAGCTTCCTCAAATGATTGGTAATGTTGTAATTGTAAAAACCAAGAGTTAGGTTTTAAGCAACTCTTATTAAACAGTCTAGTAAGCTCTTCCATTCGTAGGGTGAATGGTATTTTGGTAATAATGGCCCTCCAACGATTTTAAAATTCATATATAGACTCATCATCATATTGTTTTAGACCATATATATTAGATAATGAGACCTTATTTCTAACATTAAGGGGAAATATTTCAAGAAATTGATCAACCAATTGCTCAAAAGTATAAATACTATGGTGAGGAAAATGATTGTACCATTCTACAGTATCTCCCCCAATATCTGAGAAAACATTTGAAGCATTAGAGATTCATTACTTTGGATTATGAAACATGAATGGATAAATGTGCTCACAAGTTCTCTAGGGTCCTCAATCCATTTACATTTGTTAAATTTTGGTACTGTGAAGTCTTCCAAATATGGTAGTGATGTTACCAAAAAATGGATTGGTTGATTGATCAACTACTTGAGCATTGGTTTCTGGTTCATCATACTAGGAGTGTATTGTATTAGGCTAACAATCTACTATTGCATAGCTTGGATTCTAGGGTCTTCCCCAGGTATGTGAAAGCCCTAAATTACCTGATGATTCTATAAATATGGAGATTCAAGGTGTTGGGGTGTGATGATGGTCTTGTGGAGTGGATTGAAATTAATGATGTAGAGGTTGGTGAAGAAATGATGGTGAATATTGAAATGGAGATGATGTGTGGGGGCTATGAATATGATGATTTATGGTAATGGTATGTGTATGAGTTGATGGTGGTGTGGGGATGGAAACCATAGAAGCTTGTGATACCCATGATGGAATTTGGGTGATAAAGGTGGGTTGAGTGGAAAAAGTTTGAAGCTTAGGATTAAACACATGAATTTGTTGTTGAGCATTTTATTGCTTTTTAAGCAATTTGTTATGGTATTCCCATGTGTCATGTATTTTCCTATCTTAGGTATATGGTGTGGATGTGGATGAAATGGATGATGTAGATGGGGGATAAGTTTCAATAGGAAATACAATTGGATAGATGATATTGGAAGAGGTGGATGCTGACATATGTGAAGCGGTATTGACATATGCTTCATAGAAAATATTTCCATAGGTAGTCATGTATGAAGGTGGAATTGAGGTACTTGGAGCACCTAACTATTGAGGGATGGATGAATGATGGGAAGGTGTAGTTGACACCTCAAAATAAGGGTTTTTATACACTTGGGTAAGGCTAGAAGGCTGGGAAGAGGTAGGTTCCTGCTGAAAAGAAGGATCATACCTAGGTGAGCTATGGATTGATTCCAAGACATAGTCAGTAGATCTATAAAGAGATTCCACTTGGTCCATGTCTATATCGGTTATCTGGTGGTCAATGGTAGGTGAATATGGTTCTACTTGTGAAATGGTTGTGTGGATGACACAGTGTGTGAGGGACCCGCAAAAAAATCTGAATAACTTATCTATATCACACTAGTGGGGTTGACCACAGAAGTGGTGGGGAAGGATGATGAACAACCCATGGATGAAATATTTTGGTGGATGGAAATTTAACTTAATACTATTTTTGATTTATAGTTAACACCATAAGCTAATGAATCAAATATGTGCAATGTGCAAAAAAATAATGCAAATGAAACTTCACAAAATCAAGTAAAGAAACTCAATCCTATGTTTTTGCAATAGATGTGTCTTACCTCCTTTTTATCTCATTTTTAATGATTTTTTTTTCGTGTGTGTTTTGTGTGTTTTGGATGTTCTAATCTGAATT
Organism: Wollemia nobilis; assembly: GCA_028583015.1. Lineage (NCBI taxonomy): Eukaryota > Viridiplantae > Streptophyta > Pinopsida > Araucariales > Araucariaceae > Wollemia > Wollemia nobilis. Next base: position 1,027,021 of record JAQPPZ010001119.1, on the reverse strand, counting down.
TTGAAGGGTTAAATATATGACTTGGATGGGTAATGAGATTATTTTTGGTTATGAAGTCTAGAAATTTTTCTCATGGTATCCTATGGTGGTTAAGGGTAGAGATAGGTGGATGGATGTGAAGCCCACCATCACCAAATCTCAAGAAATTGTTGGTGATGAAATCTAACTCATTACTGTTTAATGTGAAATGTGGTGTGTGTGATTCATTTTAATCTTTTATGTTTTCAAATGTGTACATACAATGTCAAAAAAACCAATTTTACAGGCCTAAATCAGAAGCCAAAATAGAAATACCAAGTTACTCAAAAGATGTAGGGTGCATCACTTAAGACCCACTTTGAACAGTGGAGGGTTCACCTAATATTTTGCTCTAAATCAGTAAGGGATCCCAATAGCAAGAGTATACTTAAGCATCCTGATTTTTTTCCTACTTAGACAAGTAAAAGAGGAATTCTTAACCCTATCATGCAAACTATTTTATGCAGTTGCCACTTCATATGAAAATAATAAACAAAATATTGAGTACAACACACCAAAATACAATTAAAATTTAAATTTGAAATGTGATCTATGGTGAATGTGTAAATTCAAGGCTACTTTAATGTGAAAAATGAATGCAAGTACCTAAAAATGCAAATATAATATGATTGTTTTTAACAAAAATTGATTGATGTTATTTTATCACTTTATCTATAAAAACGTAAAAAATAAATGAAGCAAAGGGGTTAGGGTTTTGAATCAGACTTATAGAAAAGCCTACATATCCTTTTACCACTATATTAAATGCACCCCAAAGCCTTTTAAATGTAGAATATCATTCACTAAGCACTGTAGGGCCCCTCGAGCACCGCAGGGAGTCTGTGCAACTTCTGGTTGACTTCTGCAACTCTTCAAAAATCCTAGTTTTATGAAATTTATGGGAAAGAACTTTTGAAAAGCTATAAAATATAAAATAAAAATAGCAAATCAGTAACAAAGTAAGTTAGAATAGATAACCCATTATGGTTTCCATCGTGATTGCCATTTGTGAATACGAAAATCAAGCAACACCAAATATAAACTATGAAATAGTAATAAAGCAAAGTAACACAATGATTGCACAATAGAAATGAATTATTTTATTATTATCGATAGATCTCAAGTGTTACAATTAGTATACCCAAAAAATTAGGTTTTACACTGTTTGTTTTTTTTATACAATTATTACATGTACTAGGGTTCTCCAAAACCCTAGTTAAAAATAATGGTGGTGTATTTGCACTTGATTCGATCCCAAAAGGTTGTGGATGGGCTTGTGTATCCTATGCAAGGTCACCCAAGCTTCAATAGCCTCCAAAGAATGTATTATTTACACCTACAAACAACCAATAATAGTAAGGATTAGTAATATTTGTGAGAGCTCCACTGCGTAAGACCCTCAGGAGAAATAAAATCACTAAACCCTAATAATGTAATGAAAGTTGTAAGCAAACCATAAAAACATAAACTAAGTGCAATGAATTTTTTACCTTGTTAAAAAATTGTTGTCTCTATTTTTTTCTTACATAATACTACTAGTGAGGGTTGCGAAGATGCCCTAACGGTGCTAGAGGGTTGTAGGGCTACAAATATGGGATGGAAAATACCCACGGGTGCTTGGTGATGACCAAAAATGCCCGAAAGTGCTCTGTAAGCTTTGGAGGGAGTTTAGGATGCTCTGGTGGGTTCTTAGGAAGCTCTAGTGGGCATTTGGTGACTAAGGAAAATTTTTTAAAACCAAATTTGGTTTACATGAGGTAGGTGGCAGCGAATTGAGAAGATGTGAATGACAACGATGGGGTGCAAGGATAAAAATGATAGGTCCAAGATTTAATACCTCTAAGGTGAACTTAGGGATCTTAAGGGGGACTTAGGTACTCAAGTATCTTAGAGATTCCAAGGACTCAAAAGTGTTAGTGGTTGAGTCATAAAAATGACTCCTCTTTATAATATTTTCTTAGACATGTTAGGGTTTCAACGATATAATTTGAGCGATTGAGATTAAAACATGAGGAAGGGTGGAGATTAAATATGGGCAAGTGGCATGGATCAAGGCGAATGAATGGCTAAGATTAAAACATGATGGATGGTCAAGATTAATTCATATAAATATATATAAATATAATATATAAAATATTAATATTTAAATATATATTAACAAATACATACATATACATATATATACATATATATATATATATATATATATATATATATATATATATATATATATATATATAATGGATGGTGGGGATTGGGAAATATAGATGGAGGACAAATGGCTATATTTTGGTGTCTACACATCCTTTTGACTTGTTGCTTATCTCCAAGCACACATTCAAGCAAAAAATGACTAGATATGTTTTTCTAGGGGACATACTTTATTATTGAAGCTATGATGGTCTTCTTATTCACTACTTAGAGCCCCAACAATATACTTGGGTTATTTTTCAATATCACAATGTTATTTACGATGGGTATTTTAGTGGTATGACTATTGCAAAGTGCATCCTCTGAATGGGATATTAGTATCCTACCATAGAACAAGATTGTTATCCTTATGTCAAAAGGTGCATCTAATGTCAACATCATGCTAATATGTCTCATGTACCTTCACAAGATTTGTAACCTATTCATTCATTATGGCCTTTCTCTTAAAGGGGTTTTGATTTAATTGGAAAAATATTACCTCCATATTCAAGCCACCAGATATTCATCCTCACAATAACTAAATACTTCACCAAATGGGTTGAGGTCATTCCTTGTAAAACTATAACTAGATCATACATCACGGAGTTCCTACTCTATAACATCATCTATCATTTTGGTATTCCATCTAAAATCATCTTAAACAATGGGTTATAGTTTAAGAACAAATATGTTCAAGCTTTGTGTACCAAATTTCATATCCAGCATAGCTTTTCAACTTATTATTATACATAGATTAATGGACAAGCTAAGGTGTCAAACAAGACCATTATAGCGATTCTTAAGAAAACGGTTAATGATCATCACAAGGATTGGCACCTTAAATTGCCTCTAGAACTATGGGTGAAGAACACAGGCTTATATTGAGAGGGGGGTGAACATTATAATATCAAAATTTTCTTTTCTTTCCCATGCAATATTATCCAATATTATCAATGGCAATATCAATACCAGTAATCAAAGTAATACACAAATCATCACACACAAGAGAGACAAAAATTTAACATGGTTAACCCAACGTGGGCTACTCCACGAAGACAATATTTCTTCTAAATTTTCTCAACAAATATCTTGTGAATAAATTACCTATTGCAATGTTTATGGACCTCTATCTAAAGGAGACACCATTCCCCTATGCTCTGATTTGTGGATCTCTCTCCATAGGGGAAATCTTTCCCCTTTTATCTGGTTCATGGAACTTGATCCATGAGAACTCTATCTCCTCAATTGGTTTATGTATATCTCTCCATAGAATAAATCTATCTTCCCATCTGGTTCATGGATCACACTCCATAGGAGAACTCTTTCTTCTTACTTTGGTTTGTGGATATCTCTCCATAGGATAACTCTATCTCCTCTTCTCTGGTTGGTGATATTATAGAATACTTCTACCCCCACTACTATAGATCATGGATATCTCTCCACAGGAGAATCTATCCCCACTACTCTGGTTGATGGCTCTCTATCCAATGGAGACTACTATCCTCTTTGCTTTATCACCTCCAAAGCTTGATCTCTAATTTATCTCAAATATTTACCAAAATCTGCCACTAGTCTAGCACAAATTTGCTTTCTCTCAGCTCACAAATCTACACAAAAATTTTATCCTAAGTCTAGCACAAATATTCTTTATCTCTATCTCAAATCTGCACCAAAAATTTATCTCAAATCTTCCCCAAGCCTTAACACAAAGCTTAAAAAAATAAGCAATCAAACCTACTCTCAATCCTGTTTCAAGTCTTCAAAAGAATTGCTCAAATATGTACTCAAGTCTTCTCAAATACTTTCTCAAAACTTATCCTCAAGTCTTCTCAAATACTTTCTCAAATATGCTCCCAAGACTTCTCAAAGACTTGCTCAAATCTACCTTCAAGCCTTCTCAAAGACTTTCTAAAATCTACCTTCAAGCCTTCTCAAAGACTTGCTTCGTAACTATCCTCAAGTCTTCTTAAATACTTGTTCAAATCTACCCTTAAGCCTTCTTAAAGACTTGCTCAAATCTGCTCTCAAGCCTTCTGAAAGGCTTGCTCGAATTTGCTCTCAAGCCTTCTCAAAGACTTGCTCAAATCTGCCTTCAAGCCTTCTCAAAGACTTGCTCAAATCTTCCTTAATGCTGCTCACTTAACCTATTCAAATATTTCCAAAATTTGCACATAAACCAAGCTTATATATTTTTCAAAAAAAATTCTTCAAATAGATATATTCTACTCAGAATTTGTTTAACCTCTAGAACATATAGAGAATGATATGCTCTATCAAAAACTCAATATGTTTCACACTCACAGATCTTGTACTCAATTAACCACTCTTTATCTCTTGCAAAATCCCTTTCAAATCAAATCAAAACAATGTATAAAAAAACTGGTTTATTCTTCTTGTAAATTTTCTCTCAAAGATCAATCACACCAATGCACAATTTCCCTCATAAAATTGATCTCAAACACCTTCACAATTGCTATCAATATCTCTCAAATAAATGTTCAAAATATTTCACAAAGATGCACTAACTTGTCTTCAACCCTAGCACAAGTAGTTCACAATATCTATCTTAAATGTCTCAAACCCTTTCAACAATAGAAGCATAGATTGTTCTCAAATTCTATCCCAAATATTTCCAAAATATTCAACAATGAAGCACAAGATCCTCACTCAAATATTTCCAACAATGCTTATCAAACAATCATTTTCACTCCACCTTATGTTTCAAAATATTCACTTCAACAAACACTTTAAAAAAAGGATGATGTGCCCATACCTCTTAATTTTCTCTTATGGAGATATGTCTTCAAAACATGTCTCACAAATAACTAATTTCTCTAATGCCACTCCAATGGTTAGATTGCAAGATATTTTCTCAAAACATCCACATGAATTTTCACTTCAAAAGATATTTCACCATACAAAGATTACAATAAAATATCAACCACTATAACACCTTATTACTCCTATTATCTTCATGCAAAATAATGCTTCAACAAAAAAAACCAGAAATTACACATATGAATTTCACATATACACCTTATACCTCCTTCTTATGAAAACACAATAATGCACTTCAAATTTCAATAAGACCAAAGAAATTATCACTTCATCTCATGCATCCACCAAGCACTAGCAATATGAAATTTCACCTTTTCAACCCTTTCTAAAACAAAAAAATCAAACCACTTTACTATCCTTATGGCTCCCTAACCATTTTACATCAACATAATAAAAATTAACTAACCCTTATAACTCCCTAACCAAGCTTAAAGTGCATACCTTTAAAAATTTTAATTCTGCCCTCAAGCATTGTCGTCGCTATTTGAACCCGCAACCTCACTGGCCGTCGTGCCCTAACAAAATGGCAAACACCACATGGGCTAGCCGTCCACATAAGCCTAAGAAGCACGTGCTCCTTCTTCTTCTCTACCACCAATGTAAAAGACTTCGATGCGCAAAAACCTCCATGTGAATCAAACGTTGAACCTACCACCTACAATGCGCTCCACAAGCCGAGCTTTCCAACTAGGCTACCATCCACCGTCGGATGGAGTTTGGGCACCCTCTGTCTTAATCTCTGCACTACCTCAAAATTCACATAAAACCTTTCTCTACCTCCATGACTTTACCAAAAATGAAAATTGCAAGTCTTAATTTATTGGGGGTTAATCGAACATTAATTTTTCATGGATTAATCAAACACCATGGCTTGCAAACATATTAACCTTTTTATACACATTGCCCTTTGACTTTGGATGTCGGCTCCACTTGGAAAATTTCCTCCATGCAACTTCGAATTTTTGGCGCTATTAAACCTTTTCAAAAATATTATAATAATTTAAATCTAAGGTAGATTTAAATATTATAATAATTTTTATTTTAACCTTTTGGGTCCTTTAATTTTTAATTATTATAATTATTTAAATCTTCATAGATTTAAATATTATAATATTTTTCTTTCTTCTTGGACCTTTTCTTTGGAAAACCTCTTCCTTTTTCTTTCACAAATGCCACCATGGTAAAGCCATTAAACCTTTATTTTTCTTGACAAAAATGACAACCAATGTCATTAACCTATGCCATTAATTCTTTGACATCAATGACAACAATATACTCAAAATTTCCAACAATATCCCCCTTTGTCATTGATGGCAACCCTTTTCTAAAAATTCCTTTTTCAAAACCAATTGATTCCAAATATGCTCCCTCTGAAAAACTACTCCCCTTGACTGAATGCTCTCCCCCTTACTTAAATCTCTCCCCCTTTGAAATCAATGGCAAAGGGACTCCTTTGGGGCTAAATATAAGACTCTTATCTCAGCCCTCTTCCCACCTCCTCTCCTTGAGGTGATTAATTTTGGGGTGGGAGTATCTCTACTCCCAATATACAATGCTCTTTTTCTTTGTCAACCTTCTTTCTCAACATACCCTTTTGATCCTTTTGAGTGTCCCTATTCTTGCTTGTCTCTGGAAGCTCTAGAAACTCTGTTCTACACCACTTGGCCTTATGCCCTAGATTATTACACTTGTAACACTTAATGTTATAGTTCTTAGAAGGTGCAAATATCTTGAAGTTCCTCCTGGTGAAGCCATACTCATTTCTGTCATGAACCCTGCAATGGATTGCTTTATGACCAAATTGATTACAAGAGTAGTAATACCCTTGAAAGAGATATCCATATTTAATTTTTCTCTTAGTAAAACCATACTCCTTTCCATGAGTCCTACAATGCATAGCCTTGTGACCAAATTGATTACAAAAAAAACACGTCCTTTGAAGAAATCTTGTCTTGAGCCCACTGGTCTCTTAGTCCTTTCTTCTTTGTGATGATCCATGTTCCTTGTTTGTGTATTGTTTCCCTTATTAGTGAAGCTTCTATTCTTCAACTTATCCTCATAAGTCTCAATTTCTCCTTCACTCTCTTCCTCTGAAACATCTTCCTTTGAGCTTGAACTTGACCCTTTTTCTTGTTTATCTTGTCCTTCTTCAAAACCAAGTCCTATTTTGATAGATAAAGATATTTGTGCATTGATAATCTTATCCAAAGTCTTTGAAATTTTCCCAAACCTGTGTAGCTTGTCCTTAGAATATTTCACTTCCATCCTTAGTGAAACTACCTCTTGTTATAATCTTTCACATTCTAAAACTTTTACCTCTAAATTTTCTTTAAATCTCCTTGTCTTAGCTATTGAGTTTGTCAGGTCTTGTATAAGCTTTTCTTTTTCTTCATCATATTCTTGAACTTGAGACCTGGATCTTGAATTCTGCTTTCTAACCTTTTTAAATTATTTAAGAGCAGTAATAAGTTCTGCTTCTAGATCTACTGTGCCTTCCTCTTCATTTTTTGAATCTTGTTCTACTTCTTGGTCTTCAAGAGCATCTTCACACTTTTCAACTTTATCTTCAACATGAGCATTTTATTCCTCTTCTAATGCCAAAAATAGAATTTCATCTTCTTCACTATCTGAGGGTCTTTCATCACTGTCACTTGAAGCCTTCCCTTATCAACATAGAAACTCTTCTTGTGCCTTTGAAAGAACTTATTTTCATGCTTGCGTTGTCCATACCTATTTTTTTTTCCTACTTAGATTTTCCTGCTTCCTTTTTCTTATAATCTTGTTTCTCTTCACTGCTACTGCTTTCAGCTTCTGGAAAATTAGATGCATAGTGAACAAAATTTCCACAATTGAAACATTTCACTATTTTCATACCTTTGTGCTTTCTTGAGTCCTTATTGTTTCTTCTACCATAGCTTCTTTATCACTGCTTGACTCACCACTTGATTTTGGTTTCTTATATTTTATCTTCTTTGATACTTTGAAAGCTACCTCTTTCTTGGATTTGGGATCCTTTACTATTCTCGTCTCATAATCTATGAGAATTCCATGTAACTCATCCATATTCAATTGATAAATATCTCTCATCTCTTCTATAGCTAAAACTTTTCCATCATACCTCATAGGAAGTGACCTTAGTACTTTTTGAGAAACACTAGATTCTTAAATTTTGAATCCAATTCCATGCATGGTATTTACAATTTCATCCACACGAAGTAAGTATGTAGTAATATATTCCTCATATTCCATATTCAAATATTCAAACCTTTTCTTATGATTTTGTAGTTTTGCCATCTTGACCTTTTTTATTTCCCTCATAGGTTTGATTTAGTTTTTCCCATATATATTTTGTTGATTTGCAATGCATAAATTTCATAAATTATGCTTCATGTAATCCACTCAAGATTCCATTCATAGCCTTGGTATTATTCACATGCAATAGCTTACCATATTTATTTGTGGGAGGATTAGTTGTAGGTGTGAACCCATCCTCAACTGATTTCCATATCTCATATCCTTGTGCCATCAAGTGAGTCTTCATGAAGATCCATTTTGAGATGCCATCTATGTTCCTATAATATCTTCCTTCAAGCTGTTAGAATATTTTGAAGGAATCGACTTTGATACCAATTAAAGAACATATGCTTATACTGAGAGGGAGGGTGAACAATATAAGATCAACTTTTTATTTTCTTTCCCAAGAAATATTATCCAATATTATCAATGGAAATATAAATAGTAGTAATCAAAGCAATGCATAAATCATCACACACAAGAGAGACACAAATTTAATGTGGTTCACCCAATATGGGATACTCCACAGAGAAAATATTTCTTCTAAATTTTCTCAACAAATATCTTTGGAATCAATTCCCTATTACAATGTTTATGGACATCTATCCAAATGAGACACCAATCCCCTATGCTCTGATTTATGGATATCTCTCCATAGGAGAAATTTTTCCCATTTTCTCTATTTCATGGAACTTGATCCAAAAGAAATCTATATCCTCAAATAGTTCATGGATCTCTCTCCATATAATAACTCTATCTTCCCAAATGGTTCACAGATCTCACTCCATAGGAGAACTCTTTCCCCTTGCTATGTTTCATGGATCTCTCTCCATAGGAGAACTCTATCTCCTCTACCCTAGCTAGTGATCTTCTAGAAGAATTTTACCCCCACTAATTTGGATCATGGATCTCTCTCCACAGGAGACCTCTATCCCCACTACTCTAGCTGATGGATCTCTATCCACTGGAGACTACTATCCTCTTTTCTTTATTACCTCCAAAGATTGCTCTCTACTTTATCTTAAATCTATACCAAACTCTACCACTGGTCTAGAACAAATCTACTCTCTCTCTGCTCACAAATCTACACCAAAACTCTGTTCCAAGTCTAGAACAAATATGCTCTATCTCTATATCAAATCTGCACCAAAAATCTATCTTAAATCTACCCCAAGAATTAACACAAAGCTTGAACAAATCAATAATTAAATATGATCTCAATCATATTTCAAGTCTTGATAAGATTTGCTCAAATATATCCTCAAGTATTCTCAAAAACTTGATCAAAACTTGTCCTCAAGTATTCTCAAAGACTTGATCAAATCTGCTCTCAAGCCTTCTCAAATACTTTCTCAAATATACCTTCAAGCCTTCTCAAAGAGTTGCTCAAATCTGCCTTCAAGCCTTCTCAAATACTTGCTCAATAACTATCCTCAAGTCTTCTCAAAGACTTGCTCAAATCTATCCTTAAGCCTTATCAAAGACTTGCTCAAATCTTCTCTCAAGCCTTCTCAAAGACTTCCTCAAGACTGCTCTTAAGCCTTCTCAAAGACTTGCTCAAATCTGTCTTCAAGCATTCCCAAAGACTTGCTCAAATTGTTGGACATTTTGAGTCCCTAAGCTGAAATATTGTCATTGATGTCAATAGAGCAATAAATGTCAAAAGGATCTATGAAGGGTTTTTGTGAAAACCAAGGCAAGGAAAATAAAAGGTTTTATTTAAAACCATGGATAGTAGATTTGATCTGGGTTTTTCTTAAAACCCGCGTTGGGCTTTTGTTTCGTCGAAAAAGGTGCCCCGGTGATGGATTTATTTGAGTTTTAATGTTTGGTTTAAATTTTAATTATTTAAAATTTAAATTCAAATTTAAATGGAAAGTTTCCTGTCGACGTCATCATGCAAATACAATTTTAATATATTTTTTAACATCTTCAAAGTGTTATTAAACACTATATAAAGGGGTGGCAATTAAACCAAATAATCATACTTGCTCTCGTGTGTTAATTGCCTTGGAATTCGAAAGAGCTCGTGTGAATTGTTGAAAAGAAAGTAGCGAAGAAAGCACATCGATTTAGAAATCTCAAACGTGGTATGAGGCATGGTGCATTGGCGTATCAATTTTACTAAGACTGTGGGCAATGCAAATATCAGGGATTGAATCCCCTTGATGACAACGTATGGGAAGTGCTTTGGCACTTTGTCCTTTGTGGCAGATGAGGGAAGATTAAAGGCCCTTTTAGCCTTTGCTTTTCCAATGAGCACTTTGGCTTGATTGGAATCTTAGTCGTAGCTAAGATACTCACGGTGTGTGACGAATGGGGGTTTGAATCCCCTTGAGAGGTATTTACGTTTTTGCCTTTAATAATTTTTATTAGCCCTAAAGTTTGGAGTTATAAGGTATTTAATGGGAATTAAATTATATCATTAGGGCTGTGATTATTATTACAAAAGCATATTTGATTTATGTTTTATTTTTATGGAAATGGAGAATTGATTTTAGGAGAAATAAGGAGTTGTTGTTAAAGTGATTTTGAGAGATTTATTGTGGGTTATTCTTAATAAGGGTTTTTATTAAAATAGACTTTGGTGGATGTGTTTATGAAGTTGGAGTGAAAAGGGTATAAATTAAGTTATGCTTTTATTGTGATTATTTAAAAGACCACTAACCCTTATTAATATTGAAAAGGAAAGTTGTGATTAGTGTGGTAGATTTTGTGGATAAATTATTGGCATAAAAAATGTATGGGCACATTCTCCTATTGATTGTTTGTGGTGGTTGATTTCTAAAATATCATTGGAGTGAAAAGGATTAATTGAAGTTTCCTTTATGAAGATGGTTGGTTGAATGCTTCAAGGTTTTCTAATTTGTGAGTTGTATTTAAACCTTGTTTCATTAGCATTGTTGTTGAAGCCCATTGATGATGAAATGAACTTGAACATGATCTAGAAAAGAACATGAGTATCATTGTTATGTGAGACTTGAGATAAAGCATTGTTGGAAACATTTTGAGTTGGTTGATACATGCTTGGACTAGGGTTTGTGAGAAAGGATTGTTACTTGATGTGATTGGTTGAGTTGAGTTGGTTAAGCCTAGTCAAGTGGATGTGAAATGGTTGTTCAATTTCCATAAAATAAACTATTCTATATTCTGATTTGAGTTAAGATTGAGATTGAAGAATAGGACATATTGAGTCTCTAACAATTCTCTTTATGTTTCTATTGAGTTGAGATTGGGATTTGAGTATAGAACATATAAAGTCTCTAAAAAATCTCTTTATGCTTCTATGAGACTGATTTGAGTTGATATTGAGATTTAAGAATAGGACATATTGAGTCTCTAACAATTCTCTTTATGCTTCTATTAATTTGAGATTGGGATTTGAGTATAGAACATTTAGAGTCTCTAACAATTATCTCTACACTTCTATGAGATTGAATTGAGATATTGATTGTAATTTGAGTATAGAACATATTGAGTCTCTAACAATTCTCTTTATAATTCTATGAGATTGAACAAGTTCTGTGTGAGCTTGTTAAGTAGATTTGAGATAAGTCTTTGAGAAGGCTTATGGTTTTGAGTCAAGCTTTTGTAAAAGCTTACTAAATAGATTTGAGCAAGTCCAAGAGAAGACTTATTGAGAAAATTTAAGCAAGTCCAAGAGAAGACTTATTGAGCAAATTTGAGCAAGTCCAAGAGAGGACTTATTGAGCAGATTTGTGCAAGTCCTAGAGAGGATTTGTTGAGTAGATTTAGACAGGTTTTGTGTGAACCTACTGAGCAGATTTAGATAGGTTTTTGGGTGAATCTATTGAGAAGATTTAGACAGGTTTTGTGTGAATCTATTGAGTAGATTTGAGCAGGTTTTGAGAGAACCTATTGAGTAGAATTGTACTAGACCAACTGTATTGTGTTTAATGCAAGATATTGAGCAGAATTGTGCTAGACCGAATGAACTGTGTCTTGGTACAACATTAGATAAATCAAACCAATGCACAATTTCCCTCATAAAATTGATCTCAAACACCTTCACAATTTCTATCAATATCTCTCAAATTAATGTTCAAAATATTTCACAAAGATGCACTAACCTGTCTTCAACCCTAGCACAAGTAGTTCACAATATCTATCTTAAATTTCTTAAACAATTTCAAAAATAGAAGCATATATTGTTCTCAAATTATATCCTAAATGTTTCCAAAATATTCAATAATGAAGCACAAGATCCTCACTCAAATATTTACAATAATGCTTATCAAACAATCCTTTTCACTCAACCTTATGTTTCAAAACATTCACTTGAACAAACACTTTAAAAAATGATGATGTACCCATACCTCTTAATTTACTCTTATGGAGATATGTCTTCAAAAATTGTCTCACAAATAACTAATTTCTGTAAAGCCACTCCAATGGTTAGACTTCAAGATATTTTCTCAAAACATCCACATGAATTTTCACTTCAGAAGATATTTCACCATACAAAGATTACAATTAAATATCAACCACTATAACACCTTATTACTCCTATTATCTAATGTAAAATAATGATTCAACAAAAAAACCATAAATTACACATATACACCTTATACCTCCTTATTAAAACATAATAATGCACTTCAAGTTTCAGTAAGACCAAAGAAATTATCACTTCATCCCATATATCCACCAAGCACTAGCAATATGAAATTTTACCTTTTCAACCCTTTCTAAAACAAAAAAAATCAAACCACTTTACTATCCTTATGGCTCCCTAATCATTTCACATCAACATAATAAACATTAACTAACCCTTATAACTCCCTAACCAATCTTAAAGTACATGCCTTAAAAAAATTTAATTCTTCCCTCAAGTGTTGCCATCGTTGTTCAAACCCACAACCTCACTAGCCCCCACACCCTAACACAAGGAAAACACCATGTGGGATAGCTACCCACACAATCCTAAGGAGCATGTGCTCCTTCTTCTTCTCTACTGCTGACTCAAAAGACTTTGACATGCAAAAACCTTCGTGCAAATCAAACGCTGACCCTACCACCTACAATGCGCTCTGCAAACTAAGCTTGCTAGCTAGGCTACCATCCACTATCGGATGGAGTTTGGGCACCCACTGTATTAATATATACATTGCCTCAAAATTTGCATAAAACCTTTCTCTACCTCTAAGACTTTGCTGAAAACAAAAATTACAAGTCTTAATTTCTTAGGTGTTAATCGAACATTAATTTTTTGTGGATTTATAGAACATGATGGCTTGCAAACATATTAAACTTTTTATACACATTGCCCTTTAACTTTGGACATCGGATCCACTTGGAAAATTTCCTCCATGCAACTTTTAATTTTTGGCGCTATTAAGCCTTTTCAAAAAAAATATAATAATTTAAATCTAAGGTAGATTTAAATATGATACTTTTATTTGAACCTTTGGATCCTTTAATTTTTAATTATTATAATTATTTAAATCTTCATAGATTTAAATATTATAATATTTTTATTTATTCTTGGACCTTTTCTTTGGAAAACCTCTTCCTTTTTATTTCACAAACGCCACCATGGTAAAGCCATTAAATCTTTATTTTTCTTGACAAAAATGACAACCATTGTTATTAACCTATGCCATTAATTATTTGACATAAATGAAAACAATATACTCAAAACTTCAAACAATGGGCTTATCGAAGAAGCATTCGAACACCAATTAGGGCAACCCAATTTTATTTAGTCTATGGTGTTGAGGCCATCATGTCCTTGGAGCTCTAAATTCCCTCGTGCATCTCACTAGAAGAATTCATCAATGATGACGTTGTGCAACAAGCTTACCTTAATCAACTTTCTCTACTTGATGAATGATTTATTAATGCTCTTGAGAATCTTCACGTTTATCAAGATCACATTAAGAGAGCATATGATACTAAAGTACATATTTAGGAATTTTAAGTTGGTGATATTTTGTTAAAGGAGAACCAAAAAAATTCTAACTTGACTAGCCATTTGTGTGACAAATTCGTTACAAACCGGTTAGACCCATTCATTATCACACATAAATTGGGACCAAGAACGTATTGTCTAGCTACACTTTGGAGTCTTGAGGTATTTGAACTCCTTAATATTCTCCACCTATGGGAATTTTATGCATTAAAAAACAAACAAAAAACAAAAACAAAAAAACATAACTAAAGCACAAAAAAACAACACATCATTTCATTTCATCATCCACCACATTTCATTCTGCATCACCATTACATTGCATATTACCATTTATTGTACCACGCATTTGATTATCTTCACCCCTTGCATCTCAGGTTGTCTAGTCACATGTTTTTCATATTGCATTAGGAATTTTGTTCACTACACTTGCATTCATATTTTCTTTTATTGAACACTATGCATAGCACCACATTTCTACGAATGTCACTTATCTCAATATAACTTCTTTTAGCTTGGGAATACATCCCATTCCATTGTTCATTCCCATCCAAATTTCCTTTCCTTGGTGTTTGTTTACTTATCTCTTAATCCCCCTTAGTAGTTATTTTTTGATTGGTTAAATTAAATTAAAGTGGGTTTTTATTAAGGGACCCAAAACCTGATTACAACAAGTCACCAGACTTTTTAAAAAAGCTATAGGAAATGCTGCAATAAATCCCAAGGATGGACTTTAGGAAAGGCTTAAGGAAAAACTTTAGGATAGGCTAAAGAAAAGCCTTTAGGATAGGCTTAAGGACCACCTTCAGGAAGAACGCGTTGAAATCACGCCCGAAGCAGGAAAAAAATAAAAAATCCAAAAATTGAAAAGCCCGCCTAGCTAGAAAGAGAAAAGGTAGAAAAAATCAATGAAGGAACAATATTGCGTAGTTACAAATTTAAACAACCCATTAGGTGAGAAAATGCAACATCCCACATAGGGGAAACCAAAATGTAGGAAATAACAACATCCCATGCAAGGAAATATCAGAATTCAAGAAAATGCTACTTCCACATAGGGGAAAACCAGAATTTGAGCAGAAAAAATTGGGAAACCTAAAAAAACCAAAACCCTTTTGAATAGCAGGAAGGGATCTGGAAACCACCAAAAATATAGGAAGGATCTATTCAAAATCCCATAGGAGAAAATGAAATAGCAACGTAGTACTACAAGCCATGGAAAAGAGGCATAAAGGCCCTAGGGAGCCCAAGAAGAAGTCATGGGATAATGAGCTACAGGTGTTAAGTAGGTCCCTCACTAGACCAAAAGAAGTAGTAAGAACCCCAAGGCAACCCCAAAACTACCAATGAATAGCTTCAAGGAACTATAAAGGAAATCTAGTGGGATCACAACAACATGAAAAATAGAGGCCCTCCTCAAGCCACAAAAAATGTTGAAAGCCCACCACGAAGCCCACATTCGAAAGCCCAAAGAGTAGCACCATAGGAATAAACATGTGGAAATCCCTAAACCATTAAAATATTGTGAATAACTACTCATGAATCTAAAATAATACAACAAAAACCCCCAAGGACCAAAACCACCAACAACCAACTTCAAAAAACTAGTAAGAAAGTGCAACAGGATTACAGGAGCAAGAAGAACAAAGGCCCATCCCAAGCCATGAAGGAAACTGCAAACCCACCATGAAGCCCACAACTAGAAACCCAGAGAGCAGCACCACAGGAATAAACATGTGGCCAATACCAAACCATTAAGATACTGTGAAGAGCTGCTCAAGAAGCCAAACACCCAAGCTGCAAGCACCGCACCAATGAACCTTTAGAACCACAACTCCAAATAGAACCCTACAAAAAACTAGGATAGAGCTAAGAACTCCAAGGAAAAGAATACCTAAAGCAACCCAAAAATCCTAGGGAAGGTCCCAAGGATGTACCAAACCAAAAATATACTAAATAACCCTTCAAAAAAGCATGGAATAGGGCAGACAAGAGGAACAGTGACCTCCCACCCCAAGGAGATAAGGTGTCCAAAATGGTATTTCGATCAATCTACCATTCCCAATATTCCTTTCAGAATTCATTGAATACCATCTTGATATTTTGTGGTAGGGTCTTGCTTTCGTTGAACTTTGTTTATCTCAAAATTCTAATATATTTTTGCACTCTTAATTACAATTTTGAACAAGGAAATATGGCACTATAAAGTGGTTCTCACCTCTTAAGCAACCGATTTCTCTTACTCCTCCTATTATGTGCATGGTCTAAATGTTGAGAATTGACAAAAAGACAATCTCCCCTCCCCAAAATTAAAATTGCCTTGCTCCTTCACAAAATAAGAAAATCCTAAAAAGCAAAATAATCCCTTGCTCCTCCACAAAATGAGAAAAATACCCCCCCCCGAAAAAAAGAGCTTGAATCCTTGGAATTCTTAGTTTTGACAACCATGGGGTAATATCCATCGGGGCTATAAATTTCTGACTGGAAATGGAACATCCTTACATGTGGTGACATATCTATGACATTAGAAACCTTCTTGTATACTGACTAATATTAGCTTAGGGTCAAGCTACTTTTTGATGGCTTGTATTCAGAGTAGTTAAATCCAACCAAGTACAAAATTAGGATAATGAACTTCACTATGCATACACAGGGATATTGAGTAGCTGGGTCTTCCTAGTAGTTTTTGTATTTCAATTTCTTGCATGGTTAGTATATGATATTTGATTGGTCAACTAATATGTTGGAGTCCCTTGAAAGCCTTATTGTTCCCTTGTGACTTCTTGTTGTTCACCATTTGCTACCTGCATTCTTCTTCATTTCATATCTATCCTTGCTTGGATTTAATTTGAGTGTATGTCCTTGATGAAATTGTTTCTCTTGATTTGTAAATCTTATACATTCTTCAATGCCTAGACTTATTTTGTTATTTCATCTCAAATTCATTTATTATGTTCCATCATTCAAACATACATTCAAACTTTGCATTATTTTATTTGTTGTGTCATTAGTGCATCACATACATACCTACTTCTATGCATACATAATAGCTCTATCATATCACATCATTCATTAATATAACATACATGCATCATCATAATTATAAGTCTAGGTATACATCTATACTCATCTATAACTACATACATTCATCCATACTTACTTATGAATATGTGCAATAAAACCATAAAAAGAACTAATAGTCATCTCATATATATAAGAGTAAGTACATTGCATGATAAAAAATACCCATAGACTACAATATAGTGGGTCCTAAAGATCTTACGTACAAAAGAAGCTAGAATATAGGGTCCCTCCTTAGGCTGGCCCTGCACCCCCACTCTCCTTGCTATCCTCAACCTCATATCTATGATCCTGCATCACTTCCACTAGCCTATAACATCTAGGACATCTCTAATGGTGCAAATCATAGAACACGCAGTACCACTAATGGATCTCCTGATACTCGACTCTATTGACTCCACTAAGACTAAGATGTTGATAGTCATTGTAGAGGGGGAAAACTACCCTACCACGTACAATTCCCCAAAAAAAGGCTGGATCCATAGGGAGATAACCTTTCGTGGGGTGAACCGTGGGGGTATGTTGTACTCTACACTCGATGCTAGGGGGAATGGGTTCACTAGGAACAATTTAAGGACTCACTCCAAGTCCTCAGGGTATTCAAAAATATTTGATGTATTCAGTTTTTGAGAAAAACACCTAAGTTTGGCCTTTCTAGTTCTAAACTAGGAAAGATAAAGGACAATGCAAAAACAAAATATAATAGTAGAAAATAGAACGCAAGCATACAAGATCTAGCCTAATATTATTCTTTATTTTGAATGCTCACTAACCTAAACTCTTTTCACTTTTAGATGCCTAAGAATTAAATTTAGATCTAATTAGAAAACTAGCAAGATAAATTAAAACACTTAGGTTTAACCAGTGGTTAATCTTAGCTTTTGATGCCTCTTGTCCAAAGATATCAAAAATACCTGTTCCTACAAGATAATTCCAAAGAAACTACAAAAATATGATAAATTTTAGGGGGGCTACTTAGGTCGCTGTACAAAAGTCCTTGAAGGTGCAACAGTCAATCCCCTTAAGTCCTTTTAGATGAAGTTCTAAAGCAAAAGTGGAAATTGACCTTTGGATGTTTAATCATAAAATAAAAAGGTAGTAACAAAAAATAGAAAATAGAATGCAGTAGTATGACCTAAATTTAAAATGGAATGCAACAGTAAAAATAATTTCTTGAAATTTCCCTCGATGTGCTCTTGGGTAAAGTCATGCCTCGCCTGGAGCGGACACGATAATGCAGCAGCAAAGTCACACCCTGCCTAGATGGAGCACGATATCACTTTTGCAGACTGGTTTACCCTAATCTAGGCAATCGAAGTTTCACCTTGCTAATTATAGGCACGATATCACTGTAGACTAACAAAAATAAAAGTGAATGTTGGAAGCAAAATAAATTCTAGAAACTAAGTAATCAAACCCTAATGGACATCACAGAAGAAGGTAGAGAAAATTGAAGTATCTAAGCAGACACTCTATCTCTTTGAAGCACACCATGAATCCACCAAGTCACATAGCAATCCAATCCATGCAATATGAAATCCAAATCCAAAATTCATACTTTGGGGTTAGCTTCCAGTAGAAGAAGCAAAGGATGAAGAATGAGCTATCATAAAAATTTTGAGCTTAGTCAATAATTAGAATTTTGCATTAAGATCGCATATCACTTGCATATATTTTTTCTATATCCATTAAGCAAGAACATACTTCCTTTTATAGACAAAATCAAAGGGAAAAAGGCAGGAAAAATAAACCCAAATCCAATTCCAAAACACATTGGGAGGGTTTAGACCTAGGTTTAAGCAGGCCAAAAGAATAAAAATTAAAATTAAATTAAAAGTAGCAAAATCACGCCCCAGGATGACGATGTATGATATCTCTCTAGCGAAGTTGCGCCCGGTCATGACGGAGCGCGATTTCACCAAAGGCACTAAAACAAGTAATTTTAAGGGAGGAGAGGCCTATACTTACCTTAGGCAAGGGTTAGGGATCTCTTAGGGGTTCTAAGGAATATTACCCACTGAAAGTGAGTTAATTTTCTGTCTATATTTTGCCTCCTCTTTGATGCATTTAAGACCTAGTAAATGTGTCAAAGAAAGGACATAGGCACACACACTAGGAAATATCAACAAGAAGAAATGGGATGATTGGTTTAGAAGAAATGAGTGGTGCAAAAATGGTGTCATTCTGAACACTTTTAATTTTACATGTAAATCGAGGCATTAGGGACATTAATGCCTCTATAGGTTGGGGTGCCCCCTCGAGTTTTTATGAAAATGTGAAGTTTCATAAAAAATTGAAAGAAATGACATAGAAGAAGAGAGAGAAAGAGAAAAGCGACAACCGAGCGAAGAAAAGGGGTAAAAATAAAACAAAAAAAATAGGGTTTAAAAAGGTAAAAAGGGGTAAAACCATAATTCATTTTTACCATGAAGAGGAGAAAAACAAAGCTCTAGGAGATAAAAGACGATGGAACTTCTAGTTCATTGAGTGGAAACCACGAGGGGTGAGGTCAGGGCATGATAATGGGTAAGGATCACTTTTGACTCTCCTCATGCATAATTTTATCTTGTTTTTCACAATTTTTTAGGTTTTTGGAGGAATTTTGGGAAATTCACCATAGAAGTCGTTGGAAATATATAGTTGCAGATTTATTGTGACTCTATGTGTAATTATTTAATGCATGTTATTATATGTTTTTTTTTTTATTTTAACTATTTTTTAATATATGTAAACTATCATAATGCAAACTACATGAGAATGAATGAATACAAAAGGAAAGAACAAGACTGAGGAAGAAACAAAATCAGACAAGAGAAAATAAGAGAAAGAAATAAGAGAAAAGAAAGAAGAAAGTGAAGAAGATATAAGGAAGAGAAGAAGAATATAAAATAGGGGGGTCCAAAGGTCAATCATCAAAAAAGGAAAATAATGAACGATCCATAGTATAAGACTAGCGTAGGTTGCAAGGAACCAGTTTAGCAAAACACTATAGGTCATATTAACGAGATAGATAGACCCGCTATGGGTATAGCACTTGCATAAATGTGAAAAAGTGTGAGTGGATTTTTGACCTGCTATGGGTTGTTTCTCCCTTATTGAATACTGTGAGGCGATTACCCGCTAGGATGTATGTCGAGGTCTACTAAAAATGACCAAGGAGCTTATCTTGTAATGGGGTGTTGAGCCTACTGAGTCAAAAGAGAGTATGACCCTATAGAAGATCGTAAATAGTGCAATACCTACTAGGATGTATAAATATCCCATGTGGGGTGTAATATGTATAAAGATAGTATGCAAGTGCTATCCCAGATTGGGAATTTGAGAAATATTTTGTGCAACAAGAGTTTTCAACATAATGAAGAAATTGAGAAAAGGAGAAGGAGAGATCATAAGAAGAAAAGAAGAAGGAAGGAAAGAATCCCTATGGAGGATCTTGCTAGGCATCAGATTCCTAGTGAGAAGTGCAATGCATGTGAGCTATGTTCTAACTAGGTATCATCACATGCCATTGTCGCAAGATCTCTAAAAATCTATATGAGTAAGTAGTCCTGAACAATCAATCATGCATTTATGATAAGAAAACATGCAAGGTTTTTAGGTTAGATGTCAAGAAATCATGAAAGGATGACAAGCAATAATGCAATATGAGCAAGCAGGTGAATGCAATGGAAAATGAAGATGCAATTATATAATTGTTTTTTGTTTGTTTTGTTTTGTTTGTTATGGAGAGTTAAAATCAATGCAAAATATAAATGCACTATACATATTATCAAAATAAATAGGTGTACCATGAGGTTTTGGATTGAATACATCCTCAAAATCATGAAGAAGCTCTTTTAAGGCTTTTCATTCAACATTCATGGCACGATAATCACAACATTTTCTAATAGCACCATTCTTTTTAGCATAAAAGACATCATACAAAGAGTCATCATTTTTTTGAACAGAAAAATATTATTTTTAGAATGAACAAAATCAACCATATTACAAGATATTATCTTTGGAGGAAAAGAAAAATTAACATTTTTACTATCATCTATTGACAATTTTTTATATTCCATGTATTCTGCATAAGTCATAAGATCGTCATCATCCTCAAAAGGTAGAGGTTAATTTTTATTAGGTATAAAACCTATACCAAATCTCCCAGGCCAAATCTCAACATCCAAGAGTTCTTGAATACCCTTTTCTTGTGGTCCCAATCCTTTACATGCATATCCCATACTGGAAAAGATCTTCTTAGGAAGGGGATAATCATTAGTGATATAATATTGAGCAAAAGTGCGATCATTAAGAGATGGGTTGCTACCATTGAGATTCTCTTAGGAAGCCATACCTCTGAAGATAAAAGCACACATGCCAATATGTATAACACCACCCATATTATGAGGCAAGCCCATAGTTCAAGTTGAAGATGATAGCTTGGCTAGATCCATAAGAGGTTATTGAAGAAATTGATTATCATGATCCAAGGAGAAATAATGGGTTTTATGTTCCTCACTCACTTTTAAAATTTGAAGATGCTTAGAGATTTGAGATGAGGAACATGGAGAAATCATTGAAGAAATAGAAGGAAAATAATAAGAATCAATTTGAGCTAACTCTACATTTGAACAAAATTCAAATGGTCGAGGGTCATCTGAAATGGTGATAACTTGATTCTTGAATTTAAACTTGAGATACTGATGAAAAGTAGAAGGGAAAACCTTCATTGCATGGATCCAAGGTCACCCAAGAATAAGATTAAAATATGTAGGATAATGTACCACATAAAACATAGTATCCAATATTCTTGAGCCTACTTTTAAGGGGAGAGATATGACACCACAGGCCTCTAGGGACTCATTGTTGAAAGCTTTAACGATGACATCAATTTTAGTTAAATCTTCCTCTTTTAATCCAAATTTTTGAAATAATTGATATGTACATAATTTGAGGGATGAACCATTATCAATAAAAACTCACTTGATAAGAGTATCCCTAATAGGTGTGGCGATGTAAAGTGATGAATCTCCATGTAATTTTGAAGAAGGTTTATCATCATCTGAGAATGAGGCATGATGTATCCCAAAATAACCTATGGTGTTAACTATGGCATGAAGAGGGATATTTGAGGAAAAAAATTGTTGTAAAAATTTCATTAAAGAATTTTTGTGATCGAGAGATATCTGTAAAAGTTCTAACACTAATATCTTTGCTGGAGTACTAGCTAACTGCTTTTGAAGATCAAATGAAACCTGTGATTGTGGTATCAACACTATAGGCGGAATCTTTGTAGCTGAATTTCTTCTCTAGTTCTCATTTAAAAATGAATTGGATTGAGATACTAAACTTTATCCTTGTTGATGTTGTTGATTCGGAGTCTGTTTCCTTGTAATTACCCCAACCATACCAACCATGTTGCCATGGTGTAGAGAATAATTTTGATGAACCACCTGATTGGCTATTTGTTGCTCATGCTTAGGTAGGGTATCCTTAAATATCCCCATGTTTTGATTTTTTGTTGGAACTTGTTGAGTAGGAGTTTTATTACTTGTTTATTGGAGATTTCCTAAATCAATGTGTCCTACATCAATCAAGTCTTGATCCACATGCTTTAAATTATTACAAGTGTTTGTCCAATGTCCTTCTACCCTATGGTAAGTGTAATATTAATTTGCCTTATACAAATGAGCTGTAGTATTTGACCATCTTACTGGAGGTAATTCAATTGCCTTAGCATCCAATAATTATTTTAAAACTGCTTCCATAGGCATATTAAGTCTTGTGAAATTCCTTTGAGGAGGCTTCTGAAGTACAATATTTTGTAGGTTGTTATTGACATTGTTAACAGACCTACTTGTTGTGACTATTTCACAACTAGCCCCAAAGCTTGGGGACCCACATTTTTTTTTATAAATTTTGGTGTGGTTTTTGTCTTTTTCTTTTTTTTTATAGGTTTATTAAAGTGTTTATAATTCAAACATTAACTTTTGGGTTAATTCATGTTTAAAAAAAATAAATAAACTAAAAAAAGGAATTAAAAAAAAAAAAAAAAAAAATAAATAAAATAAATATATATATATATATATATATATATATATATATATATATATATATATATATATATATATATATAAACAAATGAACATAAAATAAAAACAAAAAAATAAAA
Source organism: Wollemia nobilis (assembly GCA_028583015.1). Taxonomy (NCBI): domain Eukaryota; kingdom Viridiplantae; phylum Streptophyta; class Pinopsida; order Araucariales; family Araucariaceae; genus Wollemia; species Wollemia nobilis. The sequence continues at coordinate 1,003,517 of JAQPPZ010001119.1, read as the reverse complement.
ATAAAAAAGGGATAAGATATTATATATATATATATATATATATATATATATATATATATATATATATATATATATTTTTTTTATATATATATTTCATGGTGGCCACATATAACTCTTAAAGCTTTTAAAGCACTTTTATTTAGCTTTAAGTAGTATGTAGTGGTAGGATTGTTTTTTTTTAGCTTTTTTGTTTTTTTTTAAGTTTTAATTTTTAATTTTTCCATGTTAGTTTAAGTAAAGTTTAGTTTTTGTTTTTTTTAACGTGGGTTTTTTGCAGGGTATTGCGTATGGAAGAAAGGAAGAAGGAAACGAAAAGCCATGGAGGAGAAACGAAAAGCGTGGAGGAAAATCTTAAAATACCCATCGAAATGCATGCACAAAGGGGACGGAACTTTTTGGGCATGGCCAAATGGGAGGATTTTGGCATGGCCGCATTTGTAAAACTTGGATTTTAATTTTAATGGAAAAGCTTCTATTCAGAAATTTTAGGCCTTGTTAGCAAGAAAGAATGAGAAATTTTCTGCATGCTCTATTTTAAATGTTTTATGTTTCTCCTTCCAAATTTCAGACTTGTATGTGAAATTTATGCCATTGTTTTTGGGTTATTTCATGTGAATGTCTGCAATCTGGAAATTATTTTAAACCCTAGGAGCCAGCACCTAGTTTACTTTGATCGTGTTTGTTTGCAGGTCAAATAGGCGAGGTTGCATGTATGAAACTCTCACGTATTCGGTTTTGCAGGACGGGGTGCTATCAAACTGAAGGAGCTTTTGCATTGCTGCATTTTCAGCAATTATTTTGATGCAAATTTTAATTTTCTGTTTCCAAAAATTTTAATTTCAGAATTTTTTCCTATTTTCAGGCATTAAAATAAACATTAAAAAAATTTCAAAATCTAAAAATGATTTCACCATTGCGTAGATTATAATTCATACTTCCAATACGCACTTTGAAATTTCATTTTCGGAGTTTTTTAGTATTTTTTAAAATTCATCGAAGTTGTTGTTTTGTCACAGATTTTAAAAATCCGAAAATAGAAAATTTCCATTTTAAGGTCAAATTTCATTTTTCCAGTTTTGTTTTGCATTCATGAGCCTATGATGACATTCCCTTCATGGAAATTCCAATTTCATTGAAGGGGTTATGTTTTACGGCATTTTCACAAATTTCCATTTCGGGCCTAAAATTACCCTTTCTTCATAAAAATTCCAATTTTATGAAAGAGGGATAATTTGAGTACTACATTGAAGGTCTTTTCCTTAAAGCACTTAATTGTTCATCTTGATGAAAATTTGATTTCATTCAAGAGGGATAAGTTAAAGTGACATTTTGAAGCTATATTTGAAGACCCTATTCATCATTGAGGATTTAATGCAAGATAAAATCTATCTTAAAACCATCAAGATAAAAGGAATTAAAGCATTACATCGTGGTCATATGAGGGCCAACTCACATTTAATTTATCTTGGTTCAATGAATAATCACTAAAGTTTCATGGTAAAATAAACCAACATTGCCCCTTGTTTACAGTTACTTGCAATCACTAAGGTGTTCCAAGCATTTAAATTGAATATCTTTATTTGATGCACATATGCAAATGCTAATATAACAAGAACCTTGGAGAAGTTGTTTGTTTAACTTCTTTGCAAGAGGGGATTTGGAACCCGAATCCTACGGGAGAGTGTGCTTTCACAATTGGGTGAAAACACCACTCAACACTACTATCATTGTTGCCTCCTATATTCTTATTCTTATGTTAAGAATTAATTGGATTATCTTCTTAAACCTTAAGTTGAACTCTTGTAATTAGAGCTTGTTCCACTTTTCTTTCTAACTCAATTGTTTGATCTAAAGATGTGACAATAGTAGTTTCTAGAGCATAAGATAATTGTTCTTGCAAATTACCAATAAATATATCAAGCATATATTTCTGAGACATAGGTTGTCTTAATCGGCCAACTAAACTTCTTAAATGAGTTAAAAATTCTTAAAAGCTTTCTTCTTTACTTTTTTTTTAAATCATATAAATCTCTCATAGTCACTTCCTTTTCAATGTAAGCACTAAAGTTATGAACAAACATCTTTGTAGTCTTCTAAAATAAATTCAAAGAATAGTTGGAAAATCGATAATACCATTCTAATGCCACTCCAGTAAGACTCTTTGGAAATGTTTTCAATAAGAGCTTATAATCATAAATAAGATCATGAAAAGCTATCATGAATCCTCTTATATGCTCTATTGGATCTTCAGTCCCTTTATAGATTGGCAATACTAGCATAGGAAAATGATTAGGATAAGGTCTAGGAACAACAATAGGATCCAATGGCTAACTACACATTTATTTATAACTTTATGTAAACCCTGAAGGTTGAATCATGTCCATCCTTGAAACCAATAGATTCACAACACTTTCCAAATTCTGCACCTCTGTATTACTATATATGTTTTCTAGACTTCCCAAAGGAGGAAAGTATGCATGTTGAATCCTGATGTTTGATTCAAATTTTGGATAGTTTAATAGTATGTAGCACTTTGTGGATAGCTAACATTTGGTGGAATAGAAGTAATGGTGTTGATATTGGCATGCTGAAGGAAATTAAGAATAATTTTATTGGGCCATTACCAGTTAGAGAGACTTGCAAATTCCCTCCAACATTGGTGGTATTAGTAGTAGCACAAGTCACTTGGTTCTTATAATTGTTTTGATGCAAGGATTGAGATGTAGGAATGCCATGATGAAGCCTAGGAGACCTATTGGTAGGGGAAGGGGTAGCATCCTATTTTTTAATAAGAGCTTCCCATTCTACATATTCCAATAGTTTTTCCTTATGAGATTTCATGAATTACCAAATGTGATTAAATGATGAAAAAACATAACTAACATTAGGTACAGCAAAAGGATCAAGATTAGTTTTATTTTCCATATCTACCTCTTCTTTCTCTTCTAGATCTACATTAGGGTCTTCTATATCAATATGATCATCTTCCAAAGGAACATAATGATTCTCTATTTGTTTCCTCTGGCTTCTAAGGAAAGGAGCCATTAGAAGTAGTGAAAAGCAAATAGGGGAAAACACTACCAAAAAACTTTAATTATTTAAATATTTTTCAAACAAAATTAATGATATTGCTTAAATTTTAAAATAAAAAGGAGGTTTTCATGTTGGGTTCATCAAATATGTAGAGGGGGAAAACTGCCCTACCATGTACAATTCCCAAACACAAGGCTGGATCTCCAGGGAGAGAACATTTCGTAGGGTGAACCACGAGGGTATGTTGTACTCTACACTCAGTGCTAGGGGAATGGGTTCACCAAGAACATTTTAAGGACTCACTCCAAGTCCTTAGGATATTCAAGAATATTTGATGTATTCAATTTTTGAGAAAAAATACCTAAGTTTGGCCTTTCTAGTTCTAAACTAGGAAAGATAAAGGACAATATAGAAATAGAATATAATAGTAGAAAATAGAATGCAAGCATACAAGATATAGCGTAATATGATTCTTTATTTTGAATGCTCACTAACCTAAGGTTTATTTTAGAAAACCTTTAAAGTAGAAACATACAAAATAAATGTATAAGAATTATCCCTAGATGTAAACTAAATGCTTTTCACTTTCAGATGCCTACGAATTAAATTCATATCTGATTAGAAAACCAGCAAGATAAATCAAAACACTTAGCTTTAACTGATGGTTGATCCTAGCTTTTGATGCCTCTTGTCCAATGATATCATAAATACCTATTCCTACATGATAATTCTAAAGACACTACAAAAATGTGATCAGTGTTAGGGGGCTTTCTTAGGCCATTGTACATAAGTCCTTGAAGGCACAGTAGTCAATACCCCTGGGTCATTTTAGATAACCTTTTAAAGTAAAAGCAAAAATTGACCTTTGGATGATTAATCATAAAAAAAAATGTAGTAGAAAACATAAAATAGAATGCAGTAGTATAACCTAAATGGAAATTGGAATGCAACAGTGAAAAAAATCTTTAAATTACCCCCAGTGTGCTCTTGGGAAAAGTTGTGCCTCACCCAGAGTAGGTGTGATAACACAACAACAAAGTCATACCTTGCCTAGATGGGGCATGATATCACTTCTACAAACTAGTTTTCCCTAATCTGGGTAAGTGAAGTCACACCTCACTAATTTTGGGTGCGATATCACTGCAAACAAACAAAAAATAAAAGCGAATGCAGGAAGCAAAATAAATACCATAAACTAAGTAATCAAACCCTGATTGACATCATAGAAGTAGGCAAAGAAAATTAAAGTATCCAAGCGGGCACTCTATCTCTCCAAAACACACCACAAATCCACCAAGTCACACATCAATCCAATCCATGTAATAGAAAATTCAAATTCAAAATTCACTCTTCGGGGTTAGCTTGCAGTAGAATAAAACAAAGGAAGAAGAACGAGCTATCATAATTTTTTTAGCTTAGTCAATAATTAGAATTTCACATTAAGATCGCATATCACTTGCATATATTTTTTCTATATCCATTAATAAAGAACATCCTTCCTTTTATATACAAAATCAAATGGAAAAATGTGGGCAAAATAAACCCAAAACCGATGCCAAAACATGATGGGAGGGTTTAGACCTAGGTTTAAATAGGCCAAAGAATAAAAATAAAAATTAAATTAAAGCTAGTAAAGTCATACCCTAGGATGATGGTGCGTGATATCCTAGCAAAGTCACGCCCGGCCATGACAGAGCATGATTTTGCAAAAGGCACTAAAACAAGCAAGGTTAAGGGAGGATAGGCCTATCCTTTCCTTAGGCAAGGGTTAGGGATCTCTTAGAGGTTCTAAGGAATATTACCCACTAAAAATGGGTCAATTTTCCATGTCTACAGTCATGATGGTAGTACCCACCCAATCTATCCATCTCATCCTCTAATCGCACTACATAGTCTTGCTTTATTTGATACCAAGTATAATATATGGTCATCCTAGTCTACAATTGTATGACCTTTACTTGTAACCTGGTCACCTCCTCTATGACCCATCCAGTCATGGATGGCTGAGCCCACTCAGCTACCAAAGATGATACCTGAGTCTGTAGAGCATATCACTCTTCCACAAGCCTATATATCTTCTCCTAAGGGCTTTGAACCTAGGCTTGTAGGGTATCTCTCTCCTCCTCCTAGCCCTACAAACACTACCTATCCATCATATAATGGTTCTACTCTATAGCATGATTTGTATCTCTCTCTCTCTATTTGTTGACCCTTAAGGATGTTCACCTGCTCTTTCAAAGTCATGATTTGCTTCCATGGGTCCTCCTCATCCCTATTATCATCCCCACAGTTCCTCGTAGGTATCTCTACATCCTTTGTAGCTACTAATTATCCACCCAAATCTCTATCCACTCGATGATGCACTTATCATTGTAGTGGCTCCTTTATTACATTAGCCTTCTCCTCTTATCTGGCCATTGTTCCTCCTTAAAACTATAAATATATCCATAAAGCATCATACTTTAGTTTAGTCCTAGGATCCTCTACATCTACATCTACTAGTTCTTGATATAACTCCTCAGTCAGTAGCTTAGGTTGTGGCCATGCCAACTGGACCTTGATGTCCCTCAATATCTATATAATTGTAACCTCAAGCATCCCTTATGTTATCCTAAACTATCAAGTCATTCACAAGCATTGAAAGTACTCATACTCTATCCCATGCCATCCAATAAATCATCTACCATGTTGTACTCACCTCAGGTGTATAACATCCTTAACCCATGTTGATTCTCTCATCCATGGTCTCCATATAACATCCTTTGGTCATACTTTAGCCCATGCATCCGTATAATGCTAAAGAATTCCCTAATATAGGTGTATCTTACCCTTCTATCAATCATGATATCAATGCATCACATATGGGACCTCTTTGTCCATGTCCCTATGTGCCTCCCATGGCAATCTAGTTGACCGCTTCACCCAAAAATACTTCCATCCCAATATCTATTGAAGGAAGTTGCATCTGAATCCCAATCAGTCCTACTGGCATATCTCATACAGCTCATTGTGCATTTGTTCTAACAAAGTAGAACCCCATACCATAATCTTGGGCTCCTCCACCAAATCCATCACTAGGTCTAGTAGGTTCCAGGGGAACCTCATACCTAACAAGTCTAGAAAAATTAAGTGAGACATAAATGACATAAATACTACCTACCTAGTGATGAGTAGCCCTATATAATAATTGGTGTTCACCCTCATCCTACCAATATCCATATTGTAATCAATATACCACCAATGCTCTTGGTGGACTCTCTACAACACTGTCTCTCACTCACTAGTCGCCATGATCACTATCAAATTTTCCTCTATCAAGACTCATAGAATATGATACATATACTCCAAAATTATGGTGATCTCTTGAGTTATCATGTCAAAAATATTCATCTAACTATCCCATATATCAATAAAAGCCATCAAGTAGGCTTGATCTATGTGAACCGACTCTAATCGAGACGTGTTGTAATTTTATGGTATTTAGCCACTCCTAATTAGCCCCTAACGACATTTCATGCACTACCTTGAATGTTTGGGTAAATTTATGTCAGGCTCTAGCAATCTACCACCACAAACTATTTTTCAACAAAACAAAAACAATCATCTCAACTAGAGACAATCACAAAAAACCCGTCTTGACCCGAGACAGTCACTCAAAACCATATCGACCTGAGATTGTCACAAAAACCATATCGATCCAAGACAGTCATACTAAAATATCTCATACTGATATGGACCTCATTTCACACACCAAAAATATACCCATAAAAGAGAAAAAAATAATAATAAAAATATCTACCCATCACTCCCTGGAGGTAGCAAATCCACCTCCCAGAAGAAGAGAAAGTGATCCATGGATTTGCATAGTTTTGTTGAGTTTTGCTCAATTTTGATTAAAGTGTACAAGTGTCAAAATGTACAAGCAAAGAGAAAACGTACAAGGTTGCACATGTACGATGTGAAATGAAATGAAATTAAGTTGAAATGTGCATTTGGGGTTAATTTGATAAAAATCGAATTAGACCTTAATAAACCTTGTAAAAATATTTGTTTTGGAAATCCATTGGGAATGGCAGTTGTAAATGATGTGATGCTTCAGAAACCACTTTGGAATGGTCTGGGCATGCATTATATAGCCCCCTTATTCATTTTTTTGTTGTTCATTCATGTTCATTAATTGTTTACTATTGAAATATTAATATAGAATTCATGGAGTATGGATTGTGGAGTAGAATTATTGTTCATTGTTGAGATGGTAATGAATGATGGAATGATATTGATAATATGAATATGACAGTAATTTTCCTCATTTCCTTGTCCTTGTGAATTCTCCCATATGTTCTGGTTGTTGCAGGTTGTGTAGTTAATGTTTGGTACATAACTTGGCATGTATATGGATGGAATTGCATTGTGAATGATCCTGGTTAACCTACAGACTTGGTGTGAAGCATGGAATGGATTATAAGATGAGTTACAACTATATTTTGATGTTTTCCAATAGTTGTACGATTTTTGGAATCATCCATGGTAAATATAATTCATTGCTAGTGGTTTAGGGTTTGCATGTTATGGAGAATTGGAGCAATTGAGGCATAGAAACTTCCCAAAATATATCTTGGAAGGATTGATGATGCAAGGTGATAGATCTGAATATTAGTTGCAGCAAGGGTTCATACAAACCGTACAAGCATAGTTCCAAATCGTACAAACTATTTTATTACCCGATTTGGTAATAAAAGCTGCAACCCAATTCTACCAAATAAGGAAATATTGCTAGTTTGAGGAAATCGATTACAAAACTGATCGATTTGACTTAAAAAACCTATTCCAGTTAGTTGGTTGAGTACCAAATCATACCAGGTATAGGGTTGTATGATTTGGATCATACAACTATATGATTTGGTGATCGTACAAGCTATTTTGGCAAGTTGAACTAGTGTACGATGAAGACCATATAGGTTGTACGACTTGTGCAAGTTGGGTTTTGATATCTTGTGGATCATTTCCATAGCTTCTAAACTACCTCCCCATTAGGAATACTACACCACTACCATCTACATTTGGCATCATTGCCTTATCAAACTTTGGCATTTTTGTTAAAATGGGTCAAAAAGTGTTGTAGTCAAGAAGATCGTACAAGTGATAAACTTGAGTACACAAATTGGAGGTGAATGATAGACACCAGTCTACAAAGGTATAGGAGATGGGATCAAGGAGAGGAAATCCTAGTTAGAAGGAGCATAAGAATTTCTCAAAGGAGGAACATGAATAATGTTGAACACAATACATATGAACCAGTGATAGAGCAAGTATGGACATCTGATGAAGCAAAGATTGAGAGGTTGGATACATTGTTGATTGATATGGAAGATGAGGAATAAGAAGCACCTAGATTCGAGATGAGCATTGATGTAAGAGAAGGTATTAACGAGGAAACTATGTGAGAATTAAGGGAGTGGATGGTAACACCTAAGAAAGTGGTAGATTGGTTGCAAAGGAGTGCGATGGATGGGAGTCAGGCACCAGAGCAACAACACACGAGGTCTTAGGAGGAAGGACCAAGGCCATGACCTACACACCAGTGAAGGAGGTCATGGAGTGAAGATGCATGGGAGATCGGTAGATGACTATTCAATGAATATAATATTCCTCAAGTAGATGATTCCGATGAGGACCAGCAAAGTGAGTCACCTATAAGGTGGAATCAATCAAGGATTCTAGGTGATACTTCATCAAGTGAAGAAGAAGAAACACCACCAATGGCCCATGTAGGCAATCACGTAGGAAAATAAATATGCCCACCCTTTATGGGTGAAGGCAAGGAAGACCCGACAAGACACATCGAGACATGTATAACCATCTGGAGAGAAAATGGTGTAGACCAACTAGATGAATGGTTATGATTATTTCCTACTATATTATGAGGATTGGCCATAGATTGGTACCTAAAAAGGTAAAACACACCAAACTTCCAAGCATGGAATACAATGAAATATGAATTCATTGAGGAGTTTCACCCCTTGAAGGATGATGGAGATATCATCACTGAACTTTGCACCACTAAATAAAAAGTTGATGAGGATGTGAAGTCATACAACCATCGATTGAAGTAGTTGGTGGACAAGATGCAAATGCCTCTAGCAGATGTGCTAGTAAAATGATGGTTTGTAGATGGGTTTCTACCCAGATACAAGAAGAATATGAAGGTAGTGCCATCAACTACATATGAAGAAGCCTTAAAATATGCAAAGAATTTTGAGAGTGAGGCCAAACAAACAATCATGAGGATGATAACACATGTAAGATGTGATGATTTAGAGAGTGAGGAATATGATACAATCCAACAGACTGTACAATAATTTTGGAGAGAATTTATCAAATTAATTAAAGAGGTGAAAGAGAAATTCAAGCAAGATAAAAAGGACATCTGGTGTATAGATTGCAAGTTTGAAGGTCACATGAATGTGACTTGTCCTCCCAGTGATTATTTCTAAATTTACAATGTGCTTGGGCATGAAGTGATACAATATCCATTTAACGCAAAGGTGCATCCATAGGTTCTCTCTATCCAAGAATAGGAGGAGAAATTAAAACCTCAAGTGAGTGGCTAACAAGCCACTAGTGGTGGTTATAGGAATAATCATAGAGGGGGAAGATAGTATCAAGGCAATCGATAAGGAGGATAGAGTCACTTGTAGTATGATTTAGAGGGGAGACCAATCATACAATGTTATAATTTCTAGGAATGGGGGCACTTTGTGAAGAACTATCCTTTACCCCAAAAATAGGAGATACAACAAATAAACACTACACACATGTGTAGATGGTGTGGTCTAGGGAACCACAAGGAAGTAAATTGTCCAAAGTAGGTGAGTTCTAGTAACTTATAGAACATGAATTTTTTGGACATAGAGGTACCTCTAGTTAGTGAGGAGATCAAAGAAGTACTAGCCATAACAAGGAACTAGGCTAGGAAAGACAAGTACCTAAAACCTACCAAAGAAAAGAAGTGATGGCAAGTGGCAAAGAAGGTACTTGATGAAGAAGCAAAGAAGGCAAAAGAATGGAGAATAGTGGAAGAAAAAGAGTTAAAGAAACCATTAGAAGACATAGTGGTTGTGCAAAATTTGGTAGCACAAGTTTTAAATATGATTATTGAAATTAATATGGCAAGCTTGCTAGAGGCCATCCCATCATTGCATAAAGTGATGGTGGAAGATTTGAAACCTCATAAGGTGATGGAGGTAGAAAGCCAACCAATCAAAGAAGAGGAACAAAAGAATTATTTTATGGACCCCACCATATTGATGATTGATGTTGGGAAGAAACCCGCATTGGTCCATATGGAAATCTTAGGGCATAGATTGATGCAAGTCATAGTAGATGGAGGATCTAGCGTTAATGTGCTACCTGAGAAGACTTGGCAAGAACTTGGTGCTCCATCCTTATGGGCACCTAGCTTCTAGTTATATGGTGCTGACCAATATGGAATAGAGACAAAGGGTGTCTTAACTACACAATAAGTCAAAATAGTTGACCAAGAGTTTGTCTTGGATTTCATTGTGATTACAATGCAAAAGCCAACATACGATGCTTTGTTGGGGAGAGGATGGCTAAGAATAGCCAAAGTTAATCACAACTAGGGAAAATATCATATCACTTTTAAGAAAGGATAGCATAAATATATGATCAATTTGAATAACTAGAGGATTAGTGAGGATATGGCCATGATTGATGAGTCAGGCAGTTCTTCTGGTGATGAAGGTTATGAACCTAATGAAGAAGGAATGTTGTACCTAGAAGACTATAGCGAAGATGAAACTCGATCTGATAGTGGACTACTCCATTGGAAAATGGAGGAGTACAAGGTTTTTCAGCCCACCTACCTCTGTATTAACATAGAGGAGACCACAAAAAAACAAGATGAGATGAAGGTCAACTTGGAACCTCAGAAAGAGGAAGAGGAGAAATGGTCATTTCCTAAGAGCTTTGCAGAATACATAGTAGGAGATGCTAAAATTGATGTGAGACCAATGCATCCTATGAATGTGGAAAAGGTAGTGATGGAGCCTACAAATATTAAGTATGAAGGACCTCGGATGGTGGATGTAAACCTAGGAATAGAAGGAGAGCCTAGGATGATCCACTATGGCGATGACTGGGACCCAATATTGAAAGCAAATACTCTTTAAGATATTCTTGGAGTACAAGGATGTCTTTGCATGGATGTATAAGGACCTGAAGGGGGTACCACCTGAGCTATGTGTCCACAATATTACACTAATTCCTGAGGCACAACTAGTGAGAAGAAGACCATATAGGATGAATCCTAAGTATGCCACATTGGTAAATATAGAAATTGAAAAGATGTTAGAGGTAGGCATCATTTTCAGAGTCATTACCAGTGAATGGGTTTCACCTATTATGGTCACTCTAAAGAAGGAAGTGGATAAAATCTAAATATGCATAGACTTCAGGAGTCTGAACGTAGTGACAATTAAAGATCCCTTCCCTATTCCCTTCACAGACTCCATTCTGGAAGAGGTCATAGGACATGAAATCTATTCATTCTTGGATGGGTTTTCTGGGTATAACCAAATAAGCATCATCGAGGAGGATAAATTGAAGACCACATTCATCATAGAGAATGGCATCTATGCATATAATCGAATGCCATTTGGGCTATGTAATGCCCCTGCTACATTTCAACGTATTATTCTATACATATTTGATCAACTAGCCATAGGAAATTTCAAGGTATTCTTGGATGATTGGTCCATCTATGGAAAGATCAAAGATCATTTACCTGGTCTCAGTGAGTGCATGAGTAGGTGTAGGAATGCACAAATCTCCCTAAATCTAGTAAAGTATTTTTTGATGGTACCATATGAGAAACTATTGGGACATATAGTGTGCAACGAAGGGTTGAAGACCGATCCTAATAAAATCTATGTCATACTACACATGGAGGAGCCATATGATGTGAGCTCTTTAAAAACCTTCCTAGGATCTACAGGATACTATCAAAGGTTTATCAAGAATTATGCGCATGTGTCCTACCCACTAGATTCTTTAACCAAGAAGAATATTCCCTTTAGATGGATGGAGGAGCACCAAGGAGCCTTTGAGGAGTTAAAGGCTAAGCTAGTCAGTAGTCCCATTTTGGTGTTCTTAAATTGGGATAAAGAATTCCATGTCCATATTGATACCTCAAACTTTGTAGTTGGATGTGCATTGGCATAGGAAGGATAGTTTAGGTTGGATCAACCTATATTTTTTGCAAGCCACCTATTGTCAAGGGTAGAGAGAAATTATAGTACAATAGAGTGAGAGGCTCTAGGGATGGTATATGTAGTATATAATTTTAGGCATTACCTATTGGTAAACCCTTTTGCCTTCTATGTGGACCATCAAGCTTTGTTGTACTTGATAAATAAGCTAGTTATACAAGGATGAGTCAGTAGGTGGCTCATCACCTTACAAGAGTTCATATTTTGAGTAGTGGTGTGACCTAGAAAGAAGCATGTGATTGTAGACCAGTTGTCTTGAATATGATCAGGAGAACCAGTAGGAGTGAGGATTCTAGATGAATTCCCTGATGCCCAATTATTTGCAATCAATGTTGTTCCATCATGGTACAAGTTGATTGGGCAATACCTATCCATAGGGGAGTTGCCACAAGAGTTGATGACAATAGAGAAAAATAAAGTAATCATAAAGTCAGCTCCTTTCCAGTTGATAGTGGGATTGTTGTACAAATTAGGAATTGATGGTATCTTAAGAAGATGTGTAATGGATGAGGAAATTAAAGTCACATTGAAAGAAGCTCATGAAGGATTGGTAGGAGGACACATGGGACCCGATGCCACTACTCAAAAAGTACTCTTAGTAGGACTATGGTGGCCCATAATGTATAATGATGCAAAGGAATATGTGAGAGCATGTGATACTTTCTAGAGAGTGGGAAAGCTAGTGCGAAGAGACTTTATGCCATTACACCCATCACAACCCTAAGAACTATTTGAGAGGTGGGGGTTGGACTTTGTTGGACCACTGAGAACAACTCATAGGAGGAAGTGTCGGTATATCATGGTAGCCATTGAATACCTAAAAAATGGGTTGAGGCATGGGCACTACCAGATAACTCGATAAAAAGTATAACATGATTCTTGTATGAGCAAGTAATTACAAGATTCGACATCCCACTACAAATAATGAGTGATCATAGAGGTCACTTTGTGAATGAGATCATCAAAATATTGATGACTAAATTTAGAATTTGGCACTCCTTGTCTAGTCCATATTACCCAAGAGCTAATGGGTAAGTGGAAGTGACTAACAAGGTATTAGTGTCAACATTATACAAAACTTGTGGAATAGAGGGAGCATATTGGGAGGAAATGTTACCATCTATTCTTTGGGTATATCAAACTACCTTTAAGCCAATGATAGACCATACACCATTTTAGCTAATGTATGGTCAGGAGGTAGTAGTGCTAGTAGAATTCTTGGTACCAAGCCTATGGATAGTGGTGGAGCATCACTTAGGGGACCAAGAGAGTATGGAAGAATGACTAATAACATTGATTAAGCTGGATGAGAGAAGATTCATGGCACAATGGGTGATCGAAGTGGCCTAGAAGAGAAGAAATTTGTGGCATGACAAGCATCTTCAAAAATTAGAACTCAAGTAGGGTGACTTAGTTCTAAAGTTTAATGGAAAATGAGAAATCAAGTTGGGTAAGTTAAAAACCTTGTGGCTTGGTCCCTTCTGAGTTGTAGAAGTAAGGGATAATGGAGTAGTTAAATTGTAGAACTTGAATGGGATGGAAGTGCTAGATACTGTAAATGGTTTGAAGTTAAAACCCTACAAAGTATAGTGTTTGTTTATCATCATAGAAGAAGTTGAATGAAGACAACAAGCCTAGTCCAATGACTAGAAAGTAGAATTCAAGGCCCACCATGGGAGGACCTTGACATGGGACTCACACGCCTATTCATATAAGGGGAGGAGATAGGACCAATTATTGAACAAGAAGAGTTGGTACCTCGACCCGATGAGAGGAGGACACGAGTCCATGTAAGGTTTGTAGATGGGACTGGAAGGCTTGAGGAAGAAGATGAAAGAGGGATTTCTCCAAGGGAAAGAAGGAATCTAGAGGATCAAGGGATGGTGTATCCATAGTTGGAGTATAGGGAATTACCCCAACCATTAGAATATTAAAGAAGAATGAGACTAATGGTCTGATATGTGGATAGGATGGATAACTTTGATATGGAAGCTCTAGAAGAGATAGGAGGTGACACCATGGAAGATGAACTCATCGAATTCTCTCCATTAGCTTAGATAGGACTATTGCAATAGAGGATGTGATACTAGATCTAATAGTTGCAAGAGGAGTATGAAATATTGCAAGGTCACACTACAAGACTTTGAGAATGAACTATCCAAGACTTGGATGATATGATGCAAATGATGGAGGAGCAAAGAATAGTGAGGTCACAAGAATTAGAAGGCAAAGGGAAGGAACATGAGATGACACCACAAGTGAGTAGTTCATGCCATGATGGTGCAAGTATGAGTAGAGGAGAAAACTCATAGAGAGCACCTCATGGGATATCCAATGACCCATCAATAGTAGAAGAATATGAGGATATAGCTTGGTGAGACATTGAAGAAGACATTGCACCACCTAGACCACAAGGTAATATACATGAGGATTCAAGTGAATCTAGTGATGGGGAGTTGCCTTGGCTAGTAAGAGAAGAAAGTTTTGATATTGGTGATGATGACTTCTTAGAACTACCGATACCTCATGTGCGGCCTGATCCTGAGACCTACGCAATCACTTATCGGTAGTTGAGGCAACAAAGGAGAGAAGTATGAAGACTTCAAAGATTAATGACCTTACTAGTAAATTGGTCAGAATAGAGAGATGATGATCGTAATGATTCTAGTTCTGAGTTTGATTTCTTGGAACCATATAGGGAGACTCTAGAAAATGTGTCTCCATAATGATATTGGGAGCAAAGGTGATGGACATGTTGACTATTATATGTGGATCATAGAGTGAGAGCACTACAATAGTTGTCACCTATAACACAAGGAAATGAAGGTCACTTGGCCAATATAGAATTGGTGGATATAACCCTAGTAAGAAATCAATAAGAACCCCTAAGACAATAGTAAGGTCATGGAGGGGGAGTATATCCACTAAATATTGGGAGGGGTAGAGGATATTTTCCACCTAGAGGAGGTAGAGGATGAGGAAGGATTCGACCCCCTACTCCTAGATGGTTGAGAGATACACCATTAGCCTATTTGAATTGGACCAAGAACTTGCAAGGCATCCCTTAGTTGAGAGGGATTGTACCCAACCTAAGAGGAAGACAACCATGGGGATGACATCCACTAACCCAACCTAGACCAAGAAGAGTGGAAACTAGAAGAGGATGGGGCTAGGAAAGGGAAGTCCCATGGAATGTTCACAGAGGTCCTGTATCAAGAGGATGTGGTCGGGGAAGACCTATGCAAGGAAGAGGCCTTATCGATAGAGGAAGAGTACGCTTTGTCGATGAAAGGAGTCAAGGACTACAAAGAACTCATTCACCAAGCTTAGAAGCTGATTTGATATGAGGAGATAGGTAGAGAAGTCACTCCAATGATAATGGATCAGTGAGAGCAACCCTACCTCATGGTCAATCAATAGAATGATGAGAAGAAGTATTGCCAAGAGGGAGTCCTACACATTGTAATTGCATGATTCCAAACTGTACACATGGTAATCAAAGAGAAGGAGATCAAATAGAGGTTAGTTGGCACCTAATGACATGATCACCCATAATGTAGAAGTGGGCAACCCAACTGATGAGTCAATATATGGCATCGTACAAGTGAATGTCACTGTACGATTCCCATGATGGTAAGCATCAAAATAGTTATTGAAAAAAATAGAAAAATATCTTAATTGTGAAAATCCTTTGGGATACAATTAAGATGGAAGGGGTTGAAAATTAGAAATGGTGGCCCCTTCTGGAAAAAAAAAGAAAAAAAGAAATTATCTTAATTGTGAAAATCCTTCGGGATGCAATTAAGATGGAGGGTGGTTGAAAATCGGTAAATGATGACCCCCTCTAGGAAAAAGAAAAAAAATAAAAAGAAATAAAAGAGGCAAGAAAAGGACAAAATAGGGAAAAAGACAAAATCGCATGCACCAAGGTGATGAGTTGTCAATCATCAACATGCAGAGGAGCTAAGGTGGTAGAATTTAGGAATTAAGATGTTAGGGTTTAAAAATTATATAAAGCAAGCACCATGCAAAAATTCCTTTCCCGCTCACAGATCGTACAAGGCAACATTGGAATTTTAGAGAATTGAAGGCAAAAAGGGTGCAACTAAAGAAATTTTCTATATGGGTAGTGGAAATTCACCAATTTACTCCATTATTTCATGACCCATTTTAATTGTGCACCACAAGGATTTTTATTTTCAGAAAAGCAACCCGTTTGGAGAAAGAAGCTACCAAATTAGGGTTTTACTCTAGAGAAAATAAGTTTTTTTTAGAAATCGAGTTGTAGGTAAAGAAAATTAGTTGTACGAGTGAGGTTTTGAGGAAAGGAAGCACCAAAGTAAACCCTTAGTGTAGAAAAGTGGAGCTAGGGTTTGAATTTCCAAGAATAGAGAAATGGAAAGTTGCATGGAGATAAAAATAAACAAACCTTGGAGCAAGAATTCACCATAAAAAGCATGGAAATATTTTTTCAAGTCTACATGTGTGAAGAAGTTTGAAGGGATGACTGTACAATACTACCATACTATGGGAAAAATCTATTTTGGAGGAATATTGCACCAAAGGAAGGAGAAATTGCATGATTTACCCTAAAATTGCATTAAACAAGGAGATTGAAGGATTTCAGCAAATGGGTTTCACAGATTTCACACTTGGGGAAGAAAAATGAGGGTTTTTGACCAAGTGATAATTTTTAAGGTTGTATGTATGATTTGGAGTAGTCATGGTATGATTCTGAGATATATTGTACAGATTTTAGGCTCTTGGAGACCCATTTTGTGTAGTTTTGAGGACTTTGTATGAAATTTTTTGTAGTGGTATAGACCCTGGTGAGGTTGTATAGAAGGGAGGTGCCCCTGTACGATTTGACATTATTTGGTATGATTTTGGATCATGCTTGTACGATTTGAAGCACTAATTGTGTGATTTACTACAAGTGTATGAAATCGGGTGCGATTGAACAGATCTGATTGGAGTTGTATGATCTAGGTAGGATTGTACAATTTGAAAGTATACATGTATAACTTGGTTGAGGCCTTGTATGATCTTGATAGTTTTTGTACATTTTGGAGGTATTTGTATAGACTTTTGTAATGATTTTGTGCAGTATTATCCTGAATTATCGAATCAAGGAAAAGGTGTGCAAACGAGGGTTTCACTCAATGATGGTAGAAGTATGAGCTCACAATGAGAATATCAAGCTCATTCTAATCACATTATAACATCTAGGGTAGATATATCACCAAGACCATTGCACCAGAGAGAATCATGACCTAGGTGATCTCCCCTAGTTTACCCCATTTAAGACCAAGGATGATAATTTTAGTCACCTAGGAGGTATGGTAATCATCCTTGGAGAGGGAGAGGATGAAGGTCATGGAGGGGTCAGAGGCACTAGTGTGGTGGTAGGGAAATATCACCACTACAATATAGGAGGGAAGAAATGGAACCACCTCGGGCACCTAGAAGAGAACTTCGTAGTGAAGTTCACCGAGAAAAGACTCTAGAAGAATAGGAGGATCTGCCTAGTGAAGTAGAGGAGGAGCAAGTGGACATCAAGGATGTCACTTTTGGGCAGCCAATGGGAGAATTTTGTAGGAAGTGGTGGGAAAATAATGATACCAAGCATCCATTGAAGGAGGTACTAAGGAAGGCTAGAGTGAGTATTATAGCGTAGATCCCACCACAAGATAAGGTATTCTTCAATGAATACTTGTTACAGATTCTCCAGTCATACGAACCTATTGAGAACCGCATAGTGGTACGAGTGGGTAATAGGTATGTTAAGGTGGAGTTCATGGTAGAGGTATTTTGATGGACATTCAGATTGCCCATGAAAGGAGATCTAATTTTGAAAAGAATAGTAGATCCCATTGAGATGCACAGGTTGATCATGACACTCACATCTATGAAGTCACCTATGGAAGCTAAGATTTTGGGTACTGGCACCCATGGGATTAAAAAAATTTAGTTAAAGATTGATGAGTTGGCTTGCATGATGAATGTGGTTATGGCTTGATTGTCTAGAGAATCATGAGCTTCAGAGATGCCAATCTGGATGGCACAATATGTGGAAGGTGTTTACAAGGGCATGAAGTATGATTGGGGAACATACTTGTAGGAATGGATGCAACAATCATTGATAGTGAGGAGGAAGACGTTCACCATGACCTTTCATGCCATTGCACTTTTATTGGATGTAGTATCAGGAATGGGAATTCACTTTCTGGGTAGGACCCAACCGAGGGAAATAGCATCTGGTCAGCCTACCATACTGCAATGGGTAAATATTGTACCTTTATCGAAAGCCACTCTAGATAAAAAGAAGGCTAAGAAGAGTACAAAGCAACCAACACCATCGATGTAGGATGAGTCTGAGACTACATCTGATGAAGATGTCCATCCAAAGAGAAAGAGAAGAAGATAGTTGGAACCGACCTTGGAACAATAGGCCCAAGTCCACAAGCTATGGGAGTAGCCTAGCTCTTTTGAAGAGGAGGAGAAAGTAGAGCAACAATCTAGCCCTATACGGATTTAGACATGATGACAAAGGGAGAAATAGGTGAAGTTCATATAGAAAGTACAACCTGAGTTAGCACTAGAGGAAGGGTACTCTGATTTAGAGGGGTTAGACCTACTGAATTTGAAGATACCAGGTCTGGAAGGAATGGGAAAAATAATGGGATCCCCAAAATTACTCTAGACCTCTGATTTTGAACTTTTGGATTCATCTAGATATTTGACTAGAATGGTGATAGTACCACCAGTTTCAAAAGCAAAAGTCGTGTTGGAGGTTCCATTGGAAGAACCTAAGGAGACAAAGAAAATAAAAATTGTGATGAGAGGTGGTCACAACTAGCAGGAGTAGACAAATGCATAGGTACCATAGGAAGAGCCTACTCCTGACCAGATAGTTGCAACTCTAAGGGGAGTGCACCCAAACCCACAAGATGAAGGGTTGACAACAAAGCAATAAGAGGACTTGCCTAAGTTGTAGGAGGAAGTCCAAGTACTGGTGGAAGAGTAGTAGTCTCAAAAATAAATTATTAATGTTGAGGAGACACAATCATCGATAAAAGAAGAGATGAGTAAGGTGGTAGCACATAGTCCACTACCAGAGGAAAAAGTAACCAATATGACTAAGGAAGTCGGAGGAAGTTCTCATCCATAGGTAGAAGAAGAGGAAGGGAAGACCCCACCATAGGATAATATTGAGGAGCTTCGTACAAGCTTCCTAGTGGAAGTACCTCACTTTGATAAGGTGGAGGATGTGGGTGAAAATATCGATGAACAGGTGGAGCACTTCTTTCGATAGGCTAGTGAAATATTTGCTAGTGCTAGATTGCAGTTTTGTATTGGTGGTATTGGGCAATTGAAATAGTGGAGGGAGAAAACCTTCATTGAATTAGAAAATATTATAGAATGGGTGTGCAATGAGGATCGTATGAGGTAGATAGCACACATCCATTCACAACATCCATGGTTATTCCCTAGGAGGAGAAGTAACCATGATGCTTGGGAGATAGGATTTACTAGAAGGAGTGAAGACCAATTACTACACAACTCCATGAGTGTATTTGGATAGGACAACCTATCAGACCTATCCATTGAATATAATAGGTATAAAATTTTGAAGAGTACCTTGGGAATTGGCCTTCACCATGAGGAAATTGAATTTCCTAACATACTAGATCGAGTGGCTTAGCTTGGGTCTTGAATAGGTTTACTAGGCTAAAGAAACATAATGAGAGGAGGTAGAAGCTACTCGATAGGATATGGTTGTGATGGAGGAAGAATTAACATGCAACAAAACCATGGTTGAGGAAAGAATAAATAAGGTAGAAATAGAGTTAGCAAGCATGAAGTAGGCTTATGAGGATAAGCTCCATTCATAGGAGGTAGAAAAATAGCTTGTGATCCAATAGGTAGAAGAGCGTATGAAGTAGTTGGAAGCTCAATTGGAAGCATAGAATGAATAGTTGGCCAACTAGGCTAATCAGTTGAAGGTGATAGAGGAACAATTATAGGAAAAGAACCATAAAATTGAAGAGATGGCAAAGGATACCACATGCTATAATGAAATTATTATGGATCATAAGACTATGTTGAAGGCTAAGGATGAGACTATGGTAGCTTATGAAGCTGACCTTCATCAACATCTGAAGGTTATTATCGAGAAGAATGAGGAGTTAGCCATAGCAGCCCAAATGGAAGCCATGTTGATAGAAAATATATGCAAGGGAGCATCTAAGCGTGAGAAGGAGTTAGGAGCATTATTGACTCTTGTAGAAGAGAAGGCTAATGAGTATGGGTTGAAAGCCCTAGAAGTTAGTCAGTATGTAGCTCGCTTGAAGGATGAGTGTACCGCCTTGCAACTTTTACTTGTTGATTACCACAAATAGGCATCAGATAAGACAAAGAAGACTAAGATGGTGAGGACACCACCTGATTTAAAGGGGAGGGTAGATGTAGGCAACAAATCCACCTCCTAGAAGAAGAGAAAGTGATCCATGGATTTGCATAGTTTTGTTGAGTTTTGCTCAATTTTGACTAAAGTGTACAAGTGTCAAAATGTACAAGCAAAGAGAAAAATGTACAAGGTTGCACATGTATGATGTGAAATGAAATGAAATTAAGTTGAAATGTGCATTTGGGGTTAATTTGATAAAAATCGAATTAGACCTTAGTAAACCTTGTAAAAATATTTGTTTTGGAGTTAGTTGGGAATGGCAGTTGTAAATGATGTGATGCTTCAGAAACCACTTTGGAATGGTCTGGGCATGCATTATATAGCCCCCCTTATTCATTTTTTGGTTGTTCATTCATTGTTCATACTCATATGAAATATTAATATAGAATTCATGGAGTATGGATTGTGGAGTAGAATTATTGTTCATTGTTGAGATGGTAATGAATTATGGAATGATACTGATAATATGAATATGATAGTCATTTTCCTCATTTCATTGTCTTTGTGAATTCCCATATGTTTTGGTTGTTGCAGGTTGTGTAGTTAATTTTTAGCACATAATTTGGTATGTATATGGATGGAATTATCTTGTGAATGATCTTGGTTACTCTACAGACTTGGTGTGAAGGATGGAATTGATTATAAGATGAGTTATAACCATATTTTGATGTTTTCCAATAGTGTACGATTTTTGGAATCATCCATGATGAATATAATTCATTGTTAGTGGTTTAGGGTTTGCATGTTATGGAGAATTGGAGCAATTGAGGCATAGAAACTTCTCAAAATTTATCTTGGAAGGATTGGTGATGCAAGGTGATAGATCTGAATATTAGTTGCAGCAAGGGTTCATATAAACCATACAAGCATAGTTCCAAATCGTACAAATTGTTTGATTACCCAATTTGGTAATAAAAGCTGCAACCCAATTCTACCAAATAAGGAAATATTGCTAGTTTGAGGAAATCGATTACAAAACTGATCGATTTGACTTACAAAACCTATTCCAGTGAGTTGGATGAGTACCAAATCATACTAGGTATAATTTTGTATGATTTGGATGATTATACAAGCTATTTTGGCAAGTTGAACTAGTGTACGATGAAGACCGTATAGGTTGTACGACTTGTGCAAGTTGGGGTTTGATATCTTGTGGATCATTTCCATAGCTTCTAAACTACCTCCCCATTAGGAATACTACACCACTACCATCTACACCCTCCACATTCTCAAAAAATAAAAATAAAATATAGGTACCATATTTTTCCCATCCCACCCATTCATTTTTTTAATTTTTCATTTTAAACAATAAAACAAAATTTAGGGTTTATGCCCTTACCTTTCTTGTACTCCCTCCATCGCTTGTTGATACACCCATCAAGATCATTTTATCAATCACATCATTCATAAAAATCACTTTATTGTACAAACTCACTCTTCTCCTCCTCGTCTCACTTCTTCCTCATTCTATGTAGTGAAAATGACCCCTTCCTAAAATCCACTTTTTATAATTTTTTGTAGATGTAGCTATCCAAGATGATCATGTTGTGTGTCATGACCATTTGAGATAGTCCTATTATTACAAAATATATATATATATATAGTATTTTTAGGAACCAACTCAAGTATAGATGGTCTCAAATTCCACTTTTTTTCTCACCACAAAACATTTCATTCCACCCATTCTACCTTTATCAAGTGCTTTATCACTATCATTTTACCTCTTGTCACTAACTCATCGCTTGAGGGTATAGACATTAACTATGAATTTCTATCTCAAATCAAGTCAATATTCAAACACTAGATATTGGAAATTGCGTTCATCCAAGAATATTTACCAAAGACTATCATACACCCTTGTTTTTGGAAAAAAATCAAAAAATTCAATAAAACAAATACTTGGTATACCTAAAGCATAAATATTATAGACTAATAACATCTACCTAAGGCTAACAGGTTTACCAAGATCAAATCAAGTCCATCCATTTATTAAAAGTAATGATTCAATTATGTGCATATTTTCCATGATTGGGGCATCCCACATTGACTTTTATTTTAGACCATCTTACACCACTCCCTTTCAAGATCATTTCCATAAATCAACATCATTCATCATCAATTCAACCATTTTAGATCATCTATTTTTGCTCTACATTGTGCTTACACACAAAGCATTCCAAAAAGAGGTATATATAGACACCTAAAATGTTTTATCTCGAGGAGAATCCTGTCATGCTTGACTTCACACTGACATCAATCACCTACTAGTAGTAAACTTACCAGTAGAAAACACATGTAGTCACTTATTGGTAACAAATCAAGATATCCCTGATTGCTTAATTTCCCTCACTTACCTCCTACAAAGAGACCTATAAATTGGCATCCCTCATTTTTTACAAAGGAGAGAATGAATGAAATTTTATGTGATGAAGTGCTACAAAGAATTCACTAGGCCCTCTTACTGCAATGAAATGCTGCCAGATTGTCACAAAGGATTCAAAATTGAACCCATAATTTTTCTTGCATAAGCCCTCCTCGATATATCAGTAGTATTTGATGCCTATCTCATTGCCCTTCCATAAGTAATTGATCATCAAAACCTTTGTGCTTCATCCCAAACTCTACTTGGACCTAGTTACGATAGGGTGCAAACCTATGATAGTGACCATATCATTAAGAGATGGTCCATAGACCAAAATCATCTCAACCTGAGATGGTCACCTTGACTAGATAGGTGAAATTTTTTGTATTTGCATTTTAGCTTAGATATTTGATATTCCATTTACTTATCTATTTTTTGTATTGTTTCATATTTCTAGATCAGATACGGGTCCAACTACGATGGACCCCACATATGCTACAGGTTCACTATTGTTACCTTTGTGTACAAGTGATAAGACTTGAGGCCAGTGAAATACTCCAAATTTGATCCTACGTCATGGTCGTAGGATAACCTGCTCTCCAAACAATGTGCTAGTACAAAAAGATCTAGATTGCATCAAAAGACACTCCTTATTGAGAAAATAGAAATCATACCCTATTTCTTACCTTTGTATAATTTGTAAAATTATTTCTATAGGATTATATTGTAATTGCAAAGATGTATCAAAATATTCATATATATATATGATTTTTTTTATAGATTTAGGATTTATGTTCATTATATGGTTCAAATTTGTTTCCTTCAAAAACCATTTGGAGATTCATCTCCCAACTAGCCAACAAGTGTTAATATTTCACCAATCGTTTAAGGATGCAATCTTCAAATGGGATGTTGACTATCAAGTTGCATTTGATGCTCTCAAATCCTATATTTTATCCTTGCTTGTCCTTTTTACATCTAATCCCATAGGTCCTTGTTGCTATTCATAGCATCCATTGACCATGCCTTAGAAGATGTGTTGGCATAGTATGATGACCAACATAGAGAAAGGGTTATTTCCTTTATCAATAGGATCTTGCTTAATTACAAAGTTTAATATATCCCTTTAGAGAAAATTTTCCTAGCCATCATGTTTACCTCTCAAATGCTTAGATATTATATGCTCAAGCTATAAACCTTTATCATTGCAAGAGTTGATCCCTTGTGATACCTCATATCCAAGCCCTACCTCTCACAACAAACCACTAAGTAGGTCATTAAACTTAGTGAATTTTATCTTGAGTTTGTAAATAAATAATTTGAAAAAGGTTTAGTTGTTATTAACCAATTAGTTATTGCACCTTTAGAAGCTAGACATCCCTTAGCAAAATACTTTCCCAATCAGTTTGACCTAGAAATAAATCAATCTCACTCTTGGACCCCATACTTTGATGGCACTATATGTATCTAAGGAGTGGGGGAAGTATTTATCTTGGTCATTCCTTAATAGTAGCTAATCCTCTTATCATTTAAGCTCAAGTTTTTCTATACCAACAATACTACCAAGTACAAAGTCCTTATCCTAGGGCTACAAGTAGCATTAGCTATATAGGTTATAATAATTCTCATATTTGGAGACTCTCAAATAGTACTCAACCAATTCAATGGTGTCTATCAAACTGAAGATGATAAGCTCAATACATACAAAGATATTGTTGATAAAGTAATGTCTAATTTCAACAAAATCACAATTGAAGCTATCCTTAGGTCTAGTAACTACCACGTTGATATTATGGCCTTAGCTACATCCTTGATCCCCTTAAAGCTATATGAAGAACAAGTTATGATCATCATTTGGAGAATTAAAAATCCTTTAACCATAGAATATATTTCTCTCTTTAAGAGTCTTTTTTTTAGAAGTCGTTTCCTCTCTTGATCCTTGGTATAAGGATATCTTTATCTACCTTAAGGATGGTATTTTATCTAATATTTTGATCCATAATGAGTGCAAGAACCTCAAGAAATGAGCTTGTAGATTTTTTTATCATTGAAAATATCTTATATTTGCACCCTTGATGACATTCTACTCAGATTATATCAATTCAATTCCAAGAAATCATCAAAGAGGCCCAGACGGATAGTGGTCACTTTAGTAGTGTCACCATCACCAAGAAACTTCTATGGATGGGTTATTATTATCACCATCATAGAAAATACTCTTGTGATTATGTCAAGAGGTGTAATACGTATCAAAATTATGGTAACATTATTCACGCTCAATTTTGAGCTCACTAATATTTGAACTCTCCATGACCATTCTCCATTTTGGGGTTTGATATTATTGGGAAGATAAACCTATTGCCATTTTATGGACATAAATTTATCATCATGACTATTGATTATTTTACCAAGTGGGTAAAACCTATACATTGAGCTCAACCAATCGGAATCTAAGTTTCCAAGTTCATCCTCAACCATATACTTTTATTATGTCATACCTTCTATGCTAATATTTGACAATAGAACACCCTTCAAAAATAAATATGTCCAAAAATATTGTTATAAATACAAGATTCAACATAAATTGTCTATGTATTACTATCCTCAAGGTAATGGCCAATTTGAAGCTTCCAACAAAAATCTTGTCAAAATCCTTAAGAATGTCATCAAAAAGACAGGTAGATATTACATCTCTAGTTGTATCATACCTTAAGGGCCTATCACACTGGTATCAAAAATCCTACTTGGATAATGCCCTATGCTTTGGTCTATGAAAATGAGGCAAAATTCCCTTTTGAGCTAGAGGTGCCTTCCTTGTGTATTTTATTGTAAGACTCATTTTTTAAAGATAAATACCATCTCACCCATCTTCGCCAGTTAGAATTGCTTCACAAAATGTGGATCCATGCCTTAGAAAACTCATAAGCCTACTAAAAATTCTTAAACATACCTATAACAAGAAGGTATGATCCTGATCCTTAAAAGCTGATGATCTTGTTCTCAAATAGATTTAGAAAAATACTAATGCCAAAACAAATCTCAAAGGTAAATTGAGCCTAATTGGCTAGGTCCATACATCATAATATCCAAGTATGGTTCAAGCACTTATCACCTCACCACACTTAAGAGCAAATAACTTAAAGAACCAATGAATATAATGCATCTCAAATGGTGTTACATCTAAGATTGCATCAATTTCTTGTTTGTTTTTATCTACTTATCACTACTTGCTTGTAGTTTCTTGACTTCATATCTATTTGCATGCTGTGAAATCCGAACACAGTCACACTAACAGAAAAATGCAGGACAAATAAAAATCAAATTCTTTATTTAATTTGTAGCTCTCCCAACCTTAATACAAAATGCATATTCAATAATATATAGAGGAGGAATAGGAAGAAAGTCGGCAAAGGAGAGATAAGGGGAAATAGGAGATAAGAAGGGAGAAGATAGGGGAAAGAAAAGCGCGGAGGGATAAGGAAGTTGGAGGGATAAGGGGAAAGAAGAATTCACGGAGGGATAAGGAGGAGAGAAAATAGGAGATTAGGGGAGACTAAATAGGAGATAGACTGCCGACAATTCGAAAACAAATTCTGCCGACAAATGTAGGGAGATTTCACACTGAAGCTAGGAAAAGAGATTTTTCTAAGCCAGTTTCGAAACAACCCTATTCACACTTGTAACATTCTCCCCCTTAAAGTTGAGAGAACTGACTACACAGTCTCTCAGCTTTACAAATTGAGCTTTTGTCATCGCCTTGGTGAAGATGTCAGCGACGTTCTCCAAAGTGTGACAATATTGAAGCTCAACAATTTCATGTTCCACCATATCTCTGATGAAGTGATACTTCATATCAAAATGTTTGGTTCTGCTATGGTGGACAGGATTATATGCCAATTGAATGGCACTGATGTTGTCATAGTAGATTCTGGTCGGACCACTTTGTTGTTCTCCAATCTCTTCCAGTACTTTCCTTAGCCACAAGGCTTGAGTACTAGCATAAGTAACCGCTATATACTCTGTTTCTGTTGAAGATAGCGCTACTACCGTCTACTTTTTTGAACTCCAAGTTATTAGTCCCGATCCAAGACTAAAACAGTTGCCTTGATGTTGACTTTTTGTCATCAATATTGCTACCCCAATCACTATCACTAAAGCCTACAAGCTTGATAGTGTTACATTTATGGTACTGGATTCCAAAATCCAATGTACCCTTCACATATCTC
The DNA here is from genome assembly GCA_028583015.1 of Wollemia nobilis. NCBI lineage: Eukaryota > Viridiplantae > Streptophyta > Pinopsida > Araucariales > Araucariaceae > Wollemia > Wollemia nobilis. Next base: position 976,136 of record JAQPPZ010001119.1, on the reverse strand, counting down.
AAAATTCTTTTAGCTGCCTTCAAATGCAGCTCTGAGGGGTTAGACATAAATCTAGAAACAAGAGATACAACATACTGAATATCTGGTCTGGTGTTGGCGAGAAACATCAAACTCCCAACCATGCTTCTGAAAGTGGTCACATCAACTTTCTGTGCTCCATCATCTTTGCTTAGTTGGATCCCATGTCCAACTGGAGTTGCAACTGGTTTGCAATGCTCCATAGTAAACTTCTTGATCATGTCCTGAGCATACTTATGTTGACAGATGAAGATCCCTGTATCTGATTGATGAACTTCCATTCCCAGATAGTAGTGCATTAATCCAAGATCTTTCATCTCAAACTGTGTCAACATGGAGTGTTTGAACTCCCTATTCATTTTCTCATTACTACCCATAAAAATAAGATCATCCACATACAAACAAACTATGAGAATGTCTTTACCTTGCTTGAGGTAGTAGAGTGTGGGTTCATTTTTGCTCCTGGTGAACCCATATTCTTTGAAGTACCCATCAATGCGTGAGTACCAAGCTCTTGGTGCCTGTTTGAGACCATAGAGTGCCTTCTTCAATCTGTAAACAAGGTGTTCCTTACCTTGTACTTCAAATCCCTGTGGCTGCTCAACATACACTTCTTCTGTCAAGTATCCATTGAGAAATGCACTCTTCACATCCATGTGTTGTACTTGCCATCCTTTGTGTGCAGCTAAGGCAAGAACTGTTCTTATTGTCTCCTGTCTGGCTACAGGAGCAAAAGTCTCTTCATAATCTATTCCATACTTCTGAGTAAAACCCTTTGCCACTAATCTTGCCTTATGCTTTTCAATGCTTCCATCAGCATTAAATTTGGTCTTGAAGATCCATTTACAGCCAACACATTTCTTTCCTTTAGGAAGCTTCACAAGCTCCCAAGTGTCATTGTTTTTTATAGAGGTTATCTCCTCTTCCATGGCATCTTGCCAAATCTTCTGAGTACATGCCTTCTCATAACTAGAAGGTTCAAGCTGTGCACTAGTTAACAATGCATAGTTAACTTGATCTCCTCTGGGTTCTTGTTGTGATTCATCATCACCATACAAGTGCATACTTTCTAATCTATGTAAAACAGATTCCATTTCACTAGCCCGACTTCTAGTATATCTTCTTGAAAAATTCTTATCCAACATCTGAGAGGATGGATGATATTGTAAAGTTCTCTTACCTTTGGATGGAACATCAATATCCATTGGTGAGGAACTAACTGATCGCTGTGGAGAAGGACTTGGAGAAGCAGTTGAATCTGAAGATGGACTTGGTGGATGTGAGGGCGGAGACTGCTTTCCTTTCTGTGGTAGCTGTGGTTGCACCTGCTGAGCAACTACATCAGTGGCTTCAACATCACTGAATATTTGGGGCTTACCCCACTCTCCCCCTTCATCAAAAATCACATCCCTCGAAATCACTATCTTTCGAGTTGTAGGATTGTAGAGTCTATAACCCTTTGTGTTTTCACAATATCCTACAAAAATGCAAGCCTGACTCTTTGGATCTAACTTCTTTCTCAGCTCATCAGGAATGTGAGCATATGCCAATGAACCAAATACTCTGAAATACTTCACATTTGGTTTCTTACCATACCAGGCTTGATAAGGTGTCTTCCCTTTCAAACTCGAAGTAGGACTTCTGTTCAAGATGTGAACACTAGTCCTTGTTGCATCTCCCCAATATGCATTACTCAAATGCTTTGTCTGAAGCATTGATCTCGCCATCTCCACAATGGTGCGATTCTTTCTTTCTGCTACACCATTCTATTGTGGAGTGTAGGCAGTTGTGAACTGCCTCTTGATATCATGATGTTTACAAAAATTCAAAAGCTGATTAGAGGAGTATTCTCCTCCTCTATCTGATCTAAGACATTTTATTGAATATTCACTCTCACTTTCAACTTTTGCTTTAAAATCAACAAAGCATGCAAATGCTTCATCCTTATGCTTCAAAAAGTATATCCAACACATTCTTGTGCAATCATCAATGAAAAGTAGGAAGTAAGAGTGGTTACCTAGACTCTTGGTCCGCATCGGACCACGAGATGTCCGAATGTACCAACTGAAGAGGATAGCTGGCCCTCCATGCTTGTCCACGAGGAAATTTCGATCTGGCATGCTTGCCCAAGGCACACCCTTCACAGACTTCCTTACTATCTTGAACTTTGGGAAGTCCAATCACCATTGCTTGTGAAGTTAGCAATTTCAAACTTGCAGAATTCAAGTGACCATATCTCAAGTGCCATAGGACACTTGGATTGGTAATAGCTACATTTGCTAACTTATTTCCTCCTGGCTGGCCAAACTTCAAAGGAAATAATCTATTTTTCGACATTGGCACTTGTGTAATGATTCTATTACTATTGTTTTTGTCAAATATGGTGCATTTACCCTCATCAAAAATCAACTTATAATTCTTTTCAAGCATTTGACCAACACTTAACAGATTGTGTTGAAGATGAGGAGTGTAATAGATATCACTTACATGTTTTATGCCTTCTTTTGTTGGAACCGCCATAGCTCCAATGCCTTCAACTGCCAATGACTTGTCATCACCCAACCGAATGCTGGATTTGTATGAGGAGTCTATCTTAGCAAAGAGTTCTTCTTTGCCACTCATGTGATTTGAACACCCCGTGTCCAAAATCCATGTATCATTCAAATTTTGCTCTGTCTGGCCATAAGAGAGAAAGAGATTTGAGGACTCTTCCTCTTCTCCAAAATTTCCAAATTGACTGCTCTGGTTGCTGCTGCTTCCTTGCGAAGTCTTTGACCAACAATCACGAGCATAATGGCCAGGTTTGCCACAATTGTAGCAAACTTGTTTAGATTTGTCTCCTCCTTTTCCTTTACCAGATTGTTTTCCTCTGTATTGTTGCTGTCCTCCTCTATTCTGGTTTCCACCTCTGTTGGATGATCCTCCTCTGTTAGGAGTTCCCCCTCTTTGATTATTTCTGCCTCTGCCTCTTTGTTGACCTCTGCCACGTCCTCTACCTCTTCCTTCATGTGTGGCAAAAGCTTTGTCATCTCCTCCATAGCTGGTGGTAGGAGTTTCCTGCAATCTCTCTTCATGTGAGAGAAGTGATCCAGTTAATGCATCAAAAGACAATGTGGATAAGTCTTTTGATTCTTCAATAATTATGGCAACAGAATTCCATTTTGGAAGAAGTGTTCTCAACACTTTCTTCACCATCATCTCTGGCTTGATATCCTCTCCTAGTGTGACCATTTTGTCGACTACTGCTTTCACTCTCACACAGTAATCACCGACTCTTTCATTCTCCTGCATCTTGAGATTCTCAAAATCTCGTTTCAAGGTTTGCAGTTTTACCTGCTTCACCTGGTCACTGCCTCTATAGCTCTCTTTTAAGGCATTCCATGCATCTTGTGCAATTACATATGATGCAACCCTAGGGAAGATAGTTTTGTCTAAAGCAGCATGAATGTGATATAAGGCAAAAGCATTATTCTTTTGTGCTTCTTTTCTTGTCTTTTTATCAGCATTAGAAAATGCTGCCCATTCAGCAGCAGTTGGTTCTGTATAACCTTCCTCAACTACATCCCAAAGACCTTTTCCTATCAACAAAGTCTTCATTTTTATAGACCAGTATTCATAGTCACTACCATTAAATTCAGGGATTGGTAGACTAGTGTTTGCAGCCATTGCTAAAAAACAAACTTTTATTCAAAGCACACAAGTACTTTTATTGAGGCAAACTGGAAATACAAAGTAGAATGCAGTACAGAATGATTTAATAATTTAAATCAAATCTCGCCTTCTTAGTACATCTATGTTCTGCTTCAGAACTGCTACTAATGATGATAATCTCAGGTTTCACTTCCACTGGATCTGCTACTGCTGCTGCTTCTTCTTCTTCTTCTTCTTCTTCCTCTTCCTCTTCTTCCTCTTCTTCTGCTTCTGCTAGTTTCGGTTCAGGCTCAGGAGAGCGTGGTGTATAACCCACACTCAATTCATCTATTGGCACACCTGGTGTATAACTGGCACCAGTTTGTACGTCCGAAACAAATTGCACGGTTTTGGATTCTTCAATTCTCTGTCCGAAGATATTGTCTTCGGAGTCTGCTTCGTATCCTGAATCCGGCTTTCTTAGGTGAGAAATCACCTGATTCTCCAACTGACTCAACACAGTGTGCAGACTAGTTCGGCGAACCCTTTCATCAAAGGATTTTGGCGATTCTCTCTTCAAAAGAGAGATAAGTGCATGATAACTCCCTTCAGATCGGAACATCTACCATTTCCACAAGCACATTATTCCTCCTTTCACAAATTCTCTTTAAAGGTTTTCTAAAGGTTTTTTAAATAAATTTAATAACCTTTTTTTATTTTTAAATTACCCTTTTTAAAAAATAAATTTATTTAAAAAAGATAATTTTAAAAATAAATAATATAAAAAATTATTAAATAAATTAAAAAAAAACTTTAAAAAACAAAAAATTAAAAAATTTACCTTTCGTCGCGATTCGATCACGCGACCCACCGTATGCTACGCGAGTGCCTTTGCCGCGCGACCTCACGGCCTCGTCGTGAATAAGGAAGGGGCGCCGCCCTTTTATTCCGTCGGCGGCGCATAAATAAAAAAAATTAAAAAAAACTTGTTGTATCACGCGGGGCGGGATTCGACCCCTGACCCTCGTCCAAGCAATCGAATCAATAATCCAACACGCCAAGCGGGCGGATGGAAACCAACAGGGGCGAGGGTTGTTTTATATCAACGGCAGGCTCGATTTTAAAAAAAAAAAAATTCCGTGGGTTTATCCCACATGCGTCCTAAAAAGGACGCGCGAGGGTTTATTATCTGAAACCCTCATAGATGATTTCGACTGCCTTCGAGCAGTCATGCGTCGATCGATCAAACTGCCATGCTGTCAACTAATTGTGCCTCGCCACGACGAATCACCACGTGGCAAAATTTTGCCCACTCGCTGCCAACCAGACTGCCAATCGCACTGTGCCACGTGTCACGATCTGCTATCGCCGCGTGTCGTCCAGTCACTACCTCGACTGCTGCGCTATTGCCACCTGTCGCCTCAGGAGTCGTGCCACTGCCACGTGTTGCTACGACTGCTACGCCGCTGCCACCTTCGCCTCGGGATCCGTGCCCAAACTACCTCGGGATGCGTGCCCGAGCCTGCTCGTGATCCGCCTCGGGATCCAAGCCCTGTTGCGAATTGCTTCGAGATGCGCGCCTGGTTGCACCTCGGGAATCATGCCCACATTGACCTCACTTTGCCTTGAGAACCGTGCTCGACAGACGACGAAGTCTGGCTCTGATACCAGATATGAAATCCGAACGCAGTCACACTAACAGAAAAATGTAGGACAAATAAAAATCAAATTCTTTATTTAATTTGTAGCTCTCCCAACCTTAATACAAAATGCATATTCAATAATATATAGAGGAGGAATAGGAAGAAAGTCGGCAAAGGAGAGATAAGGGGAAATAGGAGATAAGAAGGGAGAAGATAGGGGAAAGAAAAGCGCGGAGGGATAAGGAAGTTGGAGGGATAAGGGGAAAGAAGAATTCACGGAGGGATAAGGAGGAGAGAAAATAGGAGATTAGGGGAGACTAAATAGGAGATAGACTGCCGACAATTCGAAAACAAATTCTGCCGACAAATGTAGGGAGATTTCACACTGAAGCTAGGAAAAGAGATTTTTCTAAGCCAGTTTCGAAACAACCCTATTCACACTTGTAACACATGCATGTGTATATCTTTTCTTGGACCACCTCTTGCATATTGAGTTAGGGATCTATGATGTCATGCAAACAATGATCCTATTCAAGATAGTTTATTTTCCATTCACATGGAAACTAATATAAGTGGTTTCCAGACCCATATTGTAAATAAATTAGGATTAACACAACATAATCTATCTTAATTTCTCCCTCATCTAGTTTACCTCAAGATTTATAATTTATTTTCCAATCATCAATCTCTAGCCACATGATGAATACTATGAGGTTCATATTGATGGTAAGATTTATAATCTCCTCTCCAAATTTTGATCTCATCAACCTATTAATATATGATGAATAGTGCAATGTTTGTAGATAATAATTGTAAGATCAATAATTTCATTGCTTGTCTCCCATAAAATATCATGCATGGTGGCAACATGTTGATAATAGGGTTATTCCTTCTAATTGAGGGTATTATACGTTGTTGCATCAAATTATAATCATAAGTCCTCTATGAAAATTATCTACAAGAAAAATCAATCCAAGCAAACATTCTTTAAGCATTTGTTTAAGTAAAATATATCAAATATAAATCAAAATTCATCTAGTAAAAGTTAAATTAAAACTCAATTGAGCAAAGCTAAATCATAAGTCCTCAAAGCTACTGTCCAAGCAGAAGTATTTATATATTTATTTAAAGGAAAATATTTTATCTTTATTTCCTCATGTTTGTATATATGTGTACATACTTTACATCATAGAAAACTAACCAAAAGTCCTCCAAGAAAATCTAACTAGAATTCCCTTGGGAAAATATCAAAGCTAACAAGAAGTCCTTAGATCAAAGCTAACAAATTTTCCCCTAGGAAATTCTCTAAGCAAATATCTATATATAGTTGTACATATCTATATATCTAGGCTAAATTCCACCTCAACAAATCCAAGCTAAAGTCTCATTAGGAAAATATACATCTATACATAACTATATTTAGTTATACTATGGAAATGCCTCTTGGTGTTATCCAAAACTCCTTGGAAGCATCACTTTTTAAATCATCCATCATGCATCTATCATCACCAATATTGAGAGCTAATCATAAATTAATCACCATTTAATCTAATCTATTACATCTAATCATATCATCATCATTATTAATTGTTACAACATCATACATCACGTCAATCTACTTGAATCATCCATTCATTAGATGTTACATTTATCATAATTAAATAATGCATCCCTCATAAAATGAAAAATTAATCATAGCATAATCATTAAACACCATAATCAATTATACCATCTAAACTAACCATCATTAATCACTTAATAAACCACATAATCATTAGTCAAATAAAAATCCATAGCATCCATGTAAAAGTAATCAAATAGATAATCATAACATCATTCATATGCCACATCATGAACCATAAAAGGTTTATATATACATTACATATAAATATATATACATTGCATCTATAATGCAATATATCATATATCATAATATTATATAGTACAACAAAAATTGAGTCCAAGATAATAACCCAAAATTGGTTGGGACAACTAGCTCTACGAGTCCATATTTGGTGCTTCTGTAGCTCCTCTTATTAATTGTGGCAACATCCTAACTAAAATTTGGGACTATCATATCATGGACCATGAGTACATTCATGATTGCATCTATGTAGGTGATGACAGACACTATTTTTCAAGGATAGTTATGTGCTATGTTGATTTGAAGTGTGTCACCCACTCTAACTTTATCTATATATCCCCTACACCTAATTAATCTAGTCTAATAAGGTCTAGACCACGTGGTTGCTACTATCTCCCCTTGTTGTTGTGGCCCTTATTGCCACTATATCATGCTCTATAATCGAACTCTAAATGGTCTATTGCATCATGGAAACCTACCCTACTAGCTAATATCTCTTTGTCATCCTTGTTGCAAGAGTTTCCTACAAACTTGCCACTTAGGCAAAATGAGGTGACCTACTAGGTCCAACCCAACCTATCATGATCATCAACAATGGTGATGGTGATGGTGTTATCACTAATACTATCTATTTCTCCCTCTATCAATGGTACTCCCTATACAACGTAACCAAGGGTGGAACTGCCCACTCCACCCTGCCTTTATTGCTTCTCTGGTCATAGCCCAATGATAGTCAACCCTCATAATTGGATGGTCTAGTACCATCTCTAGTACCCATCGAGGGTCCTAGAATCACCATTGCCTAGATTTGGAATGACCATATTGTCAATGTCAAGATTAAAATATGAATTTGGATTTTATAGTGGTAGAAACCATCTCTCATGTGGTTTGATGATACCACATCAATTATGTGGGTCCCATATTACACTCTAAACTAGATAAGAAAAAAAAATTATTACTCTCCCCATGGTCCCACCAATCATATAATTCCCAAATATAAGCTAGATGGTAGGCATTCTCCTAGTAGCCATGATGTTGCCTATAGAGTCATGATATGACCTAATAATTGCATATGTCATCTAGAGACCTCTTAGCCATACCCAAAAATCCCCTATGGGGCCTGCCCTAGCTTACCTACAATTGACACCCTATTTTTATGCAATTGGAGCCTCACAATTTGCCATGTATCCTAGTAGCCCTTGTGGTCTCATAATGGCAATATGCTCCTAGGCCCTGTTGGAAATTTGTCTTACATCCTTAGGATTCTTTTGTCATGCTACAAGAAAAACCAATTGCCAAGTAGCAATTACAGGCTCTGGTAGACCTACCTCTTTAACCTAGGAATAGAGTTTTATATATTTCTATATAGACTAGGTATGGTAAGGAAACCCTTGAGGTGAACTTAAAAATTTAACAGTTTATGTTCATGCTCTTCCAGATTTATAACAAAAAAGTAAAATTTTATGTTTTCTTGATCAATATTTACAATAATAGTTCAATTATACCTTATGTGTATGATCGATGCCTTAATACTTTGGGCTATTGTAGCAAGATTTTAGAATAATTCAATGTAATAGAAAGAAAGAAGAAAGAAATAATTTATTCAATTAAGTGCATTTGAATATTGTAATAAACATAATTGGTGACCAACAAAAGAAGCGTCCATCCATACGTTCAAATAATGTAACATGTAATGGAGACACACACAACTGAATGCAAGGATATTATAGATAAGAAGCCCAAAATTGTATTAGTATCAAATTTATTACATGAAGAGCTGACTTGAAATTACCATTGAACTCTTTTAAATATTAATACAATAAAAATTCTCATTCAAATGATGTAATAAATACTTTGCATTCTTCCATTCCAATATGGTAAAAATTTAATCTCTAGACCTCTGGTTCAATATGTGGAAATAATATTAGTTTATTGAGCACTTCTATATCAGAACCTGCACAGTAATGGGAGGAATAAAAGATGGAAAATTTAGAAAAGACACAAGGGAAAATACAACATCAAACAAAAAGGCACTCAAGTATACATCTTAGCAAAAATATGCTATGTAAAAGCTTGATCCTGATTTTGGTTGTGGTTATCCTTATTATACCTTTGGTGGCTCTGTAATTGTCAAAAATGCCCCAATATGGACCCTCCGCTTGTTGCCATATCCTACCCTATTACTAGTTGGGTGTATTATAGTCTAATATTAGTTGTCTCAAAATTGTAAATGACTGTTAATTGCTCAAAATTGGACCCATTTGTCATCCACCTAGGTTTTTTTGTTTATCTTGGCCCTGTAAATTTTTCTTTTTCTGATTTCCTTTTCTATTCATGTAGTGGGTACCCTATTGATTGGGTATTGATACCTTCATCCTAAATAGTTTTATGGTTTTGAATCTGAGATTTATCACAAAAAGAACAGTATTGTGACTTTATGCTTTGTGACTAACTACCTTTGCTCTCAAACATGTCATCCAAATTCTTTAGTCTTCCACCTCAAAAGTTTACTGAACTTGAATGACTCACCTAAATGCTGATCTATATTTTTTAATACAATGGAGGCTTAATTGACACAATGGGAAGAAATCAAGGGTTCATTATACAAATTGTATGAAGGAATTTATGGTATCCTTCTAAGTGGGTGAGAAGAAGCAAAACTATTGTGATGAGGAAAAGGAGACAAAAAATAGGAATAGGAGGTACAAAATTAAGGAAAGTGCTAACAACATGGTACCTCCATAACTATATTTTATTGGTGTGATATTTGCATAACTATATTCCACCAGGGTACGAGGACAATTTTGAGGCAGTCAAATTGTCAACTTAGGTGGTCATCTATTTGATCTACATCTCCTAATTTTATTAGTACCAATAAACAAAGACTCCTTGAATCATTCATATATTCTTTTGCAACTTTCTACTTGCGCACTTTGATCCATCTTCAATGCTAAAAATTTCACCTTGATCTTGAATGGTGTCTCTTGGTATATAGGATTAAACTGATGGGAAATATTTCTTCAGATTATGAATATAGAATCATATTTCTTTGATCCAAGAAATATTTAGCTTGCTTGAACTTACATTCATGCATCAAATTAATCTTTTACTTGTGTTATTCAACTTATGAGTCGGTCTCACCCTGTACAACTCATAATGTTTTATATTACTCCTCGATATTGTTCGTGTGATTCAAAATTCTCCTGCTATTTTATTTTGGAATTTATTTTATTCCCTTGAAGGAGGTGATAATTGAATAAATCGTTTGCCTTTCTTCTTCTTCTTTTTTAAGTTGTAGAACCCTAAAAATTTCCTAACTACATGAACTCTCTTGACTCTAGCTTGGCTCTCTTCTTTGGCTTTTTAGCTTGAAAATGGGCCAACTTGTTGCAAATATTTTATTTTTTGGTTAATTTTGGGTTGTCTACCATCAAACCAATCACCCATTTCATTTTGAGTCGCTCAATTAACTCACATTGTATTAAATAATATTCTTGGATGGATCTAATAAAAATCTTGCACTTGGCATGTGTTCCTACAATCCCATGATCGGTTTTTGGATAAGTCAGCAAGATATTCCTTAAATTGGATGTTTTTTTAATTAAACCTATTTTTGTTAAACCTACTTTTCTCAAATGTAGGGCCCATAAGATATCTGATTTTAATGTGGCTTCACCTTGTGCATGCCATCGACCGATTGATCTTCACCGTCCATCTCTCTCCAATTGATCATCTTCAGTCCTTAATCATGTTTCGATTGAATGGATTTTAATTCTACTTCCCCATAAAAATCCATCGATCAAATGCTTCTCATTATCGTGCCTGAATCGATCGATTAACTCTGGCTATTCATTAAGGTTTGGCTGAATTATCCTAGTTACCTAATATCTTTTGATTGAATACTTATGGCTAGACTTCAATTTTAGTTAAATGGCCTTATTTGTTTTAATTTATTACAAGGGAGATGTTTATTAACATGCTTCAACTTAGGAATTATGCATTCGACGTTAAGAAAAAAACTCACCAAGTTTAGACCTTAGGTTTTATATTTTGGACCTCTAAGGACTCATGATAGGAGGGACTTTAGGGCATGTAGCGATAGGCATGGTTGGACCCTTGTGAAAAATTTTCCTTTTATTAATGAAATTTTAACATTAGCTTTATTGAAAATATCATGAATACAGTAAAAGGGGGTGGTGGTACATATGAAATATTGGTTACAATCAAGACAAACCTTAGGACATTATCATGACCACATCAATGTTAGACTTAGGCAGGGGCAAATATGCAAGGATATATCAAGGCTTAAATAAAATTTTGTTTACCTTAGCCTTAGAAAAATTAAGCAAGTATATAAAAAAAGTTACAACATACATAGACTCTTGGGTGCCTTTAGACTTAAGAATTGGATATTATCAATGCAAAGGGGGAGGCATATATAACGTTGATATGGATACCATAAAAATCAAAATTTTGCATACCTTAGCACCTCTCTTTTGACCTTCATTGACTTTGCTTTGACTACTACATCTTTGTTGCTTCATTCATTCGACAAAATGGCTCTTTATTTCTTTGGTTTGGTTAGATTGAATGAAGTGATTCATACCTATATCATCATTTGACTAAATATATTTTATCCTCTTATTTCGGTTACTGAACATCCTAGGCCATAATACTTCTTCGATCGATAGATCTTCGTCATACTTTTAGGATCTTTATGTATGGGCCTCAGTAAAACTTAGGTTATTTTAGTTTAGGGAAGAAATGGAATGGAGGTGAATGCAGTAATGACCCTCAAGGTTTAATTATCGTGAAGAGCTTTAACCTTAATTATCTTGTTGCTTGAGTGTATAGATTTTGATATGTGGAGTTAGGCTTATGCATGAAGCTCCCTAATACGGTAAATGCATGGACCCTTGGGTGATCTTTCAGCTAAATTTTAAGACTTAGGCTAAATGGAAGAAACCTAATATTTGTGAGCTTAGGAAATAGAAATTTCATGGGCCATAAATTTAGGAAAACATTAGGGGAAGTGATCTTAATGACAAATATACTGTTGAGACCTTAGAAATTGTATAAAGTATTACATACCTCGAGTGGAGCATCAAGTTTGATCTGGTTGTTTGATTAGCTTTGATCGATCATTCTTTAGGCTATGCATAGGTGTTTAGTCAATAAAACTCATCCATTGATCTCTACTAAGTTTAGTCGATTGACTTAGGGCTATCGATATAGCTTTGACTAATAAGCCTTTAGTCTTCACCAAGTTTGGTTGATTGGCTTTGATTTTCTATTTCACACTAGATTCTTTTGGTCGATCACTCTTCTTTGTATTTGTTTTGGTGTTTATGGATCTCCCTTTCGGTCAAATGCTTTCAGTTCTTAGATGTCTATATTTGGGCATCAAATTTGACAGGGGTGTTTAACTTTGTTTTGATCGGTTCATGTTTTATCATAGATATTTGATTGATCAAACTACTTTTGACCATCAATCTACTTTTGGTCAATCACCTCAAGCTTTGAGTTTTGTTGACTCTACTTTTGGTTGATTATTCTAATTTCTTAATTAGTTGCAGTCTTCTTTTCAGTAGAAATGATTCATGCTTCATGGTCTTGAAAAATATTTTTTAGAGGGAAACTTAGTCTTAAAACCATGACATATTTGATAAATTATTACTTTGAAGGCTTAAAAGACTAAGACCTTGGCTTATGATTTATGTAGGATGAAAATGATATGGACTCATATTTTAGGAATTTTTGTGAAACAAAGTGGGACCTTTTTAAAGTAAACCTTTTGTGGTGTTAATGAATGATACTTTTATGGTCTTTGGAGTTTAGGAAGCTTTGTGAAGGGTGATTAATATGATTTCGAAGACTTCCTAAGAATTAACATTTTAGACCCTTAAGTAATTTTATCAAGAGCTAAAACCAAGGTCAAATTTGTAATATTTTTGAATAGCCTTATTCCAATAAATATTGAGACTATATTTATTCTTTTAACAACAAAAACCATTACCTAGGACTTCACATGACCTTTCAAAATTTAAAAATTAGGGGTCAACAATGTTGGATATTTTTCTTGCATCTTTAGGATATGTTTGTCATGCTACAAGAAAGACCAATTGCCAAATAATAATTACAGGCTTTGGTGGACCTTCCTCTTTAACATAGGAATAGAGTTTTATATATTTCTAGATAGACTAGGTATGGTAATGAAACCCTTGAGGTGAACTTAATAATTTAACAGTTTATGCTCATGCTCTTCTAGATTTATAATAAAAAAAAGTAATTTTTTTGTTTTCTTGATAAATATTTACAATAATAGTTTAATTATGCCTTATGTGCATGACCAGTGCATTAATTCTTTGGGCTATTGTAGCAATATTTTAGAACAATTCAATTTAATAAAAATAAATGAGAAGGAAAGAATTGATTCAATTAAGTTCATTCCAATATTTTAATAAACATAATTGGTGACCAATGAAAGGACGTTGATCCATACGTTCAAATAATATAACATGTAAATGAGACACACACAAGACTGAATAAAAGGATATGATAGATAAGAAGCCCAAAATTGTATTAATATCAAAGTTATTACATGAAGAGCTAGCTTGAAATTACCATTGAACTCTTTTAAATATTAATACAATAAAAATCCTTGTTCAAATGATGTAACAAGAACTTTTCACTTTCCCATTCTAATCTAATAATAGTTAAGTCTCTAGAACTCTGCCTCAATAGCTAGAAATAATCTCAGTTTCTTGAGCACTTCTCTATCAGAACCTACACAGTAATGGGAGGAATAAGATATGGAAAAGAGGAAAATACACAAGGGGAAATACAACAACAAAGAATAGGGTACTCAAGTACACCTCTTAGCAAAAATATGTTATGCAAAAGCTTGATCCTAATTCTAGCTATGGTTGTCATTCTTATAGCTTTGGTAGCTTTGTAATTATAAAAATTTCCCCAATATGGACCCTCCACTTGTCACAATTTCCTACCCTATTACTAGTTGGGTGTATTATAGTATGATATTAGCTATCTCAAAAACTTAAATGATTGTTAATTGCTCAAAATTGGATCCAGCTATCATCCACCTAGATTTTTTTGTTTAGCTTGGTCCTATGATTTTTTTTTTTCCTTTTCTATTCATGTAATGGGCCCCCTATTGACTAGGTGTTGATACCTTCATCCTAAATAGTTTTATAGTTTTTACTCTAAGATTTATCATAAAAAATACATGGTTGTGACTTTAAGCTTTGTGGCTGACTACTTTAGCTCTCAAACTTGCAATCTAACTCCTTTAGTCTTCCACATCAAAAGTTTACTAAACTAAAATGACTTCACTTAAATGATGATCTATATTTTTTAATATAATGGAGGCTTAATTGACACAATGGGAAGAAAGCAAGGGTTTGTTATAAAAATCAGATGAAGGGATTTATGGTATCTTATAAGCGGGTGAGAAGAAGCAACACTACTGTGATGAGAAAAATGAGACAACAAATAGAAATTGGAGGTACACAAATTAAGGAAAGCACTAACAACATGGTACCTCCATAATTATATTCCATCAGTGTGATATTTCCATAACTATATTCCACTATGGCACAAGGACAATTTTAAGGCAGTCATATTATCAACTTAGGCAGTCATCTATCCAATATACGTCTCCTAATTTTCTTAGTACTAGTGAAAAAGGACTCCTTGAATCATTCATGTCTTATTTTCCAACTTCCTACTTACGCACTTTGATCCATATTCGATGCTAAAAATTCTGCCTTGATTGTAAATAGGTGTATCTCGATATATAGAACTAAACTAATGGGAAATATTTCATCAATTGATGACTATAGAATCATATTTCTTTGATCTAAAAACATTTAGCTTGTTTGAACTAGCATTCATGCATCAAATTAATATTTTACTCGTATTATTCAACTTATGAGTGGGTCTCATGCTGAATAACTCATGATGTTTTATCTTACTCATCAATATTTTTCATGTGATTCGAAGTTATCCTCCTACTTGGAATTTATTTTATGCCCTTGGAGGAGGCGATAATTGAAGAAACCATTTGCCTTTCATTTTTTCATAGTTGTAGAATCCTGCAAATTTCCAAATTATATGAACTCTCCTAAATTTTGCTTGGCTAGCTTCTTTATCTTTTTAGCTTGACAATGGGTTGACTTGTCATGAATATTTTATTCTTTGGATATGTTTGGGTTCTCTATCATCGAACCAAACACCCATTTAATTTTGATTCACTTATTTAACTCACATTGTATTTGAGCACGTACCTAGGTGGATCTAAGGAAAATATTGTACTTGGCCTATGTGCCTGCAATCCCCTGATTGGTCTTTGGATGAGTCAACAAAATATTCCTTAAATTGAATGTTTTTATTACACCTACTTTTCTTGAATGTAGGGCCCACACAATTTTTTATTTTAATGTGGCTTCGCCTTGCGCATGCCATCGATTGATCCTATTTTTTATTTCAATAAAATGGATTTTAATTATCCTTCCCAATCAAAATCCATTGGTCGAATGCTCCTCATTATCATGCCTAAATTAGTCGATTAACTCTGGAAATTCATTAAGGTTCAATTGAATGATCCTAGCCACCCGATATATTTTGTCCAAATAGCTATGTCTACACTTCAAATTTTGGTCGAATGGCATTAGTTTTTTTAATTCATTGCAAGGGAGCATTTTATTAACATGCTTCAACTTAGGAATTATGCATTCGACCTTATAGGAAAAACTCACTGAGTTTAGACCTTAGGTTTTATACTTTGGAACTCTAATGACTCATGATAAGAGGTACCTTAGGGTATGTAGCAATAAGTATGGTTGGACCCTTGTGAAAAATTTCCCTTTGATTAATGGGCTTTTAACATTAGCTTGACTAAAAATGGTGTGAATATGGTAAAAAGGGGGTGGTGGTACAAATGAACAATTGGTTAGAAAAAAGTCAAACCTTAGGATATTATCATGACCACCTCAATGTTAGAATTTTGTGGGGGTAAATATGCAAGGATATATCAAGGCTTAAAAATAAAATTTCATTGACCTTATCCTTAGAAAAATTAAGCAGGTATATAAAAAAAATTGTGATGTACATAGACTCTTGGGTGCCTTTAGACAGGGATTAAATATTATCAATGCAAAGGAGAGGCATATATAATGTTGATATAGATACCACAAAAATAAAAATTTCACATACCTTAACACCTCTCTTTTGACCTTCATTTACTTTGCTTTGACTGCTATATCTTTGTTGCTTCATTCATTTGACCAAATGGCTCTTGATTTCTTTGGTTTGGTCAGATTGACTGAAGTGATTCATGTATTTATCACTATTTGACTGAATGTATTTTATCCTCTTATTTTGGTCAGCCAAACATTCTATGTCGTAATACTTCTTTAGTCGATAGGGATTGGCCATACTTTTAGGATCTTGATGTATGGGCCTCGGTAAGACTTAGGAAATTTTAGTTTAGGGAAGAAATGGAATGGAGGTGGATGTAGTAATGACCCTCAAAGTTTCATTATTATGAAGGGATTTAACCTTAAGTATATTACTACTTGAGTGTATATATTTTAATATGTGGAGTTAGGCTTATGCATGGAGCACCGTAATGTGGTAAATGCATGGATCCTTGGGTAATCTTTCAATAAAATTTTGAGACTTAGGATAATTGGAAGAAATCTAAAGTTTGTGAGCTTAGAAAATAGCACTTTATTGGACCATTGATTTAGGACAACATTAGGGAAAGTGATCTTAATGATAAATATACTCTCGAGATCTTAGTAAAATCACAAAGTGTTACATACCTCAAGTGGATCATCGAGTTTGACCAAGCAATTTGATTGTATTCAATCGATCATTCTTTGGGCTATGCATAGGTGTTTAGTCAATAAACCTCATCCATTGATATTTACTAATTTTGTTTGATTGACTTAGGCCATTGATATAGCTCCGATCGATAAGCCTTTAGTCTTCACTAGGTTCAACCGCTCAGCTTTGATTTTCTATTTCATGCCAAATTATTTTAGTCGATCACTCTTCTTTAGCTCTTTTTTTATTTTTGGGTTGATGGATCTCCCTTTCGGTTGAATGCTTTTAGTTCTTAGATGTCAATATTTGGACATTGACTTTTATTGGTGTGTTTGACATTTTTTATGCTGGTTCATCTTTTATCATCGATATTTGGTCGGTCGAACTGCTCTTGGCCACCAATATACTTTCAATCGATCACCTTAGGATTTGAGTTTTGTTGACTCTACTTTTGGCTAGTCATTCTGATTTATTAATTAGTTGGAGCCTTCTTTCAAATTGAAATGATTCATGCTTCATGGTCTTGAAAAAAAAATTAGAGGGAACCTTAGTCTTAAAACCTTGACATATTTGATAAATGATTACTTTGAAGGCTTAAATGACTAAGACCTTGGCTCATGATTAATGTAGAGGGGAAAAATTATATGGACTCAGATTTTAGAATTTTTTTGTAAAACAAAGTGAGACCTTTTTAAAGTAAACATTTTGTGGTGTTAATGAATGATATTTTAAGGTCTTTGGAAAATTAAGAAGCTTTTGGAGGGGTGATTAATATGATTTTGAAGACTTCCCGAGATTGAACATTTCAGATCCTTGAGGAATTTTATTAAGGAATGAAACCAAGGTCAAATTTGTAATATTTCTGAACAACCTTACTCCAACAAATATTGAGACTATCTTTGTTCTTTTAACAAAAAAAACCAAAACCTAGGACTTCACATGCCTTTTAAAATATGAAAATTAGAGATAATTTTTAAGTTAGATTTGTGGATCCAACAGGTCCATATCTATAGCAATGTATATCATGTGAAGCTTCTCCCTCCCATGTAGACCACCCAATGGAAAGAGTGGTAAATTCATGTCAGTACCATAAAACCCTAGGTAAATATTGTTTAGAACTCCATATTATATGTAACTCTACTCCAACCCTAATGTACTAATCTACTATTAGTGTCCCTACTTAGGAATTTAAACACTAGTGAATACAAGAGAGTGGTCTACCTGCCTATATGGCCTCTACATAGGTGTAATATATGTTAATGCCCAACCTTACTATAGGTAAGTCTACATCCCATATCAATCTCTATAGAATTTTTCATTGTAATTTTATCATATGTATTGATGTTCCTAATTGGGAAACTTATAATCCTCCACACATCCTCTAGTGTGATAGTCATCTCTCTAGTTGGTAGCTGAAATAGGCTCATCTTCAAATACCATATCTCTGCTAGTGTCATAAGTAGGGCCCAATAAAACTCTACCTTCAACATCAAGGTCGTATAATAAAGCCCTAACACCTCCAATAATCTATGGTCTACAAACCCTAGAAAGGCCTAAATGGTCCAACACATCTAGTTCTCTCCTTCCAATACAAGATTTGTAACCTATCCTACAACCAAACATAATAAATCTATCAACCTTGATGCTTGTAAAAATCAATACATAAATGCACAAATTTGATGCAATAAAAAGCACCATCATATTAGGAACCTTCAAATAAAGTAAGCACATGCACATAAATATTACAATAATTAACAAAAAAATAAAAGTGAAATAACAATATTGTAATATAGAATGGAAATGTAGCAACTTTATTATTCGAAAAAGGAAATCACAAGATAGAATCATAGGACTCTTTAATGGGGCAACCTCCTTAGAAGTAGAGCTTTATTACAATATTAGAAAATGACTTGATACATTTTTATTTAGCTCTTACCATTTTATAGACTATTAACAACCCTAATACTAATTCTCAAGGGTTGGTCCACATGCAAATGGGGGACCTAATCTAGTAAATTCTAATAAAGAATAGTTACATATTTTATTAACTCCTTATATAAGTAATGATTACATTATATGGGTTCATATACTGTAGCGACCCCGGGGAAGCGACACACCGTCCACTACTCCTATTTGCGAATATTATTTATCTTATTCATATTTAATCATGCATTAAATGAAAGATACAACCGAGACACAAAGAAAATGAATAGATAATGCTTTTTATTGCTTTTTCTCAAGTTCGGTTACATATAGATCCCTCTAAGGGATTCCCTTATTTTGATACAGATTTTACAAAGTAGGGCAACGGATGTATGGTATCCCCTCGCAAGGGGTGATGCACTCTCGCAGGCTTCCCGATGATGCACACGGAACTGTATGAGGGCTTACAGATGCCTCCTTCTCTAGGTCTAGTTCCTAGAGGGATCCTTTTGCTTTCGTATGTTGATAACCTATCAAATGTACCTGTAGTCCTGCAAGCATGAAAACAATAGCAAACGCTTAGCTGTCCGAGATTGCCTCCTCGGATGAGGTTGTTAGCAATAACCCTAATGATAAATAGAAATATGCTCCATGATAATAGAAATTAATGCTATGAATGCTAGTAAATGCGATAAACCAAATCTATGCTAATGGCGTAAAAGCATGTAACAAGCTAAATGAAAGAAACTAATGCAAAGAACCCTAGATTAGGCTAGCGGGCCACTATCCGAGATAGTGGCCGCTAAGATGAAAACCTATCTCTATTGCTCCAAGGCTATGAATCTAAGCTTGTTACCGATGTTGAAATGATTGTCATTTCTTGTCCGATGTGTTGAATATCTTGTAGATGAAAAACCCTAAATCGGTTAGCACTTCGTTGCTCCTCAAAGGTGCTCCAATTTGCTCTCCAATCCGATAGGGCTTCGCTACAAGAAAAGCTCTCCAAGTCTCAAAAGCTCTCTGTATCTCTAATTTTAATTGATCATGGTCCCTTGGTGCTCTTAGGTTTGCACCTTATAATGTGTTTGAAGCCCTAGGTCAATGTCAAAACCCTAGGATTGATTTTTTGCATGCACACTAGATGTTAGCATGAGAATTTTTGCCTTTGTCTACCCTTGAGGGCTAGTTAACTGGTGTCTAAATCAAGACATGAGTCTTTCATGTAGACTGGCCATGAGGAATCATGCAAAGTTATCCCCGCTCGGCTTTATTGCATGCAAACTACCACTTCCACCCGTGATTGGGCCGATTTGATGGCAAGTTGCTTTTTAGGGTTTAGCCGCTATCATCTGCAGTGACTAAGGTTTGGCTACTATGAGCTACAGTGGCTAAGGTTTGGCCACTTTGAGCTGAAGCGGCTAGGATCTAGCCACTCTGTTCATAGCGGCCAGGCTTGGATGGGCTAAGACTACCCCAAATGAGTGGTGAAAACCACTTTTGATACTTGGAAGGTCCCAAGGTTTAGTCACATGATCTATGAATGTGCCCATGTGAGTAGTCTCCCTAAACATGACATGTTTTAGGTGTCTACAGATGCCCCTTTTTGTGATGCACTGTGTGGAAAACATAATGCAGAGAAAAAATGTAGACTACTATGTTTGTAGGGTGTATGATGATCATTGATCTGATCAATGTTGGATGGCCCAATCATGCAAGATGACGTGCATCCTTGAATCATTGCTTCAACCTGATTGAAGGCTTAATTTAGCATAGGGCTTGCACATGTTCACTTGCACTCATTCCTCAAACACAATCGGGTAGCTTATGTTGCTACAATGAGATCCGACTAGAGGAGAGCTACAAGCTAAAAATGTCATATTTGCTTATGAACCCAACAAAAGGGGAAAGTTTTGTAAGAGTTGTGTGCAATGATTCATTGGATGAACGCAATTTTGATATGATCGAGTGATCTTTGGTTGATTTTGATTATGATTTTCTTTTGAATATTTGAACTACCCCCTCACACAATGAATTGGTGAGGGAAGGGCAATGAATGAAGCGACAAGTCGCTTGACCAACTTGACTAGTTTGGCTCCTTTCTAGTGTTTGTTCTTTCAATGGGCAAACCCCCATCCAAGTGTGATTCCAATTGTTTATGATGATCATTCATCCCTATCCCGAGGAGCGGTCCAGCCATAAATAGCCTTCTTAGGGAATTAGGATGAGTGATTCTATTTATACTTGTATTGCATCACTTGGCTCAGTGTTTTTGTGTCATAAGAGAATTAGGATGATTCCATCGCACCCATGGAGCAGTCCGACCATCTTGATCTTCTTCGGGGTTGAAGTGATACATCATAATTCCAAAATGAATAATTTACCCCAAGTAGCCTTATGGTAACTTACTCATCTCATCGAATTGCATGGAGTGCAAATCACTGCAACCATTGAGTTGATAGAGTAAGTAACTGAATACGAAGCTTACTCGAGATTTGTTTTTATGTGATTTTTTTGTTATTTTGAGCATTGTGATGATCAGGGACCATCAAAATGTGTTTATTTGATTTTTTTGCTATTCCTCCTGGAAGGAATCTTTCTGATTTTGCCTATGCTGTTGGCCGTTGTCAGATCCAATGACCCCCAAATGCCTATTTTTGGCCGCTCTCGATGACAGCGGCCAAGAAGTGTGGGCCATTGATGGTAGTAATGGCCAAGGCATAAATTGGGAAATATAAAAGTAGCCTAGGGTTTTGACTTTTCATTCTTCTAGTTGGCGATTTGCTTTTTAGAGCTCTGGAGAGAAAGTGACGTTTGTGACTTGGAGTGTTGTTGCATTGGATATTATGGTTGTGCAGGGTGAGGCATCTTTGAGTGGAGGAGCCGGAGCTTCTCGGGTACTCTTCAAAACCCTAACCCTGTTTGTTTCACTTTTGGGTAAAAATGAACCACACTAAGTAATCGGTAAATGAACTCCATTAAACTTGCTGGTAATGAACCAAACCCATAGTTAGGCTTAGTTTAGGATTTGTTTTGGTGGGCTTGCCCCCATTTTGCAATTTTTCAATTTTTTTTGTGTTTTTGGCCTAGGGAAAATGCTGCTTTCACATCGCCCATCGGCCGTTGTCGCATAGAGCGGCCATTTCGGCCTGCGACTTGGCCATTGTCGATGATAGCGACTGTTCAAAACCTAATGGTCAAAAATCTGACCATTGGGGTTTGGCCGCTGTCAGCATCAACGACTAATTTTTGGCCACTGTAAGTGAAAGCGGCCAAGAACCTTAGGCAAAATGTTTTATTTTTCTTGATTTTTTTTTTTGAGATGATTAATTGATTTTTTTGAATTTTTGAGTTACTTTTCTGCACTTTGTTGCATGATTAGGTGCATTTATTCCTCTTTCATTTAGACTTAGGATAGTCTATCTTTGTTTGCATCATTTTTCATGTTTTATTGTGATTTATGCCTTAGATGCATTGTAGTTATGCTTTGATTTTCATCCTTAGATTCTTTCTGCTCGGGCTCGGGACCCAAAGCTCTTGAAGGACCTCCTACCACTCATGGATGACATGGACTGGGCATGGTTTAAGGCCCATGGATTGTAGTATGTGACCAGGCTACCCCTGATTATGTCGGATCAGGCCTACCTCATGGCCCTGGCTCATCGATGGGATTCTCGGACTAACACCTTCCACCTTCCTACCGGTGAGATGACTATCACATCGGAGGATGTGTACAAGATTTTCTGGATCCCCTTTGATGGAGTGGCCATTGTTTCTTTGGCCACTAATGATCGTGATGTAGTCTTTGTTCGGGTGTTCGGGAGGCATGTTGTAGATGCCTTCAAGGACACCAAATCTGGAGGTGTATCTATTCTATTGGTATAGGGAGCATGTCTTCTCTGAGAGGCATGCGGTGTTGTTGATGGTTATCAGCAACATCCTTATCCTAGATTGCTCAGGCTTGAGGTTCTCATGGAACCTCCTTGCGATGGTTCAAGATTTGGTGGATAATGAGGAGCCTATCATCTATGCATGGGGGAGGTCTTTGCTAGCATAGTGCTATGATGAGTTGTATCACATCCATCGATGGGGTCATGTCAGCATTTCTTGCAGCTTGCTCCTATAGATATGGGGATGGGAGCATATCTGTGTAGATCATCCCAGAGGGCTCCTAGCTAGGATTATAACTATTGATGCTAGGATGTAGTGCTATGCTACCATATGGGCTCGAGAGTATGAGGAGTACAAGAGCTATCCTCATGTAGGGGAGCTTCCCCATTACATTGCTACTTTCACCTCCCTATAGGTTGGAGATATCATATGGCATCCATACCATGAGTGCTCGGCTTGGGATGATCTAGATAGTTTACTACTAGGATACGGTATGAGTGGTGGCTCATTGGCTATAAGGTTGGTATCAAAGAGTATTTCTTCTACTCTCGAGTTCTTCGTTAGTATGGATTGTAGTAGGATGTGCCATTTGTCCTATTTTTGTATAGGTATATTATAGTAGAGGGAGATCTTCCTCCTCCATGGATTACGGAGCTCACTGATGAGGAGGATGCCCTAGTAGTTGATGTAGGAGTCATTGGGGGAGTTACGGATGCATTTGTGTAGTGGTGGGGGATCGATTGTGGCATGGTGATGGTAGTCTGGCTATGAGGATGATGGTGGATGGAGGCAGATCCAATAGGGCTAGAGTCTGAGCTAGGACTGAGGGATGGGGCCAGCTAGTAGAGCAGGTGGTAGTGGAGGAGTAGGAGGCTCTTGAGGAGGATGAGGAGGACTTGGATCTTAAGGAGAGATATTCTCCTCTGAGAGCATAGTTGCATGAGGTAGAGGTCGAGCTCCAGTCGACCAAGATCTAGGTACAACAATGAGATGCTACTATAGCATGAGATGCTACTATAGAGCAGCTCACAACATAGATATAGGCCTTGTAGGCTACTATCGAGGGTGGTGCTACTAGGATGTAGGTTGTTGTTGATCCTCCTACACCTCAGGGTCCTACAAGGATAGATCTGGGGTAGAGATTAGAGATGTAGGCTTTTCTAGATGAGTATGAGGTAGAGATTGCTGGTCATGTAGGCCACATTGCTTCTCTCCAGATGCAGATCAGGAGGCTAGGAGCCATTCCTAAGGAGAGGATAGATGTAGGTGGATCACAGGCTAGTGGATGCTCCACCTCAGGGTAGTCTTCCATCCGGCCTAGTCGAAGGACCCAGACTCACATAGAGAGGCTAATAGGTTCACATCACTCCACTCGAGATCCAGCCCTAGGGGGTGGTGATGCAAGGGTGCAGGCCTAGTGTTTGATTGATGATGTACTAGGCTTTTATTTTTGAGGTCAGCTGACCTATATGACTGTAGCCTTCGGGTAATTTTTGTACATCCATGTTTTTGATACACACATTTATATGATATGTTTACTTTATGATTCATTATGTGTATCCTTTATTGCTCATGTTTTTGTTTTATTTATGCGATGTGATGATGGCATTATGATGAGTTGATGTATGTGTTAGATGATAGATGATATTTATGATGATGTGGATATTTATATGGATGCTTATGTAGATGCTTATATGATCTGATTATTATGACATGATGTGATGTATTATGAGTTGATTTGATGATGGATTTATGATTGTATGCATAGGTGGATGCAATGATGTGATCTTAGATGTAGATGGATGATCTATGAAATTATGTGTTTATGGATGCAATGTTTTCGTTAAATGCATGTTTAATTTTGATTTAATTGTATGCATCTAACTTATGTTATGATATGGTAAATGCAATGTGTCATGCATTGTCTATATGATGTTTAATCTAATGTGAATGAACCTGTATGCTTTAATCACTTAAAACATAAGGAATGCATATGATATGATTTTAACAATCTAAATGGGTGATACCACATAAAG
This sequence comes from Wollemia nobilis, assembly GCA_028583015.1. Lineage (NCBI taxonomy): Eukaryota > Viridiplantae > Streptophyta > Pinopsida > Araucariales > Araucariaceae > Wollemia > Wollemia nobilis. The sequence goes on along the minus strand of JAQPPZ010001119.1, from coordinate 951,285 downwards.
TATAACAACCATGAATGTGGATAATCATTCTAATCATAAGAATTAATTATTTAGGTATTCATATGTGAAATGTAATGGCGTGGAATGTATGTAATTTCTTGATAAAGCTTATGTGATTTAAAAGATTCAAAATAGTCAGTGGCCGTGTAAATATCATTTCTGACATCTATCCGGTATCTAGCCTACTTTGTTAATACCCCTTAATTCACAAAACCTCATAAATAAAATTGATGATGTGATTGATGATATGATTTGTTGCTATGTAGGAATTTTTGAGGCTTTTCCTGAGACTCAAACACTCTAGTTACCCTATCAACAGCTGCGTACTGACCATACAGGACTTTTGAAAAGCAAGGCTTTCATCATGGACCTAGATATTCATTATCCCTATGTGTGCAAATAAATATATTTAGATAGAACTCAAGCATTTCCTCCGATGTCAGGCAGGATTCTTTCAGCCCATTTCTAATATCGGGGATCCTCAATTGTTCATCTGATCCTGTGTTGGACTTAGTTGGACTATACCACTAGGCAGTATTGAGTTACCCAAAGCTAGCTCATCCACATGCAAACATTGGTCTACACAAATGCAATATGCTATTGTGATAGACATATCATCATGCGTAAGGGTATCACCATTGCCAGGCATGGTTGTACACCAAACCTGTAATGGGGATCTCCTTCCGATTTTGTACAATGCTGAGAATTCTAGGGATTCAAGCTCCATTCCCTTATTTTCTTCATTTCATTTGTGATACTTGCTCATGCTTAGTGATGAAAATCATTATTTATTTTTGATTGATTTTTCTCTTGAGCAAGGGACTTATGTAGGGATGAAAATCACTTGTTTGTTTTGACTTTGACTTTTGCTTGATTTTGGGACTTTTGCTTGTTTTAATGAAAGCAAGGGATTTATGTAGTGATGATAATCACTTGTCTCTGGGTAGGGTGGAACTTGTCCTTTTTCCAATTCTCAGCACCTTTGAACCGGTCGCATAGGGGGATAAGCAAGGAAGACCCTTTTTGCTTAAGGTAACCTAGACCACTTTTGCAACTTTCATCTTTCCCTTGTACCAACTAGGATTTTAGTGTTTTTAATTAGTGATGGGATCCTGAATATCTAAGGCATTATCATGACTAGACCTTACTCTCTACTAATCAATATGGCTTCCCACAAAAATTGATAAGACCACTAGATATGGTTGAATGACCAGAAAATCTTAGCCTATTCCTTATAGCAACATGATATGGTTGTGTTGAAAAACACAGTTACACACATGGATGAATGGATGAAGGTGGACTTGTGTATTTGTGGTTGTGATACAAACTGTGGCATCATTTGCAAGAGTGTGATCATAACATATGCAAATGCAATGGATATGCATGTTTGATGTAATGCAACTATATGGATGCAGATGTAAGATGCAAATGTTTTTGTATTTTTGATTTTTGCATTGTTTTTGTATTTTTGATTTTATTTTGACCAAAGGGCTTATTGTGCCTTTGGGGCTTTTAGGGTTTGACCAAGTGGTGTGAAGACACCCTTGGAGCATTTTTGATTGAATTTGACCAAGCGGCTTGGATACCCTTGGAGCATTTTTGATTGAATTTGACCAAGCGACTTGTATACCCTTGGAGCATTTTTGATGTACCCTTGGAGATTTTGATTGAATTGACTAACTTGGATACCCTTGGAGCATTTTAATAATTGACCAAGCGGCTTGAGATACCCTTGGAGCATTTTTGATTGAATTTAAATTTTTTTTGAATGTTTTTTGTATTTTTTGTATATTTGATTTTTTTTGTATTTTATGTATAAAATACCTTCAAATGAATGATATTGAGAGGCTCAGGCTCTTCAACACCATCCAATGATGTGAGGCGATATGCCCTAGGCCCAACCTTCTCTAAAATCATGTAGGGGCCTATCCAGTTTACCATAAATTTGTCTCATAGGTGCGATGATAGATTTGAGTTCTGTTGGTTTTCTTTGAGCACAAGATCCCCAAATTTGAATTCTCTCAAGTGGAATTTACTATTGTAAGCTCATGCAAGGTGATCTTGATAAATATGGAGATGCTCCAAGGCATTGACTCGATGTTCATCAAGAAGCATTAATTGATCAAGGCGGGCTTGCCATGCGGTGTCATCATCTATGAAGTCCTTCAATGCTATGCGTAGGGTTGGAATTTCCAACTCTAGGGGCATGATGGCTTCAGTGCCATATACAAGTGAAAATGGTGTTGCCCTAGTGGGCATCCGCACACTAGTCCTGTATGCCCACAATGCCAGAGGCAATTGCAAATGCTAGTCCTTATGATTATCTTTTACCGTCTTCCTCAAGATGGAGACTATTGTTTTGTTTGAGGCTTCTGCTTGCCCATTTGCTTGTGGATAATAGGGTGTTGAAAAACTATGTTGAATATGGTATTTGTTCATTAAAGCATGCACATTTTTGTTCTTGAAAGATGGCCCATTATCCGATATTATTTTTGAAGGGACCCCAAAATGACTTATGATATTATGGAGTATAAACTCCGCAATCCTTGGTCCAGTTGTCGATGTCAAGGGGATCACTTCGACCCATTTGGTAAAGTACTCAGTGGCCATTATGATGAACGTGTGTCGGCCTAAGGATGGGGGTGAGATCTTCCCCACTAAGTCTAGTCCCCACTACGAGAAGGGCCATGCTTCCTGGATGGGTTGCAAGGCTTGTGATGGCAAGTGAGTGAGGTTTGCATGATGTTGGCACTTAATACATTTCTTGACATACTCACAATAGTATTTTTCCATAGTGGGCCAATAGTAACCCATTCTCAAGATGCACTTAATGATGGCCATGCCACTGAAGTGGCCACCACACGTACCATCGTGAGCTTGCAAAATTACCTAGGCTGCTTCTTGGGGCTCAAGACAATGAAGGAGCATTCCATCATAGCCTCATCTATAAAGGATCTCTCCTAGAAAGATGTACCTCATCACCTTCTATTTAAATGCTCATATTTTAGCATGCGATAGGCCTTGTGGTACCATTCCAAGTTTTAGGAAATCTCACAATTGGGAAAGCCAATCTTGATAAGCCACAACTTCTATGGATAAAATGACATGTTCCTCCTATGATCCAGAATCTGTGAACACAGATTGAGAAATAACCCTATGGTGAATGGTTGTACCACACTCCATAGGACCTTGAGAGATCAAATATTCCCAAGGTGTTATTTGCAAGAAAGCTCTAGCTCTGAAGGACCAATCCTGATTTGGTTCAGTCTGGATCATGTTGACTGACTCTTGATTGTCAATAGCCTCACGTTGTATCATTGAGTGCATGAGCACTTTAACATGAATGGTTGTGAAATCAGTAGATGGATTCTGAGGGATTAAGGATCCCAAAGATGCCATGGTGTCTGCAAATCTATTTGATGTATGAGGGATTGCCTCGATGTCATACCATTCCAGTCGGGCTAGGTAAGTGTCAACAAGCTCTTTGTAAGCTTTCAGGAGTGGGCACCTACATTGGAACAATCCTTTGACTTGATTAACTATGAGCAAGGAGTCACCAAAGATATTCAATATTTTAATGCCCATTGCAATGGCTGTTTGGAGTCCCAAGATTAGGGCCTCATACTCTATGTTATTTTTTGTGCATGGGAAGTCTAACTTGAATGATAAGGGTAATGGAGCACCTTACGGTGTGATAAATACTATCCCTATCCACCCCCTTGCTCACACTTCGAACCATCGAAGAACAATGCCATGTCTCTTTCTTTCTCAGGTTCTTCGGGTTTGAGTGGATCTGATAATGCGAAGACCGCATCATCAGGCAATTCTATGGTGAGAGGCTTGCTATCCGGAAGAGGTGCCTCTACTAATTGATCTGCTATGACTTGTCCCTTGATGGAATTTTGGCTTATGAACTCTAGATCAAATTCTATCAATAGCATGATCCACTTTGTAGTACATGTATTGTGATAGGTCTTATTCATCATGTACTGCAAAGGATTTTGTTTTGATATAACGTAGGTCGTATGGCTCAACATGTAGTGTCACAACTTTTTGGTTGCAAAGACCATTGCTAAACACAACTTTTCTACATACGCATATCCTAGCTCATAACTTACCAAGGTGCGACTGATGTAATATACGACTTGCTCTTTGTCTTGTGCATTCTTTTGGGCCAACATGGTGCCCAACGCAAAATCGGTAGCCGATATGTATAGTAAAAATGGCACGTCTGGCCTTGGTGGAGCCAACACTGGCAGTGTTTCCAGGTAAGTTTTGATCTCTGCAAAGGCTTGTTGGCACTCTTCATCCCAATGAAATGGGACATCCTTGCATAGCAACCGGTTCATGGGCCGACACTTGTCTGATAATTGAGCAATGAACCATTTGATGGATGCTACCTTGCCTTGTAGGCTTCTTAACTCCCTAATGTTGGTAGGGGCGGCCATTTCCATTATAGCCTTTACCTTTGTAGGATCAACTTCAATGCCTCTCTTAGAAATGATGAACCCTAAGAGCTTACCAGAAGTTACGCCAAACACGCACTTCTTAGGATTCAATCTAACATTGTGCTCAATGAGGTGATCGAAGACCTTTGTAAGGATTTTAGCGTGCTCTTGCCACAATAAAGACTTGGCCAGTAAATCATCAATGTAGTCCTCCAAGATCTTATGCATATAGTCATGAAAGATGTATGTCATGGCCCACTGATATGTGGCACCAACATTCTTTAGGCCAAATGGCATCACCTTGTAATAGAATGTCCCCCATGGAGTAATGAAAGTAGTCTTATGTTGGTCTTTAGGTTTTATCTAGATTTGATTGTATCCAGAAAAACCATCCATTAGGGAGAGCATCTCATGACCTATGGTGGCATCAACAAGAGCGTCTATGTTTGGCAATGGGAATGAATCCTTTGGAGTTGCCCTATTCAAGTCTCTAAAATCCATGCAAATATGAACTCTTCCATCAGGTTTTCCCATGGGCACCATGTTCGAGACCCATTCAGGATAGTCGATGGGAACTATGAAAATCGCATCCAATAGTTTTTGTAACTCGTTCTTCACCATCAAAGTGATGGTTGGATGCATTTTCCTCAACTTTTTCTTGACTGGCTTCTTCATGGGATCCAATGAAAGGTTGTGAACAACTAACTTTGGATCAATCCCTAGCATGTCTTTGTAAGTCCAAGCAAAAATATTTGGCCTCTCTTTAAGGAGAGGGATTATGATGGCTTGTTCCTCTGGAGATAGACTTTCTCCGAACTTGACTTTCTTTGGTTGAGTAGGATCATCACTGATGTCCACCTCGAAAGTCACTTCTATAGCCATATGTGACCCATCCTCCAACTGGTGAGGCATGGGTATCAAATGAATGTCATCGATGGGATTTATAGGTCCTACTGACTCAGGATCCAAACCGGCATGGAATACGTCATATGCACAACTTGATGCAAAATGAAATGGTTGTAACACCTCTTCGTTAGGGAAAATGTCCTCAGGCTCTATGGGTGAATTAGCATGATCCCAATCAATAGCCTCTGTATCAAGACATAATGGTTTAGTAGGATCTATTGGGTTATGAAGTGGAGTGGTCAAATCAATGGAGATTGTATTGATGGATGGAATGAAATCTCTAGGACCACATGGGTGAAATATTGTCTCAGAGGTTTCCCCTCCATACTCATGATGAGGCTCTAGAGGAAAAGGAATCTCTAGATCTGGCCCATGAGTAGGCTGGATAATAGGATCATTGGGTTCTAAGAGCTCCTTGAATGTAGGTAGAGGGGATTGACCGCATGGTGAATGGCAACTAAGTCGATAGGTCTCCCCAAAAACTGCAAGCTAGGGTCTATGGCATGAAGTGCCACTTCTCTTCCTACCAGCATGTTGACTTGCCACAAGTGGTGAGGCCCAAGATAAGCCATCTCAGTCTCATCTTCAAAGTCATCATCACTTATCCAAAAACCATTAGCATTGGTATGTGGCCCCAAGACAAGGGGCGCATGTCTTGGCCCCAAGTAGGCCATCTCTATTTCATCCTCATATTCTTCGTCACTTATGAAGATGCCATTTGCATTAGTGTCTTGCCCCAAGCTATGGGGCCACTGCCTTGACCCTAGGTAGGCTCTTTCTATTGAGTCCTCTGACTCATAACCACTTTCATCCGATATGTACCCACTCTCATTGTGGCTAGACCAGGCAAGGCTTTGTAAATAGTGAGGCCCATGATAGGCTAAGCTTGCTTGTGCTTCATCATCACTTGCCTCATATCCATTTTCTTCTCACTCTTCATCCCACAAGTTGCAACCTATTGGGATGGCATCAATTGTGAATCTTGGATGATAAGTCTCGGGTGGTGGTATGTTTACCATGACCACTTGTTTATTAATCGGATGTCTTGTACTTGGTGGGTGATAAGGAATAAAATTGATGTCTTCTCCTAACCCCAAGCTTAACCTATCCAAGGCTACTACTAGAGAGTCATCTCGACCTCTGATGTGATAGCCTAACCCAAACCTATCAGAGGAAGCTGGTATTATGACTCGAATGGCCGCCTATGCCCCTGCTCATATATACCAAGACCATAGCCATGCCAATGGCAACGTTCAAAGTAGCTTAGAGAAAACTCGAGATTAGAGAGGTAATGAACATTAATAGTGAATAGTTCATCATTGTCCTCTTCTATGTCTATAGACTTATGGGTGTAGTCCAAGCCAACATAGATAAAGTTGGTCTGGTTGGGAGGGATTCCAAGTGGAACCACTATTCCCACTGGTGGTCTTAGGTATTTTGGCCATCCCATGTCTTGTGTAGACTCTATGATGGGTATGAATGTTATGTTCTACACAAGATACTCTCCTATCCCTATGCTTTCCAAGTGTATTGTCGCATGTGATGTGGATGATCCTATAGATGACATTGGCGAAGTGGGTTCTAGTATCTCCTCAGCTTGATCTTGGAGATCTTCTTCTTCCATGGGACTTGGAATTTTCTCAATGGCTATGGTTAGCACTTCCTTGGGATTTCCTTCCTCAACTAAGGGTGCCTTTAGCTTCTGATTGTCTTTTGGCTTAGATGTTGATGGTCTCTTAGAAGCATCAGTCATTTTGGGTGCAAGATGAGGTGTTGATGTGGATGGGTCTTTTCGTACCCCTTTGTCTCTGTCATCTAGTTGCGTAGTTGGAGATGAAGGTCCTACATACAAGTGGGTAGAAGGAATCACAAATTCTCCTAGAAAATCCACCTGATGGACATATTTGAATGGCTCTTCATCAGCCAACACCACATAGACTTTGTCATCATGCACATACTTGACACATTGGTGTAAAATCGAAGGAACACACTTCATATCTCTTATCCAAGGGTGCCCTAGGAGGATGTTGTATTGCATGGCCCCTTCCAAGACATGACACATCATAGGGATGGTCTTATGCCCCACCTTGATAGGTAGGACTATCATTCCCATAGTATTGCATAAAGCATCATTGAAAGCTCTTAATGTGTAGGCTCCTGGAATGATATTTGACTTGGGGATCTTAAGGTGTTCTATTGTTATTGTTGTGATGATGTTGATTGATGAACCTGTATCGATCAAGACCCACTTAAAAGGTAAATCATTGACTGACGCAACAATGTGCAGTGGAGGGTCTGGTAAGGTAGTAGGCACTATCTTAATCTCATGATCATAGAATCAAATTACAGGTTCCTGGCATTCTTGTACTTGTCCCACAAAATAAGTGAATGCATTTGGATCTTGTGGTTGGAGCTCAATCGATCTCAAAATCTCCATCAAAGTCTCCCTATGCTTTGGGGACTATTGTATGAGCTCATAGATAGATAGCTTGGTCAGATTCATTTGTAAGTTTTTCTCTAGTCTACTCTGAATAGTTACCATAGGTCGAGTTGGTGGACCTGGAGGGTTGTTCTACCCCTACCTCTACCTAGGTGTAGTTGGGACATTAATGGGAGCTATAGGAGGTTGTGGTTGACCATATCATCTACTCCTGGTTGCTATATTGACAATTTCAACCATCCCAATGCACCCATGGGTAGGCGTATCAATTTGGACCTGATTGACTTGGGCACCTTGCCCTCTAGGGACCTCATGGTTTGGCAGCGGGTTTCTGTATATGCCCATATCTCTGTTATCGAGGGCCAATGGGTTGTCAACTTTAAGTTCTCCCACCTCAATCATGTTTTGCACCTGGTGCTTGAAACCAATGCAAACTTCAATGTTATGCCCCGGTATCCTATGATAAGGGTAAAATTGATCTTCCCTATATCCTTTTGGCTTAGGATGGTTGGGATCTACAAGAGGTATATCAAGAAATCTGATCTTCCCAGCCTCGCTCAATTGGTTGAAAATTGATTGCATTGACTCTGATAGAGGTGTAAAATAGCGAGGTGGCTTGCATTCTCTATTTCACCCCTGATTTTTCTTTTGATCATAATTGGTTGGTGGGGGCTATGCTTGATAATTCTAGGGTTGTTGTATAGCCCCATCCTTAGGTGCATCCAATACTACTTGATTAACTAGAGTAGGGTTTGCCTGCTTCTACTTGTATTTGTCATTCTTGCCATTTTTGTTCCACTCCTTGTTTCGGAGCTTGATGGTTCCCTCATCTACTTTTATGTCCTCAATGAGTTTGGCCTATGCCAAGGCTTCCTCAAATGATGGATATTGTTGAAGTTGTAGCAAGAGGGAGATGTGTTTAGAACAACTCTTGGTGAACATGCGAATGATTTCTTCTATGGGGATAGAGAATGATAACTTTACCATGACTTTTCTCCATCTATCCCCATATTCCATTACTGGCTCATCGTCATAATGTTTTAAGTTGGCCAAGTCTGAAAGGTTCACCTTCCTTTTAGCACCAAAGGAGAAATGCTTCAGGAATGCATTTACTAGTTGTTCAAAATTGGATATGTTGTGCTTGGGCAGTTGGTTGAACCATTGAGTGGCAGCACCCAAAAATGTCATAATGAAAGTCCTTAGCATAAGAGCATCATTGTCTTCAAGATGAAAACATGCATTGATAAAATTGGTGACATGCTCTTGTGCATCCTCTTCACCCTTGAAATTTTCTAACCTAGGCATCTCAAAATGCTTAGGATATGCAGGGCTAGGGACTGATGGACATAATGGTTGGTTGTGTATTTTACTCAATGTTGGTTGGTTCCCTATCATCTCTTGTTTCTCAAAGGACTTCATATTTTTAGTGAGTTCCTAGAATGCCTTTGATGTGAGGAGTTCCTCTTCTTGTAGGCCCCCTCATGGTGGTAATGGAGGTAACCCTATGTGCACTTGACTTGTTCTATTCTCTTCCCTCCTACGAGGGGATTCAGGATGTGTTTGATCCTGATTTATCATGTTTACCCTTTCTCCACCAGTTTGATGTTGTTCATGATTTGAGTGGTGGTTTCATTGTGGGATTTCTTCTTGTCTAGTGCACCCTTCTTGTGGTGATTCAACGCATTTATCTCTTTGATGATCATTACCATTGGCTTGTAAATTGATATGAGCTAGTTGCTCAGCTTGTTCTCTTAGACGTTGCTCATGTTGGTGCAAAAGCCTTTCTCTTTGTTTTTCATGCTCGAGAGCTTCCACTAGCTCTCGCTCTTTGTGCAATACATTTTCTAACCATCACATGCGGTCATATTGCATTGTTAAATAAGACTCATGTTTGTCTGATTCTGTTCTTGTGGTTTTGATTCGTAGATTCCTCGAAGAGGTTTTTATTATTTCTTTGCTCTTGCTAGCTAATGTAATCTATTCTATGTGTTGATAAGTGTCTCTATGGTCAGACTCTGCATGAGACTTGCAGAGTCACTCTGAAGCATCCCCAGGTTGAGAGGTGCATTTAGAAGTAATAGTTTATGAACTTCTAGATGCAAAATTTTTGTGGCTATGGTTCTAGGAGGTGGCCTCGGATGAAACCGATCCAACTCATCTAACTATCTTGTTTTCCATGGTTGATCCCTTGGGGTGCCATTTACTCCAATGAGGTCATGATCTATTGGAATCCTTCCTCTTGTGTGAAGGGTATCTTCTGTTTGATGTCTATGACTGGATGTGGCTCTAGTTTCTTGCCCTTTAGTGGGCAGACCTGTTCTCAATGTCTCATGTGAAGTTTGAGATGTTGTGACTCTTGTGTGTCTTTTTGGTGATGAGGGCTTTGTGGCCCCACCTACCCTCCATGAGGATGGATATGGGGAAACCTCATCATCCCTATGTGAAGAATGGGGTCTAGAACCCTTCTTATGTCCATGTGGGGAGGAAGCTCTTGAAGCCTCCTCATGTCTTTGAGAAGTTTCTGTGTGTTTAGAGGAAGACCTTGAGGCTTCCTCATGTCTCCTTGATGATGATGGTCATGAAGCCTCTTTGTGTTTTTGTGATTTAGTTCCATGATTTGACTCTCTATTTGGGGTTTCTCGAGGAGAACCCCCAAGGGTTGAATTATCACCCCTTAGACTCGTGGAACTACGTCTCATGGTCTTATGAGCATGTGGTTCAATGTTACTATGACTTCGCCTATGGGTATGTGTTGCTTCAGATTCTCCCTCGGTATTGGACCGAGGATGTTTACTTCTGGTTTTGACCATTGTGCTTGTGAATTAGTCTTTTGGATTGCAATTTAGAGATAGCCAAACAATATCAAGCAAGTGTTTATCTTGATTATCAATTTATGTGTGCCCTAAACTGTTTGTTGTGTTTTTGATGTGTTGTTCTTGTTTTCTTGCTCTTGTTTTGGATTTAGAATAAGGAGACTCATCCATAGTGGGAATCAAGAACACCCATGCCAAACATGATTTTCTCAAAAAGAGACTAGGGTACATCGCTTAAATCCCAGTGGGGGGTTCTCCTAGCTCTTCCACTCTGAACCAATTGTTCCAATAGTGGGAGATAGTTTGAACATGAGTAACTTAGTACCACTATAAAGAAGTTCCTTATTCCATTCTAGAAATATCTAGGGGGCAAGCTGATGGAAGGAGATGAATGCCAATGTCATCGGACTGAATTGAGGGTTGGTGATGAAATCCAACTCCCCAATGTTTAAAACATGCGTGTGTGTGGGGTTCATTTTAAGTTTGCATAAAGTAAAATGCATCATACAATATAAATGTACCTTTCCTATATGCCTAATACAAATGACATTTCGATTTTTAGAAATATGCATAAACTAATATGAGTATCATGGATGCACTCTATTTCATGCAAATATGGCCTCTAGCAGGGCCTCAAAGCAAGCAAACCAACACATGATTCCTAGCACGCTGGATTCTAGGGCGGACTTTACAAGCATAAGCCATTGTTCCTAGCAATGCCTAGTGGAAATCTAAAAAAAACCCTAAGATGCATAAGATGCAAGTTCTTTCCTTTCCATTCCTTAGTTTCCAAATTAAAATGTGTTTTAATGTTCACTATTTTAGGAAAATAGAAGTAGATAAAAGAACCATAAATCATCAGAAAAGTTGTACCAACCTCAAATCCAGCTCAGAGAACCAATATTTTGTCCTCTATTGCACTCCAGTTCTGGCCATTGTCGACTAGAGCGGCTAATTTTTGGTCATTGTTAGCAGGAGGCTGATTCTGGATGTTGTAGACTAGAGCGGCCAATTTTTGGCTATTGTAGAATAGAGTGGCTAAACCTACACACAAAAACATGGATCAATAAAGTGGTAGAAAATAAAAACTTGGTGGGGGTCCCACCATGATCACCATCTATAGTGACCTCGAGGAAGCGATGCACCATCCACTACTCCTATTTGCAAATATTATTTATCTTATTCATATTTAATCATGCATTAAATGAAAGATACAACCGAGACACAAATAAAATGAATAGATAATGCTTTTTATTGCTTTTTCTCAAGTTCGGTTACATATAGATCCCTCTAAGGGATTCCCTTCTTTTGATACATATTTTACAAAGTAGGGTAATGGATGTATGGTATCCCCTCGCAAGGGGTGATGCACTTTTGTAGGCTTCTCGATGATGCACATAGAACTGTATGAGGGCTTACAGATGCCTCCTTCTCTAGGTCTAGTTCCTAGAGGGATCCTTTTGCTTTCGTATGTTGATAACCTATCAAATGTACCTGTAGTCCTACAAGCATGAAAATAATAACAAATGCTCAGTTATCCGAGATTGCCTCCTCGGATGAGGTTGTTAGCAATAACCCTAATGATAAATAGAAATATGCTCCATGATAATAGAAATTAATGCTATGAATGCTAGTAAATGTGATAAACCAAATCTATGCTAATGGCATAAAAGCATGTAACAATCTAAATGAAAGAAACTAATGCAAAGAACCCTAGATTAGGTCGGCGGGCCACTGTCTAAGATAGTGGCCGCTAAGATGAAAATTTATCTCTATTGCTCCAAGGCTATGAATCTAAGCTTGTTATCGATGTTGAAATGATTGTCGTTTCTTGTCCAATGTGTTGAATATCTTGTAGATGAAAAACCCTAAATCGGTTAGCACTTCGTTGCTCCTCAAAGGTGCTCCAATTTTCTCTCCAATCCGATAGGGATTTGCTATAAGAAAAGCTTCCTCAAGTCTCAAAATCTCTCCTTGTATCTCTAAAAATGTCTCTCTGAATTGATCATCGGTCCTTTGGTGCTTTTAGGTTTGCACCTTATAATGTGTTTGAAGCCCTAGGTCAATGTCAAAACCCTAGGATTGATTTTTTGCATGCACACTAGATGTTGGCATGAGAAGTTTTGCCTTTGTCTACCCTTGAGGGCTAGTTAACTAGTGTCTAAATCAAGACATGAGTCTTTCATGTAGACTGGCCATGAGGAATCATGCAAAGTTATCCCTGCTCAACTTTATTGCATGCAAACTACCACTTCCACCCGTGATTGGGCCGATTTGATGGCAAGTTGCTTTTTAGGGTTTAGCCACTTGTCATCTGTAGTGACTAAGGTTTGGCTACTGTGAGCTATAATGGCTAAGGTTTGGCCACTCTAAGCTGAAGTGACTAGGATCTAGCCACTCTGGTTCATAGCGGCCAGGCTTGGATGGGCTAAGACTACCCCAAATGAGTGGTGAAAACCACTTTTGATACTTGGAAGGTCCCAAGGTTTAGTCACATGATCTATGAATGTGCCCATATGAGTAGTCTCCCTAAACATGACATGTTTTAGGTGTCTACATATACACTAGGTACCCAAGGTGCCACACACATTTACATAATAATGTTAAGATAGGGTCCTAACATACCCTTCATCTTCCATAAGATTTTTCCTCAAAGCTTGAGAAGAGAAAACTACTATTGGAATAGATGTAGTGATACCCACATGGCATCCTCTAGTTGTGATTCCCACCATTATATTAAAACTTCAGTGATGGTTCTCTTGTGGAGTGAAAATATTTGTCAATATAGAATATGCTCAGGATCTAATATAAATTATCCTTATTCAACCAATTTTTGGATGGTTGATTAGACTTGTACTCAATTTCCAAGAACCTTAATCAAGGAGGAAACATGGAAAACCATATGTATCTTGGACAAAGGCAATAATTTGAGTTTGTGGGAAATGAATCCAATCTATTGTAGTCCTTGATAGGGTCCATAGAATTTTATGGCAAGTTTTTGATGAGCACAAAATTGTAATGATGTCTTCTTGTATGGTTGTAGGCATAGGAATACAATGTCCCCTACATTAAAATTATACTCCATATAGTATTAAACAGCTTTTTGATGCATATATTTTTGAGCCATAACCAAATTCTCCTTAAGCTATTGAAGGAGTTTTGCATACTCACAAAGAGTGGAATCTATTACTTGAACCTTAGAACTATTGGGTATGTAGAGGAGGGTAAATTGCCTATCATGTATGATTCTTGACATATCTACTAGGATATAAGGTGACCACAGGGCTGTTGTGTTTCCTCCACACTCAGGGGCTAGAGGGATTGAAGGATTCACTAGGAGTAGTTTAAGGACTCACTCCAAGTATGAGATGGAATATTTGATGTATTTATTAAGTAAAAATTTAAGTTTGGTCTTTCTAATATCTATGCTACAAGGAATTAAGGAATAATACAAGACAAACAATGATGCAATCAAACAAGAAGTTATCCCTAGAATGATTTTTAATTTTTGAATGAGGACTATTCCTAATTTTACATGAAAGTAAATATTTTCTTTTCTTTTCAAGCAAGGGTATAAGAGAATGCACAAAACAAAATTAGCTTAAATACAAACTATATGCTTTTCTTTGTTGGTGCCTAAAAATAGAATAAAATACTTTATTTTTCTTATGTTTTAAATCTAGAACAAAAATGAATATAAAATGAACACAAAAATACAAAAAATATCCTAAAATATCTATCAAAGTACTTACATGATCCAGTGGTTGATCCTAGCAAAATTTGTACCCCATAATATACAATAACTTCAAAACCTTGGAAAATGTGATCAATGTTTGGGGGTCTTCTTAGGTCACCATGTGACTGAGCTTGGAGGAGTAGTAGTCAAGATCCCTTGGTCCTTTTAGTTATCCATTTGAAATAGAAAGTGATTGTTGACCTTTGGGATAAGCAAAACAAGATATAATAAACATGCAATAGTGAAAACATGATGCAAACAGAAATAATATGATAAATATGAAGCATGCAAGTTGTGAGCTAGGGTTTTTGGGATCAAAAACTTACCTCCAAGCCATAGTCACCAAATTTATGCCTTGTAAGATATGGCTCCAAATTTGGCTCATCAAATTTGCACCTTGTATAGATCGGATGTGAATTTGGTACAGAGCATTTTTCTAATATTCAAAATACAAAAATGCAACACAAAGTAGAAGATTAACAATCTAAAAAACTAATAATGAAATAAAAACTTGATTAACCTATGGAGAATGCAATAAAAAATGATAAAGTAAAGCTAGCGACTAAAATAGTATACCTCTCACATCATCAAGATGCCTTCACTTGTTCACCAAAAGTAGCTAATCACAAGAAGCAAAGAAGCAAAAGTAGTAATGGAACATTCCAAAGAAAAAAGCACTTGAAATTGTTATGAGAGATCACTTGTGGGAATACTAATGTTAGATAGGAGAAAATGGAGTCCAAACCTTCTATTTATAAGAGGTTTGAAGTGGACAAAAGGTGAGAAAACAAAACTTAAACTCGAGAAAGGGCTAAAATCACAAAGAGCTAACATAGGACTAGGTATTTTTAGAGAAACAAATCCAAGATTACCAAATTCGTACCCTGTACATGGCGGGTGCAAATTTAGCATGCTAAATTTGTGCCTCATACTTTGCAGGAGAAATTTTGACAAATCTCAAGAAAAAAGGCTAAGAAAAGGGGAAAAGGGGTTCAAGCTTGCACTTAGCAATTTTAAGGGTAATCCTAGGTATCTAAAGAAAATGACTCATCTAGATGGGTTAATTTTTGATGTCTACATTTTTGCCCCTCTTTGATGCATTTATTGTTGAATATATACATCAAATAAAGATGTAGACACCTACGAGTGAAGAACAATGAACATAAAAAAGGGTGAACAGTTTAGATGGAGGGATGGTGCAAAAAATTGTGTCATTCTAAACACTTTAAAATTTTGCGTGCTAATCAAGGAATTAATGACATTAATGCCTCTAAGGCTAGGGTGCCCCTTCAAGTTTCAAAAGGAATGCAAAGTTCCTAAATAAACACGAAACTAAACACAAAAAACAAAGAAGCAAATAGAGAAGAGAAAAATCAAGAGGAGAGAGAAAAAGGAGGGATAAAAAGAAAAAATAATGAAAGGTGAAACCATTTTCACCACGAGAAGAAGAAGAAAGGAGCTCTAGAGAAAAAGAGAAGAATGGTGCTTCCTACTCACCATGCGACCATTTTGAGGCGAAAACCCAACACCACAGCAGACCGAGCATGGGTACAAACCTAAACCCAACCCTAGACTATGTTAGATTAGGGTTTAGCATTATTTGTTTTTATATTTTAGGAATTTTTTATCCTATTAGAGGAAATTATTGTCTGGATAAAATTTGGTAGTTAGGTGCAAATTCGGTAGCTAGGTGCAAATTTGGCTATGCGACAATGTCAAATTCATGCTTAGGGGCTTCGAGGCACAAATTTGTGAACTTATGCCTTGAGAGAGAGGGACATGAATTCATGAAAGAAGAGATTAAAGGAGAAAAATATAGAAGAAGAGAGAAAGAGATATTTTCTTTTAATGGTAATGAAACTAATGCAATTTTATTAATCTTGTTTTACAGCATGATGTACTCTAGGGTAGAGAGTTGTGATATAACATGCTATAGTTGTGAGGGAGCTCATAATAGCTAATAGGGACCTCTTATTAGAGGTGGGACTAATGCATCTATAATATATTCCTTGGGTTGAGGCTGATAGAGTGCTACTAACGACGTTGGTTGAGTGGTGGTATTCAAAGTCATCCATATTTTGGTTACTGGTAGGGGAGATTATTGTTACACTAGAGGATGTGTAGTGCATATTGAGGATCCCCATTAGGGGGAGGATGATTTATAGTGTATAATTATCATAAGCAACATCAAAGAGATTATCGGGGGACCCAGTACATGATATTTGATAGAACATATTTCATGTTGATGAGATACCACAATGATATAAAGTTGGTATAGTGACTTCTATACTCTACAAGGTAGTGATAGGGATGTTAGTGTATCATACAAGTATAAAACACCTACCATGGACACTAGCGAGAGTAGTGGTAGATAGGCAAGACCAATAGGTGAGGTTTGCATGGGGACTATATGTGTTGGTCTACCTAGACAAGACATTATATAATGTCATGTATGAGCAGCATACAGGGTTAGTCTTTATGATGTTTCTCTAGGTGTGGTGTTGAAAGAACATGTTTTTTATATATAGGTCCATTGCCCAACTCGAAGCAACTAGCAGGATATATAGGTGGAGTCAAAACTTTGAGTGTGTATAGAGAGCATATGTGGGTATCCTCCTATTGGAGATGTGGGTAATAGATGAGCTATAGGATCATATGATCATATGGTGAGCATGGCATCTACACCCTAGGTGGGCTGAGGATGCAAAGGAGCTAGCACAAGTTTAGAGGATCTGATGGGCCACCACTGAGAAGGGAAAATTGGAGATATACAAGTTTGACTAAGTACAGTGATGGTTTGGCATTCTATAGAAGATACCAGATCTAGGAGACTACTAGTTTATATGGGTGTGACAGGTTCCATTAGGGGTTGGAGGACCCTGATGTGGAAAGGTTTGTTGAGGAGGACCTCAATGATACACTTTATGTGGATCCAAGAGTGAATGAATTTAGGGTTGCTCTTCAGTAGTAGAGATGGTATAGGAGTATTATACCTCTAAGTATCTCCCCATAAGTACTAGTGTAGTGGTCCCAAGTCATGGACTGAAAAATATAGTTGGCACTATAAGAGGTTAATAAATGCATAGCAAAGTGATGCTATAGGGATCTAGAACCACCTATATAGACACAGGTTTAGGTTTGGGTGGATATGGTGATATCTATAAGGATTACTATCACTATATTTGGCTTAGGATGAGGGTGGGATAGTAGAAATTTCTACCACAAATACATAGGTAGGACCTAGTATGGTTGTGTTTAAGGATAACCTGATAAGAGAGATAGACATGCTATGGGCCATAATGGTAGCCATGTAGGTGGATATGGACACCATATGATCAAAGTGGGACCAGGCCCTAGCATCATGGGACATGATGAGGGCTAAGGTAAAATTCCTTAGAGGGGATATGGGTTGGCTTTAGCAATAGCAGTGGCAAGCTCAGATAGAGGGGATGGTTATCATTACAATCAACCAATAGGGCAAGGGTATTTAACTACTGTAGAAGGAGCTATAGAGTGTAAGGGAGTAACACAAGGTGATCATGCAAAGGGAGATCTACTACTAGATGACCCATTACTAGGTCATCCCATCAGATCATAGAATTCCTTCATCATCCTCCCTATGCTCATGGAGTCACTCAATCACATACACGATCTATTTCATGGTCCATGGACATGCCTCCACTAGGTTCACCTCCAAAAAATAAATTAGAGGAGATATAATCACATAGTTAGGGCAAGTATTAGGATGACATGTCAATTTTGATTGTGGTATGCATCCCTAGGAATGGTTGAATGTTCCAAGCTCTCTATTGTTGCACACCAACTCACTGACACACATTGTATCTTTTTTTTTGGTAAATAAAAGTCTTCATTAATTATTGGGTTTTGCAGGTTAACCCAAAACCTATAACAATATCCAACCTTCTGCTAAGATTGTACATCCTAGTCATCCTTGAAACTTTCTTACCAAAAATTGTGTTGAATTCCCTACAACACCCTACTAAAAAAGCACACCCATACCTAAACATAACTGTAAACATTACTTACATTGACAGGAATTGAAGTTTGGAACTTTGCACTTGTGAAACCTGTTGCTTGCCCACTTCCTATTCTCTATTGAAATCTTCCAAGGCTTACACCCTATTATCTTCATTTTCAATTTGGTATGATTTAGAGGGAAACCCCATAGTTATTACCAGCTCCATGGGGAAAGAACACCCATTCATCTTTCTCCTTAACTGGTAGGTTTCTTTTCATTACTAATAATGTTTTCCACTTCATGTGGCACACCTTGTGTCCATGTCACCAAACTACCAACATCAACACCTATGTTGGCTAATTTTTCAGCTGACTTGTTGGCCTCACGATACATGTGATGAGCCCTCCTATTCTGTCTTATCACAAAAAGGATCCTCACTTCATGGATGACTCCCTCGATTCTCCATGGAGGTTTTTTTCCATTGGTTAATAGGTTGATGATTTTCATAGAATCACCTTCAATCATCAAGTTACCTTGATTTTCTTGGGCTACTTACAACCCTCTCCAAAGGGCTCTAGCTTTTGCTTCGTTATTAGATCTGATTCCCAATGGTTCAACGAAGGCCTTGACAAAATTTCCTTGATGATCCCTGATTATTCCTCCAGCTCCAGCTCTTATCAGGTTCTCCTTAGCTACACCATAAAAATTTAGTTTAAACCAACCCTAGGGTGGTGGCTCCCAAGAAATCCCATTTCTGGGATTAGGCAAAGGAATGGAAGGTTTTTCCTCAATACCTAAGGCCCGAGCTAATTGATTTTCTTAGGGAAGAATTGAGTGGTTCTCATCTACTAAGGTGCTAAGGTTTTCTTTTGCAAAGACAATAATCTTGTTGAGGATGGTTTTTGGTTTGTGAATGGTATCCTTAAAGGCTCTATGGTTCGTTTCTAGCCAAATCTACCAGAGAAAATGATGCCAACAGATTTTCCATAGGTACTTAAGTTTTAGGCTAACAAAGGGTTAAGGCCATTGATGGAACACTTCAGATATAAGAGCAGACTTAACCCACGAGATCCTAAAGGCTTGGAAAAGTTCATCCAGGATGGACTCCGCTACTGGACACTCCAAAAACAAGTGTTGGGTGGTCTCCCATCCTGCCTTGCACATGTAGCAATGGTTAGCAATAACCATACCTTTGAATAACATATTGTCCATAGTGAGGATTTTTACTTGAATCACCAACCATGAAAAAAACCATATTTTAGGAACTAAGCCTTTGATCCAAACCAAACTCAATTGAAATTGTTGACCTTCCACATTGAGAAGCAAATTATAGGCAGAATTAACTGTGAAGTCACCACTTTCAGTCTCAGCCCAAACAATGTGATCTTCATCCTCTCCAGAGGGAATAATTTGCTGAGTTAAAATGTTATAAAGCTCTTTAGACTCCGCTTCAAAACCTTGTACTCTGATGTGTTTCCACCTGTTGATATTTATATCCTGCCACATATAATTTGCAACCTTCTTCCCAATATGTTGCTCCATATGCTCTTGAATCCTAGCCAAATGAGGATTCTAGGATAACTCCTCAGCTCTCACCCATTGATCCTTCCAAAAGTCTATTGTTTTCCCATTTCCTAGAATCCATCTAAGACCTTTCTTGACAAGATCCCTGCTCATGAGGATTACCTTCCAAAAAGTAGACCCTCTACTTGCTAAGTTGTCATTAAGGAAGTTCACACCTTGGAGGTATTTCCTCCTAACTATGGCAGTCCATTCATTATTGACCTTAGTCAATAATTGCCATGCTTGTTTGGCTAACAGAGCTGTATTGAGATGAGCAACTCTCCTCAATCCTAACCCCCCATCAGCTTTAGGTTTGCAAACCTAGTTCCAACCTACTAAATGGATCCTTTTCTTATCCTCAGTCCTCGACTAGAGAATTTTTTTTGAAGCTACTCAATTTTGTGATACACCTTCTTGGGAGCTCGAAGGCCGATAGGAAGTAAACGGGTATACTTTGAAGTGAAGCCATAGTTAAAACTGCTTTGCCTTCTTGAGATAACAGATGTCCTTTCCAACCTACTAGATTTTTTGGATCCTCTCCAGAACTATGTTCCACATTGATCCTTCAGGTTTCCCATTAAATAGGGGAAGACCTAAATAGGAGGTGGGAAGGGATGCAATCTAACATTCCATGATCCTTGCTATGTTTTTTTGCCTAGGAATGGGCTATTGATGAAATAAAGTTTGCTCTTACCAAAATTCACTTTCTGTCTAGCTGCTTCTTCATACATTATGAGAATATTTTTAATCCTTCTTGCCTTAACCATAGACGCCAAAGTCAGTAGCAATGTATCATCAACAAATTGTTGATGTGTCACCGGGGTAGTTAGCGATATGGCCTTGATACCTGATATGAGTCCAGCTACCACTATTGCCTTAATTGTTCTTCCCAAGGCCTCAGCTACAATGATGAAACACACATTGTATCTTTCAAGTAATATACATGCTAATTTATTTATTAAAATATGTGTGAATTATGTGTGTGCTTTTATTTGTTTTATTATGCATTATTGGATGAATGAATGAATAAATGCATGATGAAAAAAAATATGTGATGAATGAACTTAACTAATGCATGAATAAGGAATGAAATGATCGAATGATTAAATGATAAGAAAAAATATGATGGAATAAGAAAGAAAAGGGAAGAAAATAGAAGCTAAATAAGAAAGAAAAGGAAAAATAAGAAGGTCAATAAAAGACAAAAAGGTGCATAGAATATGCTATTCGAATTAGTGTAGTCTAAAATGGATCAGTGTGATCAAGTGAACATAAGCTAAGTGAAATAAAAGAAAAATATGGAGTGAAACCCCATAAGGATGTATGCTCGTAAATGGTTGAGAATGGAGTGAAAACCAACTATGGGTGTAATGATAACGAGTCAGTGTTATGCACAGTGGTGAATATTTGCAAATTGGGTGAATACTAGGATTTCCAAATTTGGAAAATGGTGAATATGAGGACCCTCGACGTCGGCCCATTCACCTAAAATTTTTAGGATCAATTTTTTATTAGGGTCAATTCACCATAATATATATCCAAACATAGGCATATTTATACTCGTTGGAAAGCTCTTCAATCCTGATCTAATGGTGGTGTTTTTATGAAGTTGTAAGATAATTTAATAGGTCAAAATTAGTCCTAAATATGACCTTATATTTTAGGGCTTCAAATACCCCAAATTTTGGTATGAAGATGTTTGATTTGATTTTCTTAGGATTATCTATGATTCACCTTAGATTTTATTAGAATTCACCATTTTTTTACAAGTATATTTTGAGTCCAACCCCTTATGCATAACCCTATCATGAGTGACAATGAAGCTATCCTATGAGGGTGTAATTCTCACTGAAGAGAACAAGTTGGTAGAGTGATACCCACTATGGTTGTGTGCTCGCTAGTGAGCAAAATATGAAGTGAAAGCCTATTATGGTTGTATTCTCACTAATGGTTGTATGTGGAGAGATACCCGCTAGGATGTGTGCTTACAAATGGCCTAATTGGAGACTGGTGCTTGTTGATGACCATGAAGCTATCTTGTATGGGGTGTAATATTTAATTTATTTGCTAAAAGAAGTGTATCTGATAGGGGTGTGGTGTATGCAAAATATGGTTGAGGAAAGTAAAGCACAACAAAACATGGCATGTGTGTGTGCATGTGTTAAACAGAAGGAAGATAGAATAATGAGAGAAACAAGAAGTAAAAAATATTGTATGTCTATAATTTTTTAAATTTCAATAGCTAAGAGATGTTCTTAAGATAGTCAATGGTCGTATGAACACCATAAATGATATTCATGCGATATCTACCCTATCCCACAAGTATCCCTTAACAATTGAAATATTAATAAGGAAAATTGTGAGCAAAACAAAATGCATAGATAGAAGAAAGGATGTATATCCTTTGTCTTGGATAAGAGAATAAATGGTTGGAAAATTTCAAAGGATAAAAGATAAACAAGATATGAATAACTATATCCCTTGATCTGGAGAAAACATTTATGACTATTGAAAATTTCAAGGTCAAGGAATATATGAGAAGAGAAGAGAAGAATGATTGATGGCAACAAATAAAATGATATGAAAATGCATGGAGATGTGCCCTAGGTTGGGGGTTCACTAAGCATCAATGACCTAGTATGAGTGTAATGCATGTGAGCTAAAATCTAACTAGGTTTCATCACTTGCCTCATTACAAATTCCTCAAGGATCTATATGCTCAAGCAGTCAGATGTAAGTATGATAAAGAATTAAAGTATCTATATTACAATAAAAAATGTAGAATGGAACATAATGTCAAGTAATTCATTCAAAGTATGACAAGTAGTCATGCAGTATGAGCAAGTAAACCAAATGCAATATGAAGAAGGAAGATGTGAAATCATGCATAATATAATTTTAGGTGCATTATGTTCATTGGTTCTTTAATTTCTTTACCATATAACATTGCTAAACAATAGGCTCTTGAATCAAACTTGGTCATTATGAAAAAGGAGCCTAGCCAATTTGGCTAAAAATTACCTTTCAAATCTATTTGAATATTATTATTCTTCTATTTTTCCTTGAGAAAAAGGTCCTAAACATAAAAATAATGATTTTGAGCTCTCTAAAAGTAAAAGCACTTGAGCCTATTTTTATAGGATTGAAGATGCTCTAAGGCATGGATGTGTTTTCATCCAACAACTCTAATTGGTTTAAATGATCTAAAAAATACTCATCATCGATCAAGGTATCTTGCAACAAGATATGTAAGGATAGGACTTCTAGATTAAAGGGACAAATTACCTTAGTATCATATACCAAGACTATACGGTTACATCTATAGGATATTTTATGCTATTATGATAGGCCCACAAGGCAAGGGTTGTGGCTACTATGTAAAGCATCAAATATTTATTTTTGGAAATATATTAAATATTTTCCATGTTATTCTATTGGGGCTAACACTAAAAGGTACTCAACACTCAGTACCTATACTCACCAAGGTTCGAGGATGGTAGCCCTCTGAAAAGTAGGGGTATAGGGGTGATAGTTCTCAACTAAAAGTTTTAGGGTTTAAGTTATTTTTAGACCCATATGGTATTTTAGGGTTACTATATTTGAACCCATTATTTTTCTTCCATGATATTATAAAATTTGTGCATGTGCCTTTGTTATATATTGCACATACATTAGGGTTTGAGATAGACATAAGAAGAAGAATATTATTGTATTGGAGACGGTCAAGTTAATGCACTAATAAGATAATATTGTGCTAATTGTTTCCTGATTGAGGGTTTCCAAGATAAATTTTGTGTAATGTGTGAATCTGTGATCTTCTTTTTATTATGTTATACTTTTTTGTTTTAGTTTATCAGGGCTCTTTATTTCTCTTCATTTGGTATCAGAGCTAGGTTTTTAGATTTATTCGAGGAGTAAGGGTTTGAATCCTGTGAAAAATTAATTCTTAAGTGAGAGTCATACGTGAAATTATCTAGGTAAAGGAGAAAGATAGGAAGCACACGAATAGAGATTAAAAAATTTGATGGACAAAATTTTGAGTTGTGGAAACTTGGGATGGAGGATCTATTGGTTGATAGAGATCAATGGATTCCAATATTGGGAACAAAACCAACATCGATGATATATGAGGATTGAATAAAAATCAATAGGAAGACAAGGAGATCTATCAGATTGTGCTTATCTAAATCGATATTGTTGAATGTATCTATAGAGACCATAACAAATATGTTATAGGATAAGTTGGGAACATTGTATTAGACAAAGTCACTAGTAAATAAACTCTTTCTTCAAAATAAGTATTCACTTCAGATGAATGATGGTGACTCTATGGCTAAACATCTAAATTCTTTTAACACTATGGTAAGTCAACTAACTAATGCGTTGTCATTAAGCACATCATTAAATCACAAAGATCTTATCAATCCGGGTGGTGTCCAAGGCTGTCTACGATAGAAGGCTAGGGCAGAGTACAATTCAGGCATTCAGATTTCAAGCATTTATTGGGTGAGACAGATTTGGTTTAGCCTTTTGGTGTCACACTAAACATAATCTACAGAATGGAAACTTACAAGAACTAAAAACTAATTCTAAGTTGCAGGAATTAAAATCTAACTACAATTGCAGGAATTGGAATTGCTAAATTAAAAGTCTAATCTACTTTTGCAGAATTAAAAAAATAGTATTTAAATTGTTGAATTTAAATGTTGCTGAAATTAAATTCTAAGTTACATTTGTAGAATTGAAACCTGTTAACATATAGCATATATTGTTATTGTATTTCATTATTGCAAAATAATCGCTCGTAGGCGATCTCTAAGTCGTTGGTTAACCAACTAGTTGGTTCAACCACTTTGTAAATTATTTATATTGAATTAATGAGAATGAATCAAGTGCTTCACCGAATTCTTCATGGCATCAGAGCTACGGATGTAAGGACCTGTGTTTGACCAGCAGTTGGACGAAAGGCAGCAGGCGGGCGGACGAAAGGCAGCAGGCGGGCGGACCAAGGACGAAGGCAGCAGGTGGACGATAGCAGGCGGACGGACGAAAGGCAGCAGGAGGACGGACCAAGGACGAAGGCAGCAGGCAGACGGAGGTGCGTGAGGCAGACGAAGGACGTACGGAGGTTGCGGAGGCCAAAAGGGGTGGGGTTGGTTGCCCGAAGGCAACCGAAAGCTTACCTGCTTTCCCCCAAACTTAAAATCTTCCACAGTGGCCGCACAGGCCATGTGGGATTTTTATTTTTTTTTCAAATCCCTGGCCGCAACACACCTGTTTTAGCACCTGTTGTACGTTTGGTCTCATCGGGCCATCTGGCTCCCGTGGCAAGTGCGGACGCTGTTTGGTGCGAGATCGTGGGT
This sequence comes from Wollemia nobilis, assembly GCA_028583015.1. Lineage (NCBI taxonomy): Eukaryota > Viridiplantae > Streptophyta > Pinopsida > Araucariales > Araucariaceae > Wollemia > Wollemia nobilis. The sequence goes on along the minus strand of JAQPPZ010001119.1, from coordinate 926,037 downwards.
TCAAACCTCTTCGGGGGTTATGTGACGGCAGTTTTTTTATTTTTTTTCGGCCGCAGCAGTTCAGTGACGCCCGCGCAGAACAGTTGACGCCCCCGCAGCACCAGTTGACGCCCGCGCAGAACATTTGATGCCCGCGCAGAACAGTTGACGCCCGCGCAGAACATTTGACGCCCGCGCAGAACAGTTGACGCCCGCGCAGCACCAGTGATGCCCTGTACGACACTGTTGACGCCCGCGCGGCGCCCTTGACACCTGACATGCATTTTTGACGCCGAATACTGCCAGTTGACGCCTGCCAGGACATAGTGACGCTTTGCCAGCACCAATTTTGAGAGTTTCTCTAGGTATTTTTTCCAAAATTCTTGTCTATTTTGAAATTTGAAGGGGGGAGTTCACCAATTTCATTTTTTTCCCTTGCAAAATTGTCAGACAAAGGGGGGAAATTGTAATAGGAGCTATAATTTGCGGGCATTTATGATTTTTATTTGCATTTAAATACTCTTTTTTTCTTGCATTATCAATCATAAATTAAAAATATATATAAGACCCCAAATTTATACCCTATTTGTGCAATTTATTGCACAACAACGTTCGGTATTTGAGATACCTCTGGTCCACACTTACAGGTAATGCTGTCGTGCTTTGGACTACTGTATTCGCCGCCTAATATAGCTGCAACAACGACGTCTGAGCTTGTTCTCTATAAATCATCGGGGAGAAATAAGGCAAACCAGTTTTTTGTTTTTTCCCATTTCATACCCACATCGTGATTGTTGTTAGGCGTAAATCCTGACGAAAGCTCTTTTTTCCAAAGTGTTTAGGGGAAGTTACGCCCCACGCATGCGGAATAAAACTTTCTATGGTAGGTGTCATTAACAACACGATGCTCTTTCAGTATCGCCTATGTTCAATATATTGTGCTTCTCATATGTACTTATAGTCTCCCTCTCGTAAGGGCGAGTACATATTGAGTGGTATACTATTCCTATATACCTATAGTTTCCCTCACGTAAGGGCGGGTGTATATTGAATGGTTACAATATAACGATCTTCAGGTATAAAGAAAGGGAGACCAATTGGTGATATAAGGAACTTTCATAATGGCCACAATTCATAAGTATCTCTCAGATTCTCAATTGCTGAAGGGACCTAACTTTGTTCCATGGAAGACAAAGATGAAAGCCATACTTCAGTTGGAAGATTTATGGGATGTAGTTTCTGGCACTGAAAAACGTCCTCAAACAACAGGAACAGATCAAGATGATTGGGATAAGAAAGACAAGAAGAGTCTTGTATTTATCTTACTTGCTACCGCAAGATGAGGTGCGACCTCATATTTGTGATGCAAAAACTAGTAAGATAGCCCGGGATGCTTTGCTCACGGTATATGAAGGGAAGAATCAATCCACTATTCTTCATCTTCAAACTCAACTACATAATCTCAGTATGAGTTCGGAGAAACAGGTTGACATATTCCTATGCAGAGTGGCAGATTTGAAAGCAAAATTGAATGCTATGGGAAAACCTGTGGATGATGATGTCTTGAATTCTGTTATTTTGAGAGCATTACCAAGTTCCTACAAGATGTTGATCACCTCTCTCAATGTTTTTGGCAGACAAGTCTCATTTGTGGAACTGGTAAACTTGCTTCAGACTGAGGAGGCAACTCAGGTCCAGAAAGATGACATGCCAGATAATGCTCTCTCCACTCAGCAAAGTGGTAAACAGCAAGGCCAGTTTCAAAAAGGAGGTGCTTCTTCCAAAGGAAAAGGGAAGCAATCTCAGCAAAAAGATACAAAATATTGCAAAATTTGTGACATGAATAACCATGACACCAACAGGTGTTGGTTCAAAAACAAGCAACCAAATGAGAGAGGTTCCCACAAGAAGGGCAAGCATAAGAAAAAATACAATAAGCATAAACAATCTAAAGGCCATGTGGCTTATGCTGAATCCAACTCAGACTCACCTTCTCCTGATTCTGATTCTGAAAGAGCACACAAGGTGCTCATGACTCATACTTCGTCTTCTCAGATAGATGATGTATGGTATATTGACTCAGGAGCTAGCAAACACATGATCGGGGATAAATCATGGTTTGATACTTTTGTGGAGAAAGAGGGTAAGCCGATCACAATTGTCGATAATCGGGTATATCAAGTAAAAGGAGAAGGGGATATTTCTGTGTCTCTTCCTGATGGTAATTGTCAAATTGAAAAAGTTCTTTATGTTCCAGGCTTAGCAAATAATCTACTTTCAGTCACTCAAATGTTGGATAGAAACATGGAAGTCGTGTTTCGAGTTGTAAATGGCAAGAAGAGATGCTTTATCACACATTGTGGTAAACATGTTGCCATCGGATCTTACAAACATGGCTTGTTTATTCTCGATGCTATTTCCACTCCCCATGTTGCTATGGCTGCAACTACAAAGGAGGCCACCTCTCTCTGGCATCGGCGGTATGGGCATCTCAGTTCTGGATATCTGCTTGAATTACACAAATATGAGATGGTTAAAGGTCTTCCACCTCTCTCATCTACCTTACCAGTGTGCTCGGATTGCTTAGCAGGGAAGCAACATCGAGTGCCTTTTGAAACAAGCTCCTCTCGAGCTGCAAAACCTTTAGAGCTGGTACATACCGATCTGTGTGGTCCTATGTCAACTAGCTATGGTGGGAAAAGGTATTTTCAACTATTCGTTGATGATTACTCACGAAAGATGTGGGTTTTCTTTCTTCAGTTGAAATCAGAAGCACTTCTCTACTTTCAACAGTTCAAGAAACTTGTTGAGAAGGAGTCGGGATGTTTTATCAAGACCCTCCGCTCAGATCGAGGGGGGGAATACACCTCTAAAGAGTTTTCAGAGTTTCTTAAGAAACATGGAATCAAAAGGCAACTGACTACAGCCTATACACCTCAGCAGAATGGAGTTGCAGAGAGAAGAAATCGTTCCATTATGGAAATGGTTCGATGTATGCTAAAAGGAGCACATCTTGAGGATCAATATTGGGCAGAAGCAGTAAACACAGCATCATACCTTCTAAATAGAGCACCCACTAGAGCTCTACAAGGGAAGACTCCACAAGAAGCATGGAGTGATAAGAAACCTTCCATTGCTCATCTGAAGGTGTTTGGATGTAAAGCATTCATGCACATTCCAAAACAAAAAAGGAGGAAGTTGGATGAGAAAACCCTGCAGTGTATCTTTCTTGGCTATGATGAGTACTCAAAAGGTTATCGATTGATTGATCCTAAGACCAAGAAGACACATGTAAGTAGAGATGTTATATTTGATGAAACTCTCACATCAAAAGACACATCCACAACTGTATACCTAGATGAAGAAGAGCCTAAGAAGGAGGTTCAACTTCCACCGCAAAAACAAAAAATTCCAAAATGGTATACTAGCACTTTAAGAGATGCTAAGTTGAAATCACTTCCAGATCTATCTCTTGATAGGCCATGTACTCGCAGTATGACTCAAAAGATGAGAGCAGAAGAATCTACTTCAGAGGTTGACGAACTTTGTCAACACTTTGATGATTTGTCGATGGAGTACAGAAAATGATAGAGAGGAAGAAAAGGATGGAGAAAGAATTTATATGTCTACATTGAATATAAACGAACCCACAACGGTTCAATCTGCACTTGATGAACCACAGTGGAAAGAGGCCATGGATGTAGAACATCAATCTCTCCTTAAAAATAATACTTGGAAGTTAGTCGATCTGCCAAAAGGAAAGAAACCCATAGGTTGCAAATGGGTGTTCAAAGTGAAGTATAAGGCAGATGGGTCTATTGATAAGCATAAATCCCGGCTTGTTGCAAAGGGATATGCTCAGAAAGAAGGCATAGATTATGAAGAGAATTTTGCCCCTACTGCAAAAATGACTACCATTCGTGTACTTTGTGCCATGGGAGCTCAGTTTGGGTGGAAATTACATCAGATGGATGTTAAAAGTGCCTTCTTGAATGGTGACTTACAAGAAGAAGTATATATGACTCAACCAGAAGGATTTGTAGAAAAGGGAAAAGAACAAAAAGTTTGCAAATTGATTAAATCCTTGTATGGGTTAAAACAAGCTCCTCGAGCTTGGTATATCAAGATAGACAGTCACCTTGTGCAGCATGGATTCGAAAGAAGTCCTTCAGATGCAAATCTCTATATCAAGCGAAATGGTTCTGATATAGTGATTCTTGTACTTTATGTAGATGATCTGATCATCACAGGAAGCTCAGAAAGTATGATTGGCTTAGTGAAAAATGACTTGAAGCAATCATTTGAAATGACAGATCTAGGACTTCTGCACTATTGTCTTGGTTTAGAATTTACTCAAGAACAGTTTCATATTCGAGTAACTCAAAAGAAATATGCCAAGACTTTAGTGGAAAAATATCGGATGACTAATTGTAAGTCCAAAGCAACTCCAATGGAGCAAGGACTTAAGTTATCTCGATATGATCAGTCACCTCAGGTAGATGGAACTCGCTATCGCCAGTTGATTGGGAGTCTCCTATATCTGACAAATACCAGACCAGATCTCAGTTTGCTTTGTGGGATATCTTTCAAGATTCATGCAAGAGCCTAAGATGAGTCACTGGAAAGCAGCAAAAAGAGTTCTTCATTATGTTCGTGGTAGTACAAATTATGGTCTGGAATATAGAAAGAATAATAATTTTTTCTTACTTGGATACACTGACTCAGATTATGCTGGATCTTTGGATGATCGTAAATCCACTTCTGGATATGTTTTTCATCTCGGGTCCGGACCAATCTCATGGCACAGTAAGAAACAGCATGTGGTTGCTCTATCTTCAACGAAGCGAGAATATCGTGCAGCCAGTGAAGCAGTCTGCGAGATAATGTGGTTAAGTCGCATTTTTACAAACATGGGCCTTCCAAAGAATCTTCCACTTCATTTGTTTTGCGACAATCAAGGTGTTTTGAATCTTGTCAAAAATCCAATTTTTCATGAACGTACCAAACATGTTGATACCAGATGTCATTTTATTCGAGATGAAGTTCCAAAGCACCATATACAACTTCAGTACATTTCTACTGATGCACAAGTTGCAGATATCTTTACCAAAGCACTTGGACGTATCAAGTATGAAAAATTTCGAGATACGATTGGAATTTGCCAATAATGTAATACGGGGGGATGTTAACATATAGCATATATTGTTATTGTATTTCATTATTGCAAAATAATCGCTCGTAGGCGATCTCTAAGTCGTTGGTTAACCAACTAGTTGGTTCAACCACTTTGTAAATTCTTTATATTGAATTAATGAGAATGAATCAAGTGCTTCGCCGAATTCTTCAAAACCTAGTTACTCTTGCATAATTTAAATGATGATTGTAAATGAAACTTATGCTAAAAACACCTATCAATGTCCTGCCACAAAAGGTCGTTAAGCTTCTACTATTGGAATTGACAGCAAAATGAAATATGCTGAAAATGGAAAGTTGCTAAAATAAAAAAGTAGGAAAAACATGAAAAGCAAAGGAAAAATACTTAATATAATTTGTCAGCTGACACACACACAAATTTTGTACACAAACATAATAGAAAACATAAATAACATTATACAAACTTAAAATAATAAAAGTAAACTTGACTAGTAATCTGTTAATTCTACTGCAACAAAATTATAGATTAAAACCTGCCATAAAAATCCTCCTTCTAGATCTGAAAGTGGGCCCATAATTCCTGATCTAGAAGGAGGTGAAAAGCACTCCTTAACTAATTAACACTCATAACATAAAATTATAAAATAACTACACTTTTATTGATGACAAAACATGCTAAAAACTGTTACAAAAAATTACTGTACAATCCTAATTTTTGCTATTGAAAACTCTCCTCTATTCTAATTCCTAACTGGATCAAACAAAGATGGAGTTGTGTTATTTATATAAATATTTACAAAATATCCCATGCTCAAATCAGCTTATGTGCTACTTTACAGTGATTTGCCAATAATTCTGGATCTAAAATAAATGCAAATCTAGACAGTTTGTGTTGCAATAGTAGTCATTCAGTGGTGGGAGTACATGGGAGGAGTCTAGAAATATCTCACACATATTTCTCCACTTTAGAATATGCCATTTATATCTTGCAAACAACTTTCTATTATGCTACAGTTATTTTTGGGTTTATCCTAGAAGATGATCAATTGATCATTTTCCATGAATGGTGGCTTTGGACGACAAGAACGACAAAGATAGCTGGGGGATATTTTACCTTAACCTTATAAACCTTATTTCCATTTTTACACCATAAAAAAATAGTCAAAAATTCAAAAATCACTTTTTGTTCTCAATTCAGAGCTAAGTGGCTCAATCCGAAGAGACTATATTTCTTAATCCAAAGATACATGTTCAATCCGAAGATCTTCAGAATGACCAACTGTGTGCTCTTTAAGTGATTTTAGATGCATTTATTAGGTGGATTAGCCCTCAGTATCATATTGCAATAACCTTCATTCCTCTCCATGTGTGAATTCCATGTCTTGCCATTCATTAGTAGCTTGCTAGAATTACATGGTAAATTACTGCATTTTCCAACTCTGCTACACAGTTGTAAAATATTGACATTTCTTGCAAATTCAAACAAATTAGAACATATAAAAATGATTCAAATATTAACATGAAGGATTACATCAAGTTGCTACTGAATTTATACACTTCTTTCACCAAGTAACCATGCTGAAACAGTGCAACAGTGCTACACAATTGTCCCTGCTCTATTATACCCTATTGCTACCTATTTAGACCATGTGGAAATGATTATAAATAGGTCATATGTATTTTGTAGTCCTTATAAACTCATTCCATCCATATCCTCATTATTTGCTTAACAAATTCAAGGTGTTCCTATGAAGTGACAGATTGCTAATTTTTATATGGTTGTTTTTTTCATATTTTCAGATTTATGATAGTCCTAAAATTTTGGCTTCAATGTGGAATTGAAACAAGTTGAAGGGTAGGAAAACATTCAAAAGCCATTGAGAAGTTAATGGATATCAGCAGACCACATTTCGTTAATTGAAATGCATGTTTTTACTTGCTACTTAATCAAGCAAAATCAGTCACAAAATGCTGAAAATTGTCAAAAACAGAGATATAGTATTCCTAACATAAAATCATGCAAACACTTAACAAATAGTATATTTTAGTCAACTATTTGGAAATTAACTTATCATATGGTAGTCAAACATTGTGCAACAATGAGGCATTTTTGGGCCTCATCACTAACCTCTGTTGAAGTAAAAATGTATGAAGAGGAAAAATGTATTACTTTACTTTGTTCATTACCTGATTCATGGGATAACTTATTTATGGCTATCATCAATACTACATCTACATTGAAAGTAGAGGATATAGTAGGATATTTTTTGTCTAAGGAGATGAGATGAAAATATTTTGAGGATTATCATCAAAAGGATGCCTTGGTTGTGAGAGGTCATTCTCAAGAAAGAAGCAAAAAGAAATCAAAATCTAGGGGTAAATCTATTGCCCTAGAAAAGAGGAAATATTGGAATTGTGGTAAATCAGGGCATTATAAAAGAAATTGTAGATCTAAAAAGGTTGATAATAATCAATCATCTTATGAAGGAACTTCTACATAAAAGAAGACCACAAATGAAGATTTAGGGGACTTATTCTTGGTTGCAACTTGCTCAAGTGAATGCCATGACTCATGGTCGATTGACTCAGGTGCTTCTTTTCATATTTCTCCTCATAGGGAGGGTTTCAGTGAATATGAAAATATATATGGAGGTAAATTATTCTTAGGAGACAATTTGACATATAAAATAATAGGTCGAGGAAGATTAAAATTAAGGTTAAAATATGGAAGAATTAAAACCCTTCCTAGTGTGTTGCATATTTTGAGTTTGGCAAGGAATTTGATATTCATGAGTAATATGAATGATGCAGGTGTGGATGTGGTATTAAATAAGGATAGTTGTAGTATGGTTCATGGATATTTGGTGTTGGAAAGGGGATTTTGCATAGGAACTTTATTTAGACTTGAGGCTAGCACTATAAGTATTAATTGCAATAACTCTTCAATGGTACAGGAAAATAATATGGTTGAAATGGCTTCGAGTATTCCTACAGAGAAGACAATGTTGTGGTATCAATGCATGGGGCACATTGGTGAGAAAGGAATTTGAACATTGAAAATGAAAGGTATGGCTAAAGGAATTTCTAATTGCCAATTAAATTTTGATTTTTGTGAGAACTGTATTTTTGGGAAACAAACTAGAGTCAAGTTTCCAAGTAGTGCTACAAGGTTTGAAGGAATTCTACATCTAGTTCATAGTGATGTGTTTGGACCTGTAAAAGTACCATCATTAGGTAAATCTATCTATTTTTTTATATTTATAGATGACTTCTTAAGAAAGACATAGGTATATTTTCTATGGAACAAATATGAGGTTTTTAATAAATATTGAGTTTAAGGCTCTTGTAGAAAATTAGAAAGAGAAAAAGATATATATTTTGAGAAGTGGTAATGGTGGCGAGTATTGCTCTAATGAATTTGATTAGTTTTTTAAGGATTGTGAAAAATAAAGGCAGAGAACAACTCCATATACTCCACAACAAAATGGGGTTGCAGAATGGATGAATAAGACATTGATGGATAAGGCTAGAAGTATGCTAAGTGGTGCAGGGTTAAAAAATAATTTTTGGGCCTAAGTTGTGTTAACAGCTTGTTATCTCATAAACAGATCTCCTACCTTAGCTTTGGTGGATAAGACTCCATAGGAAGTATATACTAGTAAGAAACCCTCTCTCATACATATAAGGGTTTTTTGTTGTGATGCTTATATATATCTCAAAAGAGAAAAGGACTAAGCTAGACTATAAATCTAAAAAATGCATATTTGTGGGTTATAGTACTAGTTTTAAAGGATATAAAATTTAGAACCCAAAAACACATAAGGTTTTTTACACTCGTAATGTGATATTTAGAGAAACAAAAGGGGTTTTAAAATAGAAAATGCAACCAAGAAAATAACCAAAAATAGTGCAGGTAAAATTGGAACAAGAGGAAGAACCAGTGGTAGAACTTGAATTACAGAGATTCTGAAGAGGAATATTCAGAGGAAGAAGGTGAGGAGGAAGCTAAAGATGCAGAAACTAGAACTTCAATTTTGAGGATATTAGATCAAGAGAGAAAACTTCTAAACAGGTATAATCCTTCAAATTTTTATTCTATATTTTATTTATCGGTTCTTGATGAAGAACCCAATACTATAAAGGAGGCACTTCAATCAAGTGAGAATAAGTCCTATAAAAGGACTACGAAAGAAGAAATGGAGTCCCTGGAAAAAAATAATACAAGGGATTTGGTGAAATTACCTCTTGGCAGAAAACATGTTGGTTGTAAGTGGTTATTAAAGAAGAAGTACAATGTAGAAAGAAAGTTGGAGAATTACAAGGCTCGCTTGGTAGCAAAAGGATTTTCTTAGGTTGAGGGAATTGACTTTGGTGAGATTTTTTATCCTATGGCTAAACTAACTTCAATCAAATTTTTGTTGGCTATTTTTGTTGCTTTTGATTTTGAAATAGAATAGATGGATGTAAAGATAAATTTTCTACATGGTGAACTTGATGAAGATATATATATATGTCACAAATAGAATGCTTTAAGGTAAAAGGTAAGGAGGACTTGGTATGAAAACTGAAGAAGCCTCTTTATAGGTTGAAGCAGTCTCCAAGGATGTGGAACCAAAAATTTGACAGGTTTGTCTTGACACTTGGGCTTGGAGAAAGCAAAGCAGATCCATGTGTATATTTCAAAAAGGAAGGTGAATTTTTTTTATCATTATATTATATGTGGATGACATGTTGTTAATTGGTAACAATAAGGAGATGATAAAGTTACTCAAATCTCAGTTATATTCTAAATTTGACATGAAGGATTTGGATGCTACAAAATTTATTTTGGGTATGGAAATAATAAGGGATCATAAAAATAGAAATTTATGGTTAAATCAAAGGAAATATGTTGATTTGATACTACAAAAGTTTAGAATGCATGATTGTAAACCAGTATGTACTCCATATCCGATTGGTCAAAAGTTATCTGTTGAATAGTGTGCCAAAACAGATGAGGAAATTGAAGAAATGCACCATGTTCCTTATGCTAATATTGTGGGCAATTTTATGTATGCAATGGTATGTACTGGACCTGATATTGCACATGCAGTGGAATTAGTTACCATATATATGTCAAATCTAGGAAAGGAATATTGGACTACTGTGAAGAGGATCTTTAGATACTTACATGGAACTACAAATTATGCTATCTATTATGGAGAAAATTTTGAAGGTAATAATATTGTAAATCTACAAGGATTTGTGGATGATGATTGGGCTGGAGATATTGACAAGAGAATATCCACAAGTGCTTGTGTGTTTAGGCTGTTTGGAGGGGCAATAAGTTGGATGAGTAAAAAACAACCAGTTGTTGCTTTATCCACTATAAAAGTAGAGTTCAATGCAACAACTCATGCCTGTAAAGAAGTAGTGTGGCTACAGAGGTTGTGTTCAATAGTTGGTCTTAAATAGAAGGCTATGAGAATTAACAATAATAGTCAAAGTGCAATATTTCTAGTCAATAATCCTGGTTTTCATGATCGATCAAAACATATTGATATCAAATACCATTTTTTGAGAGAGATGGTTGAAGAGAACCAGGTGATATTGGAGAAAGTTGTTACAGAGAAGAATACTACTAATTCATTAACAAAGGTTGCACCTACTCAAAAAATTTCTTGGTGTAGAAGATCTATGGGCATGGTTGCCCTTGACAGTTGACAATGGTAGTTTTTTGCCCCTATGGAAAGTATTCAACAAGTGAAAGAATGTTGGAAATATGTTAAAAAATTTCCATGTTATTCTGGTGGGGCTAATACTAAAAGGTATTGGACACTCTGTACCTATACTTGTTGAGGTTTGGGGGTGGTAGCCTCTAAAAAGCAGGGGTCCGAGGGTGGCAGCCCCAAGCAAAAAATTTTAGGGTTTAAGTTATTTTTAGACCCATATGGGCTTTTAGGGTTTCTATATTTGAACCCATGTTTTTTCACCCATGATGTTGTAAAATAAATGCATGTGCCTTTGTTATATATATTGCATGTGCATTAGGGTTTGAGATAGACTAAAGAAGAAGAATATTATTGTATTGGAGATGGTCAATTTAATGCAATAATAAGATAATACTATGTTGGTTTTTTCTCGATTGAGGGTTTCTAGGATAAATATTATGTAATGTGTGAATATGTGATCTTCTTCTTTTGATTTTGTTATTACTTATTTTCTATTTTAGTTTATTGGGGCTCTTTATTTCTCTTCAAACCTCAAAATAATGATTTTGAACTCTCTGAGAGTAAAATCACTTGAGCCAATTTTGGTAGGCTTGAATATGCTTTAAGGTATGGACGTGTTTTCATCCAACAACTCCAGTTGGTTTAAATTAACTAAATGATACTCATCATCGATTGAGCTATCCTGCAACAAGATATGCAAGGATAGGACTTCTAGATTAAAGGGAAAAATTACCTCAGTGCCATAGACTAAGACATATGGGATTGCATTTTTAGGAGTTTGTACGCTAGTATGATAGGCCCACAAGGCAAGGGTTATGGCTACTATGTAAAGTATCAAATGCTTATCTGGTCTAGGGGGAGAAAGGATAGGTGAGGAAGTGAGATACTTCTTGAGTTAATAAAAGGAACTTTAACACTCAATATACCACTTGAACACTACATATTTCTTAAGAATCTTAATAAAGGGCTAACACTTATTGGCTAAATTGGCTACGAAGTAATGAATAGCTTAAATTTTTTATTGCAAGATACATAGCTTAGTAGGTTATGAGGAGAAGGTATGTTTGTAATAGTTGTTATCTTAGTGGGATCCACTTAAATACCTTGCATAGACACTATGAAACCTAAAATATTACTAGATGTTACTCCAAACATACACTTATAGGGCTTAAGATGAAATTTATATTTTCAAATTCTTTCAAATATATGTCTTAAATCATGAGCATGAGTTTCTTGATTGATGGAGAAACCAAGAATATCATCTACATAGTCCTAAACAATGTCATACATCATATCATAAAAAAAATATGGCATAGCCCTTTGGTATGTGGCACGATTATTATTCAAACCAAAAGGTATTACTCTATAACAAAATGTTCCCCATGGAGTTATGAAAGCTATCTTGGCCTAGTCCTCAGGAGAAATCTTGATCTGATTGTATCCCAAGAAACCATCCATGAGTGATAGCATTCCACATACGATGGTAAAATCTATAATCATATGTATGTTGGGTAGGGAAAAGTTAATAAAGGGACATGCTAATTTAATGTCCCAAAATTTAGTACATAATTTTATTGTCCTTTCCTTCTTAGCCATAGGAATGATGTTGGAGATCCAATCAAAATAGTTGATAGATTTGATAAAATTGACATCAAAAAAATTTTAGAGCTCCTCCTTGACTAAAAGGGTAACTTTAGTATACATCTTCCTAAGATTTTTTAATAGGTTTGTCATTGGCTCTATGTTGGCAATTTTGGGTACATTGGGTACATTGCCTTTGCTCAAGTGTTGATGTTGTCATTGATGTCAAGAAGCAAAAGGGTTTTTGTGAAAACCAAGGTAGACAAAATAAAAGGTTTTATTTAAAACCATGGACAACATATTTGAAATGGGTTTTTCTTAAAACCCAAGTTGGCTCTTCATTTTGTTGAAAAAGGTGCCCCGGTGATGAAGATATTTAATTTTAAATATTTAGTTTAAATTTTATTTATTTAAAATTTAAATTAATATTTTAAAATTAAATTAATGTATTTTCCATCGTGGTTGAAAATGCCGACGTATGTGGAAATAAAGGGCAAAATGAAAGTGCATATATAATAAGGCTATTAAATTCATTTAATGGTGTGTGATATTCGAAAGGCGCTCGTTCGATAAAATAATCGAAGAAGGATATAAGACTGTGCTTCGTGCGACACATGAGTTTCAAAGGTTTTAGTGGCAGTGGGTGTGTAGCCTGTGTGGTTACCTAGGCATGACCAAGAGCACTAGGTAAACTAAGGATGCAAATTCGAATCGATGACGTTGTAAATAAAGCTCGATTTTCGTAGTGCATACGAATGGTGAAAGAAAGAGCTTGTGGCAAAAGTTTTTCATTCGCTATTGCAGGTTAAATATCAGGAGGTTATACTTTGGTGCAACACTCAAGGTGCACGTGGTTTTAAGATGCATATTTTGTGTAGAAGACAACAAGCACGATGTACTTGTTAGGACTCGTGCGAGCGCGTAGCTCGACGACAGCTCCGTCACGGTTAAGGCGCTTTGGGAAGGTGGAGAACGAGGGGTCGAAACCCTTCAAGACAAAGTTTATTTTGTATTTAATGTTTTAAATTTGCTCACGTGGAGTTATAAGATGGTTAAGGGGTGTGTCAGGCCTTAGAGAAATTAAAGGGGTCATAAATTATTTTATGTTTAACAAGACTAGCATATGACATTGATATTGAAGTGATTTAATTATTGGGAGTTATAAGGGTTTAGATATTTGTGAGATTAAAAGGTATTATAATGTAAAAATAATTAGAGAGGTGTAATAAGTTGTTGAAATAATTATTGTGATTTAGTTTATGGTACAAGTGGTTTTAGGAGAGATAAGGAAGTTGTGCATTTAGAGACCTTGGTGATGATTATTGAAAAATGGAGTAATGTTGTAATCTACTAACCTTTGTGAAGATTGGCAAAAGAACTTTGTGATTGTGGCAGATTTCCAAAGGGGTTCCTTCACTTCAATAAGGTATGGGAACATTCTTCTTATGAGTATGATTGGTGTATGTTTCCTGAAATAATATTGGAGTGAAAAGGTATTCAACTAAGTTTCTTTTGGTTGGGTGTAAGTCCTAGTTTCTGATTTGTTGAAGACTACTTATGCATTGTTATCCTTGATGAGAAATTTGGTAAATGCATAATTCTGGTTTGGAGTAGTGGAAGCATTGTGCACTAGGGTTTATGGTTGTGAGTCTTGATACTTGCTTTGAGTTGGTGAAACCCTTGAATGGTTGTGTTGAAGTTGATGGTTGAGTTGCTTCCATAGAGGTTGGTTGATCAAGTTATTGCTTTTACTTGATTCATGATATTGGGCTTACTCCATTGAGTTGATTTGAACAAGTTATTCTTTGCATTTGGTGATATTGTGTGAGTGGCTATTTTGGTCAAATATCTTTGGAGGGAAAAGGATTTCTACTTGTTTCCTTTTCTTGTGATGATTGGTTGAATGCTTCAAGGTTAATGTTGAGTTGAATGATGTTGGTTAAACCTTGTCTTTAAGCATTGTTGTTGAAGCCCTAATTGGTTGAGAAAATATATTGGTTGTTGGAAAGAACATGAGTATCATTGTTATATGAGATATTGCATGGTTGGCAATTGTTGGGTTGTATTTCATGTTCTTGAGAAAAGCACACTACATCTATCTTATTCTTTTGAGATTTGAGATTGAGTTGAGATTGAGATTGGGAGTTAAGTATAGAACATATTGAGTCTCTAACAATTCTCTTTATGCTTCTATGAGGTGGATGAATCACATTGGGTCTCTAACCATTCTCTTTGTGGGTTCATGCCAAGCAAGTGTTCTTGATAAAATTGTGAGCAGGTTTTGGACAGGTTCCATTGGGGACTTGTGAGCAGGTTTTGGACAGGTTCCATTGAGGACTTATGAGCAGGTTTTGGACAGGTTCCTGTGGGGACTTGTGAGCAGATTTGGACAGGTCTTAGCAGAGGACTTGTGAAGCTAAGGTTGATAGTTCTATCAGAGAACTTGAGGACAGAGGTGCATTGGTTCTATGAGAAGAACCTGAGGACATATTTGTGCCAGACCGAAGGACTGTGTTTGGTGCTGATCAAAGATAGAGGATGAGGACATTTGTGCTAGACCGAAGGACTGTGTTTAGTGCAAATTCAAGGACCAACTTTGAGGTGATAGAGTTGAGGACAGAGGTCTCCAACCAGAGCAGGGAAGACAGGTGTCTTTTGTGGATAGATTTCCATTTGCTAAGGGCAGCGGAGGCAGAGGTCTTCTAGAAGATCACCAGCCAGAGAAGAGATAGGGGAATGTATCTCCTTTGAGCAGAGGCTCATAAATTCAGATTGGGGGAAGGTTTCTCCTTTGAGCCAAGGCTCATAAACATTGTAATTGGGAAGGTTTCCCAAAGAACTTTGAGATAAATTTTAGAGAAAAATTTTGTGGACATAAATTGTTGTGTCACTTTGTGGATGGTTTTGTGCATTGCTTTGATATTGCTTTGGGTATATTGCTTTACTATTTTGAAGTATAAAGGAAAAATTAAAAAGCGGTCTTATACTTTTCACCCCCCCTCTCAGTATAAGCTTGTGTTCTTCACTCTAACCACTAGGTGATGCATAACTGGCATGTCAACATATGACCAAGTAAAAATATCTTGATATTCTATTAATAATTTTGTCAATTTCTCCTGCTCTTCTATGGACAAGGTTTTTCCTAACTTAAGGATTCTAGGGTTTTCCTTAGAACCTATGTTAACATCTATGGTCTCCTAAATGAAGATGTGGGATTCATCATTATAATGAGTAGGTGCTAGGATCACTCCTAGTTGCTCAAGGTCTTTAGGATACATAGGAATAGGATCCACTTGAAAAATAGAAGACTAAACATGGGCAACACAAGGGACCGACCCATCAAAGAAGTTATTTCGAAGGATAACTTCATTATCCACATCACAAAGAGTAGATCCTTTAGAATACTCCCTTGGGGTCACAACTAAATTGGGGTCCAATAGAGTTATCACATTATAAAACAATATGTTAGAGGGAGAAGGGGGACTCTCATCCTCATTAATCCATTCCAAGCCATGATGATCCATGAATTTAGTGAAGGTGGCAACTTGATGATCATCAATTGGTAAAGGTTGTTTTTTGTTGGGGATCTAACCTATGTCACATATCCTAAGCCAAAGCTCAACTTCCAAAGGCTCTTGAATACCTTTATATTGTGGCCTCAACCCTTACCTACATATCCCATACTTACTAGGATATGCTTACGAAGTGGGTACTAGTTGGATAGATAACAATGGGCATAGGTTTGCTCTAAGGGAGAGGAATTTCTAGTACCCATGTAGATAAAGGTATACATATTGGGAGAGGGGTTGCTAGTACCCTTATTGTTATGAGATTATGATTGGTGATTCTTCATTAATGTTAAAGTTATCAAAATTCTTGGTGATTTGAGAATGATGAGAAGAAATGAGATTAGAAGGAGAATAAAATTTATGAAGATAAATAGATACAAAAATTGATCGTAAATTGGGCTTTCTCAACCATTAAACAATATTGGAATGGATGAGAGTCACCCTTGATGGTGATAAGTTGATTATTACATTCAGACTTCAAACATTGGTTAAAAGTAGGACAACCCTCATGGCATGAATCCAAGGGTGTCTGAGAAGAATATTGAATTTTTTTGGGAAAGATACTACAAAAAACAAATTTTTTAAGATCTTGGGTGCTACCCTAAGGGGAAGGGATAAAATATCATAAACCTCCTGGGACTCATTGTTGAAATATTTTATGATGACAACAAATTTGGTTAAATATTCCTCCCTAAGTCCAAAATTTTGGAAGAAATTATAAGTGCATATATTGAGGGAGGAACCATTGTCTACCAATATCCTCTTGATGAAATTTTTTCAATATATCATAAAAAGATATATGATTTATCCCAAGAGTACCTAAAACATTGGCTAGGTTTCTAGGGGGGAGATCTTGTGGGATAGATTGTTGACTTAGAATCTTTATCAAGGATTCCTTGTGAATAGGGGAAGTCTATAAAAGCTCTAAGAGGGGTATCTTGGTAGGTGTGTTACTTAACTGTTGTTGAATGTTGAAGGAGACTTTTGGTTGTGGCTTGAACACTAAGGTTGGTTTTTCTACACTTGTACTCTTAAGAATTAAGGATGGTCTAGAAGATTGGTTGGAGGTATAACTTATCTCTTGCTAATATTGTTAAGTCGGTTGAGCTTTAAATTGTTATCTTATGGTATATACTATTAGAAAAACCATGTTATTGTATGGAGGTAACACATTATGATATGAAACTTGATTGGTTGTATGTTGCCCATGATTAGGGAGGGTATTTTGGAATTTTCCAATATTTATTAGTTTTTGGTGTCTATTGAGTAGTAAGTTGATTAGTTGGAGGTTTGTGGTTAAAAGTGGTATGGGAATCATCCACAACAAGGCAAAATTCATCTATTAAATCTTGAACCATGTGTTTCAACATCTTACATGAATTTTTCATGTGCCCTTCCACCTTATGATACTCATAATTTTGATCAAGTTTATACAAAATCTTCATTGTATCGGGTTGTCTTATGGGAAGCAATTCGATCATCTTAGCTTTCAAAAGTTTCTTAAGGACCAAGAAAATGGGTTGGTTGAGTCTAGTTAAGTTTCTTGGTGGAGGTTTTGAGGTTTTCTAAGTACCAACTTATACAAGGTACTAAAAACATTAACATTGTGTAGAGAGGAGAAACCACCATCAACAAGCTAAATATCAAGACAAAGAGAACAAGATATACAATGGATTTTATTACAAATATATGATTTTACAATACAAAATAAAGCTCTTTATCTTTTACAATTACAAATTAGCCCAAGAGGGCTTTTACAATAAGGATGGTGTTATTGTTTCTCTCCCACAATCGAATGTGATCAGGAGATATTGTGTACATGTGTATGTTTGAATGAGAGCTTTCAAGAGCTACTATTAAGAATTGATGTACCTGAACATAGCCAAAAAATAGGTTAATATAAAATATGGACCCACCTAGGTTGGGCCTTAGTCAAGATAATACATAAACCACAATGAAATGAAAGCTAATTGTTGTTGTATGAAATAAAATGTAGGAAAAACACAAAAGTATACTTGTTAAGTTCTAAAATATCATTAAAGACTTTGTTGTGTGAGTTCTTCCCTGTTAGAGGTAAGATCATATCTAGGGAGATGGTAAGTAGTAGGTGGGACCATATTAGGAAAGGTAGTATCGAGATTGTTGTCACAGACTAAATATTAATAGACTCGAGAGATTGAAAATGTGGTAATGGAGTTACGGGGGGTTTCACAAGGGTATTGCACACTATGGATGATGGCAAGTAGGCTAAGTCAAGAGTGTGGAAATATTTTGGTAGCATAACACTAGCTCAAAATGCGCTCTTACCTCTTTAGCCATGGCTAAGGGTATTTATAGAAATTTTGGGGTTGGGTGAGTGGGATGCCACATAGGCTCCACTTGGCCTCCACATGTGCAAGGTAGGTGGGAAAGGGTCTAGAGAATGGTGAGGTGGAGGGGGATGGGTTAACACATTAAATTGCCTTGAAAGAGGTAATCCTAAGGGAAGGGAAACTAATTTTAAATTAGTTTCACAAGGATCATGGGGGAGTGTAGAGGGTATTTTAAAATTTTTAAAATGTTGATGTGGTTGTCCTCTGGCCAGGTGGAATAAATGTACGTTTTGACTTGTAATTATTTTTAAATTTAAAATTGTTTTTTGTATCTTGGGGAAGTGCATGGAGGTTGGAATATTATTGTAGGGGATTTTAGATATTTGGAAGGGGATTTTTAAATTCCAAAAATGGACACATGGAAGGATGTGCATATGAGCATGTGTGCTTTGGGTGATGCATGGAAAATTTTAAATTTCCAAAAATACAAGGTATAGGGTGTGGAGGACAAATGGATTAAATAGGTTTTTGGTGCAAAAATCAGCACTGAGTGAGCAAGAGGTATGCCCGAAGGTTCTAGAATAGCATTTAATGACCATCCAAACTAAGAGATATAGAGACGGTCAATCTCCAAATAATACTAGCTTCTTTGGTTCCAACTAACTACACCACAAAAGGGAAAAGGTAAAACAAAAACAAGAAAGAAAGCAAAGGAGGTCATAGCCAAAACTAACAAGGATAAGGTATGATTGCATCAAGACACACTCCTTCAACATCACTAGCACAAATAGTAGTGAACCACCTAATATATCAACCCCCACCATCTTCACTTCTACTTCAGCTCGACATGCAGGGGTGAATTCTAGAACTAGAAATAGGGTGCATGAAATCAAGGTATCAGAATTAGCGCACTCCCACTTAATTGGCTTTAGCAAAAATAATCCTTGATGCCCAATGGTGAATGCAAATTCTAGAACCACCTAGATAGACTCTCAAAATCTAGACAACAAAATTAAGTGAACTAACTCATATGACCATTGCAAAAATAAACATTCACACAAAGGCAAAAGTAGAATGAAAGACAAATTGAGAGACCAAATAGTGATTTACTATTATTTACAAGTGACGAAGAATTACATATGAATTTTAAAGGCCATAGAGTTACCCTTTGGAATGATGAGCATTCCACATTTTATAGAAGATTTTACAATGAATTCAAAACACAACAATTAATAGTATCAAGTAAGAGAATGATATTGGACTGGTTGGAAAATCTACTAATGTTCTGCTCCTTAGAAGAATTATGGTTATTCAGAGGAATTCAAGGATTTATACATGGATCAAGGCCCTTGATCACTCCTGCATGATATTTTTGAGCAATAAATTCCATCTACTTTGCCCTTTCAAGTAGCTGGAAGTTCGATTGATATTCTACAGGTCATGTACTTTCAATTTCTCTTTATCATCTCATGCTAAGGCATATGTGATTATTAATGGTTCTATTTGATTCTTCCTTCCTTTTGATGTTAGATCTAGTCATGGATGCACTATCTTCTCAGTATTTTGCTCATCATATTTTGGGGACTTAGAATTCAATTCAAAATTTTGATGTTGCTTTCCCAAAGTTTCATCTCACTTCAAGGATGGGAACTTGGGACTTACGCTCAATATACTATAATCTGATTCTTCTGCCCAAGGACTTGGGACCCCAATTATTCCATCCAATTATTAGGGTGGGGATTTTAGATCTTCTTTTGAGCATGCCCCTACCCATTATTTTGTTTGATCCCATTTTAGGATATTTGTTCTATAGTTTGTCCACCTAGT
Organism: Wollemia nobilis; assembly: GCA_028583015.1. Lineage (NCBI taxonomy): Eukaryota > Viridiplantae > Streptophyta > Pinopsida > Araucariales > Araucariaceae > Wollemia > Wollemia nobilis. The sequence continues at coordinate 905,904 of JAQPPZ010001119.1, read as the reverse complement.
TTCAAAACTCCACCTCTTACATTAATTCTTAAAAAAAATTTGACTCTAAGACATCATCATATTCAAAGAGGAAGAGTGAGTTAAGGGAAGAAAATTTTACCCACACTCTAGGTGACTTACATGGCCTTTTCCTCTTGTGGAAAAGGAACCCAAAAAGAGATATTGTTTTTCATTCTTCCTTTAACACGGGAAGGGAGAGGCAAATAGAGATGGAAGAATTGTTATCAAAAATAACCAAATAAGGCTACAAAAGTAAGGGAAGAAGAAAAGAGAAAGTACAAATTTCCCAAGCATCGAATGGATAGAGCACAATAGGAAGGGAACAAAGAGGAAAGACAAGAGGAACAAGGAAGGGAAAAGGAAGAAAAGAGGAAGGGAAATGAGAAAAAGTAGAGGTATGAATTGGAAGGTAGTTTATATGATAATAGTATTTTCTACACTTACATCAACATATCCCATATAGGACCAAGGCTAGTTCAAAAATAGATATAATTCCAATAGCATCTATCATGATATTTATTTTTGACACAATCACACAAAAACTTCCTAACTCTATCACCTCTCCTTTGTAGAATCTTTTATAGTAGCACTATTTTCATCTTACACTTTCTTTGATTGATGCTACTATTTACCTTCTTGAGGTTCTATTTATAGCTTATTTTCCATTGGGTGGAGGAATGGACACTAATTTTAAGGAGCATATCCTTTTTAGATATTATGCAAAGTGATGCATAAATTTTTGAGCCTTGATCCATTGGGCATGGGGTCACACTGAGAACAAAGGAGAGAACTATGAAACCAACATTATTTCTAGAAATTGTTGGATTATGTATACAAAATTGGTGTGAGTGGCATGCCACAACAATTAACTCATACTAGAGATCATCCAATGAATCTGCAATATTCAGAACATACTATGCTAAATTTAAGGTGCCTTTTGTAGTCTGATCGACATTGCCAAAATATTTTCCAAGCTACCACAAGGCCAAAGCTTGGTAGATCATCATGCATATCAATACTTATGCAATTGATTATCAATATGGTAATAAATTATGTCATGCAGGAGCTTCCCTCGGGTACTTATTCCATATCATGTAGAAACAGGCTCCATTGTTGCCACTCTTTGGGGTCCACTTGATATGAACTCCCTACTAGGCATACCTCCATTAATTCTAAGCATGTTTGATAGTAGGTGTAGCACCCTAAAATTGGCGCAGTAAAATTACAATAATTACATTCACCTTAGTAAATAATTTAAAATTCAAATTTAACCTCCCAAACCGCCCGTTAACCATCGGGTAATCCGTTTCCCCCTTTTTCGTGCCATTTTTAGAGGTTGTTTTGACCGTTTGACGATATCGTCGCCGATCAGACGATATCGCCCCAGATTTGACGATTTCGTCTGGACTAGGACGTCCGAGACGATCTTGTCGCAAAACTAATTTTGCAAAGTTAGCTTCTGTTCCAACGGGTCTCCAATCCGGGCAGAAGCGTGTCTCGCATCGTTAGGGACCCTCCCCCCTTGGAGATCTCCCAAATTGGGATGATCTCCAACCTCCTAACTACTCCCCTAAGCCTATTTAATCCTAAGCTATTCCCTTAGCACCCCCCTGGCTGAAATTCTCTGCAATTTAACTCCATCTACGTTAAACCATCCCAATTTTTCATTTGCACTGGTCCCATACCAATTTTGTTGCAGGTACATCACTATTTTTCAGCCGAAGCCAGCACACATCGTCGTCGACGAACTTGTTCAGATCGGAGGTGAACCTGTCGAATTCGAGACGATTTCATACTGATGCGAGATGATCTCGACTGCAGTCCATATTGAGGCAATCAGTGCCCAAAGTTTGCATTTCTCAACCTCTTTCTCTGTTATTTTATTCTGCAAATTAGATAGTTTATTCAGTGTTTATGTTATTTTGCATTTGGAGTTCACCCATTTAGCTTAGATTGCATACTAAGATCATGATTTGTCATTAGAATATCGTAATTTGCTTGAATTTCTGTTCATAATTATTGCTCAGTATTCATACAGTCATTTGGTGTTGTTTCCCTCTATTAGCATAGTAGTATTCGTTGTATTTTGTATCTATTTTTTTGCTTGCAGGTCTCTGACGAATTCGTTAGATCTCAGACGATTCTGTCAGATCTCAGATGATTCTGTCAGATCTCAGATGATTCTGTCGAATTCCAGACGATCCTGACTGCTTCAAACATCAGAATCATCACCAGACATCCGGATCAGGTATTCCTCATTTGTATTCTGTAAATTCTCTATTTTATGTCTTTAAATCTGTTTTTTGTATTCATTGAATTTGCATTTTCATGTAGATTAATCTAGATTCATTTGGCCAAACCTAGGATATGAATGCTTAAAGTTAAAAATGAACACATTAAAACACATTCCAAAACCTAGGCGTGGAAACTGCCCTTAAATGTTTCCTGGTGAACCCACCATCCATCGAAAAATCATCAAAATACACCTCCCTTGAGAGGCGGGACCTTCGCAAAGTCCTCTCAGTCCGAGGTACCGCGACATCCTTTTCCCATCCTCCTTCCGGGCACGGATCCAATAGCTTGAAGGTAAGGATGCGAAAAATTTGGAGCGATACATTTTGGTGAACCCGACGTGAATGCATTGTAAACCTTTTGAAAACAAAAACAAAAATATATATATATATATATATATATATATATGTATACAAGAAAAACAAAAACAAAATCATCATTTCAAGTTTGTATGTTTTAGATTCAATTCTAAATAGTAGATGCTAAATATTACTTTTAGAAGTACTAAAGAAACCATGAGTTTTTACTCAAATCAATATGAGCCCATCAGTAATGTTGGAAGAATTCAGCCAAATACATTTGTTGATTATGACCAACCTCATCCCTATTCAACATCACCTCCATCACACTTTTCTCATTTTTCATCCATAACCCAACAGAACAATCCCTTTGCCAATCCTCTTCATAACGATATTATCTATTCTCCCATATATCCATATTATGTCTATCAACCCACATATAATCCTCCTCCACCCTTTCAATATTCTTCTTTCAATACAACACATCCATTTCAACAAGAAAATACTTATTCTTCCAATTCTACCATGCACTCACCTCATACTTCGCAATCTTCCTGTCATCATTCTACCCATAATAAAGAAAGTAGAGGTGAGAAACCATTAGGTCCTTTTATGACGAAATTCCTAAGGCATTTATCAAAAACCTCTCAAAAACCTTCATCACGTAAATTTACTAAGCTCAATCAACCAATGGATATAATTCTCAAGCATTTACTTGACACAAATAAGATTGAACTTCCTTCCATAAGACAACCTGATACCACATCAGATTGGTTTAAACCTGAGCTACATTGTGAATATCATAGAGTAGATGGACATATGACACAAAATTGTAAAGATTTAAGATGTGCAATTCAAGATTTGATTGATAAGGGTCTTTTTAATATAAAGGAATTACAATCTACAACCGATTATAAATCTCCAGTAAACAATCAAACTCCTACACAACAAATACCAATAATCAATCAAGACATGGGGATCTCCCAAGAACCCCTATTCAATTATCAACAACAAGAAACCAATCAAATATTGCATGTTAATGTGTCCCATCATGATGATATTATTAATATTGTAACAAAAACTACAAATGAGCAACCTCAAGTTCAATCAACTCAATCCGATATTCAAGATATGGATTCCTCATTTGACCAACCTTCAAAACTATCTTTGGCTCTAGAGAATGATCCAAAATGGAATGTAAGCATAGAAAGCTCATCTTTAGAATCAAAATCTCAATCTGAAATCCACTTTGATAGCCAACAACAAGTGATTAATCCTCAAGCAAAGATATCCCTTTTAGAAGTATTACAAATTTATCACAAGGAAATTTTGTTCAAAATACCTAGCCAACAATTTGTTCCTCATCATATTTTCTCTAAGAACATAATTAATGGTGTAAACCCTCTTGAGGTTAACCATATTTCATTCTATGATGAGGATATTCCTTCCTCTACTCCACAAGAAGACTCCTATCTTTACATTACAGGATCTAGTAAAGAAACACTTGTTAGAACTATCATGGTAGATAATGACTCCTCTCTTAATTTATGCACTTATCAATTATTCCAAAAACCCAAATCAAAGGAAGAAGATCTTAATGAATCAAATGTTATTATAAAATATTTTAACAATGAAATTCAAGAAGCTCAAGGTACTATAATTTTTCCCCTCAATATTGGATCCAAGATCCTGGATACTTTGTTCTATGTAGGATATTGTCCTTCACCTTACAACCTACTTCTCCGAAGTCCTTGGATTCATACGATGAGGGTTGTCCCTTCCACTCTTCACCAATGTTTGAAGTTTGAAATTGCAAATAAAATTGTTACCATACATGGTGACCCAACACCATTTGAAGAATATTTAACGGTTGAAACATCAAGTTCTATACATTCTCTATTATCACAATTATCTTCTATCCATCACTTTTCTTCATCCATATATGATCATCCTTGTTTACCAAATAACATCCATGCATATCTTTCACATATACTCTCTCCATCTTATCAAGACTTGGAATATAGTGATAAGAATGAAGAACTTTCTTATCTTTCTGATATTTTATTTTGTAACATGATCAATTTTCCACATATAAAAGTCAAATCTTTTGCTACATTATTTTACATTATAACAAAGCTTTTGTTATCACTACCTTTTATTCATCACCTTCTATTCTTACCTTCACCTCAACCAGATTATCCTTCAAAACCTCCTTTGATTTTGAAGCAACCTTAGACATGCTATACTCAAATAACCTTGTATAGTGTATATAGATCATCTTGTATATACCACCAATTTCAATTCATAAATTAAAATCAAAATACAAAAAAATCAAAATCCTCAAAATCTTAAAAAAAATACTAATGCAACTAAGGACCTTAAAGGTAAATTTGAGCCCAACTGGCTTGGACCATACATTATTACTGCTAAATTTGAATCAGGAGCATACAAATTATCTACCTTAGATGGTAAAGAACTTAAAGAACCCATGAATATTTTGCATCTTAAACGTTACTATGCATAAATTTGGTCATTTCATCCTTGTATATAATTGTTTAAATATTTCAAAAAAAAATTATCTTATATTTCTTTCAAATTTATAAAAATCCAAAAACATCAAAAACATTCATAATCATCAAAAATCTTCAAAACTATTTATTGCATTTATTTATGGCACTTGTTAAATTTTTTTGCTCAAAAACAAAAATAAAACCAAAAATCAAAATAATGATAAAAATATAAAAACAACTATATGCTTGACTCTTTCGAAACCAAAACAAAATAAAGAAGAAAGAGAGAGTCAACATTCTCAAAACTTCTCAAAAAGTATTTATATATATTTTCTTACAATTATTGCAGTTATATGTTTCAAATTATTTTGGATAAATTAGCATTTATTTGGAATCCCTCACTTGCACACTCACAACAAATAAATATCTTGATTTTATCTGGCATGATTACTAATCTCTCTTATATCAAAGTCCACAAAATTCAATTAAATAAAGTTTGAGCATAGAGAATTGATCTTGTTATTTACTTAAACCAAGCACATCTTTTCACAATAAAATGATTATATTTGTAATTTCCATGTTTTGCTACATAGTAGAAGTGATTTCTTGAGCGAAAAGTTTCCCCTGCTATCCTATCATGCACATGGTCTAGAATCTTTGAGAATTGGCAAAAGGACAAGCTCACCCCTACCCAGAATAAAAATCCCTTGCTCTACAGCTAATCCGAGCAAGTATCCCTAGCAAAGAAAAAGAAAAAGAAAAGTTCAAGAAAAAGAGAAAAGAAAAATGTTATTTTATATCATTACGACAATGTTCCAAGCATTATCAAAGCAAAAAAATACAAAAAGAAAATAAGCAAAGTTCAAAAGAAAGCAAGAAAGCAATAAAATCCCTTTCCCTACCCTTTGAAAAGAAAAGAAGGGTTGATGAGCTTGAATCCCTGGAATTCTCAATTATTCGAAAACTGTGAGGTAAGCCCCATAACAGGTGGTTTGTGCCCAACCCGCTTGGCCTTGGGTAACTCCTAGCGTGGTGATATGTCTGTCACATTAGCGACCTTCTTTTGTACGGACCTATGTCCGCTTATGGATTAGCTAGCTCTTGATAATCCGACCTACATAGTAGTCTAGTATGGTTATATGCATCTACATCATGGTTAATGAACACTTATTTGGTTTCTTCAAATCACTTGTATCATATTATCTTGCTCAAAACTGGTAAATGAACAATGCAATTGCACACACATTTGTATTTGAGAGATTTTGTGTATCATTATGATAAATCAAGATTGGAAATGAATTCACATATGCACATGGGATTCCTTATAAATCTAACTTTTGTCTTCAAAATACTTTGAAATATTATTTTTGCAACTTGTTTGGAATAAATCAAGTACAGTTGTTTACCATAAAGACAACTATATAATAGAAAAATCAAAAATTTCTTTCAAACATATACAAACATAACATATATATCTGGTTGACTTTCGCGACGATGGTATAGTTCCAAAACCAAAATTGGAATTTTATGCCTAGCGCAAGTCCTCATTTTCATATTTTCTGTTCATCAAAAATCAACCATGCAATAAAACTATCTTTTTTTGGATTTTCGCGATGATGGTATAAGTCTATACCTACATATTCTATGCCTAGCGCAAACCATTGTAACAATTTTTATTCCCCATTTATTAAAAATCATGAAAACCATATGACTTAATTCATTATGTTACACAAATTATGCTTTTAAAAAGCAAACACATTTTCATTATTTCATGTCATTATGTCAACCTTCAATTTTGCAATGATGGTATAATTCCTAAAGAATTATCCAAAAATTTTATCACACTTAGGAATTTATGCCTAGCAAAAATCATTTTAAACATTATTTCATGCATAATATTTTTTTATGGAAATCTGAAAACAAACCATCATCATCATCATTTGCACCATTGCACCAAAGTCTTAAGACAGTCTCTTAAGCACTCTTTTACTTTTAACAATATTTCTATAAATGGGATTAGCTTGACGACCGAGTGAGCGGCGACTCCATGAAATGGTCTATAATAGCGACAATGTCCTTTGAAATTATTGTTAGAAGTCTCTTTTTATTTTTATTTTTATCACATTTCATCACAAACAATCAATTTGTTACATCAGATTATTTCATTTAAAATATTACAGCATGACATCAAAATTATAAATTTTCAAAACGACATAATTTCATGAATCCTCAATCCAATCATCAAATTAATCAATCAAACATAAAAGCATCATAAAAATACACAGACACAAGTCATATGATCAAAAAAAATATCTCATATATATATCACAAAATTATGTACATCATATCAACCATTTTTGCTTTCAGAGCTCTAAAACCAAAAAATGAACAGTAAAAATGAATTAGGGTTTTACCCTATTTTTCTTAATTTTATTCAAAAATAATTTTGCTTTTTCGCGTTTTTACCTCAAACGTTCGATTTGGGTAAAAACACGGAGGGGGCACCATAGTAAGTTGTCGTACGATTCGACCAAGAATCGTCGCCTAAAAATGGGAATAATTTTTGCTTTCTCGTAGATCGAGAAGAACTCATCTTTAACGCATTTTCTTCGAAAAATTCGCTAAAGAGGGGGCAAAATGTAGCACCCTAAAATTGGCGCGATAAAATTACAATAATTACATTCACCTTAGTAAATAATTTAAAATTCAAATTTAACCTCCCAAACCGCCCGTTAACCGTCGGGTAATCCGTTTCCCCCTTTTCTGTGCCATTTTTAGAGGTTGTTTTGACCGTTTGACGATATCGTCGCCGATCAGACGATATCGCCCTAGATTTGACGATTTCGTCTGGACTAGGACGTCCAGACGATCTTGTCGCAAAACTAATTTTGCAAAGTTAGCTTCTGTTCCAACGGGTCTCCAATCCGGGTAGAAGCGTGTCTGCGCCGTTAGGGACCCTCCCTCGTTGGAGATCTCCCAAATTGGGATGATCTCCAACCTCCTAACTACTCCCCTAAGCCTATTTAATCCTAAGCTATTCCCTTAGCACCCCCTTGGCTGAAATTCTCTGCAAATTAACTCCATCTACGTTAAACCATCCCAATTTTTCATTTGCACTGGTCCCATACCAATTTTGTTGCAGGTACATCACTTTTTTTCAGCCGGAGCCAGCACACATCGTCGTCGACGAACCTCGTTCGAGATCGGAGGCGAACTCGTCGAATTCGAGGTGATTTCGTACTGATGCGAGACGATCTCGACTGCAGTCCATATTGAGGCAATCAGTGCCTGAAGTTTGCATTTCTCAACCTTTTCTCTGTTGTTTTATTCTGCAAATTAGATAGTTTATTCAATGTTTATGTTATTTTGCATTTGGAGTTCACCCATTTAGCTTAGATTGCATACTAAGATCATGATTTTTCATTAGAATATCATAATTTGCTTGAATTTCTGTTCATAACTATTGCTCAGTATTCATACAGTCATTTGGTGTTGTTTCCCTCTGTTAGCACAGTAGTATTCATTGTATTTTGTATCTGTTTTTCTGCTTGCAGGTCTCTGACGAATTCTTCTGATGAATTCGTTAGATCTCAGACGATTCTGTCAGATCTCAGACGATTCTGTCAGATATCAGATGATTCCGTAGAATTCCAGACGATCCTGACTGCTTCAAACATCAGAATCATCACCAGACATCCGGATCAGGTATTCCTCATTTGTATTCTGTAAATTCTCTATTTTATGTCTTTAAATCTATTTTCCTGTATTCATTGAATTTGCATTTTCATGTAGATTAATCTAGATTCATTTGGCCAAACCTAGGATATGAATGCTTAAGGTTAAAAACGAACACATTAAAACACATTCCAAAACCTAGGCGTGGAAACTGCCCTTAAATGTTTCCTGGTGAACCCACCATCCATCGAAAAATCATCAAAATACACCTCCCTTGAGAGGCGGGACCTTCGCAAAGTCCTCTCAGTCCGAGGTACCGCTATCCTTTTCCCATCCTCCTTCCGGGCATGGATCCAATAGCCTGAAGGTAAGGATGCGAAAAATTTGGAGCGATACAGTAGGGCCCATTTATTGACCCTATCGTGACCAATATTTCCTTAGGATATATATTTTGACTAGTTGAGCCCTCCTAAAGCCAACTTGATCTTTGCTCAGCATGCTTCTTGATACAAAAAGGGTGCAAAGTTACTTCCTATTTGTGAGTGGAATTGCCTTCTTGGTCTGGATTCCTTTTTTTTTTTAAAGGAGGTGGAAGCAATAAATTGTTCATTACAGGAATCGTGATTGAATTTTCCATGCATGAGCTCAAGAAAATATCCACCCCTTGTGATTTGCATGGTTACGACCCTGACCCATACACAGATTTAGATGGGATCTAAGGTGGAAGAGCAACAACAATAGATGAAAATGTGGAATATAAGGTGAAATATCATGAAGATTTTTTTCATGCTTGAAGTAGCAGTTGCTTTAAATACATGACCTCCTAAAATACTTGAGGTAGTATGCTTTCCTCTAGTTGATACAGTAGGAGGTCTATATCTAAACTAAAAACCCAAACATAGTACAGGTGAGCCTAGGCAATGGATGGATGGTATTCAAAGGGGATCCTTCCCCAAATCCTTTTGAATCAAATGTTGAAGTCTATTATAGACTCAAAAAGAACACTCTTGAGGTACAAAAAATGCATCAAGAGTTGGAAAGGATCTAAGGAGCCATCAAATGCATCAACTAGAGCTCCTACCAAATACTTCCATGTGAGGATGGTTCTTCGTTCAAGGGTATGGTACCACCCCAATGCCCTCCATTTTAAATACAAGACCAGGAGCCTAATCATGACATCTTCGTTAAATATACCATAGAGGGCCACTAGTGCAACAACATATTTAAGATGTTCTTGAGCCAAATCTAAAGTATCATTATATTTGGTTAGATGCTTCAGGGCACTTTTAGAAATTTGATGCCAGTATTGGAGGTCCAGTGGGTTAGGATCATTCCATTATGGGTAGCTTAAGTAGGTCATTGAGGCACTGGCCTTCAGAGGTCTTGGTTCATGCATTAGATTCAGAATCACTAGATGAACATACTATATCCATTGATCAGGTTAATTTTGTTCATTGAACCTTGGGTCCTTCGAGAAATAAAAACTTTTTAGCAAAAAAGGCAATTGATATTATGATGTGGAGATGCTGCACAGTCAAATTCACCAGGTGATTTACAAAGATGTAGGTAAATCAGAGTATCACCAAACCCTGGTTTCCTAAAACATATGGAAACTCAATGAGTTACCTAGTAGAGTCACCAAAAACTATTGGTGTGAAAACTAGCACCAGGTGAGTAGGAGGTATGCCTAGAGGTTCTCAACCAGTATTGAATGACCACTTGACCTGGGAGAGGTAGAGATGATCGATCTCTGGAGAATGTTGAATTATTTGTTTCCAACTACCTATGCCGTAAATGGGAAAAGGGGAAAAAGGAATGAGAAATAAAGTAAAGGAGGCCATAGCTAAAACTAACAAGGATGAGGTATGGCCACATTAAGACACACTCCTTCAATATCACTTGCATAAACAAAAATAAACCACCTAATAGATCAGCCAACCTCATCTTCAATTCTCATTTGGCTTGACATGTAGGGGTGAATTCTAGAATGAGCGAGAGGGTGCATGAAATCCAGGAAGTAAAATTAGAGTGCTCCCACTTAATTGGATTTAAAAAAAATAAAACTCGATGCCCAATGGTGAATGCAAATTCTAGAACCACCCAGCTAGACTAAAAAAATCCAAACAGTAGAATTAAGCGAACAAACTCAGATGACCATCGTAGAAAAGAACATCACACAAAGAAAAAAGCAAAATGAAATATAGATTGAGAGACAAAATAATGATTTACTATTATTTACAAGTGATGAAGAATTACATATGAATTGTAAAGGCCATAGAGCCACCCTTTGGAATGACGAGCATTCTACCTTTTATAGAATATTTTACAATAAATTCAAAATATAGCAATTAATGGTATCATGCAAGAGAATCATATTAGAATGGTCATATAATCTACTGATGTTATGCTCATTAGAAGAATGATGGTTTTGAGGAATTCAGGTATTTCTACATGGATAAAGGCCCTTTATCACTCCTATCAAACATTTTTGAGCAATAAATTCCATCTACTTTATCCTTTCGAGCAAATGGAAGTTCGGTTGATCTTCTATGGATCATGTTCTTTTAACTACTATTTTTTAGCTTGTGCCAGGGTAGATGTGAAAATTATTGGTCCTGCTTGATCCTTCCTTCATTTTGATATCAACTCTTGTTACGGATGTGCTATCTCCTTAGTATTTTTCTCATCATATTTTGGGGATGGGGAATTCAGATCAGAATTTTGATGCTACTTTCCCAAAGTTCCATCCTTCTTTGAGGATGGGAACTTGGGACTTGTGCTCACTATACTATACTTTGATTCTTTTTTTCGAGGACTTGGGACCCCCATTCTTCTGTTCAATTATCAGAGAAGGTATTTCATATCTTCTTTTGAGAATATCTGTGAGAGGTGAGCTATTCGATGCAAAGGTAAAATATGCATTAACCATTAACTTGAAATTAGGTTACAAATGATTTAAATAAACACAAAATAACCATACTAGAGAAAAGGGGGGAATAGGAGAAGTTAAGGGAAGGGAGAAGAAATTAAATTAAAACTCTCTTGCCGCCCAAAGATGTTGCCGTCCAACTGCCGTCCAGGTAAGGTAAAAGGTAAGTAAACTTACCCAAGGTAAAATACTCTTTTTAACCTTTTACCAATGGTAATTTTCCAACATTCTCCCCCTTAAAGTTGAGAGGACTGACTATACAGTCTCTCAGCTTTATAAATTGAGCTTTAGCCATGCCTTTGGTGAAGATGTCTGCTAGATTATCCAAAGTGCTACAGTATTGAAGCTCAACTATCTATTGTTCCACCATATCTCTTATGAAGTGATACTTCATATCAAAATGTTTTGACCTTTTGTGGTGGATCGGATTATATGCCAACTGTATGGCACTAATATTATCACAATTCAGTTTGGTTGGACCAATTTGTTTTTCGCCAATCTCTTCAAGGATTTTCCTCAACCAGAGGATTTGAGTACTAGCATGGGTAATGGCTATATACTCAGCTTCTGTAGATGATAATGCTACAACAGATTGCTTCTTGGAACTCCAAGTTATTAGTCCTGAACCTAGACTAAAACAGTTCCCTGATGTAGATTTTCTGTCATCTATATTACTGCCCCAATCGTCGTCACTATAACCAACTAACTTCACAGAGTTAGACTTGTGGTAATGGATTCCAAAATCCAATGTACCTTTTACATATCGTAAAATTCGTTTGGTTGCTTGAAGATGCAGCTCGGATGGGCATGCCATAAACCTTGATACTAGAGAAACAACATACTGTATATCCGGCCTAGTGTTGGTGAGAAACATTAAACTCCCAACCATGCTTCTGAAATTGGTCATGTCAACTTTTGGTGCTCCATCATCTTTGCTTAGCTGGATTCCATGTCCTGTTGGTGTTGCAACTGATTTGCACTGCTGCATAGCAAATTTCTTGATCATGTCATGAGCATATTTCTGTTGACATATGAAGATCCCATTCTTTGATTGATGTACTTCCATTCCTAGGAAGTATCTCATTAATCCGAGATCCTTCATCTCAAATTGATTCATCATGGAGTTTTTGAACTCCATATTCATTTTATTATTACTACCCATAAATATTAGATCATCCACATATAAACAAACTATGAGGATATCTACTCCATTCTTCAGGTAGTATAGAGTTGGTTCACTCTTGCTTTTTGTGAAACCATACTCGCTGAAATAGCCATCAATTCGTGAGTACCACGCTCGTGGTGCTTGCTTGAGGCCATAAAGTGCTTTTTTCAATTTATAAACAAGGTTCTCTTTTCCTTGTTCTTGGAAACCTTGAGGTTGTTGAACATACACCTCTTCTGTCAGGTATCCATTTAAAAATGCACTTTTCACATCCATGTGTTGAATGTTCCATCCTTTATGGGCTGCCAAGGAAAGAACAGTTTTGATTGTTTCTTGTCGAGCAATTGGAGCAAAGGTTTCCTCATAATCTATTCCATATTTCTGAGTAAAACCCTTAGCTACTAATCTTGCCTTGTGCCTTTCAATGCTTCCATCAACATTGAATTTGGTCTTATAGACCCATTTACATCCAACACATTTTTTTCCCTTGGGAAGCTTCACAAGCTCCCAAGTATCATTCTTTTTAATTGAGGATATTTCCTCTTCCATGGCATCTTGCCATATACTTTCAGTACATGCTTTTTCATAGCTAGATGGTTCTAGCTGTGCAACAGCCAACAAAGCATAATTGACTACATCACCCCTTGGTTCATGAGACTCATCATCTCCCGACATTTGAAGATTTTCAAGTCTTGACAAAATGTCATCCATCTCACTAGCTTGACTCCTAGTGTATCTTTGTTGGAAATTCCTATCCAACATTTGAGAAGATGGATGACTCTGTAGTATGCGCTTTCCTCTATTTGTCTCTTTCCTTTGAGAAACTGGATCAATATCCATCGGACTTGGAGCGCTTACAGATCTCTAAAATAATTTCAGAGAGTTTGGGGGTGCCAACAAATGAGTCCCTCTTGGACTTGGTGTACCACTTGATGTACTTGATGAAGATTCCCAATGTGGACTTTGTGGAGGGGAACTATTTCCACTACTTTTCTTGGGGTGTACAAATGTGGAACTTTCCGAATTAGAGTCTATATCAACAAATTTTTTATGACCCCATTCTCCCCCTTCATCAAAAATTACATCCCCGGAGATAATTATTTTATGTGTCTTGGGATTGTACAATCTATACCCTTTGGTCGATTCACAATACCCTACAAAAATACATGCTTGACTCTTGGGATCAAGCTTCTTTCTCTTCTCCTCAGGAATGTGTGCATAAGCTAAAGAACCAAATACTCGAAAATGTTTGACATTTGGTTTCTTACCGTACCATCCTTCATAAGGAGTGATACCATCTAAACTAGAAGTCGGACTTCTATTTAGAATATATGCACTAGTTCTCACTGCATCCGCCCAATAGTTGTATGTTAGATGCTTTGTCTGAAGCATCGTTCGTGCCATTTCAACAAGGGTGCGGTTCTTTCTCTCGGCCACACCATTCTACTATGGGGTATAGGCAGTGGTGAACTGCCTTTTTATCCCATTTTGCTTACAATAATTTAAAAATTCATTTGAGGAGTACTCTCCTCCTCTATCAATGCGAAGACATTTGACATAGTAGTCACATTGCTTTTCTACATTATTTTTGAAGTCTATGAAGCAATCAAATGCTTCATCTTTGTGTTTCAGAAAATAGATCCAAGCACATTCTAGAATAATCATCTATGAATGTTAGAAAATAAGAATTGTTTCCAAGGCTTTTTGTTTGCATTGGACCACAGATGTCCGAATGTACTAGCTCGAAGAGGATAGCTTGCTCTCCACGCTTGGCCTCTTGGAAACTTCGTTCTGGAGTGCTTTCCCAAAGCACATGCTTCGCATACCTTCTTATGTTCTTGAATTTTTGGTAGTCCTGTCACCATAGCTTGTGATGTTAACATTTTCAAGCTAGCGGAATTGAGGTGACCATATCTCAAGTGCCACAATACACTTGGATTTGTAATAGCAATGTTTGCAAGTTGAGCTCCCCCTGGCTCACCAAATTTTAGAGGGAATAACCTATTCTTTGTCATAGGTACTTCTGTGATGACTCTGTTACAATTGTTTTTATCAAGGATTGTACATTTTCTTTCATCAAAAACTAATTTGTAATGCTTCTCCATCATTTGGCCAACACTTAACAAATTGTGTTGTAGTTGTGGAGTATAGTATATGTCATTCACTTTTTAAGGCCTTCTTTTGTTGGAACTTCCATAGCTCCAATGCCTTCAACTTGCAAAGATTTATTATCCCCTAACTTAACATGGGATTTGTAATTTGAATCTAATGTAGCAAAGAGATTTTCTTTGCCACTCATGTGGTTGGAGCAACCAAATATCCAAAATCCATGTATCTTTAAGATTTTGATCCGACTGTCCATAAGAGAGAAAAAGATTTGATGGACCTTCTTCTTCTCCGTAGAATGAGCCATATTGACTGCTTTGATCTTTTGAAGTACTTTGACCAGCAGTCACGAGCGAAGTGTCCTTGTTTCCCATAATTGAAACAAGTTGTTTTAGTCTTGTTACTTCCTCGTCCTTGATTTCCATGGCCTGCATTGCCGCTTTGGTTCTGATTGGCTCCTCTATTTTGATTTCCACCTCTATTTTGATTTCCTCCTCTGTAGGAGTTGCTTTGGCCTTTGCCTCTTTGTTGTTGTCCTCTCCCTCGGCCTCTTCCTTGTCCTCGTCTTGCAGCCTTCGTTCGAAGTGAAGGCTTTGTCATCACCTCCATAGCTTGTTGAAGGTGCTCCTTGAAGTCTCTCTTCATGTGATGTTAATGATCCAATCAAACTATCAAATGTAAGAGTAGAAAGGTCTTTTGATTCTTCAATTATGATGGCAATGTGATTCCACTTAGGAAGAAGTGTTCTCAACACTTTCTTCACAATTGTTTCAACTTTTGTGTCATCACCTAAAGTTTGCATCATATCAACTACTGCTTTGACTCATACACAGTAGTCACCGACTCTTTCATTTTCCTTCATTCTGAGATTTTCAAAATCTCTTTTTAAGGTCTGAAGCCTGACTTGCTTCACTTTATCACTTCCTTGGAATCCTTCTTTCAAGGCATTCCATGCATCTGTGGCAGTTAAGTAAGATGCAATTCTAGGAAAGATACTTGGATCTAATGCCGCTTGAAGATGGTATAAGGCAAAAGAGTTATTTTTCTATGCATCTTTGAAGATCTTCTTGTCGGTTGCACTCAAAGTAGTCCAATCTGTTGGAGCAGTGTAACCATCTTCAATACTATCCCATAGTCCTTTTCCTATGAGTAATGTCCTCATTTTGATGGACCAGTACTCATAATTATCCCCACTGAATTCGGGGATTGGTAGATTGTTATTTGATCCCATTACAATCTATTAAAACAAGAAACCTTTCTTATATAGTCTTATTTCAAAAAGACTTTACAAACTATCAAGCCTTGCTTGATTTACAATCATAAACAACTCACTCTTGTTGTTGTGATTCAGCAATTACAAAATTGTCAACGACTTGTTCGTCGTCGTCACTGATCAATATAATTTTAGGAGAAGGAGGTTGTAGGATTTCAACTGAATTACAATAATGAGTATATTCAGATCCTTGTGGAGCAATCTCCACTGTGTCGGATTGTTCAAATCTGCTCCCAAAGGAGTTATCTTCTGAATCTGCTTCGTATCCTAGATCAAGATTTCTCTATTGTGCAATAACCGCGTTTTGCAACTGTGAAAAGACTGAATTTATGCCTAGTGTTCTCACGTGCTCATCAAAGCTTTCAGCGTTTGTTCTCAGTAATAAACTACAAAGTGCTTGGTAACATCCTTCCGATCTTATCATTTAAGAAAATTTCCCAGAAATTTTCTTTTTACAAAGATTTCCTCTTAGGAAATTTTACTAATTTTTTTTTACCTCTTAAAGCGTAAATTTTTTTACAACTATTTCCTCTTAGGAAATGTCAATCATCAACTCAAATGATAAATAAAACCTTTCAAAATTTTTAAATTACCTTAAAGGTTTTTAAAGAAATTTTCTTTAAAAAAACTTTTGACCCCGCCGAGGTTCGACCGTGCGACCTCGCGGGCGTCAAGGCAAAGGGTAGCCGTTGTGCTACCGGGCAGATCCGGGAGTACTAGCTGGCTCCCTGCCTTTATTGCGTTCGCGTCGAATGCGAAGCAATGTTTTGGCTTCGTGCTTCGGCGCGAAGCAAATTTTTTATTTGGGACTTAATAGTCCCACATCGTCGATGCGACGATGTTGATGCTCTTTAAAAAGAGCAAAGCATTGTATGTGCTTTGATTGCCTATAGGTAGTCCATAGGCTACGTGATCCTTTTGCCATGTACCACGTGGGTCACCTCGGGCCACGTGTAGGTGGCCTCTCCAATGAACCACCTCGGGCCACGTGCCACCCTCTCCAACGTGTCGCCTCGGGCCACGTGCCACCTCATCAATGAATCACCTCGGGCCACGTGTCTGCCTATGCCTGTCACGTCCAGCTCCACCAACGCCTCGAGAATCATGCCGATCTGCTCCTACGGGCCGCCTCGGTTCCTACGGGCTGCCTCGGGATCCATGCCGCCACCTCGAACTACGGGCCCCATCGCCTCGGGATTCGGGCCGGTCTCGGCTCTCGGCTCTGATACCAAATGTGAGAGGTGAGCTATTCGATGCAAAGGTAAAATATGCATTAACCATTCACTTGAAATTAGGTTACAATTGATTTAAATAAACACAAAATAACCATACTAGAGAAAAGGGGGGAATAGGAGAAGTTAAGGGAAGGGAGAAGAAATTAAATTAAAACTCTCTTGCCGCCCAAAGATGCTGCCGTCCAACTGCCGTCCAGGTAAGGTAAAAGGTAAGTAAACTTACCCAAGGTAAAATACTCTATTTAACCTTTTACCAATGGTAATTTTCCAACAATATACATGACCATTCTTCCATTTGATCCCAATCTAGGAGATTTTTTATGCTGCTCATCCACCTAGTTTTAGAAATATTCCTCTTTCATAAATACTTTAAAATTGGCTAGCTCTAAGACATCATCATCTTCAAAGAGGAAGAGTGTGTGAAGGGCAAAAAGTTTTACCCATAATAGGTGGGTTGACTAGGGTGTGTGAAAGAAATTTTAAATTCATTAAATTTGCATGGGGATGTGTGGGAGGGTATAGGAGGATTTAGAAATTGAATGAGGGGGAATTCCAAAAAGGGCTTCCTAGGGATTTGATTTAGGATTTTTAAATTATCTGCATATCTCCTAAGGATATGGATAGGGAGCTTAATATGGGATTAGGTATTAATTAAGGGCTGAATGAGGGTATTAGGTGTATAAGCAAGGTTAGGGGAATTTTGAAAGGAGATGGGCATATAAATGAGGGATATTGGGAGAGATAAAAAGATAATTAGAGGACTTAAACAAGGTAGGAGAAAATTAGGGGAAGATTAAGGAAATTGAAGAATTAAGGATTTTAGGGAAAAGGGAAAATTTAGAAGAAAATAAATATTTTAGGGAACCTTAGAAGAACCTAGGGAAAATTAAAGGGAAATAGAATAGAATTAGGAGAGCTAGGGAAATTTGGAAGAAATTAGGAAAATTAGGAGGAATTTAGATATTAATTATAATTTTGTAAGGTGAAAAAAGGAATATTTGGGTATATTAATTTATAATTTATTATGTTATAAAAAATGCTAATTTTTGATGTCTATAGATGCCCCTTTTTGCAATGTGTTGTTTGTAAAAACAACATAGTGCAAAAACTTATGTCAAAATTTTGTTGTTTGTTGCCCCAATGAAATGGATATCCCTATGGGAGTATATTTGGTAACCTCCTCAAGTGGTGAGTGTGCGGGTGAGGTCATGAGGCCAAGGACAAGCCACTTGAAAAAATGGGAGCATGGTAAGGGGGAGTGGTGAGCTAGAGTGATTAGTTAGGAAGGGTGGGGTAGGAAAAGGAAAGGTTAAGGGTGTCAAAGGGAGACCATCTCCTCAAATATGTTCTAACAAGAGACTACTTGGTCATATATGGTGAGGTAGGAGGTAATAAGGATGGGGGTGGGGGCAGGAGGGAATTTTTTAAAGGGTGTTTGATATGGTAGGTAGTAAGAGAATGAGGTTCAGACTCCTAGGGAGAAGTGTGGGGGTAGAAGAAGATGATTATTGAAAAGGGGGAATAATGCAACCATGGAAAAAGAGCAAACCCATACAAGAAGAAACAACAATTACACTGTAAAAAAAAAGGAAAAAATGTATGTAGCCTAAGGAGACTAGTGAAAAGTGCGTAGCCTAAGGGAGTGAGTGTAAAAAGGGTACCCAAGGAGGTAATGTAAAAAATGAAATGCCCAAGGGGGTGATTGTAAAAAGGATTTCCCAAGGGGACAATGTGAAATAGAGTGGCCAAGGAAGTAGTGTGAAAAATGGTGCCCAAGAAGGTAGTGTGAAAAGGATGCCCAAAGAGGCAATGAAAAGAGAAAAAAATAGTGCAATGTGGAGGTACAACTAGGTCTAAAATGTATCATGGTGCATCGAGTGTGAGGTATTTTATGGAATGGAAGGCAGTGGAGGACCATGAAGAGATAATGTACCAGGAGACCAACTTGATCTCAGAGTAGGAGTGTGGTTTCATGAGTGGCATTTGTCAGTTCATGGGTACCCCAATTTCACAAAGGAGGTAGGATCGCTATTTATTGGTGGGGATAGGAGTAATCAAGAGAGATAAGGACCTTGGATAGGTGAAGGTAAATATAGAGGTGATAAATCATCGACAATCAGTGGTTAGGCAACACATGCCCTATTGAATTATATATATGTATGTGTGTGTGTATTTCTAATAAGGGATGCGATCACAGGAGTAAAAGGATAATGGATGATAATGAGCATGAGGATAATGAAAAATGCTTACCGCATTAATCAAAATATTTTTTTGAAATGCACAAGGGTATATAATATCCATGGGTATAATAGGGGATGGGAGAAGAGGAAGCAAGAATAATATCCCAAGGTCCTTGCCTCCTTGGGTATTACCCGAAAGTGGCATCCCTTTTGGGATGTTTTCCACACAAAAAAATAATAATATCCTAAGGATATTTCACAAGAATAAAACACCCTAGTACTCCTCTCAAGTAGTGAAGTACCCATGCAAGGCCATTAGGATTGAAGGTCCCTTTAAACATATCAAAATATCCTAGAACTGTTGTGTGTGCAGTGAGTTCATTGATTGAATTTTGAATAGGTTTAGACTTAACCAATCATATCCCTAATGAAAAAATTAAGCTCATCATTAAGGCATACTCCAATGTCAGTCATGCATCTATAGCCCCAGTGGAGATAGCACATGGTCCATCGATGTTGCTTCACTATCGGCCAGGTGTATATAGTCTCGATAGAGTCATCTATATGCCCAAGGATTCAGGTTATATTATTATCATTCTTTTTTTTAGAGCATGAACCCTTGGGTTTTGTACCGCTAAAGGGAAGACAATGAGCTAATATAGGTATTAGTACTAATCACAATGTCATCCTTGCCTATTCAAAATGCTATTATTATGTATGTAGTATGTGGGTTCTAGGATGTCTCAATAGGTCATAGAGGAAGGCTCCAAATAATCATGGATTTGAATGGGGAATAGGTGCACTTCAAGAAGATACTATGTATGGCTGAGTGATGGAAAGATCCTCAAGATACGAAGAAACAAGTAAAACGAAAAAAAAGGACACCAGAAGAAGCGTATTGTAAAAGATATGTATATAATTCATCGAGCCAAAGCGGTACCCATTCAGATTCTATGTATTCATCATATTCATATTTGTACTTAATTTTTAGAGTGAGTTACTCAAAATTAATGAAAGTGTCAAGTCTCCTAGAAACAAAATTGGTATGGTTAGATAGAGGACCCAAAGGAACAATTACATCAATGGTTAAAGGGAAGTCATGTGGCTGACCAAAATCATGGGCTAATTTGGATTGGGGAGAGGGTGACAAAGAGTCAACAGGATTATGGGAGGATGTTAACATGGAGTGGTTTGTAATAGTGGTGAAGGTGAGGTATTAGAGTGGTCTATCTCCTCCTCATTCTCTTCATGGATAGTAAGGGCTTTGTTAAGGAGGTAAGGGAAGGCGTGAATAGAAGGATGTGGTGGGGGAAAAGGGATATAATGCAACCATGGAAAAAGAGTAGAACTATTGTACCCCATAATTACAACTCAAATTTAAGAGTCTAAATATTTTTAAGATTAATTTGGAATTATTTTCTTGCATCAAGATCTTTGAAAATTGGCTTACACCAAGATTGTTTAAAAAAAAAATTGATTACATTGAGGTTTCAAAATTGTTGAGATTTTTGCATCTTGAAGACCTGGATCTAGTTGCAATAATTTGGATTGAATATTTTTCAAAATTTGCATCTTAATTATATTATTTCAAATTAAATTTTTTAGAAAATTCAAGTCCTAAGGTTTTTCAAAGGTCTAAATAATTAAATTTCATTTTAGGGTTACTCCAATCTTGTCACTTTTGCCCTACATTTTGATGTGAAATTAAAATAGACATAACTTAAGCTAGAAAAATCCATTTGATCTGATTCAAAAAATGGTGGAAATATCTTGAGCTCATATTCATAATGGTGCTTGATTTATAGAAAATTGGATGTCAATTATTTCTAAAAATAGTAATTTTCCAAAGTAGCCTATGAATTTCTAATTAAAATATCTCATGATCCAAATGAATTTTTGATTTTTCTTAGTGGATTTGGATACTCATTTTTCTCATTTAGAAACATGGGAATTTTTATCAAAATCTAGGTACTTTGAATTTTGACCCAATTTATTTCTATGATGCCAAAATATATCATTTATCGAGCATATTTTTCAGTCATATTTCATCGATCGTATGAGTCCTTCGACGTAACCCTAGTGGTTGACTAGCACACTCGATGAAATTCCATTGGCCTAGATATTTTCTAAGTAATTTTCTAAATCATTTACCATCGCCTAAGCCATCTACTCGATTATCATTTCCATCAACCATGATACCCGATTGCCTCCATAAAGACTAAAATATCATAAAGGTATTTAGTCCTTGAAAATATTTAAGTCTGCCCAATAAAGTCTTGTCATCCATATTACCCGATGAAATAAAAGGTTGTAAATATCTCACCCGATGCCCCCTTTGTCTCACCTGACCACCCATATACCCATCGGCCAACTCACACGACTCTAAAATGCCTAGTGGTTAAGTCATCCGCTCCACTTTGCTCATCGCTCAACCTAGTCGATAGACCCATACGCTCACCCTACCATGTAAGTCAAATAGGATATCTCAGTTGATAGTTATTCCTTTTATATGCATGAGGTGGATGACTTACCCGACGACACTCTATTGGCCACAAAAAAATAATTAAAACCCTTACTAAGGTCTTTAATTAAAATTCTAGTTCAATCAGGAAAGTTTAAGTATCGAAACTAAATATTTATAAAAAAATGGTTTAGTCACACAGGATGATTTAATTTTGAGGCTAAAACCTTATTAAAAAACATTTAAATGAATGGCAAGAATTCCTTCAATCGAGCGAGAGAACCGACCATATCCGATTGGCGCAAATTATAGCCTTTGCTAAAGTTTAACCCTAAAATTGAGTTTTAATTGAAATTAAATAAAAAGGGGTAAACACTTTCGTCCAATGATATGTCATCGCTCATGTTGATCATTCCAATAGGAATATTTTGCTAGGTTCACCCGCTTCAATGGGAAGACATCATTTGTATTCTCCAATTGGAATATTTTGCTAGGTTCAACAACTCCAATAGGAAGCTAGTGCTTGAGTCACCCGATTCATTCCGCATCATCCATTTAAATCAATCTAGTCCATTGAATCTTAACCAATTAAGATGCCTCGATTGAGTTCATCGAACCAATCCTTCATAAAATATCAAAGGTAAAACCCTAGTTTGAGGATAATATAATCAAATGATTAATAATGGAATTGAACCTTAGGTTAACATGGATATTATCAAAGCCTAAGTGGGGACCGAAGCATTATAATGTGAGGGTTAATCTTTAATTTTAAGATAAAATAAAGTGATTGAAAAGGATGATAATAAATAAATAAATATATTAAACCAAAGAGATATAAAGATATCATTTGAAGCCTAAGTATAGAATATTAAATTGATATAATATAAGATAAATAAGGTGATAATAATAAATAAATGTATGGATATAATAATGATAATAATAAAAAAGGTAAATAAATAAAAATGAATTAATATTTTTTTGACATTAGAGTTGATTTAATACATTGACATTAAAATTAAAATTTAATTCTAATGTTAAAACATTATAAAAATTTAAAATTTAAAAAATTAAAAATTAAAATGAGACAATGTTAAACCTTAGGAAACCATTTAATAAAATTTAAAATCATCAATAATAATATTAATAATAATAATACCAAATTTTGACTTTTTTTCCTTTTTGATAAGTAAAAAAAATTCTTTAAAGCTGGTTTTGAAAGGATCCTAAAACCTTGTTACAAAAGCAATATAAAGGCATAGTAGGAAAAGGAAATAGAAGTAAAAAGGGGTCAACTACCCACAAAACTAAAAAAATAGACAAGCACCCATATCACAATAGGCTCACAAAAAATGTAACTTAGAGACCATCCCTAGCAGCATCCTCAATGATGTCCCAATAATCAGTAGCTACACTGCATCCTTAAAACAATACTTTACTACTTCCTTGCATCCATATTTCTCCATAGTGTTGGCTGTCATAGGCTTATGGTCTTCCATGGTAGTTCCAGGAAACACCTTAAGAAATAAGATCAGGTTAAGGCTTTGGTGAATGGAATTTTTTTTCTACATTAACTGCATCCAATATTTGATTAAAAAATGCATCAAGCTAGGTGACAAGACCATTAATATTGGTAATAAAATTGGCTAGCACATATGCCACCTTGTTTGCTTCCCTGAAAGCATGATGGATAATGGGTTTCCACAAATGCTCTATGATTTTCATATCTTCTTCAATACAACCATTAACCTCCCATGAGGGCTATTTGATGTTCCTTAAGTAATTAATGATATTAAGAGAATCCCCTTCAATGATCAGCCTATTGGAATTAGTGGTAATAGTGAAAACCCTCTCCAAAGAGCTCTGGACTCAATAAAATGATTAGACTGGAAACCAAGATATTTAGAAAATACCATAACAACATCCTCATTATGGTCCCTGAGAATGCCACCTGCCCTTATAGATCCTAGATTTCCTTTGGTAGCTCCATCAAAGTTTAGCTTCATCCACCCAATCGGAGGAGGGATCCAATTGGTATTAAGTTTGTCCTTGGGGGGAGAAGAAGATAAGACATCCTGGATGAGGACATTCAAAGAAGTAAGTAGGGAGGATTCGAATCTAGAAATGGTGGCCTTAGTGGAAGGAATAAGATGTGCATTTTCTTTGGCACTGACTATGATTTTATTTGTTAAAGAGGAAGGGTTCTTGCAATCATTGGAAAAAACTCTTCTATTTCTTTCAAGACAATTTTTTGAAAGGAACTATTAGAGGTAGAAATTCTATATGGAACTGATGTGGGAGTTGTGAAAGGGAGAGGGTCATTGGGAAAAAATATTAATAAAGGATTGGGGCTTGATCCATAGTATTTGAAAGGATTGAAACAAATAATCAAGGATGGAAGAGGAAAAAGAACAACCCAAGAAAATATGATGAGTGGATTCCCAAGTAGAAAGGCAAAGGTGGCAATGATTGGGAATCATGATGCCTCTTTTGATTAAATTATCAATGATAATAATCCTATCTTGGATGGCCAACCATGAAAAGAAGGATATTTTGGGAATCAACTATTTGGGCCAAATGAGGTGATAAGGGACTTAGTGGGAAATGATATAAGATCATAGGTAGACTTGACAAAGAAATCCTCACATTCAGAGTGCTCCAAAATGAGGTGGTCTAATATGTTGCAAGTAGGAATAACCATAGAATTGAGGAGCAAAACAAGGGAAGAAGACTCATCAGGATGAGAGTCACAAAGGAAATATCTCTAGGATGGTTTGTTATGGGATTTATTTATGAAGTCAGAGACCTTTCATCCTAGCAAGGCATCAGTGATGTTTTTGAGGATAGAGAGAATAGGGTCTTCAATTAGCGGTTCTCCTCTAATCCATTTGTCATGCAAAAAGTCTATACTCCATTTTATAGCTACCATCTTAAAAAATTTCCCATCAGGGGTCTATTGTGGATCATAGATTTCTAGAAAGCTGATCCATTAGTTGGATTCAGTTCATCAAGGAAGTTAAAATTTTGCAAGTACTTTATCTTTACTATGGTGACCCATTCTGAGCTATCATTAGAGATGATTCTCCAAGCCTATTTAGCCATCAAGGTGATATTTTAACTTTTGTATTCTTTTAAGACCTATTCCAACTTGGGATTTGGCTCTGCAAACTTTATCCAAGGAGATAAGATGGAATATTCTTTGTTTTTAGACCCTAACCAGAGAAACCTTTTCTAGATTTGTTCAATTTTGGAATAGAAAGAGGATGAGGATTTTAAAATTTAAAGAAAGTAAACCAAGATGCTTTGAAGACAAGCCATAGTGAGAGTAGCTTTAGCTTCCTGGGATAGTAGGTTTCCTTTCCATCCTACCAATTTCCTTTGAATCCTTTCAATCACATTGTTCCACATTGAAATAGTAGGATTTCCCACAAAAAATGGGAGGCCTAAATAAGTGCCAGAAAAGGAAGCTACTGCACATTCAAGGATTTGATCTATTTTGATTTGACATTGAGGAGTATTGAGGAAATAGACCTTACTTTTATGGAAATTTACCTTCTTACCAACAACTTGTTCATAAAGGAGAATAATGTATTTAATGACCTTAGCCTCAAAAATAGAGGCTTGAGTGGCCACTAAGATGTCATATACAAATTTTTGGTGCATCACTAGGTTAAGTTGTGAAGCTTCTTTGATACCTAAAATAATATCTATTCTGCAAATTGCTTTTAAATTTCTACCCAGTGATTTTGCTACAATAATGAAGAGTAAAGGAGATAAGGAATCTCCTTGTATCAAACCTCCAGTACTTTGAAAATAGCCTGCAATAAACCCATTGACCAAGACCAAGAACCAAATATTAGAAATGCATTATTTGATTAGGTTGACCCAATATGGATGAAAATCAAACTTTAGAAGGATGGCCAAGAGGAAATTCCAATTGAATTTGTCATAGGCTTTTTTCATGTCCAGCGTAAGAATAAAAGCAAGATTCTTGGTTTGGGATGAAGAGTGCAAAGCTTCATGAATGGTGATGATTCCATCTATAATGGATCTACCTTTAACAGAACTTCCTTGACACGTATTGATGATACTAGGAAGAACATCCTTCATTATATTAGCCATCACTTTAGTAAGGATTTTGTATACTATGTTACAAAGGCTAACAAGTCTAAAGTCAACCATGGATTTTGAAATGGGTCCTTTGGGAATCATAGTGATTAAAGTGGAATTAAACCTGCAAGGGATGAACTTGGATACCTAGAACTCCTTAATGGCTAAGAAAACATCAGGGACTACTATGTCCCCAAAATATTGGATGAATCTCAATGGGAACCCATCAGGACTGGGAGCTTTATTAGTCTTCATGGATAAAAGAGCTTATTTCATGTCATCCTTAGAAAAAGGACATGTTAGCTTGGAATTGACATCAGGGAAAATAGAATGGGGAATATGCTGAAGAAGGGAATATTTAGCCAGGGTTGAATAGAAATTGGGATTACCTAAGAGAGAACTAAAAAAAGGAAACAACCTCTGATATGATCTTAGCAATGTCCTTTGTGGATGAACCATCATCCTTTCAAAGTTCCCTAATTATGTTTGTGCTTCTTTTATACAAGGTAGAAGCATGGAAAAAAATTGTATTGGAATATCCTTCTCTAAGAAAAATGGCTCTAGATTTCTATCACCAGAAGGCTTTTAGAATGTTGTGGAAATCTGAAAGAAGTTTCCTCTCCTCATTCCTGATTTGGTCATCAACCTACCCATTTTGGTTTTAATTTTTTCTAGCCTATCCTTTATGAATTGCTTGTTTTCAAATAGGTTACGAAAGACTTCTTTGTTTCAAATCCTAAGTTTTATTTAATGATGCTAAATTTTTTGGCTAGCTTAAAAGAGTGAGTTTCTTGGATATCTTGTTACCACCATTCAAATATTTTGCTTTTGAGATTAGGATGATGGATCCACATACTTTCAAATATGAAAGGAATCTTAAATGAAAGTTTCTTCTTGGCATCTAGTAGGAGAGGATTATGGTCAGAGCTGATTTTGACTTTATTTTACCACCAAAGTTCTAAATTGAATTTTTCTTCTATGTCTGCAGGTGACCAGACCAAGGGATGAAGAGGGAAGTCAAACAATCAAGGAAGGAATCTGAATGATCAAGAAGAATGATGTTTATTGAACCTAGATCGGATTTCACTTACTTATTTTTGAACAGTTGGATAAGCCCCAATAATTATAGATGGATGACTAACCTCACTTAGCTTTAATAAGATGATACTAGAATAGTTATAGAGATCAAATGCCAAAATTGCATATCTAAATCAAGAAAAACCACAAAATGACACTTCATCTAGTAGATAGCTCATCAACCCAACTGTAAACCACCACCGAAGGAGAAAAAATCATAGCCAAACACAAAACAAGAACAACCTAAATATTTTATAGGTGGCCAGTTTTGCCAATTTTGATAGCTTAGGACAACTAGTCTTTTGCTAGACTACACTGTGAGAAATTAATGGTAGAGAGGAGGCTAAGTGGCTGCATATGCACCAAGTATTAAAAATAGAATTATAGATTTTAAATTATAAAATAGGTCTTTCAATATAGAAATAGATATCGAGCATCAGAATAGAAAAATTTTGCAAGAGGTATTTTGAGTTTTTTGTCTAGGTTGACTATATTTTCCTCTATTGTCTTCATTTTCCATTCTTAGTTCTTCTCACCTTTGTGCAGGTATTTCCAAGAGTCAATTTAGTCTACCTAAGATAATTTCTAGGAGCTACTTCAAGGAGTTGGAGTCTTTATGTCACTACAATTAGGACAAGAGATCTGAATTCCCTTGTTACGTTATTCAAACAAGGTGAATATTGTGTTGTGTTCTTTAAGAGACCTAAGCACATCGTTGGGCTCTAATATTGTAATCATATGGCATTGAACATAATACAAATTCTAGCTTCTGTTCTTTGGCATACTCTATTTCACTATGTGTATGTATTGCTTATTTATGCATTGCATTATTTGAATTCACAAGTAACACTTTCTCTTGCTAATTTAATACCTATGTTGATTATGTTATTTGAATGAATGCAGGTATGTTAGCTCTTTTCTTATTTTCTCACTATTTCATAAAATTGGTTAAGCTTTGTTACAATCACCCAATAGACAAGGCATCGATCTACATTCTTGAAATTGAAGCTATAAATGCTATAATTGCTTGGTCCCAATAAAAATCCCTTTAATTCACTAAATCTGGTTGAGTTTACATATTAATGGCATATCATTAATCAAACTCATTGTGGGGTATCCTGACCCAACCTGGTCCCCTTAGAATTTATAATTTTTAGGTTGAAGAGGTAAGTTTACCAGAGCTTGCATATTGTTGTGATTAGGAAGTTTTGGTAGCATGACAATCAATATTTGAAGGATATCAAATTTTTCCACAATAATTTTTGGCATCACTGTCGAGGATAGAATATTCATGATTTTAAACATGGTATTCCACAACATTTCTATTACTGGCTATACATACCACCATCAACTCAACACCAACAAATTTCTTGCACTATTGTCAAGTGTCAAACCCTTTGTTGTTTTTGTATCATTTGCTCACCACTTTCATAGGGTTTTATCTCCTTACAATAATTTTTTACTTGTCAATGCCATAATTTTTGGGAATAAATTTTTATTTGTGTTATTGTAGTTGTCTCCTTACATAATTTTTTAAAAGTCTATGCATTCTGTGATACCTCTACATATAACTAAGAGATTGAAAGATTTAAAAATTGAGTAATTTTATCCAGAGTGAGATTCTATTACACTCTCAGTGCTAGAAACTCTAAACAAACCCAAAATAATAAGAAGAATCTGACCTAGTGCATACCATATGGAGTGGTGAAGAAATCTTCCCAGAATTTGAAGACCCAAAGGTATTTTACCATACTCAAAAAGTCCCAATTCCTAAGAAATCTGTATATTAGAATAAATCTTGTTTTATTGGTAGGATTTCTGCTAAGAGGTATGCTTTTATAGTTAATTATGCTACCGCTATTACCACCCCTATGGCTAGTACCCCCATCCATCCTATTGTTTCTACTACCATAATCAACATTGCCTAGGTAAATCCAAATCAAAACCTTCATACATGGAGTACCAATAGGTATAGACCTTTTTTATTACACCAAAATTTGCATGACTTGCCAACCAAAGTTCACAAGTATTTGCCCAAATTCTAAGGTAATACTACAGTTACTAGGGAAGATCATATCAAAGGATTTTTATATGCATTAGATAACCTTGAGGTTGAACATGAATATGTAGTTCTCAGACTATTCTTGCAAAAACTAGAAAAATATGTAAGGGATTGGTTTAACTACCTCCCAACTGATCATATTCTCGATTTTCAGACTATGGAAGAAGTTTTTCTAAAGAAATATGGGGAAAGAAAAAATGAGTAGTCCTTATTAATAGAACTTGAAACAGTAAAGAAAAGAGAAAATGAGTTAGTTGAATATTTCAACAGATGGTTCTTTAAAACCAAAAACAAAATTTCCACAACTCTAAGTCCCGTTGACCACCAAGTATTTTTTTTTATAAAAATGCTTTTCTTGGAGAATCTAGCTATGAATTGAGGCAACATAAAACCAACACCATTTTTAAATGTATGGAACAAGCTCTAGAAATTGAGAAGAATATGATAGATAGTGAGAATATGAATCCATACACATCTCAGTCAAGCTCCATTCAAGTGGATAAGAAGCCCAAAAAGGTCGAGTTCTCACTGTTAAAGAAAACCAAGATAGATCCCATAAAAAAATTATTCAACCAGTTTACATAGATGTTCAACACAAATAATAGTAGGCTATCAAAAATGAAAGAGAAAAATCAATGAATGATGAGACACCTACTCAACCATAAAATGATAATAGACTCTAATTTTGGAGAAGTTTTAACAAAAACTAGGCTAGAAACAATGGATAAGGAAATAAAAATGGAAATAATAATAATTTTGGAAGAGGAAAGAAGAATAAAAGGATATGGATTCAGTCCCAAACCCCATGGCCACTGCTAATATAGTTTTTGATTTTCCATTCTTTTGCACTGCATGTGATGCCCCATACAACCTAGCTGGTTGTGGCATATTCTTGAGTACACATACCAATGTCAATTTGTAAGCATAATTTGATGAAGAAATAAGAATAAATACTTTTTGGACTAAATATGATGAAGAAAGAGAAATATATTTTGAAAAATAAATGGATGAGTTGCCTATATCAAAAAAATAGCCAAGAGCTTTTGTTCTTGAAAAATGTGGAAATATTAAAAAAAACCTCAAGAAAATAGGTATGAAATGATGAAGCAAGATAAAATCACTCCAACAATTGAAGAAATTGAAGCATTAGAAAGGATTCATACCATCAATATGAGAAATAGAATAATACCTGATAAGTCCAATAAGTCTGACAAAGCTGATACAAATCAATAGATTCAAAATAAGGATAAAGCTACCAAGAAATAAAATAACAATAAACAAGCAGCCCCTAAAGTTAAAGTAGATATTGAAGCTCATAGGCAATTGGATTTTGATAAAAACACAGAAATCAAGAAGGCTGAATTTGATGTTGGTCAGGAGTTGGCCAAATAGAAAATCAATATTACTTTTGGAGAATTTATGACCATCCCAAAATATAGATATCAAGTGTATCAAGCTTTTGGTCTAGTTGAGCAACCAAACACTCATATATGCAATGTTTCAGTAGTAGAAAAACCCAAGCCCATTCCAAGGAACCCATCATCAGTTAGACCTTTCTATATCTCCTTAAGGTATAATTCAAACTTAGGGGATCAATATGTAATCCATAATTGCATGTTAGATAGTAGAGCATCACATAATGTCATGCCTAAACAAGTGGTAGATCATCTAGGTTTAATGTGCACCAAAGATTCTCCCCCAATATCATTCATGGATAGTAGACAAATACCTTGTGCTGGGATCATCATAGGATTATTAGTTTATCTAGACTAGTACCCAAAGAAAGGAATAGTTATGGATGTAGTCATGGTTGATGTAGACCCTTTCTTCTCCTTACTGTTATCAAGACATTGGGTGAACAATTAGGAGGATCTATTCAATTATATTGGTCTTATGCTACTATTCCTCTAACAACCAAAGAATAGGTTACTCTTATAACATAACCCTTTCATAGGTATTTAGTAGAATTAAAGAAGTCTAATAATACCATTGTAAATTTAGTCAAATATTTTTAAGATAAGGATATAGGAGCATATTCTATTTGGCATTCACCTTTCCTAGCTGAGATACCAAAAGTGGTAAATATGGACCCACAAATAGTAGTAAAGGTAGATGCTGAGTCTACAAGAATACTAACATCTGAAATGTGGACCCTAAAATTTGATGGAGCAAAATCACATACTAGAGTAGGGGCAGGGATCAACTTGACTGACATTAACAAAAACTATTTGGATATACCATACAAATTGTAGTTTCCATGTACTAATAATGTGGTAGAGTATGAAGCACTGTTACTAGGTTTGAGGAAAGCCAAAGAGTTGGGAATCAATTATTTGACTGTATATGGAGATGTAGAATTAATAATACAACAGATTAAAGGGAAATATTAGACCAAACACCCTAGGTTAAAACAATACAAGAAGACTGTTCAAGAAGAAATTGATAAATTTATGGCTTTCAATATCATGTATATTCCTAGGGATCAAAATCATATAGCCAATTTTTTAGCTATAAATGCTTCTGGTTCAGATAGTCTAGAGATAGATACAAAATATCAAGAGAAGTTCTCTACTATTTCAGTATATCATCCATCTATCCTAGATAACATAGTGTATCTACAAGTTTTTCAAGATGATATAGATATCAAAGATTTTATGACATTGCAGAATCATTATGCTGATATTATCTGTGATGAGGAAGATGAGGAAAAAATGAAAAATGTAATTGGAGAACCTGTAGAAGTGATACAATTAAAAACTAACAAACTTCCCAAAGGCCTGATTTCATTAGAGATCCTGTTTGATGATTTTTATAGAGCTCATAAACCTGCCCTTCAAGGATTAGAAGTAGAAGAAATCAATATTGGAACTGAACAAGAGCCTAGAATGGTGAAGGTTGAAAATTCTATGTCTAAAAAAGAAAAGAAAGACTACATAAAATACCTAAGGAAGCATAAATATACCTTTGCATGGAGCTATGAAGACCTCAGAACATTTAACACAAAGTAATGAAGCATATTATTCCATTAAAAGAGGGCACTAAGCCACACAAGCAAAAATAGAGAAAGTTTAATCCCACATTACACCCTGTAATGCAAAAGGAGGTCTAAAAATTATTGGATGCCAAGATTATCATAAAAGTGAGATTCTCTACATGGATAGCCAATTTAGTCTCAATAAGAAAGAAAAATGGAGATATCAAGTTGTGTGTAGATTTTAGAAATCTGAACAAAAACTCCTTAAAAGATAATTATCCTCTACCCAATATGGAGCAATTATTATAGGCTGTTGCAGGATCATCTAGGATGTCTTTGTTAGATGGATTCTCTAGCTACAATCAAATTCAATTCAACCCTGAGGATAGGCACAAAATAAATTTTACCACTCCATGGGGGACATTTGAATACCTCAGGATGCCATTTGGTTTAATGAATGCAGGAGCCACCTTTCAAAGAGCCATGGATTTTGCCTTCAAAGGCTTAATGTTTAAGGTAGTAGTAGTTTACTTAGATGACATAACTATATTTTCTAAGAATCCTGAGGACCACTTTGAGCATCTCACTCAAGTTTTTGAAAGATGTAAGGAATTTGACATTTCCTTAAATCCCAAGAAGTGTATCTTTGGGGCAAGGTAAGGCAAGCTATTAGGACATATTATTTCTAAAGAAGGAATTAGTATTGATCCTAAAAGAACTGAGGCTATTGCAAATATTCCTCCACCAAAGAACTTGAAGGGAGTTAGGTCATTTTTTGGGAAGATTAATTTTGTCAAAATATTTATCCCAAATTTTTCTCAAATTGCAAAGCCCATAAATGACATGATAAAAAAAGAGGGTATTATTAGATGGAAAAAGGAGAATTTATAGGCTTTCCAAAAAATAAAGGATGCCATCACACAAGCCCCTGTATTAGCATGTCCATATTATCACCGAGATTTTAACATATACTCTTTTGCTTTAGAAGACACCATTGTTGTTGTATTGTCATAGAAGGATGCAAAAAGCAATGAGAGGCCAATGGCATTTATGAGTTTAGGATTAAAAGGATCTCAACTGAAGTATACCATGATAGAAAAATAGGCCTTCTCACTCACAAAAGCATTAGAGCATTTTAAAGGAATTTTTGGGTCAAACAAAGTGATAGCCTGCATTCCTTACACAACCATCAAAGATATTTTTACTCAAAATGAACCTATAGGTAGTTCAACTAGGTGGATGGTTAAATTGTAGTAATATGAGGTTGAGTTCAAGGCTATAAAAACCATTAAAGGGTAAGGTTTGGCCAAGTACATGGCAACCAAAGGAGGTGAAGACTTCAACAATATAGTTGTAACAGTAAATGTATAGTAGATTGTTGAAATAGAAGCATCTAAAGATGACTGGTATAAGGATGTTGTGAATTATCTATAGATATTGGTATTCCCTATTAAATATTCTCAGAAAATAATAAGGAGTATTAAATTACAAGCACAAAAATACTACATTCAAGAAAATAAACTATATTGGAGGCATCCAAGTGGTGTATTATTGCTCTACCTTTTCCAAGAGGAGGTTCCTAGAATAATTGAAGAGTTTCATACTGGATTTTGTGGAGGGCATTTTGCACCTAAAGAAACTGTTAATAGCATAATGAGAGTAGGCTACTATTGGCCATCCATGTTCAGGGATGTACACTTGTTTGTAAGAAAATGCTAGAACTACCAAATATTTGATGGTAAGAAAAAGTTGCCTGCAATACCTTTAAAACCTATGATAGTGGAAGCTCCTTTCACTCAATGGGGTCTAGACTTGATAGGAGAAATTAATCCAAATTCATCAGGTGGTCATCGATGGATAATAACTACTACTGACTATTTCACTAAGTGGGTAGAAGCTACCCCATTGAAGAGATCAACCACTGAAGTAATTATCAGGTTTTTGGAGGAAAATATATTAACCAGATTTGGAGTACCCAGGAAGCTAGTTACTGATAATGGTAGCAATTTTATTTCATATGATATGGTAGAATTCTATAGTAGATATAGCATTGAATTGGCTCATTCAGCTAATTACTATCCTCAAGGTAATGGCCTAGAAGAATCTTCAAACAAAAATATCATAACCAGAATAAAAATATCTCTTGGTAGAAATAAAAGGAGCTGGGATAATGAATTGAAATTTGCTTTATGGGTTGACAGGATTTCTGTTAAAAGAGCAATAGGGAAAACACCTTATGAATTTGTGTATGGAGAAAATTCCTTACTCCCTCCATAGGTTGAAAGGCCTACTTTAGCCTTATTACTTCAAGACCACAAGAAGCCAGATAGTTGGCAAAGGAGAATGGATCAAATTTTCAAACTGGAAGAAGATAGGAGAGATGATTTCAAGAGAATGACCCAAGAAACTCAAAAAATAATTCAAGTATTTAACAAGAAATCTAGATGAAAGCCCTTTGTATAAGGGTAGATAGTGTTATACTAGGACCCAATAATGACAAACTAGGGGAAAAAGGCAAATTGGAGCCAAAATGGTTGGGTCCTTACCAAATCATCCAAAAAATAGGCCATCATACTTATAGGTTGCAGACCCTGCAAGGAGAAGAAATGCAATTTTTGATAAATGGCCAACATCTAAAAATGTACCATCCCTGTGATGGGGATTAGTTCATATGAACTATTTCTATCTACCTCTTGTATATAAATATTCAAAAAAAAGAAAAAATTTTGTATGTTTGTTATGTCTGTCATGTCTTGTTTTTTTTGAGTCCATTTGTTTTCTTAGGTGATTAGGATTTTACTCTTAATTTTTTTACTTCCAAATAAAAATTTTATTGGTGTTTTGGTCAGGTTAATCATGGGAGTTGAGCCATAAAAGAGTTTATAAATATCAAAGGTAGAGTTCATGTCCATAGGAGTCACACTTGTCTTGAGTCTATTGATGAAGGTCCAAAGGAAATGGGTACAATTAAGTCAACCAGAGATTCTAGGGTCCTCAAGAGAACTTTTAATCTTTCAGATCAAACACTTCTCTTGTCCCAGACAGAGCCTATGTTGGGCTTCAAAAATCCCAACTTATATTTCACCCCTAGTTTTCAAAAGTTGGAAAAATTGAGTGTCTAGGTGATTATAGGATGTGGTGGTTGGTTCAAAAAGAGGGAAGTCTTGAGAGAGTCACTCCAATTCAAAAGAGTCCCCATGGTCATTGAAGGTATAGGTCTTGGTCATCTTGTGCTTAATTCATTCAAAAATATCCTTCATAAATTCATCCCTATCCATCCATTCATACATAAAGTCATCATTTTCATATCATCACCCTTCATCATCTTATCCATTTCATCCATTTTTAAGACCATTATTTTCAAATTTACCCTTTTACATATCATTTGGTCCACTTTCATTATTTAGTCCATATCCTTTAAAATTACCATTATATTCATTAAAAATTTCAATTGAACATATACCTTAATTTATCCCATACCATCTAAGTCATCTAACAATTGCATTTCTCTTTCAAGATCATAGTAAAATTTGTCTTGCATCCCTAGGTTAGACCATGGCTGAAAATACCATTGACCTTGCCTACATCTAAAATAAAACCATGGCCTTGTAATGTATTCCATAAGGTTAGTGCATACCAAATAATTAATTATTTTTCATTCCCACAATCCACCTTGCTTTTATGTTTCCTAAGTCCTAAGCCTCCAAGTATACCTAGACATAAAGCCTTAGCCTAATTTCCCCCACTTAATTTTTACCAAAAATCTTCCTTGCTAAGGTCTGCCCATCCAAATTCATCATCGCCCTTCCAAAAAGCCTATCGTTGATTCATCCACGACCACATTAAACCATCGACGACAACTTAAACTCAAAAATACATTATCGCTCATCCGAACCCACCATCATTGATCCATCAACGACAATGCCCTTCAATCGATGATCACAAAAAGCCTTGGCATAAAAGTAAAATCAACTATCACTCTTGCAAAAGCCTTATCATTGATGCATCAGTGATCGTTAATTTTTTATCAACGGCAAAGTATTTTGAATTCCTACTTGATAGTATAGTCATCGTTGGCCCTAGTCATTCCCCCTCCTGATGGAATAAGTCCCACCAAGTTTCACTAAAGCCTTTTTATTCTTCTAAAGCCCCCATCGCTCATCTATTAGCAATCACTCTAAACTATCTATGATAGTGTAAACAAAAAAGTAACTTAGAAATAAACCTATCGCTCATTCAAACGCATTATCATTGATCCATCAGTGATAGCCATAATCCATTAGTGATGCCTTAGCCCTAGGTCATAATTATTTTGCTTGGTCTTCACCTACCTAAGCCCATGAGCCTAAAATTTCATCTAAGTGATTCATCCCTAAGTCTAAGTTTGTTCTGTCACCTATGAAAATAATACATCGTTGATGCATCAAAAAAAGTTTTCCTATTAGCGACTGTAAAATAACTTTAGCCAAAAATGTTATTTTATGTTGCTCATATGAAATTCTTGTTGCTAATCCATCAGTGACCAGTCTTTTGAGTCATCTGAGGGTTTGGCTATCATTGATCCTAAGTGTTCCCCCTCTCATTGTACATTAAATAAACCTTGTACCATGGTTATTATAAACCTAAGAATTTTTAAAAATTCTTAAAAGCCTACCCATCACCGATAACATTCCCCCTTAACTCATCCATAAGTGACAATGCAATCTGATTAACGATAAAGTTTTAATTCATCACCCTTATGAAATTCTCATCACTCTTCAATTAGTGAGAGCTTTATGCAATCAGTGACTTACATGTTTATAATATTCATCACTTTTCAAGAAATCCCAGCAGTGATGCATCATTGACAAGCCACAAGGAAGAGTGACAAACATGTCAATGGTCCATATCACCTCAAAGAAATAAATGATGCATATTTCACCAGCTATACCTCACATAAGAGATTGGGAAGGTGCATGGCTTACAATATGAGAAATAATAGAAGGAATTATGATGTGGATAGCACCAGATAAAAAAATAATAATCCCATATAGGGTGGAAAAGTTAAAATATATCCCAAGGCATGAAAATATCTCTTCGAGGTACGTGAAGATCAATAAAACATTCACAATGAACTTCAAGCTTATGGTCAAGGAGATATATGAATAACATGGCACCAGTAAAGAAGTGACACTAGGAGATGCAAGCCTCATTGGACTAATCATAAAATAGATTTCCTCAAACATTATCATTGTATAGATTTTATGGGTATGATTATTAGAGAATGACCAGAAGAGGGTGGTTGGAAGTGAAATAAAGGTATTGCAGGTACGTACTCTTGAATTATTTCAAATATCCCTCTACATATTTTGAATTCCCTTGCAGAACCTTTCTAAGATAAGAATTCACCGAGTACGATTGTACGGAAGAAAGTATAGGTGATGTTGTTGTCTTGAGCTATGGCTTCTTCCAGCAATCCCAAGAAAGCTACAAGTTCATCCAAGAAGAAACCCACCAAAACCGTTCAAGCGATCAAAGTAGAAATTATATATATATTATTTGGAGTATCGTAGGACTATCCTTATGAGTAGCTATTAGGAAAACCCATAAAGAAAAACAACAAGAGACTCTAGAGAATAAAGTGCCAGTTAAAGAGATTACAGAAGAGCAAAGGCAAGAATATGAAGATGCCACTATTTTTTTGAACACATACAAGAATATTACCAAAGGCATCAGACCCTGCTCAAGGATATTTTATAGTGGGTCAAGGACAACTGTTACAGAGATAGTACCTTTTGCTACAAATGGAATAGCAACATGGGGGAACTTATTTATCCATAAGTTCATCATTCATCAGACTTGCTCTCTTGACTAGCTGATATGTACGACCTGGATTCAAAAGCCATCCTCAATCACAAAAATTAGAAAGTCTTCAAAATCATCAAGGAAATGATTCACAAGGTATTTAATCTCTCCCTCTCAACTAGTACCAAACAATAAAGTGCTTGATATACAATCCTATTGTATGCTCAATACCCATTTCTATTGAAGAATTTTTGGTCTAGACTACGAGGCATCATATAAATTCCTTGTGTTGAAATTTGCTCTTATAGTATGGTCCAAGGACTATGTAGATATGATTAAAATTGTAATGGGGAATAGAGATATAGATAATGTGAAAAAGGAATTAACGTACATGGCTACACAATTAAATAAAATCAGAAAAATACCTATGTATGCTTGGGAAGAGGTCCTAGAAAAGAATTTGAACGAGCAACTAACAACACTTCAGGAGGCTACAAAGAAAATAAATAGATAATGCTAGAATTTATGTACTATTCATTTCTCATACATCTCACAATAGGCCAGTTAAGCCGTAGTGTCATTCAAATGCTAGGAGGGGTCAATTTCGAGTGCATCTAGGACAAGCTACCTTGGATTCAAGAAGGGTGGTCTAGCTTCAATGAGTTTATCAAAAAAATTATGATGGCCATTCATAATGAGCTGTGTGGTGAAAATCCTTTGAGAATCAACATAGGAATAATCAACTTTCTAAACCAAAAAAATTCCAAAAAGTTCTTCTTTGTAGAATATTTTACGTATATCATATTATATGGTGTGAATATTCCACCTAAGGCACACCTAAAGTTTTACCCGATCTCTATTACCACATTATAAATTGTGAGGCATATAGCTAAAGAAGTAAATATGAGAGTGAACAGGGGTAAAGCAATATTTCCTTGGCTCAAATTGCCTTTCAAACAGGGATACTATATTTATAAAGGATATTGTAGCCTTCTTAGGGCCATGTGGGAGATGGACAATTACTGATTTGAAGCTTACATGGAGAGCCTATGATCCATATGGGGAATATGATCATGAAATACAAAAAGTAATGAAACTACACATGGGGTATGAACTAGATGCTTTCAAATATGCCATGCAGATTTCTATCAAGAATAGAGAAAACCTCAAAGACATTTGGGCAATAAAACATAGATATTATACTCAATTAGAAGAAGTGGGAAGATACCGGATATATCTAAATATGTTAAGGATAGGCACTATCATTTTTCCTTTATTTTTCTCTCTATTTCATGTGATTGGTTAAAAATTTGCCATGATAGCCCAATGGACAAGGCACGAGTTTACTTCTATGTCTAAAATGCTTCATATATATGCTTGGTCATCATTTTTTCATGTTAATAATACATTTAAAAAATTTTTTGAGCACATATGTTTAAACAATACCACCATAGGCTCATATTAGGGTGTCCAAACCTGAACTATTTAGTTTTTAAGCTATCCTAGGATAAAATGGTGACTCCACCAGAGCTCAAATATCTGCTTGTGGTCCAAAGGAATTTGAATAGCATGATAGAATCTCAAGGATATTCAAAAAATTTCAAAAAATGACCCAGATAGGAAGCAACCACATGTGCACTATAGAAAAAATGGAAAAAAGAAAAACAAAAGGTGTGTAATCTAAGGAGGCTAGTGAAAAGTGCATAGCCCAATGCAGCTAGTGAAAAGTGCATAGCCTAAGGGGACTAGTGAAAAGGGCATAGCCCAAGAGGGCAAGTGTGAAAAGGGTGTCCAAAGAGGTAATGTGAAAAAGTAAATGCCTAACTCCCATCTCCACTACTTACACTATTTCCTTTCATGTAAGAGTGAAAAGAGCTTACATTACTTCTTGGCTGGATGGTTTGAAAGATGATCTCATTTGGGTGTGAGGTCACTTCTCCATTTGTCTGCCCCCTTCCATTTATGTTTGAAGGGTTCTTTTGTGTGCCTCTAGTCTGGGATGTCCCTAGGACCTTATCTGGGCTTTCTAAGTTGTTTCAGTGATTATTTTCCCTAGTGCTCTCAATGTATCCTAGACTTTGCAAGTTTCTAGTTGGTGCCAGTATTCAGAGGCTCTCTAGGTGTGGTGTGATGTGGTTGTGGGAGAGTTTCTTTATGAGAAATTTTATACAACATCTTTTTGGTTAGGGAAGGGACCATATGCTTTTTCCTATGACTCTGCTCTTTGGGTTCATGGATGTGGGCTCGGTGGGTTCTCAACATTCTTTGTGGCTTTGGGAGGGGCCTCTACATTACTTGCTACTATGATCCTCCTGGTATTCCTCATCTGGTTTCCTAAAGTTCTTAATTGGTGGTGCTGAAGGTTGTTTTGGGTTTCTTGTTGCATATTTTTGGACTGGAAAGACCTATGCTTAACGCCTACATGTTTTTCACCCTGTAGCTCCTTCCTTTTGGGCTCCTTGGGAAGTTTCCTACTTCTTTCCCATGGCTTGATGTTCTGCATCTATTTCTTCCTCTACTTCTACTGGCATCTTCTTAACTACCTCATTGCAAGGGGATTTCATGGCCTACGAATATCCCTATCTTGCTATTCCAAATTTTTAAGCCTATGTTGTCCTAGCTCCCTGGCACTTTCTTGGTCCTTCCTTCTTGGTTGGCTAGTGTTGTAGATGATCTCCTTGGTGTGGGAGGTCACTGATCCATTTTCTATGCCTTTCCATACCTTATGGTGGGGTTATTTCTAGTTCATTTATTCTGGGACGTCCCTAGGATCTACTTCATCCTGTTGTTCAAGGTAGTTTTTTGTAATGCAGTTCTAGTTTTTCGGTGTTTCTTTGCTGGATTCTAGTTTTTTCCTATGCAGGACTATGTATTTTTATATTTTCCCTTTTGGAGGGTCACTTCTTTTTTCCCACTAATGAGTTCAAATTTGGGTCTAGGCATGAGTGTTCAAACTTTAAAAATTCATGTTTTTTATTTTCCCTCTTAGTGGGTTGTTTAATTTTGTGGTTGGGCAGGACGTTCTTTTTTCTTGCTTTGGGCATGTTTTTTTCATGGATTTCCTTATGGTTTTCCTTAATCATTTCCTTAGGCTTTTCTTTGAATTTTCCCTTTGGCCTTTCTGATGGCCTTTCCTGTGGCCTTTCATGCGATATTGCTTGTGGTCTACTGACTTGTTGTAATAAGGTTTTGGGGCCCTTTCAAAACCCTTTTAATGAAATTTTAACTTACAAAAAAAAATAAAATACCTAAGGAGGCAATATGAAAAAGAAAACATCCCAAGAGGTGAGGAAAGTGTAAATAGTGTAATTTAGAATGGCAACCAAGTCTAAAATGTATCATGGTGCATCAAGTCAAAACACAAGAGGAAAGGTGGTTGGATGGGGTTTTGGGTGAGGTTAATGGAGTAGGAGACTAGCTTGAGCTTCCTAGGCTTGCGTGGGTGTTGGATAATTGATGTGGAAGTTCTATAGGGGTGTGGATGCCTTGCTCATAGATTCCTAAGCCAAAACCCTGTCGATGGCATTTTTAAAAATAGTGCATGACAAAAATGGATTGGAGAGGTAGTTAATGTCAGTAAAAAATAGCCTTGGGAGGAAATAGAGGAGGACAATGTGGGTGTATCGAGTTCCCCGTAAAAAAATAGTGTTGTTAGCTAGTGAGCCTAAGGGTTAAATAGTGCCTATGGCAAAAGGCTCATCTTGTGGTCTACCAAAACCTTTAATAGACTCTACATATAGTAGGTTTTTAATGGTTTCATTGTGTATAAAGTATTTGCCTATAGCTAGATTAGTCATATGTATAGTAACATGTGGGATTGTAGGGGCAGTGAGGCCAAAAAAATAGTAGTGGTAGGGGTGTCCTCAGATGAGGAAATTGGATCATATTAGGATGATTGAAGGATAGTGTTGAAGAAAATGTTTGGTGATACGAATGTAGAGTTAACTAGGGGATGGTTTATGGCTTTGATTAACGGAAGGGGTGTTTAATTAGGTGTGTGATTTTGGGATGAAGAAGAAGTGGAGGGTATGGTGATTAGGAATTGGACATGGGTAGGGGTAAGTTTAAAGTAATGAGTTAATTTTTGGGTGAGAGTGATGATGGGTGTAAGTGGGAATGGTCTGGAGAATATGGTAAGAATAGGAATTGGTATTTTTTGGATGTCTAGTGATAAAGATTTGATAATATTAGAGGGAGATCGCAAAATAGAGTGGTTTGTAAGGGGAGGTAGTGGTAAAGGTGGTGTAGGAGATGGAGAAGTAAGGACTAGTGATGC
The DNA here is from genome assembly GCA_028583015.1 of Wollemia nobilis. NCBI lineage: Eukaryota > Viridiplantae > Streptophyta > Pinopsida > Araucariales > Araucariaceae > Wollemia > Wollemia nobilis. The sequence continues at coordinate 863,499 of JAQPPZ010001119.1, read as the reverse complement.
TTGCTTAAGAATAAGAATGTAGAGTGATAGGGTATCCGAGTAGGGTAGTGAGTCATTTTGTGATGAGGTGACTCTTCTAGGATAATGATGGAGGCATATTGAAGGGTAGTGGGTGTGGTTGATGTTGGAGTGATGGTAGAAATGGGTGGCTTATAGGGGGAGGTAGAGGAGTTATGTGTATATATTGAGAAGATGTTAGAACCTGGGTCAAGGGTAGGTGAACATGAGGATTTGATTAGAAATTAGGTTTGATATTGGTTGTGGGGGTTGGTTTGGTGTTGACCTCAAGTGGTTACATGTACCATCCCAATAAAGTTAGCTTTATAATCAATATTATTTACTTGGTTAGGTGGTATGGAGGATGTGAAGGATGTGGTATGTTGGGGTAAGGGATTTTGGTAGATCCCACGGTTATGATTAGAGGGAGCCACAATATTTTCAACATGGATGTCCCCCTGTTCTATCATGTCCTAGACCACATGTTTAAATTGCATACAATGTTCAATATCATGGCCTGGTTGAAGATGATAGACACAATAAATATGTGGTTTATAAGACTGGAGTAGGGTTCTATTGGGGTCATAAAAGAGTTTAATTTTGGATAGGGTAATGACTTGGGATTCTATAATATTATGGAAGATATTGGCTAAAGGCTCAACAATGGGAGTAAATTTACGTCTTGGATCTTGATAGGGCTTATTTGAAGGTTGGGTTGTGGAAGAGGAAGTTAGGGATTGAGTTAAGGATGGTTGAGGTGTTATTTTAGGTTGAGATTGTGTGAGATATTGTATGGTGGCGGTAGGGGGTGGTGTGGTAAGAATAATTTGATTGACTTGGGGTGATTTGGAAGAAGTGGCATTACTCTTTTGATTCTTATTGTTCCATTATTTCTTCTTGATTTTTATGGTGTCCTCTTGAATTTTGATATCATCAATGACCTTGGATTGGAATAATACCTCTTCAAAGGTCCTATATTGTTGTAATTAGAGAAGTAAGGAGATGTTTTTGTTATAGCTATGGGTGAAGAGGTGGATTAGATTGATAATGGGTAAGTAAAAGGGTCATTCATTGATCATTATTTCCCATTGAGCTCCAAAATCTTAAATAGATTCATCTTCAAATTGTTTTATTTAAGGTTATAAAGGTCAGTGAGGTTGGTTTTCTTTTTAACCAAGAGGGCAAACCTCTCAAGAAAGAGGTTAGCTAATTGCTCAAAGGTATAAATACTATGTTGTAGGAGAGCATTATACCACTCAATAGCAATGCCACTTAGGTAAATTCCAAAGGTGCAAAGAAGGAGGTGGTCACTACCACTAATTAGGAAGCAAGCATTAAGATATTTACTTAAAAAGTCTTTTGGATCCCCATGTCTAGTGAAGGGCTCAAGTTTGGGCAACTCAAATTTATAAGGGTAAACTAGGGTAGGTACATATGGATGGATGGGTTGGGTGTAAATTTGGCTAAGGGTTGGCTTTTGGTAGCCTATACCCATAGTTTGAAGTTCAAGTGCATTCATATGATTGATAAGTCATTGCATTTCATCTTGTGAAGATGACTACGACATAGATAGAAAAGAAGAGAGATTGTAAGTGATATTAGGAGGTGTAGGGGTGTAATTGGGAGGTTGGGAGGCATAATTTTTATTGGAAATATGAGCAAGATTTGTTGTCATTGATGTCAAGAGTCAGTTTCAGTGAGCAATGCAAGAGGAAGGATGTCAAGAGTCAGTTTCAATAATCAGTACAAGTGAAAGATTGCTTCTAGACCTAAGGGAAATAATATTATAATATCTCCCATTATAATATTCAAGGAGGTCAGATAAGGTCTACAGGAGAAATAAGAAGGCCCAAGAAAAATAATATTATAATATTTTATTATAATATTAAAGGTCTAATGGTAAGACCTAAAGTAATTAAATTAATTATAATAATTTCATTATAAATTAATTTATAATTTAATTTGATTAACTTTATAGTTATTAAATTAATTATAAATTAATTATAATAATTTTATTATTAATTAAATTATAATCTAATTTAATTAACCCTAAGGTTAGGGTTATAAGGGCAAAAATAATGCGTCGACGTCATACATTATCTCCTCCATCGACGTCAATGAATTTAAAGGCATGAGTATAAATACCAAAAGCCTAAGTGGCTTCAAACCATCCACGATCGAATTAATTAAACTCCCAAGAAAAAAGTGTGCACAATATTCGGTGAGCAAGAGAAGGAAGAAGTCCTTCGTTTGACTTCTTTTGGCAGGTAGCAAAGGGTCAAAAGGCACAAGGCTCGAAAGCCTTGTCACCACCTAGCCAGGTGGGCTAGCGGTAGTTGGCAACGCTTTAGGAATGCAAGGTGTTGCATTCGATTCATAGCAGGGAAGGTCGTGAGGTTGTTTTGCATCAAAGATGCCAAAGCTTTTTGGCTTTTGGTACCTAGGAAGAAGATAAAGTATCATGGGCACTTTTGCCTCCCACGTGAGCGCTTAGCTCATGCGGCTAGGCAGCCACAGCTAAAGCGCTGGAGGTGCTTTGACTTGGGATCGAATCCCACCGGGAGCACTTTGAGAGGTACTAAATTTTTTATTATAAATTGGTTTTTGCTCCTAAGGTTGTGTGGTATAGTTTTGAGCTTAGGGAGATATAAGGTTGATAAAATTAAATAATTATTTTTATTTAATTGTTTGGTGGATTGAGTTATTTAGAGTGGAGTTATAAGGTGTAATAAGAGATTTATTTTTATATGTTTTTGATGAATGCTAATTTCAATATGGAGTAATAAGGTGTATTTGAGTTTAATTATTTTTGTAATTGTGAAATATTTTGAGGGAGTGTTAGAGTGATATTTTGTCATCTAACCTTTGAAATTGGCAAAGAGAGTAATTGTGATTGAGACAGGTTTTGAGGTCAATTCTTCATCAAACAAAAGGTATGGGCACATCTTCCTTGTGAGTGATTATTGGATGTTGTGAATGCTAAGTTGGAGTGAAAAGGGTTGTTTGATAAGCATTGTTGAGTTTGATTGTTAAAGGTTTTTCTGAGTGAAATTTGATGATAAAAACCTTGTTTGATAAGCATTGTTGGAAACATTGAATGAACCTTCATATGCATGATTAGGGTTTGTGCAAGATCATGAGTATCATTGTTATGTGAAGTTGTGAACTATCTTGAAACTAGGGTTTGTGCAAATATCATGAGTATCATTGTTATGTGAGATTGTTTGATAAGCATTGTTGGAAATAATTGAGTGAGTGTTCATATGCTTGGACTAGGGTTTGTAAGCAAGGAGTGTTTCATTGAGTGATTGGTTAAGTGGAGTTGATTGAGCCTAGTCAATTGGAAGTGTTGAAGTGATAGTTCAAGTTCTATGAAACAAATTGTTCTATATTCTAAATTGATTTGAGAAAGAGATTGAAAGTGATTGAGTGTTTGTGAGTGAGAAACATATTGAGTCTCTAACCATTCTCTATATGTTTCTATGAGATTAAACAAGATTATATGTGAAGACTTGTTGAGCAGATTGGACAAGTTCTAGAGAGGACTTGTGGATAGATTAGTGTGAGCTTTTGTGGAAGCTTACAATGTATATTTGAGATAAGTCTTTGAGAAGACTTGAGAGTAGAGTTGATTGATTGATTTGTTCAAACCTTGGGTTAAGGTTTGGGGTAGATCTAGTAGAGTTGATTTGTGATTGAGTCAAGATTTGTGTTAAGGCTTGAGGATAGATTTGTGAATTTGAGGGGAATATTGAGAGATTTGTGCTAGACCGAAGGATTGTGTTTAGTGTAGATTTGAGGATAGAGATTGAGAGATTTGTGCTAGATTGAAGGACTATGTTTAGTGCAGATTTGAGGATAGATATTGAGTAGATTTGTGCTAGATCGAAGGATTGTGTTTAGTGTATATTTGAGGATAGATATTGAGTATATTTGTGCTAGACCGAAGGACTATGTTTAGTGTATATTTGAGGATAGATATTGAGCATATTTGTGCTAGATTGAAGGACTGTGTTTAGTGTATATTTGAGGATAGATATTGAGTATATTTGTGCTAGATCGAAGGACTATGTTTAGTACATATTTGAGATAGAGTTGAGAGTAAGCTTTGGAGGTGATAGAGTATAGAGGACAATAGTCTCTAGTGGATAGAGGTCCATTAGCTAGGGTAGTGAAGATAGGTCTTCTGAGTGAGGGTAGGAGTCTTCAATGGATAGAGATCCATAAGCCAGTGTAGTGGAGGTAGTAGTTCTTCTAGAAGATCACCATCCAAAGTAGAGGAGAAGGAGTTCTCCTATGGATAGAGATCCATAAACTTGATTAGGGGATTGGTGTCTCCTTTGGATAGAGGTCCATAAACATTGTAATAGGGAAGGGTTTCCCAAGAGATTTATTGAGAAAATTTTAGTGAAATATTTTCTCCGTGGAGTAGCCCACATTGGGTGAACCATGTTAAATTGGTGTCTCTATTGTGTGTGGTGATTTATGCATTGCTTTGATTACTATTGTTGATATTGCCATTGATATATTGCATAATATTGATTGGGAAAGAAAATTAAAAAGTGGTCTTATACTGTTCACCCTCCCCTCTTAGTATAAGCTTGTGTTCTTCAATTGGTATCAGAGTGGGTTCCTTCGGAAGAGTTTAATAGCTTGAAGGAAAATCTTACAAGAACATAGATGGATTCTTAGAGTGGATCCTTAGGGAATTCAGCACCATTGTTTGATGGGAACAATTATACACTATGGAGCACAAGGATGAAGTTTCATCTAATGGCACTTGGAAATGAAATATGGGAAGCAGTTGAAAATGGATACACACCACCAACAACTCCACCTACAGATAAATATGGTAAGCTTCTACATCATTACAATTCAAAAGCAATGAATGCAATTCAAAAGGGCTTGCATGAAATAGAGTTTATAAATATTATGCATTGCAAATCAGCAAAGGAAATTTGGGATAAGTTGCAAGGCATATATGAAGGAGATAAAAAGGTCAGAAGGGCAAAGTTGCAAAATTTTAAGAGAGCATTTGAAGACCTAAAAATGAAGGATGAGGAAAACATTATGGAATATCTACTTCATGTGGATGAGGTTGTTAACTCCATGCAAGGACTTGGGCTTGAAGTTCAAGAACCTGATGTGTGTGATAAGATTCTAAGGTCACTCCCAAAAAGGTTTAGTGAAAATATTTCAGCTATAGAAGAGTCGAAAGATATTGATATTTTGACAAGGGATGAATTACATGGCATTCTCATAGTATTTGAGATAAGAATAAAAGAGGAACCTATTCCCCAGAAAGAAGCAACATTTAAAGCCACTAAGAAGACTAAGGGTAAGAAGTCAGATTCAAGCAATGAGTTATCCAGTGATGAAGAAGTAAATTATGGCAGAAGGAACAAGGACTCAAGAAAGTATAAAGGTATAAAATCAGTTAGATGTTTTAAATATGGAAAATATGGTCACTATGCATCTGATTGTCTAGAATCTAGAAATAGTAGTGGTGATGAGAAACAAGATCATAAGAATAGGGATGAAGGAAAGCACAGGTACCAAAAGAAAAATAGGGATGGACAAGGTACACAAGGAAAGAAGTTTTTCCAAAGGCATAAGAAGAGTTTCTATGCAGACAAGGCAGGTAAGAGCTCAAGTGATAGTGATGATAGTTCCTCGGATAATGATAAATATGAAGTTCTATTTCTGGAAAAAGAAAAAGAAGTGGTTAGGAAAAGGTCACCAATAATCCTCAAGTGTTTTAGATGTGGTAACTTTGGTCATCTTGAAGATAGTTGTACAAGGAATGGATTCAGTTTCAGTGATGATGAATATGAAGATACACTTGAAGGACCAGAAGAGAATCTTCTTATGGCAATAGAAGAAGAAGGAAATACTTCTAGTAGAAAAGAGTCAAAAAAGAATGAAGATGTTTTCAAAGGTAAACAAATAGAGGAAGAATCAGAGAAAGGAGAAGTTGATCTTGAGGGTGAGCTTATTCATGCCCTTGATGCATTAAGGGAGGTAAGAAAGCAAAACTCAAAACTCAAGCTTAAATTTCAAGAATGTGATGAAGAGAAAGGAAAGCTTATAGAGGATCTAACCAACTCAATAGCTAAGACAAGAAGATTCAAAGAGAAGTTAGAAGCAAAAGTTTTAGAATGTGAAAGGTTAGAGCATGAGGTAGCTTCACTAAGGAAGGAAGTAAAATAGTCTAAGGACAAGTTACACAAGTTTGGGAGAAGCTCAAAGAAATTGGATAAGATTATCAAGGTACAAAAATCTACATCAAACAAGACAGGTCTTGGTTTTGAATAGGTACAAAAGAAACAAGGAGAGGAGTCAATCTCAAGTTCTGAAGAAGAAGAAACTTTAGAAGAAGAGAGTGTAAGAGAGAGTGAGACTTCTGAGGATGAGTTGGACAACAGAAATTTCAACAAGGAAAGGAACAATGCACAAATGAGGAACAGATGGAATAGGAAGTAGCATAGGGTAGAAGAGACTAAGAGACCAATGAGGTCAATGCAAGGTAGTTTCAATGGATGATGCTTCTCATGTCACAGGTTTGGGCACAAAGCTACACAGTGTATGACACATGGAAAATAGGAATATGGAAGTTTCAGAAACAGGTAGCTTTTTCAAGGGTATTGCTACTCTTGTAATCAGTTTGGTCACAAGGCAGTGAATTGCAGGGTTCATGATAGGAATAGATATGGCTTCACCAGGAGAAATCCCAAGACATTTGCACCTCCAAGGAATAACAACATTAAGTGTTATAAGTGCAATAATGATGGACATACAACAAAGTGGTGTAGAGCAAAAATTCTAGAAAATGACAGACAAGAAAGAGGATTATCAAAAGGTTAAAAAAGGATGATCAAAGGATGGAAAGTGGACATAAGAAAGTTGAAGAGCATGATATTATGGGAGTAGAAATACTCCCACCTCAAAATTAACCACCTCAAGAGGAGGTGGGGGAGGGACTAAGCTAAGAGTCTCATTCTTAGCCCCGAGCCCCAAAGGTGACCCTTTGCCATTGATGACAAAGGGGGAGAGATTTGAGTTAGGGGGAGAGCATTCAGTCAGGGGGAGCAGTTTCTCAGGGGGAGCAGAACAGGAAAAGGTAAAAGGAATGGTAAAAGGAAAATGGGTTGCCATCAATGACAAAGGGGGAGATTGTTGGAAATATGAGCAAGATTTGTTGTCATTGATGTCAAGAGTCAGTTTCAGTGAGCAATGCAAGAGGAAGGATGTCAAGAGTCAATTTCAGTAATCAGTACAAGTGAAAGATTGCTTCTAGACCTAAGGGAAATAATATTATAATATCTCCCATTATAATATTCAAGGAGGTCAGATAAGGTCTACAGGAGAAATAAGAAGGCCCAAGAAAAATAATATTATAATATTTTATTATAATATTAAAGGTCTAATGGTAAGACCTAAAGTAATTAAATTAATTATAAATTAATTATAATAATTTCATTATAAATTAATTTATAATTTAATTTGATTAACTTTATAGTTATTAAATTAATTATAAGTTAATTATAATAATTTTATTATTAATTAAATTATAATCTAATTTAATTAACCCTAAGGTTAGGGTTATAAGGGCAAAAATAATGCATCGACATCATACATTATCTCCTCCATCGATGTCAATGAATTTAAAGGCATGAGTATAAATACCAAAAGCCTAAGTGGCTTCAAACCATCCACGATCGAATTAATTAAACTCCCAAGAAAAAAGTGTGTGCAATATTTGGCGAGCAAGAGAAGGAAGAAGTCCTTCGTTTGACTTCTTTTGGCAGGTAGCGAAGGGTCAAAAGGCACAAGGCTCGAAGCCTTGTCACCACCTAGCCAGGTGGGCTAGCGGTAGTTGGCAGCGCTTTAGGAATGCAAGGTGCTGCGTTCGATTCATAGCAAGGAAGGTCGTGAGGTTGTTTTGCACCGAAGATGCCAAAGCTTTTTGGCTTTTGGCACTAGGGAAGAAGACAAAGCATCATGGGCACTTTTGCCTCCCACGTGAGCGCTTAGCTCACGCGGCTAGGCAACCATGGCTAAAGCGCTGGAGGCACTTTGACTTGGGATCGAATCCCACTAGGAGCACTTTGAGAGGTACTAAATTTTTTATTATAAATTGGTTTTTGCTCCTAAGGTTGTATGGTATAGTTTTGAGCTTAGGGAGATATAAGGTTGATAAAATTAAATAATTATTTTTATTTAATTGTTTGGTGGATTGAGTTATTTAGAGTGGAGTTATAAGGTGTAATAAGAGATTTATTTTTATATGTTTTTGATGAATGCTAATTTCAATATGGAGTAATAAGGTGTATTTGAGTTTAATTATTTTTGTAATTGTGAAATATTTTGAGGGAGTGTTAGAGTGATATTTTGTCATCTAACCTTTGAAATTGGCAAAGAGAGTAATTGTGATTGAGACAGGTTTTGTGGTTAATTCTTCATCAAACAAAAGGTATGGGCACATCTTCCTTGTGAGTGATTGTTGGATGTTGTGAATGCTAAGTTGGAGTGAAAAGGGTTGTTTGATAAGCATTGTTGAGTTTGATTGTTAAATGTTTTTCTGAGTGAAATTTGATGATAAAAACCTTGTTTGATAAGCATTGTTGGAAATATTGAATGAACCTTCATATGCATGATTAGGGTTTGTGCAATATCATGAGTATCATTGTTATGTGAAGTTGTGAACTATCTTGAAACTAGGGTTTGTGCAAAGATCATGAGTATCATTGTTATGTGAGATTGTTTGATAAGCATTGTTGGAAATAATTGAGTGAGTGTTCATATGCTTGGACTAGGGTTTGTAAGCAAGGAGTGTTTCATTGAGTGATTGGTTAAGTGGAGTTGATTGAGCCTAGTCAATTGGAAGTGTTGAAGTGATAGTTCAAGTTCTGTGAAACAAATTGTTCTATATTCTAAATTGATTTGAGAAAGATATTGAAAGTGATTGAGTGTTTGTGAGTGAGAAACATATTGAGTCTCTAACCATTCTCTATATGTTTCTATGATATTAAACAAGATTCTGTGTGAAGACTTGTTGAGAAGATTGGACAAGTTCTAGAGAGGACTTGTGGATAGATTAGTGTGAGCTTTTGTGGAAGCTTACAATGCAGATTTGAGATAAGTCTTTGAGAAGACTTGAGAGCAGAGTTGATTGATTGATTTGTTCAAACCTTGGGTTAAGGTTTGGGGTAGATCTAGCAGAGTTGATTTGTGATTGAGTCAAGCTTTGTGTTAAGGCTTGAGGATAGATTTTGTCTAGAATGAAGGATTGTGTTTAGTGTATTTTTGAGGATAGATATTGAGTAGATTTGTGCTAGATTGAAGGATTATGTTTAGTGTAGATTTGAGGATATATATTGAGTATATTTGTGCTAGATCAAAGGACTATGTTTAGTACATATTTGAGGATAGAGATTAAGTATTTGTGTAGAAGTTTTTTTGAGAATTTTTATGTTTAGTTTAGGATAGAGATTGAGAATTTGTGCTAGAAAGGATGTGTTTAGTGCTAGATTTGAGGATAGAGATATTGAGCAGATTTGTGCTAGATCGAAAGGACCGTGTGTTTAGTACAGATTTGAGACAGAGCTGAGAGCAAGCTTTGGAGGTGATAGAGTATAGAGGACAATAGTCTCTAGTGGATAGAGGTCCATTAGCTAGGGTAGTGAAGACAGGTCTTCTGAGTGAGGGCAGGAGTCTTTAGTGGATAGAGATCCATAAGCCAGTGCAGTGGAGGCAGCAGTTCTTCTAGAAGATCACCAACCAGAGCAGAGGAGAAGGAGTTCTCCTATGGATAGAGATCCATGAACTTGATTAGGGGATTGGTGTCTCCTTTGGACAGAGGTCCATAAACATTGTAATAGGGAAGGGTTTCCCAAGAGATTTGTTTGAGAAAATTTTAGTGAAATATTTTCTCCGTGGAGTAGCCCACATTGGGTGAACCACGTTAAATTGGTGTCTCTATTGTGTGTGGTGATTTGTGCATTGCTTTGATTACTATTATTGATATTGCCATTGATATATTGCATAATATTGATTGGGAAAGAAAAGTAAAAAGTGGTCTTATACTGTTCACCCCCCTCTCAGTATAAGCTTGTGTTCTTAAAGTTTGTGTGTTGGGTTGAGGTGGTAATAATTGTGAAGGGTAAGCAGTGTAGGATGGGTATTGGGCATAAAATTGAAGTAAATCAGGGGGTGATTGGAAAGAAAAAGTTATATGTGAAGGGTTTGGTTGTGCTTGAGAAGGAGGTTGAGGGACTTGTGGAAGAGTGTATTGAAGAATTTGGGATGGTGTGGGTTGAGGTTGTGGAGGTTGAGGAACTTTTGGAAGAGTGTATTGAGGAGATTGGGATGGTGTATGTTGAGGTTATTATTGTTGAGGTAATTGGTAATATTGGGGTAGTTTTTGTGAGAGAGTTTGGTATTGGGGGTAAGAAGGATGGATGGGAGGATTTTGGGAGGATTTTTGAGGTGGAAGAGATGATTGGTTTTGGGATTGGGGTGAAGCTATGTATTCTTGGGTAAAGGGAGTGGTTTGAGGAGGAATAGGGGGATTAGATGGTGATTGAATTTTGGGTGGTTGCTGGACATTGGAAAAATTACATTTTGGTGGAGGATTAGCGGTAGTAGGTAGTTTTGAAGCTAAAGTTGAAAGAGGATTGGTTGGAGGTGGAATGTTAGGCACAAAAATATCAGGGTCATGGATTGGCATACCATATACCATAGTATAGGGTGGGTATTTGTGGCATTATATTAAGGAGGAAGTGTAGAAAAATATGGTTGGGAGGGTCCAACACTTTTGGTTATAAAATATGAGGTATAGGGTGGGGTAACAGAATAAGTGACTACATTAATTTGGGGTTGGAACATTAACATTTGGAGTGGAGATGGTATAGAAGTAGAGGGTTGGATAAGGTTTTGGGTAGTAGAATAATCAATGAGGGGTTGATATAGGAGGTCAAAAGTGGGAGTAAAAGTGGGTGAAGGTTGTGGAATGGTGATTAAGGGTAAGGTAGACATTGAAGGATCAAAAGGTGAAGGGATTTTTTTGGTTCGGGTTGGACTAACCTCACTAGAGGAATTAAAAGAAAAGGTTTTGGTATTGGTAATGGTGGTAATAATGGGGTAAGCATCATAACTAGGATGGGTATCTAGGTAAAATGGGGTATGTTGTAGAAAAGAAGTACATCGAGTGAATAAGTCTTCACTCACATTTGGTAAGTTAGGTGATGTAGAGGATGGTTGGGTAGAGTCCATAGTGGGTTAGTTCAGAGTCCCAAGCTTGGAATCATGTCAAAACCATAGAATAAGAAAAATGGCCAAAGGTTAGTCACACAAAAATGTGGGATTGCAACTCTAAGGGGTAATACTAATTGTGCAAAACAAGAAATTATATATATATATAAATACAAAATTGGCAATCAATAATACAAACCACACCAAGTATCTATATAGTCACACAAATATATATATATATATATATATATATATAAAAGGGTTTTCATGTATTTTATGTAAAAACCTACCCTAGACTACAAAAGGTGGTGGCAAAGTGCTATCTACAAAAAGGTATGTTGGCACCCTACCACTCTGTTGAATGGAAAAATACCAATGTCTAAACTAGCTTTCTAGGATGGAGGGTAGGATTGGGGTAGTCTAAGGGGACAAAAATACCTCTACAAGAGAGGTTGTGTTGTCTAGGTCCCGCTACTTGCCCAATACCTGGGGTAATATCTCATAGGCTTTCTCTTCACTCTCGGGTGAGCCTAGACAAAAGACACAATTGTGTTTCACCTGTTATTAAGCCCAATGGCTAAAGGATGTCTAACCTAACAATTACCCTAAGCTAGTTCTAAGGGTAACTAGCCTCCTAGTTATGAAATCCAAGAGACTATCATACTAACTATAGTTGTTATAAGGGTTATAAATGGTTGGTGGTGAAATCCAATGTCACCAAGGAGGTTATCCTCACACTCAAATGTATATATGAATGTGGAGTGTGGAAAAATGTGGTGCAAGTGTGTGTTGTTGATTATGGATCCTGATTAAATCGAAGGCCTTTGTTTCAACCGCACTTTGGACCACTACATGAAAGAGGAGGGGTGTAGGGGGTCATTATCCCCCCCTACTACTATCACCAGGCCTGGCATGGGTTTTGGGGGCAATGCCCCCGAAGCTAAAAATAGATGTTTTTTCCTCTATGTAAATCTAGACCATTTGATATTAGGTCACAAATTGGATGGTAGATTTTAGGCGGGTTTTTTACCCTAAAATTATAATGCATTATTATAAGAGGATGTTTTACGGTGACTAAATATGTGAATTAGGTGTGTGGTTGTGTACAGAGGGGTTTTCTGGACGGAATACAAATGTCCTGGTTATTTTCTTCATGGAGTAGCCCAATTTGGGTGAACCACATTATAGATGTGTCTATTGTGTATTGCATAATTTCTTCTGTGTTTATTTTCACATTATATTATTGCTCGTATTTATTATTTAATCCTAACAACTAGTATCATAGCTCAGGGTTTGAAAATTGCACTTGAAAAGAGGGTTTCCAGTTTGAGTGGGAGCAATGGTAGAATAAGGCATATTTAGGGTTGAGAAGTTCAATGGCTAAAACTACCAACTATGGAAGATGCAAATGGAGGATTATCTCTATCAGAAAAACATTTACCTACCATTAGGTAGAGTAGCAAAGAAGTCGACATCAATGACTAATGAAGAATGGGAAGTTCTAGATAGAAAAGCACTAGGAACAATACGACTATGCTTGGCATCATCGGTGGCCTTCAATATTTTGAAGGAAAAGACAACGAAGGGTTTAATGAATGCGTTGGCTAAACTGTATGAAAAACCCTCAGTTTTGAACAAGGTATTTCTTATGAAATACTTATTTAATATGTAGATGTCAGAAGGTGGGTATGTTACTGATCATTTAAATGAATTTAACATGGTTAAAAATCAATTAATCTTTGTAGGAGTAAACTTTGATGATGAGGTTAGGGCTCTCTTGATTTTGTGCTCATTGCCAAAAAGCTAGAATGGCTTGGTAATGGCTATGAGTAATTATGTCTCTAGTTCAAATACTTTAAAGTTTGATGATGTTATTGGTGTTATCCTTAGAGAGGAAATGTGACGGAAAAGCATAGGTGAAACATCAGGTAATGCTTTGACTGTAGAGAACAAGGGGAGACATAGGAAGAGAGGAAAAATCCTAGGTAATCATGGAAAATCAAAGAAAGGTAGATCCAAATCCAAAGGGATGCAGTTGGAATGTTGGCATTGCAGGAAGAAAGGACACCTGAAAAGAGATTGTTGGAATCGAAAATAAAAATAGGGAGAAGAAAAATAGGATAATCAAGAAGCAAACGTTGCAGGTGATGTATTGCAAGATGCTTTAATTATTTCACTAGATAATATTAATGATTGTTGGGTGCTAGATTCTGGTGCATCATATCATGCCACACCCCATAGGAAATATTTTATAGATTATGTTTAGGGTGATTTTGGACAGGTCTATCTGGGTGATGATAGACCATGTAAAATCATAGGAAAGGGTAACATACAAATAAATTTACTGAATGGAAACCAATGGTTGTTGAAAGAGGTAAGGCATATTCCTGAATTAAGAAGAAATCTAATTTCCATGGGGTAGTTGGACAGTGAAGGATGTACAGTTACATTCTCAACAAACTCATGGAAGGTCACTAAAGGATCAATGTTATTAGAAAAATGAAATAAGGAAGGTACATTGTATGTATGTACTGGTAATACTAACCTTTCTATTGCTTTAGCTTCTATAGGAGTGGATACAACTTCATGGCATCATATGCTTGAGCACATGAGTGCGAAGGGGATGCAAAATTCTCCATTCAAGAAATTTGTTACCAGGTTTGAAGTAGGTTGATTTAGACTTCTGTGAGAACTGAATTTATGGAAAATAGAAAAGATTCAGATTTCTCAGATTTGGAAAAGAAAAAAGAGTGAAAAGCTAGAGCTTGTACATTTAGATGTATGGGGACCAGCTCAGGTATCATCTCTTGGTGGCTCTCATTATTATGTTACGTTTATTGATGATGCAACTAGAAAAACATGGGTTTACTATATTCGAAAGAAATCATATGTTTTTGATACATTTAAGAAATGGAAATATTTGGTTGAGAATGAGACAGGAAATAAGCTAAAGTGTCTCAGATCTAATAATGGAGGTGAGTACTACAGCAAAGAGTTTGATAGTTATTGTTCATACCATGGGATTTTTAGAGTGAATACGGTTCCAAAAACTCCACAAGAAAATGGTGTGTTAGAAAGGATGAATAGGACTATCATGGAACATGCTAGGTGCATGAGAATACATGTAGGATTACCCTTACAGTTTTGGGTAGATGCTATGGATACTATAGTTTATTTAATAAACAGAGGACCTTCAAGTTCCCTAGATGGTGGGATTCTAGAAGAGTCATGGACAGGTAAGCCTATTAATTACACATTTTTAAAGACTTTTGGTTGTGAAGCTTTTGTGCATATCAGTAAAAAAAATCGAACTAAACTTGAGGTAAAATCCAAGAAGTGTTTTTTCATTGGATATGGAGTTAATTATTTTGGTTATAATTTTTGGGATTATGCAAATCACAAAATTATTAGGAGTAGATATGTAATATTCAATGAGGTCATGTATAAGGATCAGTTGCAGGAAAAGAAACAGGAAAAGGAAAAAAAATAATACATAGTGTTTGATGAAATTGAAACTCCAAAGGTGCTATAAAATCAACAACAACAACAGCAATTAGCATCTCAAACTCCTACAACTATTGTTAGAAAATATACCAGGATAATTAGACCTCTTGTACTTTACTCTCTGTAATTATATTACGTATTATTGTCTAACTTTTGTGAACTAGAAACATATGAATAAGCAATGTAGGTAGAAAAAAGAAGAAGTGGGAGCAAGGCATGGAAGAGGAGATGGACTCTTTGATAAATAATCAGACTTGGGATCTAGTTCAGTTGCTCGTAGGAAAAAGAGCATTGCAGAACAAATGGGTTTATAGGGTGAAAGAAGAAGATGGAGGAAAAAAGAGGTATAAGGCTAGACTGGTTGTAAATGGGTTTGCATAGAAGAAAGGTATTTATTATGATGAAATTTTTTCTTCTGTTGTTAAAATGACTTCAATTAAAATTGTTTTAAGCTTAGTGGTTGTAGATGATTTACACCTTGAATAGTTAGATATAAAAACAACTTTTCTCCATGGGGATTTGGAGGAAGATATTTATATGCAGCAACCATAAGGGTATGAGGTCAAAGGAAAGGAGGAATTAGTATGCAGGTTGAAAAAGAGCCTGTATGGCCTGAAGCAAGCTCCAAGGCAGTGGTATATGAAATTTGATAGGTTTATGTCAGATCAGGGTTACAGAAGATGTTATTATGACCACTGTGTTTATTTTAAGAGAATGGATAATGGTAACCATATTATCCTATTATTGTATGTATATGATATGCTTATTGTAGGGTCTAACATGCAGGATATAATTGTACTCAAAAGAAAATTGGCAGAGTCATTTGCAATGAAGGATTTGGGTGCTACAAAGCAAATACTTGGTATGAGAATAACAAGAGATAGGAAAAATCACAAATTAACATTGTCTTAGAGTGAGTACATTGAGAAGGTGTTAGAAAGATTCAGTATGCAGGATGCAAAACCTGTTAGCACACCTTTGGGAAATCATTTCAAACTGACCAAAGAGATGTGTCCTAAGACACAAGAGGAGATGAACTACATGTTAAAGGTTCCTTATTCATTAGCATTTGGCAGTTTAATGTATGTGATGGTGTGCACAAGGCCAGATGTTGCACATGCAGTGGGATTTGTGATCAGGTTTATGAGTGATCCAGGAAGAAAGCATTGGGAGGCAGTGAAGTGGATTCTCAGGTATTTGAGAGGTATTGTCAATAAGGTATTATGCTTTGAAGGATCTAATACTTCTTTACAAGGATATGTTGATTCAGATATGGCAGGTGATATAGACAATAGGAGGAGTACCACAAGGTATGTTTTTATTGTAGGTGAAACTACAGTAAGATGGATTTCAAAATTATAGAAGGTTGTTACACTATCAACAACAGAAGTAGAGTATGTTGTTGTTACAAAGGCTAGTAAGGAGATGATTTGGTTACAAAGGTTTATGGAGGAGTTAGGAAAGAAGTAGGAGAATAGCACATTATACAGTGATAGTCAAAGTGCCATTCATCTTGCAAAGAATTCAGTTTTCCATTCTAGGACTAAACACATATATACCAAATACCAAGTCATACGCTCAGTATTGAAATATGGACAGTTAAAATTGGAGAAGATACACACCAGCCAGAATCTTGCAAATATGTTAACAAAGGCAGTAACCAAGGAGAAATTGAGTTCCTGATTAGTTTTAGTTGGTCATAAAGCATGACAGTAAAAGGTGAGAAAATTTCTAGGACCAAATCTGAAGCATAGTACAACAAGTGTAGTAGCCATGGAGTTGTGATCAGTTTCCAAGTGGGAGATTGTTGATTATGGAGCCTGATTAAATTAGAGGCCTTTGTTTCAGTCACACTTAGACCCACTACATTAAAGATGCGGGGTGTAGGGGGGGCATTAGCCTCCCCTACTACTATCGCTAGGGGGGTACAATGGGGGGTAGCGACAGATATGGAACCCCCCTAGTGGGGGTTTCGGGGCAGCACCCCCGAAGCTAAAAATAGATGTTTTTTTCTCTATGTAAATCTGGACCATTTGATATTAGGTCACAGATCGGACGGTAGATTTTAGGTGGGTTTTTTGCCCTAAAATTGAAATGCATTATTATAAGATGATGTTGTACAGTGACTAAAGATGTGAATTATGTGCGTGGCTATGTACAGAGGGGTTTTCTAGATGGAATACAAAGGGCCTAGTTATTTTCTCCATGGAGAATCCCGATTTCGGTGAACCACATTATATCTATGTCTATTGTGTATTGCATAATTTCTTCTATGTTTATTTTTGCATTATATTATTTCTCGTATTTTTTATTTTAATCCTAACATATGTGAAATCTAATCTAAGTAGACACCAAGCAAAATATTTATGCTAATGCTAGCACTAGTGCTAATATAACAACTATGTAACTAAAAATTTAACTATTTGTTAAAGTTTTGTATGCGAGGGGGACCATCTTTAGGGAGACGATTGTAGTCAAGACCACCTCTAGGAAGATGATTTAGTAGTAAATTGAATATAATCAGCAAGCAATACAAAAATATGTAGTAGGAAGACTGCCTTCAGGGAGGCAGTAGCACAGTGTGAGACCATCTCTAAGGAGGTGGTCATGGTTCAACATAGAAAAATAGCACACATAATGTAAAATAGATTGAGACTATTCTACCACCTTTGAGCAGACAATTCAAGTAAAACAAAAGAAAGTATTTTTAGCTTAATGTCCTATTTATCAAATAACAAGTAAAACGAAAGAAATTTAAGATAATTACTACTATTAACATGCCTATTTACAATAGAAATTAAAATCTAAACTAAAAAATAAAGAGAGATTAGATAAATACTAAGCTTATTTGAGGCTACAAAGTAAATAAAATGCTAAAAAGATAAAATGTGTAACTAAAACTAACTATTCTAGCTAAATAAATGTAATTCAAAAGGGGCTATTGTGGGTGTGTATGAAAGGATAATCCCAAGGTAGTGAATTGTTCTAAAATGGGTGCCTAAGGAGGCTTGTGGTGTGTGAAAATGAGAGCCCAAGGGAGCCAACTAACCTAAAATCCTAAGGATGCTAATGGAGTGTGTAAGAGTAGAGCCCAAGGGGGAAAAATCTAACCTAGAAGCCCAAGGAGACTTGTGTGTGTGTGTATGGAATAAGGATCCTACAGGGGCTAGCTAAGCAAGTGTGTAAAATAAATCCCAAGGGGGGAATTATGGTATAATGGAAAGCCTAAGGAGGCTAATTGTGTAAAAGGGTGTTAAGCTCTTAAAGAGTCTTGTGAAATGTGTGTGATGAGAAGCCTAAGGAGGTAAAATGAGCTAAATAGGAAGCCTAAGGGCTAAGAAAAGTGAACTATACTAAGGGGTAAATCCTAAGGATGTATGTAAAATAAACATTAATAAACAACCTAAGCTATAACCAAGGCCTATGTATGCAAAAAATATCCCAAATTATGTTGTCAAACGGTGATAAGAGCAAAAAAAGGACTTACTTGAAATCCTACAAAGGAATTTGCAGGTATATGCCTCTGGTGTAAAACCATATTTGCACAAGCGGTAAAACATTGTGAGACCATATTTGGTCAGGTAGTAAGGGTGAGACCATCTCTACCCAGACGATCAAGTCTATTTCATATAAAATAAAATAAAAATAGTAGCAGTGAGTAAAGAAACCCAACTGTAGTCAAAAAATGATAGTAATAGCATAAAACAATGACTACACTTCATCCATATTTCTGATATAAGCTGAAATAGAGTGAGAATAAAGTGAAATTCAAGGTAAAGGTCCCACTGGGCATGCCATTTTATAGGGAGGAGAAACCACCATCAAAAAGGGAGATGTCAAGACAAAGAGAACAAGATATACAATGGATTTTATTACAAATATATGATTTTACAATACAAAACAAAGCTCTTTATTTTTTACAATTACAAAGAAGTGTAAGAGGGATTTTTACAATAAGGATGGTGTTGTTGTTTCTCTCCCACAACCGATTGTGATCAAGAGATATTGTGTATGTATGTATGTGTGAATGTGAGCTTCCAAGGGTTGTTGTTGAGAACTAATGTACCTACGCATAGCCAACAAAAGATGTTAATAGATAATATGGATCCACCTAGTTTGGACTTTAGTCAAGATAATACATAAACCACATTGAAATGAAATCTAACTCTTACTATATGAAATAAAATGCAGGAAAAACATAAAAGTATACATATTAAGTGCTGAAATATCATCAAAGACTTGTTATGTGAGATGTTCCCTATCAAAGGCAAGACCATATCTAGGGAGGTGGTAAGCAGTGGGAGAGACCATATTAGGGGAGGTGGTATCGAGAGTGTGGTTGTAGAATATAATCTATCAAAATTGATAGCTTGTTAGCAGGTGAAAGTGGATCGAGGAGGTATTGAGAGAATGCTAACAGTTGTAGGTAAGTGTGAAAGTGGCTGGCAAGTGTGTGGAAATATTTTGGCAGTATAACACTAGCTCAGAATGGGCTTCTACCCCTTTGGCCATGGCCATGGGTATTTATAGAAATTTTATGGCTAGCTGAATGGGATGCCACATAGGCTCCACTTGGCTACCACATGTCTAAGGTAGGTGGGAAAGGGTCTAGAGAATGGTGAGGTGGAGGGAGATGGGTTGGTACATTAAATTGACTTGAAAGAGGTAATTCTAGGGGAAGAGAAACTAATTTTAAATTAGTTTCCCAAGGGTCATGGGGGAGTGTGGAGGGTATTTTAAAATTGTCAAAATATTGATGTGGTTGTCTCTATGGCTAGGTGAAATAAATGCACTTTGATTTATTATTTTTAAATTTAAAATTACATTTTGTAGCTTGGGTAAAGTGCATGGAGAGTGGCATATTATTGTAGGGGATTTTAGATATTTTGAAGGAGATTTGTAAATTCTAAAAAGGAGCACATGGTAAGATGTGCATAGGAGCATGTGTGCTTTGGGTGATGCGTGGAAAATTTTAAATTGCCAAAAATACAAGGTGGAGGATGTGGAGGACAAATGTATTAAATAGGTGGGTGGACTAGGGGGTAGAGAGCAATTTTAAATTCATTAAAATTGCATGGGGATGTGTGGTAGGTTGTAGGATAATTTAGGAATTAAATGATGGGGAATTTGAAAGGGGGTTTCCTAGGGATTTGATTTAGGATTTTTAAATTATTTTCATATCTCCTAATGATTTGGATAGGGAGCTTAGGATGGGATTAGGGATTAATTAAGGGATGAATGATGGGATTAGGTGTATAATCAAGGTTAGGGAAATTTTGAAAGGAGAGGAGCAAATAAATGAGGGAGATTAGGAGAGCTAAGAGGGAATTAGAGGACTTAAGCAAGGTAGGAGAAAATTAGGGGAAGATTAAGGAAATTGAAGAATTAAGGATTTTAGGAAAAAGGGGAATTTTAGAAGAAAATAAATATTTTAGGGAACCTTAGAAGAACCTAGGGAAATTAAAGGGAAATACAACAGAATTAGA
Organism: Wollemia nobilis; assembly: GCA_028583015.1. NCBI lineage: Eukaryota > Viridiplantae > Streptophyta > Pinopsida > Araucariales > Araucariaceae > Wollemia > Wollemia nobilis. The sequence continues at coordinate 843,259 of JAQPPZ010001119.1, read as the reverse complement.
AGAGATAGGGAAATTTGGAAGAAACTAGGGAAATTATGGGGAGTTTAGATATTAATTATAATTTGTAAGGTGACAAAAGGAATATTTGGGTATATTAATTTATAATTTATTATATTATCAAAAATGCTAATTTTTGGTGTCTACACATTATTGGTTTGCTTGTTGTACAAAACAAAATTAGTCTAAATGAAAACTATATGTTTTTCTTTGTTGGTGCCTAAAAATACAATCAAATACCTTATTTTCTATATGTTTTAAATTTGGAATAGAAATAAATACAAAATGAACATAGACATATATCAAATAGCCTAAAATATTTATCAAAATACTTACTTGATCCAGTGGTTGATCCTAGCCAAATATGTACCCCATAATGTCCAAAAACTTCAAAACTTGCAAAACAACTTTAAAACATTAGAATTTTTTATTAGTGTTTGGGGTTCTACTTAGAGTGCTATTTGATTGAGCTTGGAGGCATAGCAGTCAAACCACCTTAGTCCATTTAGCTAACTTTTTGAAAGAGAGTGATTTTAGAGCAAGCAAAATAAGATATAACAAACATGAAATAGTGAAAACACGATGCAGATAGAAGAAATATGATAGAAATGAAGCATGCTAACAATGAGCTAGGATTTTTATGAGAAAAAAATTACCCCCAAGTCCTAGTAACCAAATTCATACCTCGTAAGGGGCATGTTTGAATTTGGTACATATCCTTTTCCTAATATTCAAAATGCAAAAATGCAATACAAAATAAAAAATTAATGATCTAAAGAGACTAATAATGCAATAAAAACCTAATTAGCCTATGGATAAAGCAAGGAGCAATGAGAAAGTGAAGGTAGCAACCAAAATGGTAGACCTCTCCCATCATCAAGACTCCTCCACTTGTTCACCAAAAGTAGCTAATCACAATAAGCACATAAGCAAAAGCAATAATAGAGCATTCCAAAGAAAAAGAGAACTTGAAATCATTATGAGAGAACACTTGTGGGAATTCTAAGATAATATGGGAGAAAAGGGAGTCCAATACTTCTATTTATAGGAGGTTTGGAGTGGGAAAAAATTAAGAAAATAAAACTTAAACTTAGGCAAGGGCGGACATCACAAAGAGCTAATTCATGACTAGGGTTTTTGAGAGAAAAAAATAAGATTACCAAATCTATGTCCCATAATTGGAAGGTGCAAATTTGGCATTCCAAATTTGTACCTCATACTTGGCAAGTGCAAATTTGGAAAATTTAAATAAAAAAGGCTAATCAAAGGGGTAAAAGGGCTCAAGCTTGCACTTAGCAATTTTGAGAGGAATCCTAGGGATCTAAGGAAAATGACTCCTCTAGATGGGTCAATTTTCCATGTCTACGGTGCATATATAAGGAAAGTGACAGAGGAGGATGTCCATAAATTACTTCAAATGGCATCATCTTGGTAGCATTATAATAATAAGTGTTATACCACCATTATGCTAGGGGAAGCCATTTGGCCCATTGAGTAGGACATCTTGATGCAAGGCAATGAAGGTATGTCTTTAGGCACTTGTTAACAATATTTATTTGGTTGCTTATATGAGGATGGTAGGACAAACTCATTTTTTAAAATTGTGCCCTATAGTTTAAACAACCCCTACCAAAAATTACTAGTAAAAATGAGGTTTTTATCGAAAATAATGGATTGGGACAATACCATATAGATGAAAAATAGAATCTAAAAATATTTAGGTAATGGTGGAGGCCTTGTAGGGATAGCTTAGGGAGAAAATATGGACATAATTTTATAGACAATCTACCTCCACAAGAATTAAAAATCCATGCATAATCACCAAGATCCATCCTTCTTGTGAACCAATAATATTGGAGAAGAATAAGGTTGATATTTGGCCTTATAACCCCTACTACTAATATATCCTACACTATTTTCTCAATCTTAATATTTTGTACATACATGTACCTATAAGGGAAAATTTTAGGTGGTACATTTCCCACTATAAGTTGGATTAAATGGTCATTAGAGCACTGATATGGAATACCCTTTATTTCATCAAAGATAGATGCATGTTTATTTAGTATGAGTTGTAACCCTGATGGTTAAAATATATCCTCGATGGTTTGGAATTGTATTGCAAATAGTTGTGTTGCCACTCCTTGAGATGATTTCTTAAAGATTTTTTCATCAAATGAGAAGATATAAGTTGAGTAGTACTTATGGTTATTTCTTAAAGAGTATATCATGTTCTCTACTAGGTGAATTTCATCCAAAGTTTAGAAAAAATACCATTGTTGGACTATATACTCAATGGTTTGGGCTTGTATTGCAAATAGTTGTGCTCCACTTCTTGAAATGATTTCTTCAAGAGTTTTTCATGCAATTAGAAGAGATATGTTGAGTAGTACTTGTGGTTATTCCTTAAATAGTATATCATGTTCTCTACTAGGTGAATTACATTCAAAATTATGAGACCTAAACTTCAAATCCATTGTGTTCCTAATACCACATCACAGCCTCCTAAATATAGGGTAGCCATGTTATCCTTGAGATTGCATAATCCCGTATACACCTTGAAATTTTGATATTTTTATTTGCATAGAAAAGTCTCCCTATTGGCTATCATTAAATCAAAATAATTACATGATTGTATGTAACAATATTTTCATTTGACCACTTGGGGATCAATGAAATTGTGTGCACTTCCCAATTCAATGAGTATTATGAATTTTTCTCCCTTGAAGTGTACTACATCTTCTTTGGGAGTGGATATTCCTGTTAGAGTGTGTACTAAAATTTTAGGCTTTGGTTCCTCTAGTGCTTTAGGCTTTGTTAGATGGTCTTCTTCCTAATGCACTTCCTCCTCTTCTTGGAACTCACTAGTTTTAAATTCAACCACATCAAGCAAATATAATTTATGTTGTACAGATTGTGCCCTAGGGAATATTTTTCATCACAATTATAGCATAGTACTTATACCCAACAAGCCTCCATTTATTCTCTAGTCAGGAGCTTGATTATAGGTGATTTATTGGTAGGGTTTGCTATAGACTGAGATGAAGGTGGGGGTTGAGCTTGTGAAATTTTGGATATGCATCTTTGAGCAAAAAACTTATTTTTTGGTGTTTAGTTTGAACATCCTTACCTCAACTTGAATATCTTCCACGAGGACATTAAGGAAACAACTTTTGAAAAATTCATCACTTAATCCTTTTGTATGGTTTGTCAATTTCTCAAATTACATCTGATAGTATCAAACTATTGTGGTTTGTTTCAATTTTGTGAGGACTCATATGAAATCCTAATATTCATTGAGTCCAAATTGAGTGAGAAAATGGTCTTCAAATTCATCTTACAAAAGATATAGATGCATAATATTTTCCCACTAGTACCATTAAAGTGCCTCAACTTCAAATTTAAAGGATGCTATTGTGATCTGTAGGCCTTGGGGAATTTCATGAAGAGTAAATTTTTGTTTTTCCCAACATAACCAACCATTGGGGTCCTATTGGATCTTGAATAATCCATTGAAAATATACACCCCTACATAAAAAAAATTATTAGCTCATATTTTTATAGGCCATGGTTAGCTTAACCTAATCTATTTTGGTGTTGTTTTGCAAAAACTTCTTTCATAGCCCTATTAGCCCATCCAAATTTTGCTTCAAAACTCTTGACCAATGAAATGCAACATAAAAACCCTAGATTCTTTAGTATTCTAGGTTCCCCTATGTTCCTACCATTTTGATTTGTCCAAGCACAACTTTGTATATGTGTCAATAAGTTTCTCCCACCATCTATGATCTACAATGATCCTCGTGCCATCGGTCGATCTAAAATATAAATAATTTTTATTAAGTGTAACCCTAAAATATAGAATTAACTACCCATTATCACAGACAAGAAAATTTCAAGGGACCTCATTAAATCTATCACCACATAGCTAAAATACCTAGAGATTCCTCATGGAAATATTAAAAAATTGGATTGATCAGAGGGGGCTCATCAATGATCTAGATTTTACCAATGGTCAACTTGCATGCTCCATCAATTGATTATCATAGAATCAATGGACTAGATATTTGCATCACATGACATGGACGACTGATATTTTTTAATGGGTTGGTATGGATCATCAAGATTAAATCACCTTGAAGGTGTCTTTTAGCCTATCTTATTGATAAGATTTACCCCACCAAAATCCAATGTACTAGAGAAGTTCAAGTTGAAAAATATTAAACAACATCCACCACATTGACAATACACCTCAAAAGTATGGATATTATCCCTAAACATGATCGAAGATTGAGATTTGGTTCTAAAAAGTTAAAAATTAGCCACAAGTAGAGCTTCCACGTGTTACAACATATGGACCCGATCTATCATATGAATCCTCAAAATAGCTCTAATGACAAGGATTCATAGGAATATGACAATTAAATTAATCTCTAGGTATCTCAACACCCAAGATCATTCTTTGTATTGTATATAATAGTCAAGTGACAGTATTAATTCAAAAAATGTTGGAACATGAGCCAATAATCACGCGAGCACTTCAATGGCCAAGATCAAACCTTGAAACAACATGGACAGATAATATTAAGAAATAGAAAGGACAATAATTTTTATCAATAGCTAATATTTATCTATGGCTATGAATTATTGTTCATATTTCCCAATGGCTATGATTAATCCAAGTATATAATGGAAAATTCACCAAGGTGCTTTGATGGTCAAGATTTCTCTTTGTATTATATTTGATGGGTAGGATTAGACAATAAGTGGAATAGTTTCAAAATCTTATAAGCTCCAATGGCTAAGATTCATCCCCCCAAATAGCCTCAATGCATAGGATCAAATTTTTTGAACTCGACAAAATTCCAAAAGAAATGCAAGCACCAACTTCAACAATGGAGATTAAATTGTTGAGAAACATCAACAACCTCTATTTACTTCACCTAAACATAATAATGCATGAAAATGAATTTTTAGCTTGTGCCTGAGAATTTTTAACCATCAAAATAAAAAGGTGATATTTGAAAGGTGGTGGGTATGAAGAGAATGTTGATGTCGTTGGTGGTATTTATGGTCAAAGCATGTAGCTAGCCCAACCTAATTATTACTTATTAACTCTTAATGCATCAGTTGTCACCATCCACCTCTAAGTTGTAGAAGAGCCTTCATAGAGAAGCCACTACTGAAAGAGTGTTTTACAAAGTTACAGAAAATAACCAGGTAATTTACCACACCAATTTAGCGCACACCCTAGAGAATTTTCCATGGTGTTTTCAAGTGAAAGCATAACTATGGAAGACACTAATAAACTAACAAAACCTAATACTTATATAAAATTTCCTTGGAAACCAATCACTAAGAATTTAGTTTAGTTCTCAAATAAGTCCAGGGCCAATAAAAGCCTCAACACAGAGCAATGGGACAAGCTAGAGCAGACAACCATTTTTAGATACAAAAGGATTAGGTAGAACCACTAACAATATGTATCTCTAATAAAGAGGCTCTTTCACAATATCCAGAGAAACTAGAGCATAGAATACCTATTTTGTCATCAATGGGGTTCAAATTTGGGAAGAATTATCTACCCAAAAGTTTATTACTCCTCTGAATTGTTGTCCTATTTTGTGACATCCTACGATCCCAAAGGTAAAGTCTTTAGAGATAAAAATGAATGAATGACATTTAGGCTCACAGTAGATGTCTTTAGGATAGTATTTCACATCCCCCTACTATGTTGGCTATATATTTATGAATAATCTCCCAAAAGGTGCAGTACATAACACAATTCTTAGCCTTCTCAAAAACATTTAGGTACAATGAGGGAATCCTTTTTAGTTTCCCTCTAATAAAACATATGTTAAAAGGGTGGGTGATGGATTTTTTTGATATGATTAATATTATCTTAGGAATAGAGGACCTATATCTCATCAGTAAGGATGTAATATGCTTGTTGTTACAAAGCAATAAAAATTGGTCAGTTCAATTGTATAAATGGGAAGAGTTCATTTGCAACCAAATGCATGAGGAGTTGACTGCATTGAGAAAGGCAATTAGAAAATATTTAAATGAGATGCCCACTTTCTCCTACTATTCTATATTCATGCATTTTATATTAGGGAAACTCATTCCATAGATAATTATTAGTTTGGGAGGTATGTAGACCCCCGATGTTCAAGAAATACTGCCTTGGATACATGAGGGAGATATTAGCTATACCCAAATTTTGGAGGAATTTTTAATAAGCATCCATCAAATCCTTTGTAGATTCACCCTAGGTAGGCTAGGGATTGGGATGGTAAATTTATTTTCTTGATAATAATATAGTGTACTATTTTCTTATAGAGGAATTTACATATATAAATGTATATGGGTCCAATTTACCTCCCAAGGGTCTTCCAAAAATTTCCCAATGACTATAGTTGCTTTGGAAATGATCAATAAAGTGGTTGAGGAAGCCAAAATGAGGATGTATAAGAGGTAGGGGAGAATTTTTTGCCTTGATGTCCCTTGTAAAATAGGTCATTACATCTACAAAGGCTGCCAAAGCATGTTGTAAGCAATTTAAAAAATATATGAGTTTGGCTTTGTAGAAGTTACCTAGAATTATTATGACCTTGAAGGCCAGCATTAGGAACTCATGAAAAATGTGGGTTCACAATTCATGGTTAGACACAGAGCATATGCATTTGAGAATGAACTCAAGGAGGCCTTGATTAAGAAGTTGCCAATACAACCAATATGGGATAGGTACCTAGTTAACATCAGGGTATACTCATAGCTTGAATGTGTTGGGGACTATATATCAAAGCTAGTAAGGATAAGAAAACATTCAGTTGAGGAGATTTACCCAATTATTTGAGTAATTACCCCTAGAGACTTTGTGGATCCCTTCTTCATAAAACTTGACCAGGCACCAACCCAAGTACAAATTAGGATAGAGTCTATCTTTTTAGCTAATGCAGTGATGGAAACTCTCCAATTCATTGGGTATATTTTAGAATGTAACTCTATCTCTAGTACAAGTAAAGAAATTATCCAAGCTACTTTCTCTTAGGCTTAGCAACTCATCCTAGCCTCATCTCAAGTTGAGCTTTCATATGAAAGCAATATCCAATTAGTCTTACACCAACCTACATTCATCCTCAAATACTTGGTTTTTAATAATAGAGAGGTTGTATTGTACCCTTATATACAAAGAAAAATTTAGGTTGTTGGGGGAATTGCTAATTTACGAAGGGACCATGAATTAAAGTTAGCAAGTTCCACAAAGGGCCAAGCTTTGGGAACCCTCTTTAGAAGATTTAACCAGTTACATCTTGGTAAAGGTAGAAGAGGTTAATTCCTATGACCCCCTTGATGATAAGCAACTTGAAGCAATTGCCATGGGTAAGGACTTCCAAGACCTAGGAATAAATTAACCACTCAAACCTTAGCAATCCCACATATGATAGTGTCATTCACCATACGAGTAGGGGTGGTATTAGCTCAAGTGGATCAGTAAACAAGGGCTACACACAAAAATTATAGATGATCTACTAGCATTATACAATATTTCAACCCTGGTTCAAGAGAGGATAGTATAATATCTGTACAAATACAAAAGAGATTTACTGGTAAAAAAATACAAATTGTTATCAAGGCTCAAGGAGTATGAAGAAAAAATTTTAGAAAATATGATAGTAGCCCCACCATCATCTCCTCTAGTGATAATTCAAAATGCAAAACCTAAGATTATTATCAAGAGAATTGATTGTTCAAAATTTATTGATAAATATAAAGGAAATGTGTATTCAGGACTGTAAAGTGAACTAAAGGATTTGGCCCAAGTATTCAATAATATTAGCACTATCATTACATCAATAAAGAGCATGAATATTCTCTTGGAGATAGCAGACAATAGGGTAGCCTTAATCAAATATATTTTTTAGTAGTTTGAAGAACACTATGAGGAGATACATGAAAATAATATCATCATCCAAGACGGTATAGTGTATGATTGCTATCAAGAGTTTATTAAAGTATTGTTCCTTAGAGAGAGGCCTAGTTGGGACAATTTTATCAAGGAGATGGAAGCTAAGAGGAGGACAAAATATAAAATTAGGGCAAGTTGAAATATCACTAGAGGAATGCATGAACATGATCAATTTTGATGATTTCATTTTTCATAAAATTCATGATTTTGACTATGATGAGGATGATGAGCATAATTTAGCTCAATAGGTCAATATTCTATCCAATATGTTCAATTATTTGTATATATTCTTAGACTAGGAGAATAATTATTTTTTAGAAATTCAAAAGAATAAGGCTCTACAAGCCATTGATACAATAAGGTTCACTACCTCCTTTTGTGATGAAGCCTGGGGTAAAATTGGCATCTTAATGGGAATATTAGAGTTAGAGTATATTACATCATTTGGGTCATGTAAATGTACCACCTTAGGTACATAGTTAGAGTAGGAGATTACTTTAGGGGGAAGTTAGCTAGTTACTTCAAGCAATGTAATAAATGCACAAGTGGCAATGTGCAAGTTGTAATGTGCAAGGTGTCCCCTTGTACAACTAGGTAGAGTGTTGGCCAAGGAATCTATCTTCCTATATAAAGGGCCTCATAGTGGTAGATCATATATCAAGTCCATATCAAGTCTATATCAAGTCAAGTGCATTGTAGTAGATAGTAGTAGTGCTCTTGTATGGAGCACAATGTAGCTCTTTAGCTCATATTAATGGAGTGACCATTTCCTCCATATTGCATTGTATTTTCATCATTTCTATTTATAGTATATTTTAGTCATATTGCAGACTCACTTGCTTTCATATTTATTGCATCTTATTAGGACCTATGTTAGATCTCTTCCACTACATATATCCTCAAAAGCTAATAGTGGTATCAGAGCCATGGTAAATCGAGATAGGAGGACCTACATCCATCATAGTTCCTCTTTGCACTTTTGTAAACCAGACTCACTAGTGTGCACCGCCACTTACAAAATTCATCACAAGAGAAGTCTAGTAGGTCAAGAGGAATAGGGAGAGTCACAAGTGAGGACTGAAATAAATCTCAGTTGCAGAAATTCTGAGATTATATTTGGCTAGAGTCTTTCCACAGAGTTGCAAAAAAACTCGTGAAGACTAGGACTCAACATTCAAGCCACTAGATTGACAAATCAACTAGTGAAGATTATTATCTCCAGAATTACAAATTCTTCAATTCTAGTTTCTAACAGCTTGTTGCAGGAAAAGGAGATTCAACAAAAGGTTGGGAAGCTTCCTACAAGAGAGTTAGGAAGAATATCTTCTTAGAATCATTCCAACACTTGCAACAACAAGGAAGAAGACTAAATATTTCAAAGACCTCGAGAAAGGTCCCATTACAAGAGCTGCAATCCTGCAAAGTGCAAAAGTGAAGAAAAGGCCACAATAGCCTTATAGCAGACTCAAGGAAGAAGAGACTCCAGAAGTTGAGTCAAAGAAGGAGATAGGATATTGGTGATCTCCATTCAAGATCAATACCTACAGAGTGCAAAAGTAAAAAATGCCATAGAAGCCTTGATCAAGAAGAAGGTTGTAGAAGCCTTAATTCTGAAGAAGACTTCAAAAAGAATTCCTAATTCAGAAGATAAATTCCTGATTTAGAAGAATACTCCAAAGAAGAGTTCTTGAAGAATACTTCAAAAAATAATTCTTGATTCAGAAGATAAATTCCTGATTCAGAAGAATACTCCAAAGAAGAGTTCCTGAAGAATACTTCAGAGAATATTTCTTGATTCAGAAGATAAATTCCTGATTCAGAAGAAAACTCCAGAAAGGAGTTCCTGAAGAAGACTCTAGAGAAGAGTCCAAGAAATAGGAGATTGGTGATCTCCTTTACTGATTAAATATTTCCTTCAAGAAGGAGCTGAAGAGATCAAGAGAAGATCTCATTGAAGAACTTCCATTCTTGGAAGAAAGAGAAGGACTAGGAGAGTCCTATACAAATCTAGAAGTAGTAGAATCATAGATCCAAGAAGAAGATCTCATCACCAACACTTCCAGAAGTAGAAGGTTGAAGAAAAGGTCTCAGTTGGAAGACCATAGAAGCTGCAAGATAGAAGACCTTGGAGAGGTCTCAAGAAAAAAAGAAGAAGGCTTGGAGAGCCTTGTTGCAGAGCTCGTAGAAGCATCATCAAAAAGGTTCCTAGGAGAACTCATTGGAGAAATCCACTACCAAGGAGAAAGCACTTGATAGTGAAGGACTTGGGACAATTGTCACCATCTAACAACAAGCCCAAGAGAAGAAGAATTTGGCAAGGAGTGCCAAATCCTAGAAGAAGAATCTAGTGAAGACCTCAAGAAATTTAAAATCTTGAGAAGAAGAAGATCCTATTTGAAGTCAGAATTCGACAAGAAGTTTGAAGGAAGATTCAGATAGAAGAAGCCTACCAAATCTAGGAGATTTGGAGATTACCTCTCATAGCAAGAAGGCATAGTTTAGAGAAAGGAGTTCTCTGAATCTACAATAGAAAATCAAAATATCATTGGAAGGATCAAGCCACCAAATCCAAGGCTCAAGATAGAAAGTTCAAGGCTACAGTTTGGTGAAGCAAGAAGCTGTTCTGGACAGCCAACAAGAAGTTGTGAATTCAACCATTACAAGGCAGCAACTTGGTGAATCAAAAACACCAAGATCTACATCTACTTCAGAAGCCATCAAAGAGGTAAGCAACTTGGGTGCAATTAGGTTCATTGATTAAACCTCAAATTGGATTATTATCAAACTTCATTAAGGCACCATATTTAGATTAAAAGTTGTAGAAGGATAGATTGCATTATAGTCTTCAAGTGCAAAAAGGGAAAAATTATTTTAAGGATTATTTGCACATTAAATAGGAGTTGGATATTTTTGAAAGAAATAAAATTATCATCTACCTATTTGCTATCTAGAAAGCAAGAAGACTATATCCTACAATATTGATTGTAGTGAAAAAATTGTAGAATATTCATTAAGGGTAAATTACAGATTACTCTTAAAAGTTGCAGAGATTATTAAGTGCATCTGAAATTATTTTGAGAGTTCATTTACAGGAGCAATAAGGTGAGATTATTGTTACCATTAAAAGTGCATTATTAATCCATTGGCACTATACTAGTTGATCTCTAACTAGTTACTCTCAAAAAGGGTTAGTTTGTGTTTGTTGATTGTTAAAGATCAAGGACACAAAAACCAACAGATTATCAAAGTGTCTAGAGACACTATTTGGTGCATAGAACCTACAACATTTCATGGCCCAAAGAAGCCATAAAAATCAGATCAGATTCCTCCAAGGAGTGGAGAAGAAAGCCACCATCAAAATCAGCAATAGAAGCTTCAAATCGAGACTTGGTGAGTCTCAGATTCAAAGTGCACTAAAAGCTATTTACAGGAAAAATAGTGCAGAAATTACCTCTACAAAAAAAGGCTTCTATCTTAGTGGTTATTAGCTTGGGTTTATTACCAAAGTAACCAAGCAAAGGAGAGAGTTGTCTAGCAAAAGAGACAATGTCAAATCAGCCATTGCCTACTTCAAAAGCTACCATAAAACCAGAGATTGTAAAAGAGGTGCAAAGAGGTATTATATTCTCAAAAGTATTTACATTATATTGCACTACTCTAATCTTCCCTACGTAGGAAGAAGGATAGGTTTTCGATGCCAAAAGGGCACACTCTTCACAAGGAGAAAAATAGTCCAAGGCAGCCATGTAAAAGCATTCTCCAAGCAAGGTAAAAGGGTCTTCCAAAAGGCTCATATCTTCTATGATTTGGATAGCCAAACCTACAAGCAAACAATACAAAGAAAGGAGAAGCATTATATTCAAGGGGAATATTATCTACAAAAGGGATTTTCATAATAGGTTGAAAAAGAAGGCACAAAATATTACACTAGACGTACGTCCAAGGAGCATCATTGGAGTATTTCAAACTCCACCATAGCATTGCTTGAAGCCTTCAAAATCATTGCTCAAATCGTTGCTCCAAGTTCCCAAGGCGTTGCTCACCATTCTAGCTGGAAACAACTCACTCCAAATGCCATCGAATGCATACAACAAAGGTGGAGTTGGCCATGTTGTATTGTTAATAAGGGTATTGCAAAGATACGTTGAAGAGGTATTACGTAGAAAGCTCATGCACAAAGATAAGGTGACACTTGTCACCTAGAAGGAAACCCTAATGTTTCCCACATGAGTGCCCATCCATTGCAAGCTTGACCAAGAAAATGTTACAGGGAAGAAGGTTGGTGTGAGCACTCATCCAAGATTGTAACGCTCATCCTTTACCTAGCAGAAATTTACAAGTGGTAATAAGCATCTTCTCATCCCTCAAGCGCTCAAAGATAACCATCGTGACACTTGTCACTCACTTCAAGATTCAACTCTTATTTGAGGTGCCAAAGACCAAGGAACAACAACATTCAAGGCTAAATTCGTAGCAACATTAAAAGCTAAGTTCATGGTAGACTTACGTAGTAGCACTAGAATACATAGTAGCAACCATATTTGAGGCATCCACTATCCAAGTATTATCATCAAAGGTATCAAGAAACCAGCCGCCATCCAAATTCAAGAGAAGCACTAAAGCCTACGCCCATACATTGGAGATAACGGTCAAAAGAGCACTAAAGAGTGTTGTCATCTACGTCTAAAAATCAGCACTAGATACGTAGAGGTTTGGGGTATTACAAAGGTAAGACTTTACCTTATTCCAATTTGCTTTCATTAATAGGGAGATATAAGGTATAATATAAGGTTGAAACATTAAGGGAAATCAACCATATTTGAAAGCAATATTAAAAAGGAAAATATATATTAAATAGCCTAATATTTGCAATCTAAAACATAGGAGAAATAAGGATTTCTACTTGGATAGATTAAACTTCTAATATTGCAAATATCATTGTTTTCTAATATTCCATATTAGGGAGTTATAAGGAATACTACACCAAAGTAGGTAATTGGAATTTAGAAACATTAAATATCAAATTATTAAAGGCTATAAAAGGAGGTTATATAAGGAATATCAAGAGTTGGAAACTAATTGATATACTTGTCTCAAACTTACATTAAAGGGACAAAAGAAATCCAACAAATAGAACCTCATCAAAATTAGAAAGTGCTTAAGTTCAATAGGAGAAATAAGGTGTAAAAGAAGTTGATTTTTGCTATTCACAAAACTTTACAAAATCAACCCAAAATTGAACTACTATTCTCAAAAGCACTTTATCTATCATTCAACATATCCAAAATTACTAGGGAGACATAAGGCATTCTACAAAACTTGATAATAATAGCATTCATTCAAAATTTATCAAGTACTCAATCCATTTGGGAATCATAAGGTGTCTACAAATCTTACAAGGATTTTATTAAATCACATCTCTTAACTAGGGAGTCATAAGGAAGCCTACAAAAACCTAAGCTCTAAAAGGTTTTATCAAATCAAGCTCATACACTCTAAAGTAAGGAGTTATAAGGTAGACTACTACAAAGGTTCTATCAAACCCATTCTTACAATCCTAAGGAATAGCGAGTAACACTATCTCAAATCTATCAAGAAGGAATATGGATGAAATAATAAGAAATGCCTTTATTAACAAAGAATTATTTCATGAAATGGAATTATATTCTCAGAACTTGATAGATACCCTTGAAGGATATGAGAATCTATCAGTTAGTGAAAAGGAGAGATTCTCCTTATTTCTTAAGGAAGCCAAAGAGGGTAAATTTGAAGCATTAATTGGTTATCTTCATGAAAACCTCTTCAAGGCATGGTGGAATTCACAAAAGATAGTTATATTCACATCCAAGGAATGTTTGATGATTTACCTATCATTAATTGTGTTTGTACTCACTCATCACATGAAGCAAGCTAGCAATACAAATCAATATTATTGTGATGATAGACTAACTCCTCATGAAGCAGAAATTCCACTAGTATCAATGCAGAATCGTAGGAGGAGGAAAAGGAAGAAAATATATGCTAAAAGAGATCTTAGCAAAGAAGACATGAATAGCAAAGAAATCATAAAGACTAAAGAACCCTCAGCTACAACTCTCCTTGCATCATATGAAGACACTAACTACTTGCTTGATCAGATTACAATAAGCAATGAAGGAGAATACAAGTTCTATTTTTGACTCCAAGAAGAAGAAGAAGAACCAACTCAAGGAAGCATACAATGCAATGAGAATTGAAAGAACCAGATCAAGTCAAAGAGCATCCAAGACAAAGAAGAAGATCCATATTGAAGATTGAAATCTTCAATACCCAAATAATGTAATACAAGGGGGTGTTAGAGTTAGAGTATATTACATCATTTGGGTCATGTAAATGTACCACCTTAGGTACATAGTTAGAGTAGGAGATTACTTTAGGGGGAATTTAGCTAGTTACTTCAAGCAATGTAATAAATGCACAAGTGGCAATGTGCAAGGTGTCCCCTTGTACAACTAGGTAGAGTGTTGGCCAAGGAATCTATCTTCCTATATAAAGGGCCTCATAGTGGTAGATTATATATCAAGTCATTATCAAGTGCATTGTAGTAGATAGTAGTAGTGCTCTTGTATGGAGCACAATGTAGCTCTTTAGCTCATATTAATGGAGTGACCATTTCCTCCATATTGCATTGTATTTTCATCATTTCTATTTATAGTATATTTTAGTCATATTGCAGACTCACTTGCTTTCATATTTATTGCATCTTATTAGGACCTGTGTTAGATCTCTTCCACTGCATATATCCTCAAAAGCTAACAGGGAACAAATCAGGTAGAATAGGAGAAACAAGACAAATAAAATTATGTTAATAAAGCCAATATTGAAGAAATAGAGGCTAAAAAGAAACCAAAAAAAGGTAAAAGGATGCCAAAAAATAAAGTAGAAGGCTCAAGGAAAAATATAACAAAGAAGAAATAAAAATTCAATGGTGTAGAAATGGCTAGCTGTAAGGATCAGAGGAAACCAGCTTGCTATCAGTAATAACTAAATTGGTTAAAACTCAAAATCCAAGGATTGAGAATTATCCAAGTGTAAAGGCTAGATATATTAATCCCAAGAAGTTATAACCCAATTTATTACACTACAAGTTACACCAACTAGAGGAGGCATCAAGTATTTGCATAGCCAAATTTTTGCCAAGGTATTCTAGCATCCTTGTCTTTATCATTTGTATTCCCTTTGTGTCTTCCCTTTCCACCTATTATTCTTCCCCATGGTTGTGCATGTCCCAAACATGCTCAAGAAGTATTCCTTATATTGATATATTTCTATTAGCTAGATCATAATCTATAAGTCTCTTTGTTACTACATTAGAATGAAGAGTTGTGGATTTTTGTTACATTCTTTGAATATAATTCCAAGATTGTATTGATTAAGTGAGATGTGGGTCATTTGAACCAGAATCCTCTTGTAAATTTTTTTTGTATAAATCTTGATTCCTCCTTTGAGCAATACCTTGTCCAATTGTGCATGTTTTTCACATTTGCATGTTGCATTATTTGAATGTGTGAATGGCATATTCTTTCACTAGTTTGTTTCAGTTATGTTTGTTACATTGTTTGAATAGATGCAATTGATCCACTTATTTATCTCTAATTAAATTTTATCAAACCCTTGCTATGAATGACAATATATAAGGCATCGGTCTACTATAAAGGATAAAATTTGATGGACATTGTAAATCTTGGTCAATTTTAATGAATAATCTTTCTTTTTATTATCTGGTTGAGTGTAAATGATAAAAAAATCACTTCATTTAGGGTTTCCTTACCTAACTCAATATTTTTAGAGGATTAAATTTGTTTTTCTTGAGTTGAAGAGGTGGATTTACCAGACTCCACAATATTGGTTAGAATCAAGAAAATTTAGTGGCATGACAATTACCAAGGGATGCTAAAACTTTTCCCTATAGGTCATTTCCATCAAACTTTGGAAAAGATAATTTGGACATCTTACAAGCAATAGTATTGGTAAGTAGATTGTGTGCTCTTCTTTATGAATTACCTACCTAAGAATCTAAGCCCTTGTTGCCCAACTAGCTATATGCATGATTTATGCCTTCTAGGCAACCCTCAATGTTGTTTAGTTTGTTTATGGATGGTTATGACTAATGTGAAAAATACTATGTTCCTTAATTTAATTTCTATAATTATGTAATCACTTGACTCATTTGAATATGTTATTCATTTGGTTTTTTAGGTCCTCCATGTGGGCTTCTTTGGTGGCTTCGACCATTTTTTGGTATCTTGGAAGTCCCACAAACACTTATGGATGATATATACCAAAACAATCAACTTGAGAAGGTGATCAAAATGGGGTATACCCTAAAAAAATGATTTTTGGTTTTAAAAAAAAACTTATAGGTTCTATATACCAAAATTATAAGCTCAAAAAGATGATCGCAATGGGCTATATCTTAAAATGGCATTTTAAAGCACCCTAGATTTTTTTTAGTCAAGTATTACCAATTAAGTGTTTTAACACACAAATAAGATTTTTTTTGCAATTTTAGTTTTTTGACAGTCACACAAGGTCTTTTTGTACTGATAAACTATCACCTCACAACTACCACTAACTGTTATGATATACTATTAGTTTTTATTGTTGCATTGTCAACCTACCTATAAGTTACTATAGTATCATTCTTTGATAGAAACCATTCTCTTAATATGCTCAATTTTAAGTTTGGTTGAGACAAGATTGGGAGGTAACCAAAATAATTATAGGGTCAATCTAAGTCAGGGTGTGTTTGGTTCTATGGGATCTCTAATAAAATCTTAGTCATGATTAGTATCTTGCTGAACATCTTAGAGCTCTAACTACGAAGGGTTCCACCATACCTATAGTTGCACTATCCATTTTTTATTTTACTATAAAAGTAACTTCTCGAGGCTAACTACTTATCAGTGAACCACAATGATAGCTTTTGTAGCTCAATACTCAATGTAAATAACCACATAATCATATATAATAAAGTTGTAGTAAAATAGAATTAATAAAGATAACTTAGAAAATAATATGAACTCAAAAATAACTCAAAAATACTCACAAAATAATCACTTGAAAATGCTCACAAAAATATTGAAAATATTATACAATAAAGGTCTACTAATGCATTTTATGTACAATGCATTTTCAATAATGATTACAATGTTTTATCGTAAATATATAATAGTATGTGACTCTTCATATGAATTAGTCTTGAACTTCACTCTTCTTTGAAACTCTTACCTTTCCTAATTTAAGGACACATGTGCACTCTTACATAATGGACACTTGTGCACATCCACACTCAGTACTCACAAAATTTGCACACTCAATTACATGACACTTGTGAATTTCCTAAACATTATTACATTATATGAAATATAAACTCATACTCTAATCTAAAACATGCACCTAATATAATATTGTACCAAGGTGGTACATAAGCATGTAACAAATAATTTAATATTATTTAACACACAAAACTCAAACAATCGATATCTTCCTACGATTGAAGGTTTCCTCTAATACTAAGGGAGTCTCCCTATATACCCAAGGTGTAACACCCCAAAAACAACTAGTTGAAATATGCCACTTTTTACTATATTATTTTGTTTTTAAAGAAATTAACAAAATCAACACCAATACATTCAACAACCACAAAGCTTATCTACTTTAAAACACACAAATATCAATATATAATAACACATCCATTCAAATAAACATAAGAATCAACCAACAAAGATACATTAAAAGCAAATATGGGAAATGATAAAAGGGATACATTAACACAAATAAAAAGAGAGACAATATCCATAACACAATTATATATCTTTGGGAAAACCCTTATGGGAAAATCTAGCCTCAAATGTGTTCCATATATTGCATAATTTTGGTCTGTTACAAATACAAGGATCCATAATCCCTTTCTCCCAAACATAAGCCAATACAATGTGTAGAACACACAGTTCATACAAATTTACCATGGATTGATCAATTAATCTACATAAAAATCTCTACGATTGTTTTATTGTACTTATACAATCAATACCAAATTCTATATAAGAATATTTCCTCCATTGATTTAACTAAATTCCACATGTTTTTAATTAAATTGAGTATCTAACTTTATTTACCAAACTAACTAAAGTCTCATACCTTTAGTTAATTTAATAATTCATCTTCCATTTACTAAACTAACTAAATTTCCATATCTTTAGTTAATCTAATAATCAACTTTCCATTTACTAAACTAACTAAAGTCCCATAACTTTAGTTAATCTAATAATACGCTTTCCATTTAATTTCCTTCCATTATAACTACACTAAATTTTTAGCATAATCATAACTTTCCTTTCATTACAATTATACTAGAATATTTAGTATAATCACAACTTTCCTTTCATTACAAATACACTAACATCTTACCATAATCATAAATTTCCTTATATTACAATTACACTAACATATTTATTATAATCATAACTTTTCATTCATTACAACTACACTCACATATTAAGCACAATCATAACTTTCCTTTCATTATAATTATATACTAAAATCTTTAGCATAATCATAAATTTTCTTTCATTACAACTACACTAACATATTTAGCATAATCATAACTTTTCTTTCATTACAACTACACTAACATCTTAGCATAATCATAACTTTCCTTTCATTACAACTACACTAACATCTTAGCATAATCATAACTTTCTTTTCATTACAACTACACTAACATATTTAGCATAATCATAACTTTCCTTTCATTACAACTACACTAACATCTTAGCATAATCATAACTTTCATTTCATTACAACTACACTAACATATTTAGCATAATCATAACTTTCATTTCATTACAACTACACTAACATATTTAGCATAATCATAACTTTCCTTTCATTAAAACTACACTAACATATTTAGCATAATCATAACTTTTTTTTCATTACAACTACACTAATCGTCTTTATCATAATCATAACTTTCCTTTCATTATAACTATGCTAACATATTATCATAATCATAATTTTCTTTTCATTACAACTACACTAATATCTTTATCATAATTATAACTTTCCTTTCATTACAACTACACTAATCATATTTAGCATAATAATAACTTTTCTTTCATTACAACTACACTAATCATCTTTAGAATAATCACAACTTTCCTTTCATTACAACTACACTAACATTTCTAGCATAATCATAACTTTTCTTTCATTTCAACTACACTAATAATCTTTAGCATAATCATAATTTTCCTTTCATTACAACTACACTAACATCTTATCATAATCATAACTTTCCTTTCATTACAACTACACTAACATATTTAGCATAATCATAAATTTCCTTCATTACAACTACAGTATTCGTATTTAGCATAATCATAACATTCCTTTCATTACAACTACACTAATATCTTTAGCATAATCATAACTTTCTTTTAATTACAACTACACTAACATCTTTAGCATAATTATAACTTTCCTTTCATTATAACTACACTAACATCTTTAGCATAATCATAACTTTCCTTTCATTACAACTACACTAACATCTTTAGCATAATCATAACTTTCCTTTCATTACAACTACGTTAATCATATTTAGCATAATCATAACTTTCTTTTCATTACAACTACACTAACATCTTTAGCATAATGATAACTTTCCGTTCATTACAACTAAACTAACATTTAGCATAATCATAAATTTCCTTTCATTACAACTACGCTAATCATCTTTAGCATAATCATAGCTTTCCTTTCATTACAACTACCCTACATCTTTAGCATAATCATAACTTTACTTTCATTACAGCTACACTAACATCTTAGCATAATCATAACTTTTCTTTCATTACAACTACATTAATCATCTTAAGCATAATTATAATTTCCCTTCCATTACAACTACACTAACATCTTAGCATAATCATAACTTTCCTTTCATTACAACTACACTAACATATTTAACATAATCATAACTTTCCTTTCATTACAACTACACTAACATATTTAGCATAATCATAACTTTCCTTTCATTACAACTACACTACTATATTTAGCATAATCATAATATTCCTTTCATTACAACTACGCTGATCATATTTAGCATAATCATAACTTTCCTTTCATTACAACTACACTACTATATTTAGCATAATCATAATATTCCTTTCATTACAACTACGCTGATCATATTTAGCATAATCATAAATTTCCTTTCATTACAACTACACTAAAATTTTTAGCATAATCATATCTTTTCTTTCATTACTACTACACTAACATCTTAGCATAATTGTAACTTTCCTTTCATTACAACTACACTACTATATTTAGCATAATCATAACTTTCCTTTCATTACAAGTACACTAACATCTTTAGCATAATCATAACTTTCCTTTCATTACAATTGTATTAATCATATTTAGCACAATCATAACATTCCTTTCATTACAACTACACTAACAAATTTAACATAATCATAACTTTCCTATCATTACAACTACACTAATCATATTTAGCATAATCATAACTTTCCTTCTATTACAACTACATAATCGAAGCCCTTCACCTCAATTGATATTTTTTGTATGTTTTAACAAAATTCACCTCAATTTCAATGATTAATTAGCAATGAGCTGAGGTTTAGCGGGTGCGACGGGAGTGAGGGTTTGAATTTTCTAGGTAGGAATCTCAACTAAGGTAGCAGAGGTAGAGCAGGTATGGAAGGGGTAGGTGCAAACCTCGAGCATTGATCAAGTGAGGATCTAGGGGAAGGCGGTCAGGCTATGGTAGATTTGGAGGTGGGCATCATGCGGGGGCCAGACCCTTCTCAGAAATACCCCGACAAAAAATATACGAAGGACAATGCAGGGCCCAAGAAGCGGTTGTCTTTTGCTGAGACTCTTAGAGGAAAAATAAAGCAGGTTCTCTCTCTTCCGTCCCTAGTTCTAGTAAATAATAAAATTTTGGCCCCGGCAAGTTCCATGAGCCTTTTCTTTCAATGGAAGAATTCTCCTTGGTAGGCAAGTTTTTGGGAGGTAGGTCGAACATGGAGACTATCAGGGCTTGGGCGACAAGTAAATGGTGACTAGTAGGCAACTTGGAGTTGGTAGCTCTAACTTGAGGGTTCTTTATTATTCATTTTAACAATATGGAGGATGCTAACCACATTTTAACAGGAGTTCCTTAGTTTTTGGACAAAAGGAGCCTTTTTCTCAGATGATGGGGTGAAGATTTTGACCCTGAAAAGAAAAATATCAACATTGCCCCTATTTGGGTTCATCTCTTGAGTCTACCTGCCCAATTATTCAATGAATATTGGTTGTAGGGCATAGCCAAAACTATAGGTGACCTGATCTCCATTGACCATACGACCTTTGGCCATGATAAGGATGACTCATGCATGAATCTACGTAAATGCTAATTTGGATAATGAATTACCAAGGTTTGTGGCTAGAGTATGAATAATACTATCAAAAATAGTTGGTATAATACAAGAATAGACTATAATTCTATGTAGAATGTAAAAATCAAGGACATCTATGAAATAAGTGCCCTAACCTAGCAATGAATAGAGAAAATAAAAAGTAGGGAATGCTAGACAGAGAAAATTTGAGGAGTTTTCCTAGCAGAGGTGATTTCAATCAGGAAAACTATGTCTACCAAAAAATAAAAGAGAGGGTGCAGGGTCCCAACAAGACAAAGGAAAACAACAGGTTGTTGGCAACCAAAATACTCAGGTAAGTTCCAATCCTCTAGTTTCAAATAAATTTTCAATTCTATCCAATATAGGAGTAGGAGGAATATCGAAAGATATGGAAGCCTAGAACCTTTAGGCTAACCTTTATGACTCTCTAGAATACCCATACAAGTCAAGATCCTCAAACCTTAATGCTAAAATTACTGTAAGCCCCATGGGTATCACAAAGCTAAACCATAATGCCCGATCTCTAGAATCCCCATCCAATTCAGGATCCTTAAACCCCAATGTTGAAAATACTTCAAGCCCAATGGGAATCCCAAAGCCAAACCCTAATGTTGAAGAACTTAGGAAGAAATTTGAGGCATTGGAAAATAAAAAATCTCCTCCCTAACATCATCACTAGGATCTAGGTGAATCCTACTAAGGGGCCATCCCGCATACCAAGGGAATACAGTAAAAAAGGAGAATATTTAGATGTAGGGGTGGATATATGTGCAACTATTCAGACTGAGGAATATGACAGTCTGGTTCTACAATAAATTACCTCCCCTAGTTTAGTCCTAAAAAAACCAGGAGCACTGTGAAGTCTCTTATAGATTTTTGCAGTGAAAAAATAAGAGGGATAATATCAAATGCTGAGCATCAAAAAATTAAAACTGATAATGACATTCCCAATGGAAAATAGAGAACCTTGTTTCAACAGGTTATTCCAAGTTCTGAAGACAAAAAATTAGGAAAACCCCCTTAAGGGAGGGGGAGAGGAAGAAATCCCAAACAATCTAAATGAAGTTCCTCTCATGGAATATAAGAGGCCTTAATGGCATGCCCAAACACAGGAAAGTCAGTGCAATAAGAAATCAAGTGAATCCAACTATTATCATGTTGCAAGAAACAAAAACTGATGAGATTTAGTCAAAAAAAGTAGCAAAAAAAATTGGAATCAAGGGGAGATGGTTTGCAAATCATCCAAAGGAGCGTATGGAGGCCTTATGATTTTTTGGGATCCTCGGATAGTAGAAAACACCATTATTCAGAAATATGATAGGGTTATTAGTGTTTTATTTAAGGAAATAAATAGCAACAGGTCATGGATCCTTTCAAATATTTATGCCCGAACTTCAATTCGAGGGAGAGCTCTACTATGGGAGTACTTAGGCAATCTGAGTGAAATATTCCATAATGTCCCTTGGATTCTGGTTGAGGATTTTAACACTCCTCTTTACCCTTCAGACAAAATGGGTGGAAATGGACCACCTATCAGGAGAATGGATGAGTTCAATGACTTTGTGAACTCTAACATGTTGATGGATGTAAAACTTAGAGGAGCGAATTATACCTGGAGCAATCAAAGGATAGGGTGTCATCTCATTCAAGAAAGGCTTGACAAGTTTTTTCTATCAAAGGAGACTACAACTTTGTTTGGTGATTCTACCCTGCAAGCCCTTCCTAAAATTACCTCTAATCATAATCCCATTTTTTTTGGGATCCCTAACTCTTTGTCCTTCAAGAAACCTTTCATATTTTAATCTATGGATCAAACATTCTAGTTTCAGAGATAACATAATTCAGTGGTGGCAGCAACCTGTCAAGGGTAGTGTAGCTTTTAAACTTGCTAGAAAATTAAAGTTTGTTAAGGAAAATCTTCGAACTTGGAACAAAGAGGTCTTTGGGAACCTCTTTGAAAATTAAAAAATAGGTTGTTGAAAGTTTGAAGATAATTGATCAAAGAATTCAAATGGTGATCCTGATGAAACTACTAGGTAGGAGGAACGAACAAAAGTCGCAAAATTTCATAACATTTTGGCCTGTGAGGAAATCCATTGGAGGCAAAAATCAAGGGCTCTTTGGTTGAAAAATGGAGATTCAAATTCCAAGTTTTTTCATGTCATTACTCTTAGAAACATAAGCAATAGCAAGATAAAAAATTTAAAAAAATTAGATGGTTCTATTACTCAGGACTTAATAGAAATAAAAAAGGAGGCAATAACTTATTTCAATTCTATCCTTATTCAGGAATCATAGTGTAATGAGGATGCCAAATATATTCTCTTGCAATCCATTCATAGCATAATAAATGAGGATATAAACTTTAAGCTTCTAGCTCCCTTTTATGATGAGGAAATTAAGGAAGCCTTATTTAGCATGGAGCCAGACAAAGCCCTGGGACACGATGACTTTCCCACTTATTTCTATCAATATTTTTGGGACATCATAAGTGAGGATGTAATTTTTACTGTCATATAATTCCAAGCAAGCAATCATATCCCAAAAGGTATCAACTCTACTTTTATTTCTCTAATTCCTAAGAAGCAAACCCCTGAATCTATGGATGACTTCAGGCCAATCAATCTGTGCAATGTTTCTTACAAGATCCTAACTAAATCCATTGCAAATAGAATGAGAGATATTCTACCCCACATCATAGATCCATGCTAGGGAAGCTCTGTCCAGGGCAGGTCAATCTTGGATGGAGTTATCATAGTTCATGAAGCTCTACACTCTGCTCATAAGACTAACAGGTCTATTTTTACCCTCAAGCTTGATATGAACAAAGCATTTGATAGGCTAAATTGGGACTTTATGATTGCTATCCTCCTTAAGTTTGGTTTCCACAACCAATGGGTTAATTTGATAAAAGAATGCATTTCTAAAGCATGGTTCTCAATTATGTTTAATGGAACAATGGTTGGTTACTTTCAAATTCGTAGAGGAATTCGGCAGGGGGACCCTATCAGCCCCATGTTATTCATCATTATGGCAGAAGCTTTAGGAAGAACTATAAAAAATGCTTGTAGTTTAAGGATAATATCAAGAATCAAGGCAACATATCTCACTAGGGATTTTTCTCACCAACATTTCATCGATGATACCCTTCTATTGACTAAGGCATCGATGGTTGAGGCCAAAAGAATTAAATACATCTCGTAATTCTATGAGGACGTTGTTGGTCAAAAAGTTAATTTCAGTAAAAGTAGGTTATATTTATTGAACACACCCATTCAAAGGTAAGGAAGGATTGCAAAAATTTTATGGTGTGATATAGCAAACTTCCCGACTTCATATCTTGGTCTCCCTCTTTTCATTGGTTCTCCGAGAGAGTCAATATGGGACAAGGTTATTGAAAGAATTAGAAAAAAACTTGTTGGATGGAAAGGTCATCTTCTATCTCAAGCAAGAAAGTTGACCCTCACTAAGGCCTCTCTTCAAAGCATTCCAATCTATTTCCTCTTCGTTTTCAAAGCCCCTATGAAGGTTTTCCAAAAAATTGAGAAACTCCAAAAAGAATTTTTATGGACTAGATCAGAGGAGAAAAAAAGGATACACCTTGTAGGATGGACCAAAGTGTGCAGATGCAAGGAAAATGGGGGCTTAGGTCTAAAGAGAATTTCTTATATGAATTTAGCTTTACTAGCTAAGCAGACGTGGCGCCTCATTTCTGGTGAAGAAAATGAATGGACAACTATCATCAAACAAAAGTATCTTCAAAAAATGGAATTTCTAAGTGACTCTGTTCCAATCAGAGGTTCTAATTTTTGGAAAGTAATTCTCAATTATAATGCAAACATCAAAAAAGGTTTAATATGGGTTTTAGGCAATGGTGAGAGGATAAATTTTTGGAATGACAGGTGGGCTAAGGATGAACCACTGATGCAATATCCTAACTTAGCTCGAATTAGAGATATCACAAAAGAACTCATTGGTAGAAAAGTCTTCGATTATATGGTTGAGGACAGAGGCAAAATGAAGTGGAAACAAATAAAGATTCAAGGATTTCAAGCGAAATCAAATGATATTTGTAACATTCTCAAGCAAAATTTTATCCCCATGAGACCCAAGGAAGATCAAGTGACCTGAGCTCCTACGAAAAATGGGCAGTTCACTATTAAATCAACTTACAAGCTTCTGCTTGATGACGATAATTTTATCCTCCAAAAGGTCTTAGTTTGGATAAAAATATGAATTCTAAAAATTGTAGTCTTTTCATGGTTGGTTATCCAAGGAAGAATTCTAACCATTTATAATATGATGCATAAAGGTATTTGTATCACTAATAATTTGTATCTGTGTAGGGCT
The DNA here is from genome assembly GCA_028583015.1 of Wollemia nobilis. Lineage (NCBI taxonomy): Eukaryota > Viridiplantae > Streptophyta > Pinopsida > Araucariales > Araucariaceae > Wollemia > Wollemia nobilis. Next base: position 817,462 of record JAQPPZ010001119.1, on the reverse strand, counting down.
TATTAGGAGACCATTTATCACATTTTCCTTAAGTGCCCTTTTTCCTTGACTATCCTAAGTGGGGTTTTTTAGGCCTTCAACATTTCATGGGTTAAACTAGCCATCGTACTTGATTTGTTCATCCAGTGGCCTTACCCGTTTTCAAGCCAAAGACTTAGATATATGTGGAAAATTTGTCTCAATCACTATCTTTGGCAGGTGTGGTTAGAAAGGAACCATAGAGTCTTTAATGAGTCTATTCATGATCATCAAACTATCATTACCAGGATCCTATCCTTTACCAACAAGAATGTGAACCTTATTCCTTTTGATAGTCGTAAACCTCATCTACAAGAGACCACGATTGCTCAATATTTAAGCTTAACCTTGTTAGATGATTTTGTGCCTAGGGTAGTCAACCCTAGAGCCAATGTTAAGTGGTCCCCACCTCCTACGGGTTGGTTTAAGCTTAATTTTGATGGAGTGGCTAAGGACAATTCTAGCAGAGTAGGCACTGGTGGCATTGTTCAAGATCATAATGGGAGTATGATGCTTGTATTTTCTAAATATTTGAGAACAAGGATGAACAATGAAGCTGAAGCTAGAGCTATATGGAGAGGCCTTAAAATGACTCAAGACTTAGAAGGAAATTTTATCATAGAAGGAGACTCTATGCATGTTATAAATTTGCTCAATAATTGGAAAACACCTCATTGGAGGATTAAAACAATTTTTGAAGAGGTTAGGATCCTTTTCCAAGGAAGACAGGACAAAAAAGCCCAACATGTCTTTCGAGAATCTAACAAAATTGTTGATAAGCTGGAAAATTTGGGTTTTGATGGTGATGGACTTTTAAAATGGGAACACGGTGTCTCGAGTGAAGTAGAGGAGCTTATTCAACAAGAATACAAATAATGATAGTCAAATTTACCAGCAGGGAAGGCACTGTAAGTTTGAAGGCTAGGAGTATTCCTGCATCTTTTTTGAAATGGACACAATAAAAATTATCCGAGCTATTAGTCTTCGTGGATGCTGCTTGGAAATACCACAAAGACTAATGGGGATAGTCACATGTCATATGGCTCCTAGTCATCTTAGTAATTTGAGGTTGGTTGATAATCACAGAGCAGGAAAGAAACAACAATATAAGACTTCAAACAAAAGCCACATGGACCACCAGATAGCCACCGCCATAAATCTATCCAACAGGTTCACTTATCCAAGGCTGATTGGCCAAGACGGGATGTGGTCCCAAAGCATGTCATATACGAAAGAAATCAATTACCAAATAATAATTAAGAGTAACTGTCAATACAGATCTTGTGGGAGTTTTTTCAGTACTCTGCTATGTGTGTCTGCAACTTTTTGTTTCTCCACTATTTCAAGGAAGGGATCCGTGTTTGTTTCTTTTTTTTTAATTATGATGCAGGTGTGTTTTCTCGAGGTATACCCAAAATTTTGTATGGGAAGTTTCTTTTTGATAATAGACTATGTGTTTTACCGGATATAATGGCTTTGGCGGCATGTAGATTTTACATATATAGGATCCTTAGTAAGGACATGTTCATCAACAGCCTTGGGTTTATTTTTGTAAAAGGTTTTGGGTCAACTTGTAAAACCCGGTATTAATGCTATAGTATCTTATCTACCAAAAAAAAAAGCATCTTAACATAATCATAACTTTTCTTTCATTACAACTACACTAACATCTTTAGCATAATCATAACTTTCCTTTCATTACAACTACACTACCATCTTAGCATAATCATAACTTTCCTTTCATTACAACTACGTTAATCATATTTAGCATAATAATAACTTCCCTTTCACTACAACTACACTATCATCTTAGCAGATCATAACGTTCCTTTTAAATACAATCTATGTTAAACAACTATAACATAATCATATTATTCTTTTAAATACAATCTATGTTAAACAACTATAACATAATTATATTCTTCTTTCAAATACAATCTATGCTAATCAACTATAGCATAATCATATTTCCTTTTAAATACAATCTATGCTAATCAACTATAACATAATCATATTTTCTTTTAAATACAATTTATGCTAATTGACTATAGCATAATCATATTCCATTTTAAATACAATCTATGTTAAACTACCATAACATAATAATATTCTTCTTTTAAATACAATCTATGTTAAAAAACTATAACATAATCATATTCTTCTTTTAAATACAATCTATGCTAATCAACTATAGCATAATCATATTCCCTTTTAAATATAATCTATGCTAATCAACTATAACATAATCATATTTTCTTTTAAATACAATCTATGCTAATCAACTATAACATAATCATATTCTTCTTTTAAATACAATCTATGCTAATCAACTATAGCATAATCATAATATACATGTTATTTGCATTTATAACATATCAAATACTTATGTTATATTCATTTATAATAAAACCACAATATACATGTTATTTTCATTTATAAGATATCAAATACTTTATTTTCATTTATAACATAACCACAATATACATATTTTTTCATTTATGACATATCAAATACGTATGTTACTTTTATTTATACCATAACCACAATATACATGGTAGTTTCATTTATAACATAATCAAAATATATATTATAACATTTATAACCAATGTTTCTATGTTATTTTGAATAACTAAATACTACCCAAAAAGAGTTTAGCGATTTACCTAGAAACCAGTGGTAACTGACAAGCCCAAATGGTAGTGATAAGTCTAAGTTGTCCATCGACCAACACTAGATAACCCACATGGCCATACCATGTGGCACTTATAGTGACCCCACTCTGTGAGGCCTTGGCCATCGAACAGTGGTTACTTACCACTAGGGAGCCATGCTTCTTTTAAGGCGTTGAGTGCCTACCTCATCCCGTATGTGGGATTGAAATTAGAGAGGACAAATTTGACCTCCTTGCTCACACCTTAGCACAGCGGTGCTGCACCCTAGCAACATCTCTTCTTGGTAGTAGGATAAGATCATCCCCATCCCTAAGTTTGAACCTTAAGGATGGGTTTAATACTAGGTGGTGCTACCAAAATTTCCTACCCAACGTAGACAATGAACATCACGACTAACATCAAGCTGAGTGTAGAGAGGGAGATGGAAATTACAAATCACCTTCGATTCGACTCCAAGCATACCACCCAATTTCTAATATAGGAATAGGGTAAGGTTTGATTTTTCTAATCTCGTCCAAATCATTGGTCTTACCAATATTATAATAAGTTTGATCCTTAAAATTATTAAAACCACTTTTAACATTAAAACCCCTCGTTTGGCAAAAAGAGCTTCTCAAATAGCCACCCTTTTTTATACATATTACCATAGTGGAAAGAGAATGTGAATTAAACAAGTCTTTACCTACCAGGGGGATCTTGAGTCAAAGTCTGGACAGGTCCCAAATCTCTAGAAGCAAGTTTCTCCTTTAAGTACTTAGAGGTCAAACACCATTTTAGCACTAATTAAAAACCAAGATCAATTAAAATGAAGCTTAAACACAAGGATTTTTCCTTTTAGCCTAAGATTCATTTGGTTTCCAAATTTTAACATGGTCAAAATAGTGTTTAGACCAATGATTTTAGGGGTCTAAAACCTTAGGTCTCTTCTCCTGAATAGTAGACTAACGTTAATCCAAATGAAAGCAATTTAGAACCTAAATCAGGAGAATAAATGAGTTCTTTAGAGTTAATCTAATATTTTCATATGCAAATGGAGGTTAAGAATTCTGACCTTAACCACTGGAAGAGGTCGATCTTTAATATTTCCTCCTTATTTTATATTACTTCTAGCAAAACCTTCCTTACTCCATTCTCATATGTGACCTCCATCCCTCCTCCTCTTAACCAAGGTTGCTCTCCCCCCTCTCATTGAAGGCTCCTTTTTATCCTTTTACTAGTTGGATAAGTCCCTCATCAATGCCCATCTACCTGCTTGTAAGGCTCGCCTCCTCTTGTCAAGAGAGCCATCTCCTTCTGTCAGAAGCTCCTTGCTTCTTTAATCTATACCTATCCGCTTATCCCATCATAGTTTTAAGATGACATAGAGACTATATATATTTAATAATATTTAAATAGTCCTTTATAAAAAAAATCTCTTTTTATAAATGTCTCTTTAATAAAATGAATATAACATATTTACTATACATATTCCTTTATTCATAGAGCATATGGTATGCTCCTATTTTATTTATAATAATATTTATTATAAAACCATTTTATTTATAATAACTTATCATTATAACCTTTTATAATAATATTTGTAATATAACTTTATTTATAATAAATGTTTATTATAAATATTAATATTATTATAAATAACCTTTTATAATAATAATATTTTATTATAATATCATTTTATTTATAATAACTCTTTATTATAAATAACTTATTATTATTATAAATAACCTTTTATAATAATAATAAAGCACAACTTATCTTCCAACAATACACAGTTCTCTATGTCAAGAAGCCTACTAGGGAAGGTCATGACATCCTATCCCCTAGGGCTAAACACCATCTTGGGTATTTCCTACAAAATTATTATTGTTGCACCAAGATAGAAGATCAAAGATACTATCCAAATTTCCTTCTATTGAGTTTAAACAAGATTTCATCATCTCTTGTAAATTACATTCACTCTATATGATATGCAATCCCATTTATTGAGCAATAGAAGGAACAACATCCCTTTCCTAATCTATCCAAAATGAGATTTTACTCTAAATTTCCCACTCCTTTGTACCTACAAGGCAAGAGAAACGAGGAAGCATGGTAATTTATACATGACACACCATCTAAAATTATCAATTTTAGGTAAAAATATCCCATCCTTAAGGCATAGGATTCCATTATCCATGTTGGAACCTTACACTCTATAAGATTTCCTTTATTTTTGTCTTGAAATTTATCATGACTCTCACCTAGATATCGAATTTCCTTGAATTGATCCATTAAATACAAGGGATTTTAAGTCATAATGTTTTGTGCTTTCTTTAAGGTTTGAATCTAAACACCATTTTCTTGCTTCATAGCCTCAAAGTTTGCTCTCTAAGTGCATTCTTTATGCATTCAAGTGTTTATTAAACTCAAAATTTGGTTCATTCTTTAACCAACTCAAGGAGAGGACCCATAATACTCTATAGAGTATATTTCCTACCTACTCTTCAAAAAACCAAGTTCATATGTGAAGGATAGAACTCTACATCTATTCTTAAGTACGATTAACTTAACCAAAATTAGTCACTTCACCTATGATGAGCTAACTTTAAGATATCTTTATCACCCTCAATTATGAGATAGCTAAAGTTATCCATCCCACATTTACTATGAGTTGACTCTATGCATCTATCTCATATTCATGATGAAACAACTAAAGCCACCTACCTCATTTTTACTATGAGTTGACTCTATCCATCTATCTCAAATAATATAGCTAAAGTCATCTATCTCTTTTGCTATGATTTGACGCTATCCATTATCTCAACTAAGATAGATAAATTCATATATCTCTTTTGCTATGAGCTAAATCTATCTATCTATCTCAATTGAGATAGCTAAAGTCATCTATCTATTTTGCTATGAGTTGACTCTATCCATCTATCTCAAATTATCTTAGTTCATTTACAAATGTCTATGGTTATACTTGCTTTACGCAAGATAATATACCAAAATAAAGTTTTTTTTCATAGGACCACTCCATAATCAATCCTTATCTTATCGAAGGAAGCTCTCAACCTATCATACCTAGATCCTTATCTAGGAAATATTATATTCCCATAACTGTGTGCTTTGACTTTAAGCAATTGGTAGTTCAAGGTCCTCCCGACTTCAGCTTAACTAAGCAAGAGCATGTTTAGGAAGACTCCTAACCCTTAGTGTATTCTAAGGAAACCTCCAGTCCATTATTTCCTAGAGTTCCTTTCATGAAAGAGTCTCGTCCTATGCCTTACTTCTCTGATACCATATGTAACACCCCAAAGACCAATTAGTTGAAGGATGCCACTTTTTACTATATATATATTTTAATAAATTAATGAAATCAACACCAATAAATTCAAAAACCACAAAGCTTATCTACTTTAGAACACACAAAGATCAATATCTAATAAAATATCCATTCAAATAAACATAAGAATCAACCAACAAAGATACATTAAAAGCAAATATGGGAAATTATAAAAGGGATATATTAACACAAATAAAAAGAGAAAATATCCATAATACAATTATATATCCTAGGGAAAACCCTTATGGGAAAACCCAACTTCAAATATGTTTCATATATTGCATAAGTTTGGTATTTACAAATACAAGGATCCATAATTCTATTCTCTTAAATGTAAGCCAATACAATGTGTAGAACACATAGTTCATACCACTTTATCGTGGACTACTCAATTAATCCACATAACAATATCCATGATTGCTTTATTGTACTTATACAATCAGTACCAGATTCTATATAAGAATATTTCCATCCATCGATTTAACTAAATTCCACACTTTTTTAATTAAATCGAGGATCTAAATTTATTTACCAAACTAACTAAAGTCTCATACCTTTAGTTAATCTAATAATCCATATTCCATTTACTAAACTAACTAAAGTCTCATACCTTTAGTTAATCTAATAATAAACTTTCCATTTACTAAACTAACTAAAGTCCCATACCTTTAGTTAATCTAATAATCCACTTTCCATTTACTTTCCTTCCATTATAACTACACTAACATCTTAGCATAATCATAACTTTCCTTTCATTACAATTATACTAAAATCTTTAGCATAATTATAACCTTCCTTTCATTACAACTACACTAACATCATAACATAATCATAACTTTTCTTACATTACAACTACACTAACATATTTAGCATAATCATAACTTTTCATTCATTACAACTACAATCACATATTAAGCATAATCATAACTTTCCTTTCATTATAATTATACTAAAATATTTAGCATAATCATAACTTTCCTTTCATTACAACTACACTAACATCTTTAGCATAATCATAACTTTCCTTTCATTACAACAACACTAACATCTTAGCATAATCATAACCTTTCTTTAATTATAACTACACTAACATATTTAGCATAACCATAACAATATTTTCATTACAACTACACTAACATATTAGCATAATCATAACTTTCCTTTCATTACAACTACACTAACATATTTAGAATAATCATAACTTTCCTTTCATTACAACTACACTAACATCTTTAGCATAATCATAACTTTCCTTTCATTACAACTACACTAATCATATTTAGAATAATCATAACTTTCCTTTCATTACAACTACACTAATCATCTTTAGCATAATCATAACTTTCCTTTCATTACAACTATATTAACATATTTAGTATAACCATAACTTTCCTTTCATTACAACTACAATAATCATCTTTAGCATAATCATAATTTTCCTTTCCTTACAACTACAATAATCATCTTTAGCATAATCATAACATTCCTTTCATTACAACTACACTAATATATTTAGCATAATCATAACTTTCATTTAATTATAACTACATTAACATATTAGCATAATCATAACTTTCCTTTCATTACAACTACACTAACATCTTTAGCATAATCATAACTTTCCTTTCATTACAACTACACTAACATCTTTAGCATAATCATAAGTTTTCTTTCATTACAACTACACTATTCATCTTTAGCATAATCATAACTTTCCTTTTATTACAACTACCCTAACATATCTAGCATACTCATAAATTTCCTTTCATTACAACTACACTAATCATATTTAGCATAATCATAACTTTCCTTTCATTAAAACTATACTTATCATCTTTAGCATAATCATAACTTTCCTTTCATTACAACTACACTAACATCTTTAGCATAATCATAACTTTCCTTTCATTACAACTATGCTAATCATCTTTAGCATAATCATAACTTTTCTTTTGTTACAACTAACACTAACATCTCTAGCATAATCATAACTTTCCTTTCATTACAACTACACTAACATCTTAACATAATCATAAATTTCCTGTAGCACCCTAAAATTGGCACAGTGAAACCTTAATAATTACAATTACTCTAGTAAATAATTCAAATTCAAATTTTAACCTCCCAAACCGCTCCCAAACCGTCGCTTAATCCGTTTCCTCCTTTCCCGTGCCATTTTTAGAGTTTGTTTTGACCGTTTGACGATATCATCGCCGATCAGACGATATCGCCTCAGATCGGACGATTTCGTCTGGGCTAGGACGTCCAGACGATCTTGTCCCAAAACTAATTTTTCATAATTAGCTTCTGTTCCAACGGCGTCTCTAATCCGGGCAGAAGCGTGTCTGCGTCGTTAGAGACCCTCCCCGTTGGAGATCTCCCAAATAGGGATGATCTCCAACCTCCTAACCTCCCTCCTAAGCCTATTTAATCCTAAGCCCTCCCCTTAGCACCCCCTGGCTGATAATTCCTGTAAATTGACTTCACACGCATTAAGACATCCTAAATTGCTATTTGCATTAGTTCTATCCAAATTTTGTTGCAGGTACCTTAGTATTTTTTAGTCGGAGCAAGCTTACATCGTCGTAGACGATCCTGTTCAGATCGGAGGCGATCTGTCGAATCAGAGACGATTTCGTACCAATCCGAGACGATTTTGACTGCAATCATCATTGGGGGCAATCAGTGCCCAGAGTTTGCATTTTCCTCTTTTCAATCTGTTGTTTTATTCTGCAATTAGCTAGTTTATTTATTATTTTATGCTATCTTGCATTTTGGAGTTCACCCATCTAGATCAAATGCATAATTAAGTTATAATTGTCATTAAATCGGTATAATGCATTCATGTTTCTGTTTATAATTTTTAGTTTGATATTGTTATTGTCATTTTACATTGTTTCCCTATGTTAGCATTGTTGTATTTTCTGTGTTTTGCACCTATTTCTCTGTTTGCAGGTCTCTGACGAATTCGTCTGATGAATTCGTCAGATCTCAGATGATCTTGTCTGATAGCAGACGATCCTGTCAAATCAGAGGCGATCCTGACTGCTTCAAGAATCAGAATCTTCATCAGACATCCGGATCAGGTATGACTTTTTAATCTTGCTTAATTTCTCTATTTTTTGTCCTAATTTTGTTCTCTGTATTCATTTAATCTGCATTTCATATAGAATAGCTTAGATGCATTTTGGCCAAACCTAGGACTTGGATGTTTAAGGATAAAACTGAACACATAAAACACATTCCCAACCTAGGCGTGGAAGCGCCATTAAATGTTTCTTGGTGAACCCACCATCCGTCAAAAAATCACCATAATACACCTCCCTCGAGAGGCGGGACCTTCGCAAGGCCTCTTGGTCCGAGGTACCATGCCATCCTTTTCACATCCCCCTTCGGGCACGGATCCTATAGCTTTGAAGGTAAGGGTGTGAAAAATTTGGAGCGATACATTTTGGTGAACCCGACGTGAATGCATTTTAAACCTTTTGAAAACAAAACAAAAAAATAAAACAACCAAAACATAGATGCATTTCAAATCATTTAAAATTAATAAGTTGCATATCATGTTTAGATGGTAGCTCCTAAGAAAATATTAGCGAGTTACTATAAATGTTGAAAACCAATTGGCAGCCATAGAAATCAATTATGTGCTTAGTGTGCCTGAAACCAGATAGAAATCAACTTTTGTGGGATGAACTTGATAGAAGACTTAGTGTCATTTCATCTAGGTCAACAAAACTTAAACAAATCAAGAGGCTTGTCCTAGATAGAATCTTGGATCCTCATCAACTCGTCTTTTATCATGAACTTCAGAGAGCCTGCCATAGATGGTTAGCTTATAGGAGAGCTCTTGTGTCTTCAGAATTGTTCACCTTCGAGGAATACCTCGAGAACGCAGCCATTATACACCAGTTCCTAGGTCGTGTAGAAGACCAAGAGGTTGTTCTTATGGATAGGGAAATATGGAATAGAGTTCCTCGAGCTGTGTTATATCGAGAGTATTGCCACGAGCTTTACTTCTATCAACCGGCATCTGAGACGAGATAATATCACTATAGCTCTTTTCATTAAATTTTTGAAAGAAAATTTTCAATTTGAAGAAGAACACTTCATGACTCCTGAAGAACTCGAGCCCATTAATGATATTTATAAATTGTTTATAGAAAACTAGATCATTACTTTCGGTATTATTTCTTGCATTTATTGTGTTGTTTGTTATCTTTACAATATTATTACAAAAACAAAGAAAAACTAAAAAAAAACATAACAAAAACCAAAACATTTCATTTTAAATATTGTAGTAGGTATATAATTAATATATACCTCTTAAGCTTGTTGCATATATATATATATATATATATATATTTTTTATATATATATATATATTTCTGAAATCTAAATTAAGCACAATGCCTAAACTTAGGAATGGTAAACAAACTGAAGGAGAAGAAGAAGATTGGTTAGAAGATAAAACTAGAGACCCAAATGTCCTTCCTGAAGATCCAATTCCGGAAGGAGAAACTCTAGATCAACCAGAAGATGACCTAGGTGAAGACAATGAACAAGAAGAAAATGTTAAAGAGGATGGATCCTCATCCCCTAGAGTAGCTCCAGATGGAACTATTGCTTTTGACAACGTAGATCATTTCTGGAAATTTTTCCATAATAACATTGGTGTTCTTAATATGGCAGTTCGTATGGATAAAGGGCAAATTAGTGACACTCAAGCAGCCATGGAACATATGTTTGATGTGCGCACTAATCCCTTGTCTTTCATTGATCAAGAAAGTGATAAGGCTGGACCATCCAATAGAGATATGGTCACTATGATTCAAAACATGCCAAAACAACAGGTTACCCAACCTCCTAAGGAACTTGTTATTCAGCCTAAAATCATTCCCACACAAAATAAAACTTCCTTCACTGCTTTACTTCGCCAAACTATTGATCAATATGCTTCAAGTAAACAAAAACCTAAAATGAAGTCAAACACCAATTTTCAACAATCTGGAATACATCATAATACAACTTCAAAATTCCTTCATAACACCTTTCCTACCAACAATTTACACAATAGCAACATAGCATCTAATCTTCATGTCCCTCCATCATATGCTCACAAATCCCATATCAATGCCCTACCGAACCAATATGGTGGGCAAACTAGTAATCTGGAAGCCATGGTGAAACAGTTAGCTTCGCGTATGGACCGAGATAGATCCTTACCGTCCCTCGTACAATTATCGAGAGATATGTAGTCAACCTTTGGATCCCATAGTTGTAGCACAACCTTACCCTAAGCATTTTCCCATGCCCATCCTGCCTATATATAAAGGAACCGAAGATCCCATAGAGCATCTTCGCATGTTTAGGATAGCATGTCATGATATATCACATGATGACTTGCTATTACTAAAAATGTTCCCAAAAAGTTTAGGTGGAATGGCATTAGAGTGGTACTATCAATTGCCCACTCATTCTTTGAGAAACTTTGAAGAAACAGCTGAATCTTTTGTCCATCAATTTAGTGCCTACATCGAGAGGCATGTAACCATTAAAGATTTATACAACTTAAAACAAGACAAGGATGAATGTTTTGCCGATTTCTTAGCTAGATGGAGGCAGTTGACAGGAAAACTGCACTTTGTGCTACCTTATAGGGAAATGTTGGACATTTTTATTAATAATTTACAAGAACAAATATCTTATGAGCTATCAACTGCTACTTTAACTACCTTCGATCAGGCTATAGATTTAGCTCGAAGAGTAGAAGATGCCCTCATTAGGAGAGGCCAACTTAGGAAGAAGGATGATGAGAAAACATCCAGAAATCAATATAAAAACAAACAAGTTGTTGGTGACGGAGTCATTGACAGCAGAAATGTTGCTAATATCAATGCAACGAAAACAACAAAAAAATTTATATTGAAACCACTTGATAAGCCTCCTCGAGAATTTACTAGATTGAATCAACCATTATCAACTATTTTACCTCAATTACTCGAAAGAGGTTTGATCCAATTACCAGCTATCCAGGAACCTGATCCAACTATACCCGGATACAGAGCTGACTTACATTGTGATTTCCATAGAGGACCTGGACACTCTACCAATGCTTGTAAAAGGTTGAAACATAAAATACAGGATCTGATTGATAATAATGAAATGGAGGTGCAAGCCTTCCAACCTAAACAAAATGCTCCTAATAATCCTCAAAAGACCATTCCCCAAAATCAAAATCAAAATGCTAATCAATCATTAGACATATTTCAACACCCTTTACCAAGACATGGTAAAGAGGTGGCCAATCAAATCGAACATCATAATGTTCCCCCTCCTACCCGATATGTAGGAACTATTAGCGGACAATTACCTATTCAGGATCCTCAAATATTTGACACAACCTTATCCCTGGTTACGACCAGGCCCCTACATAATATTCAAACTCCTGATTCTAGTGATGTAGAATCAGATACTGAAAGTGAAATAGACATCACTTCAAACCAATCGAATAGTTCTGAAAATGAATCAGATCCTATTCAACCCATCACAGATGCTATGGTTCCAGAAGAACCATTTCCTAGAAGAGTTACTACTCGACCTTCTTCTAATCAATTCCTCCCTAATGAACAAGCCATAAACGCTCGACCGAGACCAGTTCAGCGTCTTCAATATAACATTGTAGGTACCATTGGAGTCGTTACCCGACAACAGGCTCAAAATTCTCAACAAGAACCAAACGAGAATGATGGATCAGCTCCATTTGTTTTGAAAAATCCCAATAAAGGGAATCATGCTTCCAATGTTCAACCTAAACCCCCTTACAATATTAATGAGCAATTATCCAATACTACTGCCAGAATTTCCCTTTTGGATTTATTAAGATCTTCTCCCACCCATAGGGATGAGTTGATGCTTACATTAAGCCAAATGATGGTACCTCAAAACATTCAACTCTGAAGCCATGGCCAATACTATCATCACTCGAGAGGTTGATTGTATTGACTTTCGGGATAAAGATATCCCACAACACAGTTTACATAAGGATAATCCCTTATATATTACTGCTCTAATTGGAGATGTAGTTGTTAAACGAGTCCTGATTGATAATGGTTCATCTCTAAACATTTGCACTTTTGACTTCTACCAACGATTTGGCTTTAGAAGTGATGAAATGAAGAAAGCTGACATGATTATCAAAGCTTTCAATGACGAAACACAAGAAACGTGTGGAGTTATTACCATCCCATTGCAAGTTGGTCCTAGAACTCTAGATACAACCGTGTTTATTGTACATTGCCCCGCATCGTACAATATACTCTTGGGTCATCCTTGGATCAATGCAATGCGGGCTGTCCCATCAACTTTACACCAATGTGTTAAATTCGAATTTAAAAATCAGTTGGTCACTATCCATGGTGACCCTAGACCCTTTGATATGTGTGCTTTGGGAGAACCTGTTGGAGTGCAATTTTGCCCTGCTCTGTCATCCACACATCCTAATTCTTATTTTTCATCTAAAACTGTGAAACACACACCCATAGCTTCACCTATTTCCCCTCCATTAATTTCATCCTCATATATAGATCAACAATCTTCTAAACAAACCACTCTAGAACCTCAAAAAGATCTTCAATCTACAACCAATCCTTCATGTTCTATCCCTATAATTTCAAAACCTATAGACCCATCTATTAACACTTCCACATTATCAACATCTATCATACCTTCCACATCTAAAGATATAGGGAATGATCCTTCTACATCTTATGCTCTTTATGATGAACTTTTACCGGATTTATCCACAATCTTAATATCAAAAAAAACAAATGCTTTCATGCAAGATTCAATTCTTTTAAATAACTTGCCGCCATCTCCTCGTACTTTGGGCCTCCCACAACCTATGGGAAGTACTTACCAAGTCGGGAGTTGTGCCTTCATTTATAAAGGATATGACTAGGGAAGAATCCCTCGGAATATCAAAACTCATCATGAGGGATATGCTCGATGTTATTTTACCAATGAATATATTAAAGCTAAACCCATAATGCTTAAAATGGGATATAAAGGGAAAGGCTTGGGACCTTTCCAAAATGGCATGAAAGAACCTTTCGAGGTAGAACCGTGGCCTGCCTGCTGTGGTGTGGGCCTATTTCCTAGTAAGGGTCAACCCTTTCCTTTTGAAGATGATGATCAACTCATATGTTATCAAGATTATTTGGATAGGCATGATGATTTGCCTCTAAAAAATCAGCCATTTACATGTAACATGCTATCCATAGCTTACCCTGAAATGATTGCTGACTCCGATGAGGAGTTGGAAGGAGATATCTTCCACGATGTCTCCGTTGAAGAGATGTTACACAATGGATTTTATTTTGATGGTTCTATACCAACTATAGCCCAACTTGAGACCACTAATCCTCAAGATGAATTATCCAAATTAACCTTACAAGAATTACAAGAATTGGGCGTTTCACCCGCCCCACCTAATTTTGAAAGAGATCTACACATGGAGGTAGAAAACGTCATTAAAATTAATATTGGAACTGAGGATAGTCCTCACATAATCAATATTGGATCAGAATTAAGTCAAGAAAAACAAGAGCAATACATTGCATTCCTTAAAGAGTATGAAGATGTCTTCGCTTGGACATATGAAGATATGCCAGGTCTAGACCCTTCTGTAGTCATGCATCATCTAGTGGTCCATCCGGATGCTAAACCTGTTAAACAAAAACTTAGAAAAATGCATCCCAAAGTGGCTCTGCTAGTCAAAGGGGAGTTAGAAAAACTCCTGAATGTTGTTTTTATACAAGCTATTGATTATGCTTGAATGGATCTCAAATGTAGTTCCGAGTCACCAAGAAAGAAGCCACCAAAGTTAGGGTTTGCACAGATTTTAGAGATATTAACGCTGCATGCCCTAAAGATGATTTTCCTCTTCCAAACATGGATCAAATCATTGACTTTACTCTCGGGAGTGGGATGATGTCCTTAATGGATGGATTCTCCGGTTATAATCAAGATCAGGATAGCTCCTGAAGATCAGGCTAAAACAGCCTTTATTACCCCCTAGGGTACCTTTTGTTGGAAAGTGATGCCATTTGGCTTAAAGAACGCAGGTGCAACCTATCAACGAGCTATGACTTATATTTTTCATGATATGATGCATGATATCCTACATGATTATGTAGATGATATTATAGCTCGCTCTATTAATGAAGATAATCATTTAGATGATTTGAGAAAAGTTTTTAATCGATTACGAGAATATCTTATTCGATTAAATCCAGCCAAATGCATATTCGGAGTTAAGTCCGGTAAACTATTAGGGGTTTTAGTTTCTTTACGTGGTATCGAAATCGACCCTCTCAAGATTGCGGCTATCATTGATATGCCCGCACCTACTAATATATCTGAGTTACGAAGTTTACAAGGTAAGCTTCAAGCCATCCGATCGCTTCATCGATAAGTTGGCGGACAAAACCGGTCCCTTTCTTAAACTTCTTAAGAAGGATGTCCCTTTTAATTGGGATGACGAATGTAGAGAAGCTTTTGAACTTCTCAAACAATACCTCCTTAATCCACCTGTGCTTTCACCGCCTAGACCTGATCGCCCATTTCTCCTGTATATTTCAGCTTCAGATTCTGCCTTAGGAGCTATGTTAGCTCAGCTTGATGATGCGAAGAGAGAACGTGCTAATTATTATATTAGCCGAACCTTCATCAGTTATGAAACCCGCTACACAACATTAGAGAAACTATGTCTAGCAGTCGTGTTTGCTACGCAAAAATTATGCCATTATATGCTTAGTCAGAAAACTTATGTCATTGCTAAATATGATCCCTTGAGGTATCTCATGAGTCGACCTTATTTATCGGGTCGCACAGCCAAGTGGGTTCTTGCTCTAAGCGAGTTTGATCTCACATTCATAGGACAGAAGTCTGTTAAGGGTCAAATCATAGCGAGATCAATTAGTTGCTGCACCCTTAGAGTCTACCCATCCCCTCATCATTGAGTTTCTTGATGAATGCCTTCAATTAGAGCCAGACCATATTGAACAATGGTCCTTATACTTTGATGGAGCCCGATGCATGAGTGGGGCTGGTGCGGGTATTATTTTAATATCCCCACAAAAACATCTTATTCCTCTGTCCTTCAAATTAACATTTGCTTGCACCAACAATACTTGCTGAATATGAAGCTCTAATCCTTGGATTACGAGCTGCCTTGGCGCTAAAAATTAAACATCTATTAGTTTTTGGTGATTCTCAACTTGTTATAAACCAAATTAATGAAGTTTATCAGACCAGAGATGATAAACTATGCCCATATAAAGCCTATGTTTTACAATTAATGTCTCTATTTGATCAAGTTACCTTGGAAGCTATTCCTCGAACTTGCAACCGTGCGGTGATGCTATGGCCGCAGTTGCATCTCTCCTGCCCTTGGAGTTAGATGACGAATATGCCACTATCATTATTCGTCGACTCCAGGAACCCGCTTCAAATAAGTCATGCTTAGAACCTTTGGATGTGTTTCTAATCAATGAAACTACTCCTGAACCTTGGTATACGGATATATTTGATTTTCTCCAAAATGGGACTTTCCCTGCCAATTCTAATAGAAACCAGCGTCGGTTATTACGTAGACGAGCAAGTCGATTTGTAATAATTGGCAATACTTTATATAGGAGATCTTTTGAAGGTATCCTATTAAGATGTTTGAATTTAGAAGAATCCAAATCAGCCTTGAGTGAAGCCCACGATGGATCTTGTGGAGGACACTTCAGTGGTAGTGTCATTGCTAAAAAGCTCCTTAGGATAGGATACTTTTGGCCTACCATGGAGAATGATGCACATGATTATGTGCGCCATTGCGACAAGTGCCAGAAACATGCTGACCTTGTCCATGCGCCTGCACAAGAACTACAGGCTATTTCATCTCCTTGGCCCTTTTCAAAATGGGGTTTAGATATTATTGGCAAAATCAATCCTGTGTCATCTGATGGACACAAATTCATCATAACCGCCATTGAGTATTTCACGAAGTGGGTTGAAGCTATGCCTTTAGCTTCCTGCCTTGGCACACAAGTCTCTAAATTTATTTTTAATCAAATCATTTGTAGGTTCGGAATTCTTGCAAATCTCATCTCTGATAATGGAACTTGTTTCAAAAATAAAGATGTTAAAAAATTATGCCAAAAATATAAGATTCAACATCGTTGGTCCACTCCCTATTATCCTCAGGGTAATGGTCAAGCAGAAGCATCTAACAAAACCTTAATCAAAATTCTCAAAATATTGGTCAATAAAGCTGGCCGTGGTCGGCACATTCGGTTATATCCGGCCTTGTGGGCCTATCGAACTAGTGTTCGAACCCCCACTGGAACTTCACCTTTTGTTTTGGTTTATGGTGCTGAAGCCGTTTTTCCCTTTGAATTAGAAGTTCCTTCTTTGGCTCTACTACTTCAAGATACCGAAGTAGGAGATGAATATCGAGTATGGTAGACTCGATCAGCTGGAACTCCTAGATGAAAAATGCATCAATGCTTTGGAGCATCTCCGTGCCTACCAAAACAAGCTTAAAAGATCATATGCTAAAAAAGTTCGTCATCGATCCTTTGAGATCGGCGACCTTGTTTTAAAAGAAAATAAAAAAAAATACTAATGCAACTAAGGACCTTAAAGGTAAATTTGAGCCCAAGCTGGCTTGGACCATACATTATCATTGCTAAATTTGAATCGGGAGCATACAAATTATCTACCTTAGATGGTAAAGAACTTAAAGAACCCATGAACATTTTGCATCTTAAACGTTACTATGTATAAATTTGGTCATTTCATCCTTGTATATATTTGTTTAAAATATTTCAAAATCACTATCTTGTATTTCTTTCAATTTATAAATTCAAAAACACCAAAAACATTCATAATCATCAAAATATTCAAAACTACTTGTTGTATTTATTTATGGCACTTGTTAATTCTTTCAAAAATAATAAAAATAAAAAAAAACAGCAATATTCTTGACTCTTTCGAAACCAAAACAATATAAAGAAGAAAGAGAGAGTCAACATTCTCAAAACTTCTCAAAAAGTATTTGTATATATATTTCTTACAAATATTGCAGTTATATGTTTCAAATTATTTTGGATAAATTAGCATTTATTTGGAATCCCTCACTTTCACAAACACAAAAATAAATATCTTGATTTTATACGGCATGATTACTAATCTCTCTTATATCAAAGTCCACAAAATTCAATTAAATAAAGTTTGAGCACGAGAGAATTGATCTTGTTATTTACTTAAACCAAGCACATCTTTTCACAATAAAATGATTATATTTGTAATTTCCATGCTTTGCTACATAGTAGAAGTGGTTTCTTGAGCGAAAAGTTTCCCCTGCTATCCTATCATGCACATGGTCTAGAATCTTTGAGAATTGGCAAAAGGACAAGCTCACCCCTACCCAGAATAAAAATCCCTTGCTCTACAACTAATCCGAGCAAGTATCCCTAGTATAGAACAAAAGGCAAAGTTCAAGAAAAAGAGAAAAAGAAAAATATTATTTTATATCATTACAATGTTTCAAGCATTATCTCAAAAATCAAGCAAAAATACAAAAGAAAGCAAAAGCAAAAAAGCAATAAAATCCCTTTCCCTACCCTTTGAAAAGAAAAGAAGGGTTGATGAGCTTGAATCCCTGGAATTCTCAATTATTCGAAAACTGTGAGGTAAGCCCCATAACAGGTGGTTTGTGCCCAACCTTGCTTGGCCTTGGGTAACTCCTAGCGTGGCGATATGTCCATCACATTAGCGACCTTCTTTTGTACAGGACCTATGTCTGCTTATGGATTAGCTAGCTCTTGATAATCCGACTTACATAGTAGTCTAGTATGGTTATATGCATCTACATCATGGTTAATGAACACTTATTTGGTTCATTCAAATCACTTGTATCATATTATCTTGCTCAAAACTGGTAAATGAACATAGCAATTGCACACACATTTGTATTTGAGAGATTTTGTGTATCATTATGATAAATCAAGATTGGAAATGAATTCACATATGCACATGGGATTCCTTATAAATCTAACTTTTGTCTTTAAGATACTTTGAAATATTTTTTGCAAATTGTTTGGAATAAATTCATTTTCTTCTTTAAAGTACAGTTGTTTAGTATAAAGACAACTACATACATAATCAAAAAGATCAAAATTTCTTTCAAAACCATACAATCAAAACATATATATATATATATATATATATATATATATATATATATATATATATATATATATATATATTATCGACTTTCACGACGATGGTATAGTTCCAAAACCAAAATTGGAATTTTATGCCTAGCGCAAGTCCTCATCTTCATATTTTCTGTTTATTAAAAATCAACCATGCAATAAAACTATCTCTTTTTTGGATTTCGCGATGATGGTATAAGTCTATACCTACATATTCTATGCCTAGCGCAAACCATTGTAACAATTTTTATTCCCCATTTATTTAAAAATCATGAAAACCATATGACTTAAATCATTCTATTATACAATTATGTTTTTAAACAAAAAGCATGCACATTATCATTATTTCATGTCATTATGTCAACCTTCAATTTTGCAATGATGGTATAATTCCTAGGGAATTATCCAAAAATTTTATCACACTTAGGAATTTATGCCTAGCAAAAATCATTTTAACATTATTTCATGCATACTATTTTTATGAAAATCTGAAAACAAACCATCATCATCATCATTTGCACCATTGCACCAAAGTCTTAAGGCAGTCTCTTAAGCACTCTTTTACTTTTAACAATATTTCTATACTGGGATTAGCTTGACGACCGAGTGAGCGGCGACTCCATGAAATGGTCTATAATAGCGACAATGTCCTTTGAAATTATTGTTAAAAGTCTCTTTTTATTTTTTATCAATCACATCACAAACAACCAATTTGTTACATCAGATTATTTCATTTAAATTTTTCAAGCATGACATTCAAAATTATAATATTTCAAAACGACATAATTACATGAATCCTCAATCCAATCATCAAATCAATCAATCAAACATAAAAGCATCATAAAAATACATAAGACACAAGTCATATGATCAAAAAATATCTCATCTCATATATATCACAAATATATATACATCATCTCAAAACTGGATCGGTATGCCACAATCTATACCTCGGCATACTCAATCCTCTATCAAAAATAATAAAAACTATATATCAATCTATACAATGTCGTGCAGTAGTCTAGCCTCGAGAACCCCTCGAGCTCTCAGCCTCATCTCCTCCCTCACCCTGAGGTGGACGGGGTGGCCCCATCGTAGTATGTGTGGTACTGCGAGTCCTAGTCATCGATCGGGATGAAGTCCTCGATGACCCAATCCTGATCGGATCTACGATGTTAGCCGAAAGTGGTAATCTCTCCTCCTCTGGCACCATCTGGTAGTATAATGTCTGGTAAAAAGTGATTTGGGCAATAGCCCGTGCTAGCTCCCGAGTGCTCGCCCCTCCACCTCGTGCTCTGAGGCATGCAATCTCATCTCTGAGCTATGTCACCTCAGCTCGATGTCATGCAGCCTCCTCCTGCAATGTCTGCACCTATGCTTGGAGATGAATTGTCTCCGCTCGGAAGAGTCATTGTCTCGTTGCTCTCCCCAGTGTCAACACCCTTGCCCTTATCGGGCGATGGTGGCCTCTCTCTCTATGGAGAAGGGGGTCTCTCCTCCCTCCTCTCCTGCTATCATGGCCTCTCCTACGCCTGTGGCCTCCTCTGCTCTCTCCCTCCATGACCCTGGGCCACCTCAATAGCCGCCTGGTATCGCCTCCCTATCCGATGCACAACTGCATGAATCGGACCCTGAGCCCTCGTCATTCGAGGAGGGCGGATGCCTGCGTACCAGGCATCGTAGCCATCGGCTACCCCTACGTCGTCCCCATCCATTGGCTGAATGGGGGCATCATCCATGTCTTGACTCCAGAAGCGCTGCATATCTGGAGCCCCGCTGACCGTAGTGTTATCTCGGATAGTCTGAGAAAACTCGTAATCCTTGAGAGATGGGATCCCCTGCTGTAGACCGAACTATCACAAAACTCGGTCGTAGCGGTGGAGCTCCACCTCTCCCCTCTCCATCCTTAGCCAGCAGACTCACTTGATGTGAGCCAGCTCCTGTCCATCCTCGGCCCACCCTGGATGATCTCTCCAAGGCCTCCAGGTGATCTGGTCCGGGACAAGGTCATCCAGCAGTCTCCGGGACATCGGCAGATCAATCCATCATTGTGCCCCTCTCCGGAGCCACCAGTAGAAAACTCGGGGCCTCTCCCCATCAATCCCTATCAAAGGAAGCCCTATCGGCCTCCGCACTACAATGTGCTCCCAGCACCAAACCTGTAGGAGCGATGTCATAACTAGACATCGGCCGCCCTTGTACACGACCCCATGCAGGATCCTGTACAGTCGACATAGAACAAAACTGCCCCAAGAGAATCTGTAACCATGGTCCCGCATGTCGTAGATCACATCTGCTAGCACCCATGGTACCCTACACCCGCTCTGGTGGCACAACGAGAAGTCCACCTACCACTCCGGCCAAAACCTGTGTGAGTCTGGATGCCCCAGGCATCGACGCAGTGCCTCGATGTTCACTCTGCCCTTCTCCAGGGCGAAGCTCGGGTCACCACACAACCGCATCATAGCATGGCCCTGATTGGCCGTAGGAGTGATCAACCGTCCTTGTATGGGGATCCTCAGAATCCTCCATACATCCTCTAATGTGGGAGTCATCTCCCCTGTGGGTAACCAAAAATAGGAAGAACCCGGATACCACCTCTCTGCCAGGGCTGTCAGTAGCCCCATGTCTGTAGAAACTTGTGGCATTTCTGCCACATGTTGTAAGCCAGCTTGAGCCAGCTGATCCCGCTCTGCCTATGATAGAGCGGCCAAGTCATCTCTCAACCCACCGTATTTCCATTCTCTGCTCTTTAGTAAACCTCTCTGCAACATAAACAACAACACAATAAAAATCATTAATAAAAACTCAAGTGATTAATAATGCAAGTTAAAATCAGTTCAATTTTATACAAATGATGATATCGTCCACTATTGGACGATATCGTCCCTAATTTGAGCACAATCGTCTCCGATTTTGCAAGCCAAAATCGTCCCTAATTTGATGAAATCGTCCCCCTTTCGTCGATTTCGCCCTTCGACGAAATCGGCGAACTTGAGACGATTTCGTCGAAATCGGGACGATTTCGTCCCGACGACGTCGACGGCCCAAAAACGGCCGCGATGCTCAAAATTTGATCAAAATTCACCTAAAAAGCATGTAAATTCAACTTAAACCATTCTAAGCTAAGTTTAGACTCTTACCCGTAGCCCGCGTCGGACCTCTGTCGATCTGTGTGTTGTCTCCACCATTTTTGCTTGCAGAGCTCTAAAAACCAGAAAAATGAACAGTAAAAATGAATTAGGGTTTTACCCTATTTTTCTTAATTTTATTCAAAACACAATTAAAAACATTTTAAAATTTTGCTTTTTCACGTTTTTACCTCAAACGTTCGATTTGGGTAAAAACACGGAGGGGGCACCATAGTAAGCTGTCGTACGATTCGACCAAGAATCGTCGCCTAAAAATGGGAATAATTTTTGCTTTCTCGTAGATCGAGAAGAACTCATCTTTAACGCATTTTCTTCAAAAAATTCGCTAAAGAGGGGGCAAAATGTAGCACCCTAAAATTGGTGCAGTGAAACCTTAATAATTACAATTACTCTAGTAAATAATTCAAATTCAAATTTTAACCTCCCAAACCGCTCCCAAACCGCCGCTTAATCCGTTTCCTCCTTTCCCGTGCCATTTTTAGAGTTTGTTTTGACCGTTTGATGATATCGTCGCCGATCAGACGATATCGCCTCAGATCGGACGATTTCGTCTGGGCTAGGACGTCCAGACGATCTTGTCCCAAAACTAATTTTTCACAATTAGTCTTTGTTCCAACGGCGTCTCTAATCCGAGCAGAAGCGTGTCTGCGCCGTTAGAGACCCTCCCCGTTGGAGATCTCCCAAATAGGGATGATCTCCAACCTCCTAACCTCCCTCCTAAGCCTATTTAATCCTAAGCCCTCCCCTTAGCACCCCCCTGGCTGATAATTCCTATAAATTGACTTCACACGCATTAAGACATCCTAAATTGCTATTTGCATTAGTTCTATCCAAATTTTGTTGCAGGTACCTTAGTATTTTTCAGCCGGAGCAAGCTTACATCGTCGTAGACGATCCTGTTCAGATCGGAGGCGATCTTGTCGAATCAGAGATGATTTCGTCGCATCCAGACGATTTCGACTGCAATCATCATTGGGGGCAATCAGTGCCCAGAGTTTGCATTTCTCCATCTTTTCAATCTGTTGTTTTATTCTGCAATTAGCTAGTTTATTTATTATTTTATGCTATCTTGCATTTTGGAGTTCACCCATCTAGATCAAATGCATAATTAAGTTATAATTGTCATTAAATCGGTATAATGCATTCATGTTTCTGTTTATAATTTTCAGTTTGATATTGTTATTGTCATTTTACATTGTTTCCCTATGTTAGCATTGTTGTATTTTCTATGTTTTGCACCTATTTCTCTATTTGCAGGTCTCTGACGAATTCGTCAGATCTCAGACGATCTTGTCTGATAGCAGACGATCTTGTCAAATCAGAGGCGATCCTGACTGCTTCAAGAATCAGAATCTTCATCAGACATCCGGATCAGGTATGACTTTTTAATCTTGCTTAATTTCTCTATTTTTTGTCCTAATTTTGTTCTCTGTATTCATTTAATCTGCATCTTCATATAGAGTAGCTTAGATTCATTTTGGCCAAACCTAGGACTTGGATGTTTAAGGATAAAACTGAACACATAAAACACATTCCCAACCTAGGCGTGGAAACTGCCATTAAATGTTTCTTGGTGAACCCACCATCCATCGAAAAATCACCATAATACACCTCCCTCGAGAGGCGGGACCTTCGCAAGGCCTCTCAGTCCGAGGTACCGCGCCATCCTTTTCACATCCCCCTTTCGGGCACGGATCCTATAGCCTGAAGGTAAGGGTGTGAAAAATTTGGAGCGATACATTTCCTTTTATTACAACTACACTAAAATATTTAGCATAATCATAACTTTCCTTTCATTATAACTACACTAACATCTTTAGCATAATCATAACTTTCTTTTCATTACAACTACACTAACATCTTTAGCATAATCATAACTTTCCTTTCATTACAATTACACTAACATCTTAGCATAATCATAACTTTCCTTTCATTACAACTACACTAACATCTTTAGCATAATAATAACTTTTCTTTAGTTAAAATTATGTTAATAATGTTTAGCATAATCATAACTTTCTTTTTTATTACAACTACAATAACTTCTTTAGCATAATAATAACTTTCTTTTCATTACAACTACACTAACATCTTAGCATAATCATAACCTTCCTTTCATTAGAACTACACTAACATATTTAGCATAATCATAATTTTTCTTTCATTACAACTACACTAACATCTTTAGCATAATCATAACTTTTCTTTCATTACAACTACACTAACATCTTTAGCATAATCATAACTTTCCTTTCATTACAACTACACTAACATTTTTAGCATAATCATAATGTTTCTTTAATTAAAACTATACTAATCATCTTTAGCATAATTATAAATTTTCTTTCATTGCAACTACACTGCCATATTAGCATAATCATAACTTTCCTTTCATTACAACTATGCTAATCATCTTTAATATAATCATAACTTTCCTTTCATTACAACTACACTAACATCTTAGCATAATCATAACATTCCTTTTAAATACAATCTATGTTAAACAACTATAACATAATCATATTATTTTTTTAAATACAATCTATGTTAAACAACTATAACATAATCATATTCTTCTTTCAAATACAATCTATGCTAATCAACTATAGCATAATCATATTCCCTTTTTAAATACAATCTATGCTAATCAACTATAACATAATCATATTTTATTTTAAATACAATATATGCTAATCAACTATAGCATAATCATATTTCCTTTTAAATACAATCTATGTTAAACAACTATAACATAATAATATTTTCTTTTAAATACAATCTATGTTAAACAGCCATAACATAATCACATTCTTTCTTTAAATACAATCTATGGTAATCAACTATAACATAATCATATTCCCTTTTAAATACAATATATGCTAATCAACTATAACATAATCATATTCTTCTCTTAAATACAACCTATGCTAATCAACTATAACATAATGATATTCTTCTTTTGAATACAATCTATGCTAATCAACTATAGCATAATCATATTATACATGTTATTTTCATTTTTTTTTTTGTAGATAAGATACTATAGCATTAATACCGGGTTTTACAGGTTGACCCAAAACCTTTTACAAAAATCAGCCTAGGGTTGTTGATGAACATATCCTTACTAAGGATCCTATATATGTAAAATCTACATGCCGCCAAAGCCATTACATCCGGTAAGGCACATAGCCTGTTATCAAAAAGAAACTTCCCATACAACATTTTGGGTATACCCTGAGAAAACACACATGCATCATAATTACAAAAAATAAACAGACACGGATCCCTTCCTTGAGACAATGGAGAAACAAAAAGTTGTAGACACACATAGCAGAGTACTGAAAAAAACTCCCACAAGCTCTGTATTGACAGTTACTCTTAATAATTCTTTGGTAATTGCTTTCTTTCGTATATGACATGCTTTGGTACCACATACTATCTTGGCCAATCAGCCTTGGAGAAGTGAACCTGTTGGCTAGATTTATGGCGGTGGCTATCTGGTGGTCCACGTGGCTTTGGTTCGAAGTCTTATATTGTCATTTCTTTCCTTCCCTATGATTATCAACCAACCTCAAATTACTAAGATGACTAGGAGCCATGTTATCTGACATGTGACTATCCCCATTAGTCTTTGTGGTATTTCCAAGCAGCATCCATGAAGACTGACAACTCAGATAATTTTTATTGTGAGTCCAATTCAAAAAAGAGACGGGAATACTCCTAGCCTTCGAACTTACAGTGCCTTCCCTGTTGGTAAATTTGACTATCATTCTTGGAATTCTTGTTGAATAAGCTCCTCTACTTCACTCGGGACACCGTGTTCCCATTTGAAAAGTCCATCACCATCGACACCCAAATTGGCCAACTTATCAGCAATTTTGTTAGCTTCTCGAAAGACATGTTGGGCTTTTCTGTCCTGTCTTCCCTGGAAAAGGATCCTAGCCTCTTCAACAATTGTTTTAATCCTCCAAGGAGGTGTTTTCCAATTATTGAGGAGATTTATAACATGCATAGAGTCTCCTTCTATGATCAAATTGCCTTCTAAGTCTTGAGTCATTTGAAGGCCTCTCCACATAGCTCTAGCTTCAACTTCATTGTTCGTCCTTGTTCCCAAATATTCAGAAAATGCAAGCATCATATTCCCATTATGATCTCGCACAATGCCACCAGTGCCTGCTCTTCCAGGATTGTCCTTAGCTGCTCCATCAAAATTAAGCTTAAACCAACCCGTAGGAGGTGGAGACCACTTAACATTGGCTCTAGGGTTGACTACCCTAGGCATAGACTCATCTAACAAGGTTAAGCTTAAATATTGAGCAATCGTGGTCTCCTACAGATGAGGTTTACAGCTATCAAAAGGGATAAGGTTCACATTCTCATTGGCAAAGGATAGGATCCTGGCAATGATAGTTTGATGATCATGGATAGACTCATTAAAGACTCTATGGTTCCTTTCTAACCACACCTACCAAAGATAGTGATTGAGACAAATTTTCCACATGTATCTAAGTCTTTGGCTTGAAAAGGGGCAAGGCCACTGGATGAACAAATCAAGTACGATGGTTGGTTTAACCCATGAAATATTGAAGGCCTAAAAAACCCCACTTAGGATAGTCAAGGAAAAAGGGCACTCAAGGAAAATGTGATAAATGGTCTCCCAATTAGCCCTGCATAGATAACAATGATTAGTGATACAAATACCTTTACGCATCATATTATCAATGGTTAGAATTCTTCCTTGGATAACTAGCCATGAAAAGACTACAATTTTTGGAATTAAATTTTTTATCCAAACTAAGTCCTTTTGGAGGACAAAATCCTCGTCATCAAGCAGAAGCTTGTAAGCTGATTTAACAGTGAACTGCCCATTTTCCGTAGGAGCCTAGGTCACTTGATCTTCCTTGGGTCTCATGGGGATAAACTGTTGCTCGAGAATGTTACAAAGATCATTTGATTCCACTTGAAATCCTTGAATTCTTATTTGTTTCCACTTCATTCTACCTCTGTCCTCAACCATATAATCGAAGACTTTTCTACCAATGAGTTCTTCTATGATATCTCTGATTCGGGCTAAGTTAGGATATTGCGTCAGTGGTTCATCCTTAGCCCACCTATCATTCCAGCAATTTATCCTCTCACCATTGCCTAAAACCCATCTTAAACCTTTTTTGATGATTTCCTTACAATTAAGAATTGCTTTCCAAAAAGCAGAACCTCTGATTGGACCCGAGTCACTTAGAAATTCCATATTTTGAAGATACTTTCATTTGATGATAGTTGTCCATTCATTTTCTTCACCAAAAATGAGACGCCATGCACTGCTTAGCTAGTAAAGCTAAATTTATATGAGCAATTCTCCTCAGACCTAAGCCCCCATTTTCCCTGGGTCTGCACACTTTGGTCCATCCTACAAGGTGTATCCTTTTTTTCTCCTCTGATCCAGTCCATAAAAATTCTTTTTGGAGTTTCTCAATTTTTTGGAAAACCTTCATAGGGGCTTTGAAAATGGAGAGGAAATAGACTGGAATGCTCTGAAGAGAGGCCTTAGTGAGGGTCAGCTTTCCTGCTTGAGATAGAAGATGACCTTTCCATCCAACAAGTTTTTTTGAATTCTTTCAATAACCCTATCCCACATTGACTCTCTCGGAGAACCAATGAAAAGAGGGAGACCAAGATACGAAGTGGGGAGGTTTGCTATATCACACCCTAAAATTTTTGCAATCCTTCCTTGCCTCTGAATGGGGGTGTTCAAGAAATATAACTTGCTTTTACTGAAATTAACTTTCTGACCAACAGCGTCCTCGTAGAGTTGCAGGATGTATTTAATTATTTTGGCCTCAACCATTGATGCCTTAGTCAATATAAGGGTATCATCGATGAATTGTTGGTGAGAAACAGCCCTAGTGAGAGATGTTGCCTTGATTCCTGATATTAGCCTTGAACTGCAAGCATTTTTTATGGTTCTGCCTAAAGCTTCTACCATAATGATGAATAACATGGGGCTGATAGGGTCCCCCTGCCGAATTCCTCTACGACTTTGAAAGTAACCAGCAGTTGTTCCATTAACTAGAATCGAGAACCATGCTTTAGAAATACATTCTTTGATCAAATTAACCCATTGGTGGTGAAAACCAAACTTAAGGAGGACAACAATCAGAAAGTCCCAATTTAGCCTATCAAATGCTTTGTTCATATCAAGCTTGAGGGCAAAAATAGACCTGTTAGTCTTATGAGCAGAGTGCAGAGCTTCATGAACTATGATAACTCCATCCAAGATTGACCTACCCTAGACAGAGCTTCCCTGGCATGGATCTATGATGCGGGGTAGAATATCTCTCATTCTATTTGCAATGGCTTTAGTTAGGATCTTGTAAGAAACATTGCATAGACTGATTGGCCTGAAGTCAGCCATAGATTCAGGGGTTTGCTTCTTAGGAATTAGAGAAATAAAAGTAGAGTTGATACCTTTTGGGATATGATTGCTTGCTTGGAATTCTCTGACAACAAAAATTACATCCTCACTTACGATGTCCCAAAAAGCTTGATAGAAATGAGGGGGAAAGTCGTCGGGTCCCGGGGCTTTGTCTGGCTCCATGCTAAACAAGGCTTCCTTAATTTCCTCATCATAAAAGGGAGCTAGAAGCTTAAGGTTTATATCCTCATTTATTATGCTAGGAATGGATTGCAAGAGAATATCTTTGGCCTCCTCATTGCACTATGATTCCTGACCAAGGATAGAATTGAAATAAGTTATTGCCTCCTTTCTGATTTCTGTTAAGTCTTGAGTAATAGAACCATCTGCTTTTTAAAAAAAATTATCTTGTTATTGCTTCTGTTTCTAAGCATGGTGACGTGAAAAAACTTGGAATTTGAATCTCCATATTTCAACCAAAGAGCCCTTGATTTTTGCCTCCAATAGATTTCCTCAGAGGCCAAAATGTTATGAAACTCTGCTAGTTTTGTTCGTTCCTCCTGCCTAGTAGTTTCATCAACATCACCATGTTGGATCCTCTGATCAATTATCTTCAAACTTTCAACAACCTATTTTTTATTTTCAAAGAGGTTCCCAAAGACCTCTTTGTTCCAAGTTCAAAGCTTTTCCTTAACAAACTTTAATTTGCCAACAAGTTTAAAAGTTGCACTACCCATGACAGGCTGCTACCACCATTGACTTAAGTTATCTCTGAAACTAGAATGTTTGATCCACATAGATTGAAATCTGAAAGGTTTCTTGAAGGACAGAGAGTTAGGGATCTCCAACAAAATGGGATTATGATCAGAGGCAATTTTAGGAAGGGCTTGCAGGGTAGAATCACCGAACAAAGTTGTAGCCTCCTTTGATAGAAAAAACCTATCAAGCCTTTCTTGAATGAGATGACACCCTATCCACCGATTGCTCTAGGTATAATTCGCTCCTCTAAGTTTTACATCCATCAACATGTTGGAGTTCACAAAGTCATTGAACTCATCCATGCTCTTGATAGGTGGTCCATTTCCACCCATTTTGTCTGAAGGGTAAAGAGGAGTGTTAAAATCCCCAACCAGAATCCAGGGGACATTATGGAAGATTTCACTCAGATTGCCTAAGTACTCCCATAGTAGAGCTCTCCCTTGAATTGAAGTCGGGGCATAAATATTTGAAAGGATCCATGACCTATTGCTGTTTATTTCCTTAAATAAAACACTAAGAACCCTATCATATTTCTGAATAATGGTGCCTTCTACTATCCGGGGATCCCACAAAGTCATAAGGCCTCCAGATGCTCCTCTGGATGATTTGCAAACCATCTCCCCTTGATTCCAGATTTTTTTTGCTATTTTTTTGACTGAATCTCATCATTTTTTGTTTCTTGCAACATGATAATAGTTGGATTCACTTGATTTCTTATTGCACTGACTTCCCTGTGTTTGGGCAGGCCATTGAGGCCTCTCACATTCCATGAGAGGAACTTCATTTAGATTGTTTGGGATTTCTTCCTCTCCCCCTCCCTTGAGGGGGTTTTCCTAATTTGTTGTCTTCAGAACCTAGAATAACCTGTTGAAACAAGGTTCTCTATTTTCCATTGGCAATGTCATTATCAATTTTAATTTTTTGATGCTCAACATTTGATATTCTCCCTCTTCTTTTTTCACTGCCAAAATCTATAGGAGACTTCACAATGCTCCTAGTTTGTTTAGGACTAAACTGAGGGGAGGTAATTTGTTGTAGAACCGGATTGCCATATTCCTCAGTCTGAAGAGTTTCACATATCTCCACCCCTACATCCAAATATTCTCCTTTTTTCTTGTATTCCCCTGGTCTACGGGATGGCCCCTCAGTAGGATTCACTTGGCTCCTAGTGATGATGTTAGGGAGATGAGATTTTTATTTTCCAATGCCTCAACTTTCTTCCTAAGTTCTTCAGAATTAGGGTTTGGCTTTGGGATGCCCACTGGGCTTGAAGTATTTCTAGCATTGGGGTTTAAGGATCCTGACTTGGATGTGGATTCTAGAGATCGTGCATTAGGGTTTGGATTTGTGATGCCCATGGGGCTTACAGTAATTTTAGCATTAGGGTTTGAGGATCCTGACTTGGATGGGGATTCGAGAGAGTCGAAAGGTTAGCCTGAAGGTGTTGGGCTTCCATGTCTTCTGATAATCCTCCTACTCCCATATTGGATAGAATTGAAAATTTATTTGAAACTAGAGGATTGGAACTTACCTGAGTATTTTGGTTGCCAACAACCTGTTGTTTTCCTTTGTCTTGCTGGGACCCTGCACCCTCTCTTTTTTTTTTGGTAGACATAGTTTGCCTGATTGAAATCGCCTCTACCAGGGAAACTCCTCAAATTTCCTCTGTCTAGCATTCCCTGCTTCTGCTTTTCTCTATTCATTGCCAGGTTAGGGCACTGATTGCATAGATGTCCTTGATTTTTACATTCTGCATAGAATTTCGGTCTGTTCTCGTATTCTACCGGTTATTTTCTATAGTATTCTCCATACTCTAGCTCCACAAACCTTGGCAATTCATTATTCAAATTAGCATTTACGCAGATTCGTGCATGAGTCATCCTTGTCCTGGCCAAGGTCGCATGGTCAATGGAGATCAGGTCCCTTATAGTTCTGGCTATGCCCTGCAGCCAATATTCATTGAAGAACTAGGCAGGTAGACTCGAGAGACGAACCCAAATAGGGGCAATGTTAATATTTTGCTTTTTAGGGTCAAAATATTCACCCCATCATCTGAGAAAAAGGCTCCTTTTGCCTAGAAACCAAGGACCTCCTGTTAAAATGTGGTTAGCATCCTCCATATTGTTAAAATGGATAATGAAGAACCCTCGAGTTAGAGCTACCAACTCCAAGCTGCCTACCAGTCGCCATTTACCCGTCGCCCAAGCCCTGATAGTCTCCATGTCCGGCCTACCTCCCAAAAACTTGCCTACTAGGGAGAATTCTTCCATTAAAAGAAAAGGGCTCATGGAACTTGTCGAGGCTAAAATTTTATTATTTATTGGAACTAGGGGCGGAAGAGAGAGAACCTCCTTTCTTTTTCCTCTAAGAGTCTCAACAAAAGACAACCACTTCTTGGGCCCCGCATTGTCCTTCGTATCTTTTTTTTGGGGTCTTTCTGAGGAGGGTCGGGCCCTCGTGTGATGCCCGCCTCCAAATCTACCATAGCCTGACCACCTTCCTCTGGATCCTCGCTTGATCCATGCTCAAGGTTCCCACCCACCCCTTCCATACCTACTCTACCTCTACCACCTTGGCTGAGATTCCTGCCCAAAAAATTCAAACCCTCACTCCCGCCGCACCCGCTAAACCTCAGCTCACTCATTCCTCTTGTTGAAGGAATGTCAATATATTCACAATTGCAACATTCTAATCTCATAGGTTTTGAAATTAATATCAAAAGTGCATGCCTCCACTTTAAAATCATAAATAAACATGAATGAGCATCCTTTAACACCAAAAATAATCTCTTGCTCCACTCAAATACAAGAAGAATTATTATTTTCATTTATAACATATCAAATGCTTATGTTATTTTCATTTATAACATAACCAAAATATACATGTTATTTTTATTTATAACGTATCAAATACTTATGTTATTTTCATTTATAACATAACCACAATATACATTTTGTTTTCATTTATAACATATCAAATACTTATGTTATTTTCATTTATAACATAATAAAAATATATATATATATATATATATATATATGTTATATCATTTATAACCAATATTTCTATGCTATTTTCGAGCAACTAAACCCTATTCAAAAAAGGGTTTAGCGATTTGTTGAAAAATTGGTGGTAACTGACAAGCTCAAATGGTATTGGTTAAACAACTCTAAGTTTTCCAGTGACCAACCTTGGATGACCCACATAGCCATGTCATGTGGTGCTTACAGTGACCCTGCTTGATGATGCCTTAACCACCGAGTGGTGGCTACTTATCACTAGGGATCCATGCTCCCTTTAAGGCATGGAGTGTCTACCTCATCTCGTATGTGATATTGAAATTAGGCAGGCCATTTTTTTCCTCCTTGCTCGCACCTTCTCAGTGCAGCGACACCACACCCTCGTGGCATCGCTCCTTGGTGGTGGGATAAGATCATCCTCATACCTAAGGTTAAACCTTAGGGATGGGTTTAATACCAGGTGGTGCTGCCAAAATTTCCTACCCAATAAAAATGATGAACATCATGACTAACATCGATTTGAGTGTAGAGTGGGAGATGAAAATTACAGATCACCTTTGATTTGACTCTAAGCATACTACCCAATTTCTACTACATGAAGAGGGTAAGGTTTGAGTTTTCTAAGCTCATCTGAAATTTTGGTCTTACCAGCATTATAATAAGTTTAATCCTTAAAATTATTAATACCACTTTTAACCATAAAACCCCTAGTTTGACAATAAGAACTTCTCAAACAACCACCCTTTTTTGAGCATCTTAGCAAACTGGAATAATAATGTGAATTAGATAGGTCTTCGCCTATTGGAGGGGTCTTGAGTCAAAGTTTTGACAAATCCTAAATATCCAAAAGCGAGTTTTTCTTTTAAGCACTTAGAGGTCAAACGTCAATTCAATGCTAATTAGAAACCAAGATCAATTAAAATGAAGCTTCAACACAAGGATTTATCCTTTTAGCCTAATATTCGGTCGGTTTCAATTTAACACAATCATAATAGTGTTTAAACCAATGATTTTAGGGGTCTAAAACCTTAGGCTCCTTCTCTAGAATCATAGACTAACATTAATCCAAATGAAAGCTATTTAGAACCTAAATTAGGAGAATAAATGAGTTCTTAGAGTTAATATAGTCTAACAAACCCAATGATGCTACTGTGGTGAAACATGGATGTAAGGATGCATCCAAGGATGGCTTCAAGGACACAGAGTAGTTGTCATTGGAGACAATTTTGTGGATGTGCTTTAGGATGGATCTTAGGATGTTTTTTGTAAACTTGTGGAATACGAGTGTTTGGTTGTATGGTGGGTTTCTGCTTATTTGGGTATTTTACCCTTTCATTTTCTTGTTTTCTCTACCCAGCATGACTCAGTATTATTTTTGTAATAAAGTTACGAGATCCTTTCAAAACCCATTTTAATGAAAAAAAATTACTTAACAAAATATATATATATATATATATATATATATATTTTCAAATACAAATGGAGGTATAATAAGTTCAACCTTAACCACTGGAAGAGGTTGATCTTCAATATTTTCTCCTTATTCAGGATTACTTCCAACAAAACCTCCCTTGCTTTATTCTTGCCTACTCCCTACTGACCTTTGTACCTCCTCCTCTTAACCAAGGTCGCTCTCCCCCTCTCATTGAAGGCTCCTTTTTATCCTTTTATCGATCGGATAAGTCTCTAATCAATGCCCACCTACAAGCTTTAAAGGCTCGTCTCCTCTTGTTAGGAAGCCCATCCCCTTTTGTCAAAAGCTCCTTACTTCTTTAATCCAGACCTATCCACTTATCCCATTGTAGTTTTAAGATGGCAAAGAGACTATATATATATATAATATTTATATATTCCTTTATAAAAATTCTCTTTTTATAAATGTTTCTTTAATAAAATAAATATAATATATTTACTATACATATTCCTTTATTCATAGAGCATATGGTATGCTCCTATTTTATTTATAATAATATTTATTATAAAACCATTCTATTTATAATAAATTTTAATTATAAATAACTTATCATTATAACCTTTTATAATAATAATTGTAATATCCCTTTATTTATAATAAATTTTTATTATAAATAACCTATTATTATAGATATTTTTTTATAATAATAATATTTTATTATACTATCAATTTATTTATAATAACTCTTTATTATAAATAACCTTTTATAATAATAATAAGGCACAACTTATCTTCCAACAATACATAGTTCTCTATGTCAAGAAGCTTGTTAGGGAGGGTCATGACACAAGGATACATGGGATCTCATCATCATATGAGTGGTGAATAAGGCTTAGATATAAGAGTCTAATCACCCCTCACTTCACTAGATGTTTATGGGTAATCTAGCTTATCCAAAAATGATAACTCCTCCATGATATTTTTAAATCCCTAGTATAGGTTTTCTATCCTAACACACTAAAACAAAAGAAGTGGACTACTTTATTGTAGGGTTTTTAACAAAAATAAGCAAACAAAAAAAGTATACCTAACAAGAGTAGTTGATAGGACAATAATTGTTGTTACTTCAGAAAACATGGCCTTGGAAAGTGCTCTTATACCACTTAGAAAATTTCAATATAATTAAGCACATCCACACAAATATTGTAATAATAAACAAAACTATGGGAATTGAAATAATAATATTGCAATACATAACAAACATGTAACAAATTTATTAATTAGAAAAGGAAGTCATAATACAGAATTGTAGGCCTCTTTGAGGGGACAACCTCCTTAGAACAAAGCTTTGTTACAATATTAGAAAATGACTTAATACGTTTCAATTCATCTCTTGCCCTTTTATAGACTATTAACAATACTAACCCTAATGCTTAATGGTCGGTTCATATGCAAGTGGGGAACTCAATCTAGTAAATCCTAATAAAGAAATAGTTACTCTTAAATAGTTCAATGCTTTCACCACTATTAACTTTTAAATAATGCAATTTATTTTGAAGATTCAAAATAGTAGCTTTGTTCTTTCCTTAGAATATCTTGGCTAAAGTATTCCAAGCTTCTATAGAGGTTACTACTATACTTATGTAAGGTTGTATCTCATTTGTAATTGTAAACATTATCATGAGGGATTTTGCTTCTTATTCTTCATATTTTTTAATTTCTATATCACCTTTAGCAGGTTTAGTTTTCGTTCCTCTAACAATGTCCCAAATTTTTTTCTACTATCAAAATTGATTTCACTTTATTTTTCCATGAAGCATAATTAGGAACTTTGACAAGGTGATACTTTGAAAGAAATATTTTGTTGGTTGAAGCTGACTACCTTATGTCTCCCTAGGTTTTGAATGATAAATTTTAAGATTTTAAATTTTAAAAGCCTATAATGTTGAATTCCTTGTGTTTCCCTAATTAATTAGAAACTAGAAAAGTAAGATTTTTTGCAAATTAAAAAACCTAATTTGAAGTAGACTTCCTTGTCTCTCTATAAGTAAATTATTTGAAAATATTCTATGGCTTTGAATTTTCAAAAAATAAATAAAATAATAAAGCTTTCAAATATTAAATGAATTTGAAAATTTCTAATTAGACATTTACTTTATATCAATACCTACTTATCACTCTAAAACATGAAGAAGAAATTAAAAACTCTAATATGCTAATAACACACTTATCTCTCCAACTAATCTTACTAAACCTTAGAAAATTCAAAAACTAAACTTATGAAAGCCTTATCTCTCCTTTAACCTTAGCAATAATCAAAAAATCAAAATATTGAATTATAGAACCCTAATATACCTCCTTAGGCATGGCTACTTGGGATGATATATGGTATTGTGTTTGGTATATGTTTTATTGACCTTCTCTTGGCTTGAGCATGTGAGGATATGTGCACATTATTTGCATGAACCATTATTAGTAACCTATTACAATATAATTCATTCTCCGTCCATATTCCTTCCTTCTTTCAGTGTGCCATTTTGGCAGAATGCGTGGCAATTTAGGTTGGCACTTGGAAATGATTTCAAATGTTCCAATACTTTGGCAATTGTAATGTTCAACTGTGCTTCTAACTTCTTGGTGTTTGTGCTTACACACCTTCAAAAATAATTGCTATTCACCTTGCTTGGTGCTTAACCAATTTTCTTGACATTTCACACGGATATGGTTCTTGGTTCACCTACCATTTGAGCTTCTACTTGCTACGCTTGGATGGAGTTTTGTTTCCTTTCTAGTTGTTGATGTTTGTGCTTCTACTATACACAAGATAAGTGATGATTGTTTTCTATCTTGCACTCCTCTCTGTGTGTCTCAATTACACTCAGTGATGATGCTTTCACTGGTCTAAATACAATAATAGCACCTTGCCTCTGGATGTTGATGATGCTTTTACTATCTCATGATAGTGCTTCACTACTTCTCAATGGTGCTTTGCAATGGCACTTTGTTGCTTTATTGGACCTATGTTTAGCTATAATTTATTACAATCGACTCTGACTCAAGGTTGTTCTCAGATGCTTTTTGTCAACGTTCTTTGTTGGTTGTAATGAGAATGTTTTTGTGTGTAGAACTCTGCATTTAGCTCGAAGGATGGCTCTTCTTCACTATTGCATCATTTCATTTACATTGCATTATTCTATGACTTTATAACTTGCTTTTCATAAATTACTTACTATCAAAGCTTGTTGTTCTAATATTATTTTCTTCTTTATTATTGTAGGTTTAGATGTCTAGATCTTACACTATGATGTAGAAGATTTAAATCTCTTTAAAATACCTTATTCTTCGTGTAAGAACAGTGCTCTAATACTGATTTATTTGTGTTGCACTTAGATGTACCTTTAATGCTTACACTCAGATTTTTTTCCTTAAATTTTATTTCCTTGATGATGCCTTCATACTGCTTCTTTCCTATTTCTTTCATAGCTTATCCTTGGTAGAATCTATACTAGCATAGAGATATTCTATCTATATTTCTCCTTGTGGTATTATTCTTCACAACCTTGTTGTCCATTTACTTTGGCTGAATCTTTATCTATAATGATATCCTTTATATCATTCAAAATTTGGCAAGATACTTGCCTTCCAAATACTATCTTCAAGTCTTTCTTACTTGAACTCTTCTTACTATATTGCTTTCTATCATTGTTGAGCAAGCTATATCAATGGTCTCTTTTTTTATTGAGCACCAATAAATGTTTTCTTATGTGGGACCTCTTCTAAATAGGTCTCCTTCTTCAAAAAAAATTGATGGGATATTTTCCAATGGATCTCCTTTATCTTTGTATGCTATGAGACGTTCTCCAATGGGACCTCTTTTAATAGGTCTCGTTCAAATAACTTTAATCTTCAATAAGACCTTTAGATGGTCAATAATATGATTGTCCAGAATTTGGAGTAAGTACTCTTACTAGAGCTCCTCTAATGGATCTCCTATATCTACCTTTTGTCTTGAATCTATAAGTCTTCTAGTACTTTTATCCTTATGAATCCTTCCTTTCTCAATCAAATATTATCTCTTTTATACTAGGGCCACTTATCTCTACTATGGACCTCTTTCTCTGAAGGGTCTCAAATTTCTATTTATTTTAACTCTATATCTTAATATTGGTCTCTTCTCTTGGACCAATTTGTCAAGGTCTGTATTCAAGACCTAAATCAATATTATAGACTACCTTCTATTCCAAATAGATTCTTGGAATAGGTAAATTCAATCTATCTTATCAAGGTCAATATCTTAATGACCTAAAATTTTTATCAAGGTCTATCTTTAAGACCTGAAAAATATACTTAATTATAACTTAAATCAATCCCTATATAAGAAAAGCTCTCGATCTTAAATCAATCAAATATGAAAGTCTTCTCTATCTATTGTAGGAAGCTTCTCAACTTTTGAAGATCAATTTTCATTGTAGCAATATCTTCGATAGCTTTCTTTAGCATTACCTAAGAATTTGGAAATCTAGATGACTAACTTTATTATGTGTTTTTTCTTCCTACAATCTTCAATCTATAAAAAACTTCAATCAATAATTATTCTCTTTTCTTGAGAGAAATATCAATATAAAGGGATTTATGTCCCTTCAATATCTTTTATCAATGTTAGGGTTATCAATTCCCTGAATAATCAACTATCTTAAAGTTGATTTCCTAGTCTTCACTGGTTATTCTTCAACCTTGTGGAAAGACTTTAGCTTATTGCAACTTTCAAATCCTATGCAAGTAACCTTGTTGTAGATTTGATACCACTATTAGCTTTTGATGCTCTAATACTTAATATAAATTATCACAAGAAAATAATCACATGATCTAATATAATGAAGTTGCAATATAATGAACCAAATAATATCTCAAAATGTAATAACAAATAGAATAAATTATAAGAATACTCACATAAACATGCTCA
This sequence comes from Wollemia nobilis, assembly GCA_028583015.1. Taxonomy (NCBI): domain Eukaryota; kingdom Viridiplantae; phylum Streptophyta; class Pinopsida; order Araucariales; family Araucariaceae; genus Wollemia; species Wollemia nobilis. The sequence continues at coordinate 778,459 of JAQPPZ010001119.1, read as the reverse complement.
GAATATTGCAAATGAAAATACTATAAATGTTATTGAATAAAGTTCTACTAATGCAAGCATAAAGCTTTTCATGTCTGATTCACTTCCATGATATTACAATGCTTAGTGTAGCACCCTAAAATTGGCGCAGTAAAATTGGAATAATTACATTCACCTTAGTAAATAAATTTAAATTCAAATTTAACCTCCCAAACCGCCCGTTAACCGTCGAGAAATCCGTTTCCTCCTTTTCCGTGCCATTTTTAGCAGTTGTTTTGACCGTTTGACGATATCGTCTCCGATCAAACGATATCGCCCTAGATTTGATGATTTCGTCTGGACTAGAACGTCCAGACGATTTCATCGCAAAACTAAATTTGCATAGTTGGAATCCGTTCCAACGGGTCTCCAATCCGGGCAGAAGCGTGTCTGCGCCATTGGGACCCTTCCCCCATTGGAGATCTCCCAAATTGGGATGATCTCCAACCTCCCAACAACTATCCTATGCCTATTTAACTCTAATACTTTTCCCTCCCCAACCCCTGGCTGAATTTTTATGCAAATTGAACCCTTATGCTCTAAAACATCGTAATTCATATTTTGCATTAGTCCTATAGTCATTTCATTGCAGGTACACCACTGGTTTTCAACCGGAGCCAGTACCTATCGCAGTCGACGAACCTGTCAAGATCGGAGGTGATCTCGTCAAATTCGGGACGATCTCATACTGATGCGAGATGATTTTGACTACAGCACACATCGAGGCAATCAGTGCCTAGAGTTTGCTCTTCTGTATCTTTTTTCTGTCATTTTATGCTATAAATTAGATTGTTTATTCAATTTTTATACTATATTGCATCTGGAGTTCACCCATTTTGTCTAGTTTGCATATTAAGATCATATTCTGCTATCTAAACACGGTGATTTGCATTTACTTCTGTTCTTGCATATTGTTCAACACTCATATTATTGTTTCACATAGTTTGCCCCTATTTGCAAAATAGAATTTCTTGTATTTTGCATCTGTTTCTTGTTTTGCAGGTCTCTGATGAATTCGTCTAACGAATTCGTCGATTTCGAACGATCTGTCGGTTTAGATGATTTTATCAAATTGAAGGCGATTCTCGTTGAATTGCGAGACAATCCAGATCGCTTCAAGCTTCAGAAACTCCATCAGACTTCCGGATCAGGTAATCTTCATTGGCCTCCTACAAATTCTCTTGTTTCTATTTTCCTTTCTATTTGTTGTATGCATTTAAATTGCATTTTCATGTAGTTTAAGTTAGAATCATTCGGCCAAACCTAGGATGAATGTTTAAAAATAAAATGAACTCATCAAAACTCATTCCCAAAACCTAGGCATGGAAACTGCCATCAAATGTTTCCTGGTGAACCCACCATCCATTGAAAAATCACCAAAATGCACCTCCCTTGAGAGGCGGGACCTTCGCAAAGTCCTCTCCTCCGAGGTACCGCACCATCCTTTTCCCATCCTCCTTCCGGGCGCGGATCCAATAGCCTGAAGGTAGGGGTGCGAAAAATTTGGAGCGATACATTTTGGTGAACCCGACGTGAATGCATCATAACCTTTTGAACACCGAAAAAAAAAAATTAGAACAACTAAAACTTAGATGCATTTTAAAACATTTAAGGTTCAAAATCATGTTTATATGGTAGCTCCTAAAAAGAGGTTAGCAGTTACTATAAACGTAGTAAACCAATTAGCGGCCATAGAAGTTAATTCTGTCCTTAGTGTCCCTGAAGCAAGTAGAAATCAATCCTTGTGGGACGAGCTTATCAAGAGACTTAGTATCATTTCATCCAGGTCTACACAACTTAAACAGATTAAGAGACTAGTCTTGGATAGAATCCTGGATCCTCATAAATTAGTGTTCTATCATGAACTTCAGAGAGCTTGCCATAGGTGGTTAGCCTATAGGAGAGCTTTAGTATCTTCAGAGTTGTTCGACTTCGAGGGAATACCTCGAGAATGCAGACATTGTACATCAATTCCTAGGCCTTGTAGAGGACCAAGAAGTTGTTCTCACAGATAGGGAAATATGGAGTAGAGTTCCACGAGCTGTGCTATATCGAGAGTATTGCCATGAGCTTTACTTTTATCAACCAGCATCTGAGACAGACAATATTACCATAGCTCTTTTCATCAAATTCTTAAAAGAAAACTTTCAATTTGAAGAAGAACATTTCATGACCCCTGAACAGCTTGAACCAATTAATGATATTCATAAATTATTCATAGAAGATTAGTTCATCTACTTTCAGCATTATTATTATTGTGTGCATTTATTGTTTCATTTGCTGTCTTTATTATATTGTTTCAAAGAAAAACTAAAAAACTAAAAATCAAAATCAAAAAATCAAAAAACATAGTAAAAAACTTAAACATTTCATTTACAATATTGCATTAGGTATATATAAATATATACCTTTTAATTTGTTGCATATATATATATATATAAATATATATATATATATATATATATATATATATATATATATATATATATATATATATATATATATATTTTTTTTTTGAAATCAAAACTTAGCACCATGACTAAACTTAGGAATGGTAAAGAAATTTTAGGAGAAGGAGAAGATTGGCTACAAAATACAACTGAAAACCCAAATGTCCTTCTTGGAGATACAAATCTAGAAGGTGAAACTCTAGGTCAATCAGATGAAGACTTAGGTGAAGATAAGGAACAAGAAGGAAGTGTTAAAGAATCTTCGTCCCCTAGAATAGCTCCAAATGGAGGCATCACTTTTGACAACGCATAACATTTTCAAAAATTTCTTAATCAACATATCGACGTCCTTAATGTGGCAGTCCGTATTGATAAAGGGGAAATTAGTGATGCTCAAACAACCTTAGAACGGGCGCTTGATATGCAAACTAATCCCTTGTCTTTCATTGATCAATAAAGTGATAAGGGTGGATCATCTAATGCGAATATGGTCACTATAGCCCAAGCCATGACCAAACAACAGGTCACCCAACCTCCTAAGAAACCTGTTACTCAACCTAAAATCACTCCCGCACAAAAGAAAATTCCCTTCACTACTTCCTTCCTCCAAACTATTGAGCAAAATGCTTTAAATAGACAAAAATCTAAAACAAAGCCAAATACAAACTTTCAACAATCTACAATACAACACAATCCAACTTCAAAACTCCTCCATAATATTTTTCCTACCAATGTTTTACACAATAGTAACATGGCATCTAATCCGCATGTTCCTCCATCCTACGCCCATAACACTTATGGCAATGCCCCACCGAATCAATATGGGGGGCAAACTAGTAGTTTGGAAGCTATGGTGAAACAATTGGCTTCACGTATGGACCGAGATAGATCCCTACCGTCCCTCGTATAATTATCGAGAGATTTGTAGCCAACCATTGGATCCCATAGTGGTAGCTCAACCATACCCTAATCATTTTCCCATGCCTATCCTGCCTATCTATAAAGGAACCGAAGATCCCATAGAACATCTTCGCATGTTTAGGATAGCATGTCACGACATATCGCATAACGACTTGCTATTACTAAAAATTTTCCCCAAAAGTTTAGGTGGAATGGCGTTAGAGTGGTATTATCAATTGCCCACTCATTCCTTAAGAAACTTTGAAGAAACAAGTGAGTCATTTGTTCATCAATTTAGTGCCTACATCGAGAGGCATGTAACTATTAAAGACCTATACAATTTAAAACAAGATAAAGACGAATGTTTTGCTGATTTCTTAGCAAGATGGAGACAATTGACAGGAAAACTGCACTTTGTGCTACCCTATAGGGAAATGTTAGACATTTTCATTAATAATTTACAAGAACAACTTTCTTATGAGCTATCAACGACTACTTTGACTACCTTCGATCAAGCTATAGACTTAGCTCGAAGATTAGAAGATGCCCTCATTAGGAGAGGCCAACTTAGAAAGAAGGATGATGAGAAAACATCTAGAAATCAATATAAAAACAAACAGGTTGTCGGTGATGGAGTCACTGACAACATAAATGTTGCTAATGTCAATGCAACAAAAACAACAGAAAAATTCATCTGGAAACCGCCTGATAAGCCTCCTCGAGATTTCACTAGATTAAACCAACCTTTATCAACTATTTTACCTCAACTTCTTGAAAGAGGTTTAATCCAACTGCCGACTATCCAGGAACTCGACCCAAGCATACCCGGATATAGAGCTGATTTGCACTGTGATTTTCATAGAGGTCCTGGACATTCTACCAACGCTTGTAAGAGATTGAAACATAAAATACAAGATTTGATTGACAATAATGAAATGGAAGTGCAAGCCTTCCAACCTAAACAAAACCCTCCTAATAATACCCAAAAAATTGTTCCCCAAAATCAAAATCAGAATGCCAATCAAACTTTAGACATATTTCAACACCCTTTACCAAGACATGGTAAAGAGGTAGCCAATCAAATTGAACATCACAATGTTCCCCCTCCTACTCGATATGTAGGAACCATTATCGGGCAATTACCTATTTAGGACTCTCACACATTCGACACAACCTTATCCCTGGTTACAACCAGGCCCTTACATAATTTTCAAACTTCTGATTCTAGCGATATAGAGTCAGATAGTGAGAGTGAAGTAGACACCATTCAATCGAATAGTTCTAAAAACGAATCGGATCCTATTCAACCTATCACGAGATGCTAATGTTCCGGAAGAACCATTTCCCAAGAAGAGTCACTACTCGACCTTCTTCTAATGAAGTCATTCCTTATGAACAAGCCATAAACTCTCAACCGAGACCGTTTCAACGTCGTCACTATAACATTGTAGGTACCATCGGAGTCGTCACTCGACAACAAGCTCAAAATCCCCAACAAGAACCAAACCAAAACGATGGATCAGCTCCATTTGTTCTGAAAAATCCTAATAAAGGAAATCATGCTCCTATTGTTCAAACTAAACCCCCTTACGACATTAATGAGAAATTGTCTAATACCACCGCCGAATCTCCCTTTTAGATTTATTAAGATCCTCCCCCACCCATAGGGATGAATTGATGCTTACTTTGAGCCAGATGATGGTACCTCAAAACATCCAACCCGAAGCTATGGCCAATACTATCATCACGCGAGAGATTGATTGTATTGAATTTCGGGATAAAGATATCCCACAACACAGTTTACACAAGGATAATCCCTTGTATATTATAGCTTTAATTGGGGATGTAGCTGTCAAACGAGTCCTGATTAATAATGGCTCATCTCTAAACATCTGCACCTTTGACTTCTACCAATGATTTTGTTTTAGAAGTGATGAAATGAAGAAGACTGATATGATTATCAAAGCCTTTAATGACGAAACACAAGAAACGTGTGGAGTCATTACCCTCCCATTGCAAGTTGGTCCTAGAACCCTTGAGACAACTGTGTTTATTTTACATTGCCCAGCATCGTACAATATACTTTTGGGTCGCCCTTGGATTAACGCCATGCGATCAGTCCCATCAACTTTACACCAATGTGTTAAGTTTGAGTTTAAAAATTAGTTGGTCACTATTCATGGTGACCCTAGACCTTTTGATATGTGCACATTGGCAGAACCAGTTGGAGTGCAATTTTTCCCTGCTCTGTCATCCACATATCCTACTTCTTCTTCATCTAAAACTGTGAAATATAAACCCATCACTTCATCTATTCCTCCTCCATTAACTTCATCTTCCCATATAGATCAACCACCTTCTAAACAAATTAATCGTAGAACTTCAAAAAGCTCTTAAAACTACAACCAATTCTTCAAGTTCTAATCCCATAAATTCAAAACCTTCGGACACATCTATCATACCTTCCACATCTCAAGACATAGGTAATAAGCCTTCTACATCTTATGCCCTTTCTGATGATCTTTTACCAGATTTATCTACAACCTTAATATCAAAAAAAATGAATGCTTTCATGCAAGATTCAGACCTTTTAAATCAATTGCCGCCATCTCCTCGTACTTTGGGCCTCCCACAACCTATGGGAAGTACTTACCAATTCGGGAGTTGCGCCTTCATGTACAAAGGATATGACTGGGGAAGAAACCCTCAGAATATCAAAACCCATCATGATGGATATGCTCGGTGCTATTTTACCAACGATTATATTAAAGCTAAAACCATGATGCTTAAAATGGGATATAAAGGGAAAGGCTTAGGACCTTTCCAAAATGGCATGAAAGAACCTTTCGAGGTAGAACCATGGCCTGCTCCGATGTGGTGTGGGCCTATTACCTAGTAAGGTTCAACCCTTTCCTTTTGAGGATGATGATCATCTCATATGCTATCAAGACTATTTGGATAGACATGTTGATTTACCTCTTAAAAATCTGTCATTTTCATGCAACATGCTATCCATAGCATACCCTGAAATGATTGCTGACCCCGATGAAGATTTGGAAGGAGATATCTTCCATGATGTCTCTATTGAAGAGATGTTGTACAACGGGTTTTATTTTGATGGTTCTATACCAACCATAGCTCAACTTGAGGCCGTCGACCCTCAGAACGAATTATCTAAATTAACTTTACAAGAGTTACAAGAGTTGGTCGTTTCACCGCCCCACCTAATTTTGAAAGAGATCTACACATGGAGGTAGAAAATGTCATTAAAATTAATATTGGAACCGAGGACAACCCTCACATAATCAACATTGGAGCAGAACTAAGTCAAGAAAAACAAGAATAATACATTGCATTTCTTAAAGAGTATGAAGATGTCTTCGCTTGGACATATGAAGATATGCCGGGTCTAGACCCTTCGTAGTCATGCACCATCTAGTGGTCCATCCGGATGCTAAACCTGTTAAACAAAAACTTAGAAAAATGCATCCCAAAGTGGCTCTGCTAGTCAAAGGGGAGTTAGAAAAACTCCTGAATGTTATCTTCATACAAGCTATTGATTATGCTAAATGGATCTCCAATGTAGTTCCAATCACCAAGAAAGAAGCCACCAAAGTTAGGGTTTGCATAGATTTCAGAGATATTAACGTTGCATGCCCTCAAGACGACTTTCCTCTTCCAAATATGGATCAAATTATTGATTTTACTGTCGGAAGTGGGATGATGTCCTTAATGGACGGATTCTCCAGCTATAATCAGATCAGGATAGCTCCTAAAGACCAGGCTAAAACAGCCTTCATTACCCCCTGGGGTACCTTTTGCTGGAAAGTGATGCCCTTGGGCCTAAAGAATGCCGGGGCAACTTATCAACGGGCTATGACCTACATCTTTCATGATATGATGCATGATATCCTACATGATTATGTAGATGATATTATAGCGCGCTCTCTTATTGAAGATCATCATTTAGACGATTGAAGAAAAGTTTTTAATCGATTACGAGAATATCTCATTCGATAGCAAAATGTATATTCGGAGTTAAATCTGGCAAGTTATTAGGGTTTTTAGTTTCTTTACGTGGTATCAAAATTGACCCTCTCAAAATTGTGCCTATCACTGATATGCCCGCACCCACTAATATATCTAAATTACGAAGTTTACAAGGTAAACTTCAAGCTATCCGTCGCTTCATTGATAAGCTGGCGAACAAAACTGGTCCCTTTCTTAAACTCCTTAAGAAGGACGTCCCCTTTAATTGGGACACAAAATGTAGAGAAGCTTTTGAACTTCTCAAGAAATATCTCCTTAACCCTCCGGTGCTTTCACCGCCTAAATCTGATCGCCCATTTCTTCTATATATTTTTGCTTTAGATTCTGCCTTAGGAGCTATGTTAGCTCAGCTTGATGATGAAAATTGAGAACGTGCTAATTATTACATTAGCCGCACCTTCATCAGTTATGAAACCCGCTATACAGCGTTAGAGAAGTTATGTCTAGCAGTCATGTTTGCTATGCAAAAATTATGACATTACATGCTTCGCCAAAAAATGTATGTCATTGCTAAATATGATCCTTTAAGATATCTCATGAGTCGACCTTATTTATCGGGTCGCACAACTAAGTGGGTTCTTGCTCTAAGTGATTTTTATCTCACCTTCATAGGACAGAAGTCTGTTAAGGTTCAAATCATAGTAGATCAATTAGTTGTTGCACCCTTAGAGTCTACTCATCCCCTCATTATCGAGTTTCCTGATGAATGCCTTCAATTAGAGGCAGACCTTGTTGAACAATGGTCCTTATACTTTGATGGAGCCCGATGCATGAGTGGGGCTGGTGCGGGTATTATTTTAATATCTCTGCAAAAACATATTATTCCTCTGTCCTTCAAACTAACCTTTGCTTGCACCAACAATACTGCTCAGTATGAGGCTCTAATCCTTGGATTACGAGTTGCTTTAGCGCTTAAAATTAAAAACCTCTTAGTTTTTGGGGATTCCCAATTGGTTATAAACCAAATTAATGAAGTTTATCAGACCAGAGATGATAAACTTCGCCCATATAAGGCCTATGTTTTACAACTAATGGCCTTGTTTGATCAAGTTACCTTGGAAGCCATTCCTCGAACTAGCAACCGTGCAACCGACGCCATGGCCGCCGCTGCATCTCTCTTGCCCTTGGAGTTAGACGACGAATATGCTACTATCATCATTCGTCAACTCTAGGAACCCGCTTCACATAAGTCATGCTTAGAGCCTTTGGATGTGTTTCTAATCAAGGAAACTACTCCTGAACTCTGGTATACAGACATATTTGATTTCCTCCAAAATGGGACTTTCCCTGCTGATTCTAATCGCAACCAATGTCGGTTATTACGTCGACGAGCAAGTCGATTTGTAATCATTGGCAATACTTTATATAGGAGATATTTTGAAGGTATCCTATTAAGATGTTTAAATTTAGAAGAGTCTAAATCAGCCTTAAGTGAAGCCCATGATGGATCTTGTGGAGGACACTTTAGTGGTAGCGTCATTGCTAAAAAGCTCCTTCGGATAGGATACTTTTGGCCTACCATGGAAACGGATGCACATGAATATGTGTGCCATTGCGACAAGTGTTAAAAACATTCTGACCTTGTCCATACGCCTGCACAAGATTTGCAGGCTATTTCTTCTCCTTGGCCCTTTTCTAAATGGGGCTTGGATATTATTGGTAAAATTAATCCTGTGTCTTCTGGTGGACATAAGTTCATCATAACCGCCACTGAGTATTTCACGAAGTGGGTTGAAGCTATGCCTTTAGCTTCCTGCACTAGTTCACAGGTCTCTAAATTCATTTTTAATCAAATCATCTGCAGGTTTAGAATTCCTACAAATCTCATCTCTGACAATGGAACTCCATTCAAAAATAAAGATGTTAAAAAATTATGTCAAAAATATAAGATTCAACATCGCTGGTCTACCCCCTATTATCCTCAGGGTAATGGTCAAGCAGAAGCTTCTAAAAAAACTCTAATCAAAATTCTCAAAAGACTAGTCAATAAAATTGGCCGTGACTGGAATATTCAATTATATCCAGCCCTGTGGGCTTATCGAACTAGTGTTCAAACCCCCACGGGCACTTCACCATTTGTTTTGGTATATGGTGCCGAAGCAGTTTTTCCATTTGAATTAGAAGTTCCTTCTTTGGCTCTGCTACTTCAAGACACGAAGTAGGAGATGAATATCGCGTTGGCAGACTCGATCAGCTGGAACTCCTAGACGAAAAATGCATCAATGCTTTAGAGCATCTCCGTGCATACCAAAACAAGCTTAAAAGAGCATATAATAAGAAAGTTCGTCATCGATCCTTTGAGATTGGCGATCTTGTTCTAAAATAAAATCAAAAGAATATGAATGCAACCAAAGACCTAAAAGTTAAATTTGAGCCCAACTAGCTCGGACCGTACATCATTACTGCAAAATTTGAATCAGGAGCATATAAATTGTCTACCTTAGATGGTAAAGAACTTAAAGAACCCATGAATATTTTACATCTCAAACGTTATTATGCATAAATTTGATTATTTCATCCATGTATATATTTGTTCAAAATCATTATCTTGTATTTCTTTCAATTTATTCAAAAACCTCAAAAACATTCATAAAATCTTCAAAAATATTCAAAAATATTTATTGCATTTATTTTGTAAAGTTCCTTTTGCTTTAAAACAAAAATCAACATAAAAATCCAAAAACAACTATATGCTTGACTCTTTCAAAACCAAAACAATATACAGAATAAAGAGAGAGTCAACATTCTCAAAACTTTCTCAAAATCATTATTTTCTTACAATTATTGCAATTATATGTTTCAACTTATTTTGGATAAAACTAGCATTTATTTGGCATCCCTCACTTGCACACTCACAATAAATATCTTGATTTTATCTGGCATGATTACTAATCTCTCTTATATAAAAGTTCACAAAATTCCATTAAATAAAGTTTGAGCATAGAGAATTGATCTTGGTATTTAATTAAACCAAGCACATCTTTTCACAATAAAATGATTATATTTGTAATTTCCATGTTTTGCTACATAGTAGAACTGATTTCTTGGGTGAAAAGTTTCCCCTGCTATCCTATCATGCACATGGTCTAGAATCTTTGAGAATTGGCAAAAGGACAAGCTCACCCCTACCCAGAATAAAAATCCCTTGCTCTACAGCTAATCTGAGCAAGTATCCCTAGAAAAAGAAAAAGAAAAAGAAAAGAAACATTCAAGAAAAAGAGAAAATAAAAATGTTATGTCAGCAATTTTACAAGCATTATCAAGCAAAATAAAAATAAGCAAAGTTCAAAAGAAAGCAAGAAAAGCAATAAAATCCCTTTCCCTACCCTTTGAAAAGAAAAGAAGGGTGAATGAGCTTGAATCCCTGGAATTCTCAATTATTCGAAAACTGTGAGGTAAGCCCCATAACAAGTGGTTTGTGCCCAACCTGCTTGGCCTTGGGTAACTCCTAGCGTGGCGATATATGTCCGTCACATTAGTGACCTTCTTTTATACTGAGACCTCTGTCGCTTATGGATTAGCTAGCTCTCGATAATCCGATCTACATAGTAGCCTAGTATGGTTATATGCATCTACATCATGGTTAATGAACACTTAGTTGGTTTATTCAAATCACTTGTATCATAGTATCTTGATCAAAACTGGTAATTGAACCATACAATTGCACACACATTTGTATTTGAGAGATTTTGTCTATCATTATGATAAATCAAGATTGGCAATGAATTCACTTATGCACATGGGATTCCTTATAAATCTAATTTTTGTCTTCAAAATACTTTGAAATATTATTTTGCAACTTGTTTGGAATAATCAAGTACAATTATTTAACAACATATCATATATATCTTATCGACTTTACGTAACGATGGTATAATTCCAAAACCAAAATTGGAATTTTATGCTTAGCGCAAGTCCTCATTTTCATCTTCTCTAGTTCATTAAAAATCAATCATGTAATAAAACTATCCTTTCTTTGATCTTCGCGATGATGGTATAAGTCTATACCTACATATTCTATGCCTAGCGCAAACCATTGTAACAATATTTTTTCCCAATTTATCAAAATTCATAAAAACCATATGACTTCATTTTATTACACCAATTATGCTTTTCAAAAGCAAACACATTTTTATTATTTCATATCATTATGTCAACCTTTGCATTTTGCAATGATGGTATAATTCTTAAGGAATTATTCAACAATTTTTATCACACTTAGGAATTTATGCCTAGCAAAAATCATTTTACAATATTTCATGCATAATATTTTCATGGAAATCTGAAAACAAACCATCATCATCATCATTTGCATAATCACAACAAATTCTTAAGATAGTCTCTTAAGCACTCTTTTCTTTTAACAATATTTCTATCCTGGGACTAGCTTGACGACCGAGTGAGCAGCGACTCCATGAAATGGTCTATAATAGCGACAATGTCCTTTGAAATTATTGTTAGAAATCTCTTTTTATTTTTATCACATTTCATCACAACCAATCAATTTGTTACATCAGATTATTTCATTTAAAATATTTAAAGCATGACATCCAAGTTATATTTTTTTCCAAAACGACATAATTACATGACTCATCAATAAAATCATTACATCAATCAACTCAATCAATCAATCAAACATAAAAAGCATCATAAGCATCACATAAGACAAGTCATATGATCAAAAATATCTCATCTATATATATCAACAGAATATATACATCATCAAAACTAGATTGGTATGCCACAATCTGTACCTCGGCATACTCAATCCTCTATCAATACAAGTATAATACAATATCAGTGGCAGTATCCCGCCCTCTAGCCTCGAGAGCCTCTAGAGCTCTCGGCCTCATCTCCTCCCCTGCCCTATGGAGGATGAGGTGGTACCATCGTAGTATGTGTGGTACTGCGAGTCCTCGTCATCGATCGGGATGAACTCCTCGTCGACCTTGTCCTAATAGGATCTACTATGGCAGGTGGAAGCTGTACCCTCTGGCCCTCTGGCATCGCCTGGTAGTATAGCGCCTGATAGAATGCGGTCTGAGAAACCGACCGCAGTAGCTCCTTAGTGCTTACTCCTCCGCCTCGTGCCCTAGGACGAGCATTGTCGTCTCGTAGCTGTGACACCTCAGCCTGGTGCTGTGCAGCTGCATTTTGTAACGTCTGCACCTGAGCTCGTAGATGATCTCTCTCTACCTGGAGAGTAGCCATCTCGCTACTCTCTCCAATGTCCACACCCTTGCCCTTATCAGGCGATGGTGGCCTCTGTGGAGACGGGGGTCTCGCCTCCCTCCTCTCCCTCTCCCTTTGTCGCGGCCTCTCCTATGCCTGTGGCCTCCTCTGCTCTCCTCTGCCATGACCCCGGGCTGCCTCTACCACCGCCTGGCGCCGCCTCCCTATCCGATGCACAACTGCATGGATCGGTCCCTGAGCCCTCGTCATCCGAGGAGGGCGAATGCCTATGTACCAGGCATCGTAGCCATCGGCTACCCCTACGTCGTCCCCATCCACTAGCTGAATGGGGGCATCGTCCGTGTCCTGACTCCAGAATCGTTTTATATGTGGAGCCCCGCTGACTGTGGTGTTATCTCGGACAGTCCGAGAAAACTCATAATCCCTGAGAGATGGGATCCCCTGCTGTAGACCGAACTATCGCAAAACTCGGTCATAGCGATGGAGCTCCATCTCTCCCCTCTCCATCCGTAGCCAGTAGACTCACCTAATGCGAGCCAGCTCCTGTCCATCCTCTGGCCACCCTGGATGCTCTCTCCATGGCCTCCAGGTGATCTGGTCTAGGACCAAGTCATCCAGTAGTCTTCGGGACACCGACAGGTCAATTCATCACTGTGCCCCTCTTCGGAGCCACCAATAGAAGACTCGGGGCCTCTCCCCGTCAACCCCTATCAGTGGAAGCCCTATCGGCCTTCGCACCGCAATGTGCTCCCAGCACCAAACCTGTAGGAGCGATGTCATAACCAGACATCGACCGCCCTTGTATACGACCCCATGCAGGATCCTATACAATCGGCATAGAACAAAGCTGCCTCAAGCAAATATGTAGCCATGGTCGCGCATGTCGTAGATCACATCTGTCAGCAGCCATGGTACCCTGCATCTGCTCTGGTGGCACAGCAGAAGTCCACCAACCACCCCAGGCAAAACTCGTGTCAGTGTAGATGCCCCAGGCATCTGGCGCAGTGCCTCGATGTTCACTCCGCCCTTCTCCAGGGTGAAGCTCGGGTCACCGCAGAGTCGTCCCATCACATGGCCCTGATTGGTCGCAGGTGTGATCATCCTCCCTTGTATAGGGATTCTAAGAATCCTCCATACATCCTCTAGTGTGGGAGTCATCTCCCCTGTCGGTAACCGAAAGCATGAAGAGCCCGGGTACCACCTCTCTGCTAGGGCCGTCAATAGCCCCATGTCAATAGAAACTTGTGGCATCTCTGCCATATGTATTAAGCCGGCCTGTGCTAGTTGATCTCGCTCTGCCTGTGTCAGAGCGGCCAAGTCATCTCTTAATCCTCCATATTTCCATTCTCTACTCTTTAGTAATCCTCTCTGCAAGCATAAACAACAAACAATCATTAATAACAATTTTAGCAATCAATAATGCAACTTAAAGATCAAATTTTTGCAATTGATGATATCGCCCACTATTGGCTGATATCGTCTGGAATTTGAGCAAAATCGTCTCTAATTTCGCGTGTCGAAATCGTCTCTAATTTGACGAAATCGTCCCTTTTTTTTGGGCGAAATTGACGAACTTGAGACGATTTCGTCGAACTAGGGACGATTTCGTCCGGACGACATCGAGGGCCAAAAACAGCCGCGATGCTCAAAATTCATCTTAAAATCTATTTACCAAGCATGTAAATTAAAATTAAATCAATCTAAACTAAGTTTAAGCCCTTACCCGTAGACCGCGATGGACCTCTGCAGATCTGTGCGCTGTCTCTACAATTTTTGCTCCAGAGCTCTAAAAATAGTAAAATGAACAGTAATAATGAATTAGGGTTTTACCCTATTTTTCTTAATTTTATTCAAAATAATTCAACAATAATTTTTGCTTTTTCGTGTTTTTACCGCAAACGTTCGATTTGGGTAAAAACACGGAGGGGGCACCATAGTAAGCTGTCGTACGATTCGACCAAGAATCGTCGCCTAAAAATGGGAATAATTTTTTGCTTTCTCGTAGATCGAGAAGAACTCATCTTTAACGCATTTTCTTCAAAAATTCGCTAAAGAGGGGGCAAAATGTAGCACCCTAAAATTGGCGCAGTAAAATTGGAATAATTACATTCACCTTAGTAAATAAATTTAAATTCAAATTTAACCTCCCAAATCGCCCGTTAACCATCGAGAAACCTGTTTCCTCCTTTTTCGTGCCATTTTTAGCAGTTTTTTTGACCGTTTGACGATATCGTCTCCAATCAGACGATATCGCCCCAGATTTGATGATTTCGTCTGGACTAGAACATCCAGACGATTTCGTCACAAAACTAAATTTGCATAGTTGGAATCCGTTCCAACGGGTCTCCAATCCGGGTAGAAGCGTGTCTGCGTCGTTGGGACCCTTCCCCCGTTGGAGATCTCCCAAATTGGGATGATCTCCAACCTCCCAACAACTATCCTATGCCTATTTAACTCTAAGACTTTTCCCTCCCCAACCCCTGGCTGAATTTTTATGCAAATTGAACCCTTATGCTCTAAAACATCGTAATTCATATTTTGCATTAGTCCTATAGTCATTTCATTGCGAGGTACACCACCGGTTTTCGATCGGAGCCAGTACCTATCGCGATCGACGAACATGTCAAGATCGGAGGCGATCTCGTCAAATTCGGGACGATCTCGTGTCGATGCGAGACGATTTCGACTACAACACACATCGAGGCAATCGATTGCTGGAGTTTGCTCTTATGTCTCTTTTTTCTATCATTTTATGCTATAAATTAGATTGTTTATTCAATTTTTATACTATATTGCATCTGGAGTTCACCCATTTTGTCTAGTTTGCATATTAATATCATATTCTGCTATCTAAACACAGTGATTTGCATTTACTTCTGTTCTTGCATATTGTTCAACACTCATATTATTGTTTCACATAGTTTGCCCCTATTTGCAAAATAGAATTTCTTGTATTTCGCATATGTTTGCTGTTTTGCAGGTCTCTGATGAATTCGTCTGACGAATTTGTCAGATTTCAGAATCGATCCTGTTAGTTTAGACGATTTTATCAAATTGAAGGCGATTCTGTTGAATTGCAGACGATCCAGACTGCTTCAAGCTTCAAAAACTCCATCAGACTTCCGGATCAGGTAATCTTCATTGGCCTCCTGCAAATTCTCTGTTTCTATTTTCCTTTATGTTTGTTGTATGCATTTAAATTGCATTTTCATGTAGTTTAAGTTAGAATCATTCGGCAAAACCTAGGATGAATGTTTAAAAATAAAACGAACTCATAAAAACTCATTCCCAAAACCTAGGCGTGGAAACTGCCGTTAAATGTTTCCTGGTGAACCCACCATCCGTCGAAAAATCACCAAAATGCACCTCCCTTGAGAGGCGAGACCTTTGCAAAGTCCTCTCGTCCGAGGTACCGCACCATCCTTTTCCCATCCTCCTTCCGGGCGTGAATCCAATAGCCTGAAGGTAAGGGTGCAAAAAATTTGGAGCGATACACTTAGTCACAAATATATAATTGTATTTGACTCTTCATATAATGCACTCTTAATCTTCACTCTTCTTAATAACTCTTATTTTTCCTATTCTAAGAACACGTGCACACTTACATATTAGACACTTGTGCACACCTACACTCATAAAATTTGCACGCATATTTACATGATACTTGTGCCTTTTTTGTACATTATTATATTTTATAAAATATTAACTTACTCATTAATATAGGACACAATCCTAATCTAACATTTATAATAATGTACCAAGGTGGTACATTGGCATGCACCAAATAATGTAATATTCTCTAACAAAAATAAAATTAATTTTTATCCCATGGCCTCCCCAATTATTTTCTACTATCTATCCTCAATTCTCCATCACTAAATTAGTGTGAATCATAATCACAATATGTTTCCTTAGTCCAATTTTATTTTTCCTGTAAAAATTGATGGGGAACACCAGGGCATGGTAGAATCTAATGCTATCAAAAATACAAAATTTAACATAACCTCTAATCAAAAAATAAAAAGCATCAGTCATATTGCATCACTAATCCTAAACAATAGCAAATTATCTCAAAACTGGGTATTAATATCAAATTTTTATGCATTCATCATTTGATAAATACATTAAAAATGGGTAAGTGTAGATGCTCAATTTTGAGTACATCATCAATCTTCAAAATTGCCAATATCTTTATCAATTAACCATTCAAGAATCCAAATTGAATTAATCATCTTCAATTGGGAGTATTTATTGCTCTAAAAGCAAAATCATCAAGGCATGAGAAAAAGCATTGGTGATGTTTTTGTCTCCTTGGTAGTGCTTTTGTGAAATATGACTTTTTGATCTTTTCTACCCAATTTGACTGGTAGTGATCATCTTGGAAAAAGTTCCAAAGTATTAGCACCACCAACTTTATTGATTTTTAGACACCAAAAAGGCAAATTTTGATAGTTACAACCTTTTAATTCAACCTCCAAAAATGGACCTAATCATGTCAATTTGATTCATAGCCCCAACAAAAATCCAAAGCCCAAAATTTGTCATTTTTAATCTTCCAAATTTGCAATCATGCCCTTACCAATCCTATCATTTTTAATGCAATCTCCACTCAAGGAACCATAGCTTCCCATAAATCCAACACTTAGGGAAGCCCAATCCAATATATTTTGAGGATAACAAATCCCTAGAAAATTTCATATCATCTTAGAATGCAACAAAATTTTGCCAAATTTTATATAGTTTTATAGAATTCATATCCAAGCATGGTAAGATTATGCCAAAATATTGATATGACCTTGAGAAATCATTCAAGAATCCAAGCACCTAAGCTTTAAATATTTTAAGCTCTTGAGAATCTTCAAGCAACAAGTAAGCTTCAATCAAGCTTCCTCAATAAGACGAAAATGAATATTATTGAGGTTGGTTAGTCAACAAGATTATGACTACTAGAGAAAATATTATTTATGTTGGTTATGATGAGTTAGTAGTTTGGTCTATTATCCCAAATAATGATAGATAAGCAAAGAAGGAGGTCAAGAAAAATAATTATTTGGTATAGTATTGTAGACACCTAAAATATGTCATGTTTAGGAGGCTACTCATATGGATACCTTTGCAGGCTATATCATTGATCTTGGACCTTTACAAGATCCAACAGTGGTTCTAACCACTCTTTTAGGGCATCCTAGTCCTATGCAACCATAAAAATTTATGAAATCAATAGTGACCTTCATCCCCATTGATGATCAGAGCGGTTACGAGAAGCCACTAATGGTGATAGAGACCAGATCTATAGCCATGCCTGTCGATAACGGCTAAACCTGTAACAAACTCGGGCTACCAAAGCTGAGTGAATTCTATTGAGCGTAATGATTTCTTGATTGGTTAGGAGATCAAAAATTCTTGAAGCATCCCTACAACTGCCCAAGAATAATCATTTCTTGTTCTTGGCTTTCTTGTGAAGCTAGGATGAGAAATTGGGTGTCTATTTAAGGCTCCAATTTTATATGTAAACCTTAGATAAATTCATGTGCTAATGCCATAGTGAAGTTCTACTGTATTTATGAGATAATAAACATCCCTATAAGGTACAATGAAGCCTTTTCAAATTGCATAATGAAATTTGTCTATTAACCAATGGAGACTACCCTATATTGAAGATCAATTCTTGTTGTTCAAGTGCTAAATTACAATGGATCAAAGAAAATTACCAAAAAAACATGTTCCAAGAAACAAGCAACCCTTGAACATCAATTTTGCATCAGAATTAATCATTATCAAGCTAAGAATACAAAAGTTATAGTCTTTTTCCTATAGCCACTATTTTTAATAGTGGCCCACAGGCATAGCCATCGACATTGATAGCAGCTAATAGAGATGGCTACTCTGATAATCAACGGCTATGCTTTGAGTGATATTTTATTTTATTTTAGTCATATATTTTACATTATCAACATTTTAGTTTATTTTATGACCTATATTAGAAGCATTTATTTTATTTTTATGCATTTACTTCCATATTTCAAGCATTATTTTCAATATTTCATGTACCTTTACATATTTTCATGCATTTGCTTTATGATTTATACTATTCAAGAGATAAGCCTCATTTTGAGAGGCCTCATATGCTATTGACTATATTTGTAGTTTCATGTGTGCAGGTCATATAGCAATTTCAAGGCTAAATATCATCAAGGTTTAGTTTCTTGACATAAAGAAATAGAGGTGGCTTAGTAATCCCTCCATAAACAAATTGGTGAAGACATAAGGACCATTGAAGTGCATCTTTCCCCATTTTGGGCCACATACTATGTAAATTTATATCAAATTGAGTATCCCTAAGAGGGACCTATTTGTAACCAAATTTTACTTGATTAATAAAAGAGAGCACTCTATTTTGTTATTTCATCTTTTCAAATGGTTACATGAATCACACTTTCAATTTGTTTATAATTTTGCAATAGTCTAGATGTACGGTTTTTATAGCTTTACAAGTGGTGATCATGGTGGAACTTTCCCATTCTTGGATGCTAATTGTATTTTTTTTCTCATTTTAGGTATAGCTGCTCTGAGAGATAGTAGCTAATAGTCACCGCCACTCAAAGCGATAGCATCTAGTGCCACAACCACCCTGATCATCAGTGGCTACTAGAATGATAGAAAAATATAATCTGCAACAATTCTTCTTTGGATGAGGACTCACTAATAAGTCATTTTATCCCTATTTTCTATTTTTTTAATATCTTGTGTGCTTTTGAAAAGGCAAATTTAGAATTAATTAACAAACAAAGAGAAATTTTAAAGGTTAAATCATTAGTTTTTCTACGTTTGTTGTTAGCTACTAATGGGAATAGTGGTTTTTGTTGTTAGCTGCCCCAGAAGCCAGTGACTATGAATTCTTACTGCTCCTGTGTACAATGGCTAAGATTGTTACATTTTTTTCATAGAAGCAACTACTGTTAGATCTATTTGTAGGTTTGCCTAATCTGAAGCCTACTCAAAGGCTATATCATTTTAGATGCATTTGCATTTTTTGAACTTGAAATGTATATTACATGCATAAATTTTTGAATTTAAAATGTATTTTAATTGCATGTCATTGAAATATCATAGTGTGTTATTTGATGCATGTTACTTTATTCTTGAAATAAAATGAACACTTCACACACCATATTTCAAGTGTAAACATAAATTTCATTGGGCTCTCGCATCCAACCAATTGATCAATACCAACAGTGGATGTCATTACCACTTGGTTGGCTTGTTTATAAGTTTTTCATTACCCGACCATGGTCAAAGTTGATCCAAGAACTATACTATCTATATAAAATAGTATGCATTCCTCTTTAGAGGGTGTATCATTGACCATGGTGTGCTCTATGAGGATCGATAGTACATGTCCTCACTAATCGGACATGGGTTTCATCTCCATATCTTAGTGGGTATGATATCCTGGACTTCATTATTAGGTTTGTCATTGTGAGTATACAAGTGAAAACCTTAAACAAATCAAGAGTATCATCAACAATCATCAAACATGATAAGAGAAAGATGTGATTTCCAAAAAATTATAACACACAAGACAAGTTTAGGAAACACAAAGAAAATTTAAAAGAGATAATCATTTTGTATACTTTATATGTTTCTTAAAAATTACATACAAGATAATTTATAAGGTTATGGTTACAACACGGGGCCGCCCTCGGTCTACAACTAAGGTGGTATCCAATGCACCACAAAACACAAATAACACTAGAGATGATCCACCTACACAAAATGCTCCTTATTGACATTCAAGAAGTCTTAGAGGAGATAGTCTATACATGAGGTATCTCACCGAGAAACCCCAACTAGGAGACCAAATCCAGGATCTTCTCATGATCTAAACAAGGGTGTTTCAATACCCCAATCATCACATGATGGTCTTAAATAAAACCTACCCAGTGAGGGATAAAATAGAGGGGGTGCACCTAATTGCATACCCATAAGATATCAAAATAACTTCGAGCATGGATCAGATCTAATATATCTTTGTAGTATCGATGTGAACGGTACACCTCTTGATCAACCATGGAGAAATAATCAGCTTGATCACCTAGACCAAGCTCTTGGGAGATTAACACATAGGGCCACTTCTACTACCCATTGTCATTCCAAGGATGTGCATAGTGTATATGTAGTACAATGTACTTATACCTAATGTGAGTGCTCCAAGAACCCACATAGCATGACTGCTTCATCCACACATGTGGATATAGAGCAAAGAATAGAACATGATGTCAATGCAACCTCTATAGATAGAGGAAATAGGATAGAAAATCCTTTCCCTAGAACTAATATTTTTGACTCCATGAAGTTACAAAGCCAAAGGCCTTATACAGTGGATCGATTAGATCGGTTACCTAGGTAAAACATAATTTAGAGAGAATGGATGCTCCAAGATAAATTAGAATATGTGCACATGGAGCACAAGCATGCAGAGCAAGAAGATGTAGAATGATAAAGGTTGATTTGTCAGTGTTTGTATGAGTACCACCTAAGAGAACAATACATATTTGATCAAAAGGAATGGGAAGAGTGATCAAACTAATTAGCTCAAGTTAAATTACCTTTACTTAGTGAGTACAAGAAACAATATAATGAGAGACATGCTATCTCTCACCCTGAGCTACATGCTAGATAAGTAGACAATAATACTCACCACACATAATAGCATGCTTCTAGGTAGTAGCAACACCAAGTGCCAAATCTACCTGAGCATGATAAATATGAAGAATCAGAGTGAGATGATCAGGAACAACAATATCCTAAACCATCATCTATAGACGTGGTTGATGAATACAATCGACCACCTTGATCCCAAATTAACCTACCACCTCCTACTCTCTGAAGATCCATTTCAAGAGGAAGAGATCATCTCTTCTTAGTCTTATAGAGTGTTTACTGAGAGAATCAAATCTCTTGAGAAACAAGGAACAACTTAGCAAAATCCTACATTAAGAAAGATCCACAACCAACCTCTTTGTCCTTTGATCCTGAGTTCAGCATATCCTAAACTTTTTGAGATGCCCAAGCTGGTTAATTTTTGAAATGATGATGATGCACAAGATCACAACCAATTTATGAACCTGTGCTTTCAATTGTAAAATAATGATGCCTTGTTGTTACAAATATTTGTGATTACCCTTTTAGGTGCAGCCCTTAAATGGTATAATCAATTACCAAGGTACAACATCACTAGCTTTGAGCATCTAGCAAATGCTTTTCTTGAATGCTTCTCATTTGGCATCAAGAAGAAAATAAATCTATCCGACCTGGCTAATTTATGATAATACAATGACAATCCAGTGATGGATTATGGGAACAAGTGGCAAAAACTCATGGCAAAACTTTCATTCTCCATTTCCACAACTAAACTTACTCGAATTTTTACCAAAATTTGTGCCAAATATATATCATTGTTGCTTCAGATGCAATAGTACACAATATTTAATGAGGCTTTAGCACAAGCCAATGTGATAAAAGACATAAAAATCCAAGAAGGAGATTTAAAACTCTGTACACAAAAGAATGGAATAATAAAAACACATGCAATCAACCACATCAGGCCAAGCTTGCATCGGTCAATCAGGTTGTGTTAAATATTCCAAAATTAAAGGGGTCATAGTGACAATAAAATTATCAAGCTCAACCCCCTCCAGTATCATACAACAATCAACAGACTAAAAATCAGGGTAGAGACAAACAACGTTGCCCATCTCGCCAATTTATGCCATTGTTCAAATATATGGCATCCATATTTATTAAGTTGAGTGAGGCCAAGGCACTTAAACTAATAGAATTCTAGTTGTTAGACCCTAATCACCCTAATCCAAAGGGATATAGGGAATATCATTACTGTCTTTATCATAGATATAAAGGCTATGATATAGAAGTGTACCACAAATTCAAAAATATGGTACAAAACATGATATATAGGGATCAACTATGAGTTGAAGTGTGCCAAGAAATCATGCAAGGCAAGTAAACCAAGTTTAGATAGATCCTCTCATGCAAGGGTTTGTCAATATGGTCAATGTTTTCATAAGAAAAAAGAGATACAACCAGCCAAAGCCACCTATGGCTCCCATCCGTATCCTAGTTGTACCTCAGCAAAGGCTAGCACAACACCAACTACCATATCCACTGATAAGACCAGTGGTCACTATTATAAATAGACTCACTCAAAGTCTGTAGATGGCCTCAATAAAATTATCCATATATGAGCTCATCCAATAGTCCCCTAGGCATAGGGAGACTTTAATGGAGATTATGAGATCTATAGAGCTCCAGCCCCATGACCCTAATGCATTCACAAATTTTGTGGGGCATGTCCAATAGTGCAAATAGCTAATGATTACTTTCTATGATCATGAAATAAAGAAAGTGTCAGATAGCATAGCAGACCCACCGTTTTTGCATATAATTGCTTGTATAAATAAAATTTTGTTTAAGTGAGTATTGATTGACACAGGGTCATTGATTAATATTATAACAAGGAGTGCTTTAGGACACCTTAGCATCTCTTAGTCATGCATTATAGCATCCACATTCATTTTAAAAGAATTAAATGATACATTATATTTGACTATTGGAACCATTGTTCTTCCCATCCAAGAAGTATTGAAGACTATATCTATTTCATATCATGTTCTTGAAGGTAGCATTCAATACAACATCCTACTTGGTAGACCCTGGATTCATGATATGAAATGCATTCCTTCTATCCTTCATCAATGCATTAAGTATGTTCATGAAGGAAACATTCATGTGTTCCCTTTAGATGAAGATCTTTCCAAATATGTCAACCAGGTTGACAATCCTAGAGAGTTCATATTACCCTCTATGCACCTGGATATAATACCAACATCGCCTATTAAGCATCTAGATCAAAAAGCCAAAATAGTGTGAGATAATCCATCTACATCAATGCTACCATCAAAGCCTAAACCAACACCCGCTTCTAATAAAATATTCTCATCGATAAATCTAAAATAAGGAAAAAATCTGAAGGCACCCATGGTCGATGACCCTGAAGTCATCCCCCATGTATTAACTATAGATATTCCTACTCCCATGGAAGAAGAAGAGTCACCTAACCTGATGGAGAAGTTACCTGTTATGGAAATATTTGAATATCCTTGCAGACTATTATGTTCTTCAAATATTTGGAGGCCCACAAGTAGATATGTGAGCTTCGATTGACTCACCACTTCATCCTAGGATAACTTGGAAGTTAAACAGGCTAGGTCTAGGCACCCTAATATGAGCTTCTATAATTTTTCTCAGAAAATCAACTCAACTAGATAAAAATAAGCAATGAAATATTATTGACCAAGCATATTATGCAAGCATTCATTATTAAAGGTAGATCGATGTCTTAGCCATTCGGCTATCGTAGCAGTTTTAATCTTTCATATGATAGATAACAGAAAGAGAAAGAAATACTAATAAATCTATGCCTATTTGAATATCGTAATTAACATAGACTTCTTAATCAATGAAGAAACATTGTCTACATGTTCAAATAATGTAAGATGTAGATAAGAAAACAAACACACATTGCACAAACCTTGCCAGAAAGAGAGAACCAGATAATTTTATATTATATTTAGAATGAGTTGTTTACAATCAATGAACCCAACCAAATGTTCAAGTTTTTCTGAATAATACAATACATAGATCACCCCATTTGAATGACATAACAAGGGACTGCTATACACTATCCTAAAGTAGTGACATATAGACTCTGGCTCTCTGGAATAGCTTCTATAAATTATCCCATATAGACTACCTCACTTTTAGCAATACTTGCAAAAGGGTGGGATGAACTTGAGAAGATGACTAAAACAAATAAAAAAGAAAAAATACAAAACCCTAGACAAAACAATTAGAATACCTCACATAAGCTTGCTACATGATTTGCTTGATGATGAAGCCTGACTGCCTTGACCCTTTTTATAACTGGGTTCTATAGAATCAGTTATGGTTGCTTGGTGTTGACACTACCACTTGGCAAGTTTCTAACCACTTCATTGTTGGGTGCTTTACAAACTGGCTTGAGCTATGTTATATTGATAAAATTGCCTATACTTGCCACCTATTCTTGTGGTTACTACTTTGGTTGTCCTAGTGTATTGACTAGTTTCGTTTGCTCTTGTGTCTCCATAGTGGGGCTGATGTCAGTTATTTCTCTCTTGTCTTCTTCTATGGGGCCCACTTGGCTATTATATTCCTTGTTTTTTACCTCTTTTTCAACTCTTAAGAGTTTAGCAATTTTTCCCATGCTTCGCTTGAAAATGTTAAAGTTGTTTGGACTTCATGTTCAATATTATTTATTTGATTGAGGTACTTTTTGGTCAATGGCCAGTTTTATTCTGCAAATAGGATTGCTTCTATATTTACTGAAGCCAGATATTTAAATTGTAGAGCCAGTTCTTTTGCATCCTTGCTATCACATTTGGCTTCCATGATTTTATCAGTATTGAGTGTTTCTATTTGAGTCATAGCAGTGATTGCCTTGAGTGTTTGTATGCTTTGCAACCTTGTGTTTCCTAGTTCTTTTGTCCAGTATTCTATGCCTGATATCGAGTCTTCCCATTGGAGTCTATCTCAAAAATATTTTTTTAGCTTTTGAAACTCATTTTGGTAGTCATATACTTGTCCTTCAAGAATAGTTACTTGCTTTCCAATGATCTAAGTGTATTCATCTTTGTATTTTTGATAAACATGAGCAATCTTTCCAGCTCCTAAATTAGCTTCTTCCATTAGGCTTTTAATCTGGTGGGTTGTCTTCATAATCTATAGAAGGTCTTGGAAGACGTTGGGCATTAGCTTAACCCTATATTTGCTCTATTCCACTAATTCTATTTTGAATTTCTCAATGATCTCTTCTTTGTTGATAATTCCTTTAGGCAAGAATGGCGATTTCTATTTTTGCAATTTATCTATTTCTTTCTTTAGTCTACCTGTGTAATCTTGCAGGACCAAATTCTTATTTTGAGGTTGTTCTTTTTCAGCTTTCATTTGTTCAAAATAGACTCTAATTACCCTTAATTTAGTGAGTTCTCCTTCTACAACCATCACTGTTTGTATATGAACTGCTACATTTGCTTTTAATATGTCTACATTATCCCCTATCCATATCATCTTCTTGGCTTTAGGATCAATGCAAAATTTAGTGAGCTTATCTAGTAAAGGAACTATAATAGTTACTTCAAAACTAGCCTAAGTAACTCCTTTATGAGCTAAAAATAGCCGAGCAACTTTTTCATCAGTGATAGCTTCGACTTCTTCCAGTTATTGTTCTTCCTCAGTACTAAATTGAATATTGGTATCTCTAACTTTCATTAGTATTCTGGAATGAGAGGTTCCAAAGGTTGGGTCAACTTTGATACGAGCTCTCTTGGATGGAGGAGAACTAGGTAGAGATGTTTCTTTCAGCACTAATTGTCTTAGGAGATTCTCAAGTCCTCCTACTTGCTTGAATTTTTTCATAGTAGCCTAAGGTATTTTTTCATTTTTTATTGTTTACTATGAGATGCATATTAGTGGTGTTATTTGGACTTTGTGTTTGAATGCTTATAAGTGACTTCTATGTCTCTTTTGTGATCTAAAATCCTATACTTGGAGCTTCCTTAGCCACTGTAGGACTTGCTATTTAAGCTATAGTTGGTACTATCTCTTCTTCAACCTAAGGCAATTCCTTTGGAGGGCTTATTGGTGCAATTGGCTTAATCTATTGTAGATTGATTTTAGGAAGAGAAATTTCTTCGATAACAATTTCTAGTTTTTGCAAGTCTTTCTCCATTATTTGCAAGAAGGGATCTTCGATCTCTTCAGGTTTTATTTTTGGGACTAAAGGAGGATAAAAATAAATGGTGGCCACTCTTAGTCTATTCAGATTTGTTCGATAATTGCCTACCTCTTCAAACTGTGTGTATGGTCTTTCTTTTATATCCCAGACCTTTCTGAGATGGTCTCTTTTACTGATGGTGATTTGCATTACATTTTCAAACTAGTCATCCTCATGGTCCATATGCAATTTCATGACCTTTTGGACTTCCTTGTCATACTCTTTCTCTAGGTCATAGGCTCTCCATGTGAGCTAAGAAAAATAGTAGTCATCCATTTTCCACATTGCTCTAAGTAGACTTAGATACCCTTTAAAAATGTAAAGTCCCATTTTGAAGAGCATATTGAGCCATGGGACTCTTGCCTTACCTCTATTTACTCTCATCTTGACTTCTTCAATTATTTGCCTTATTATCTCTAGGGCAGTAATCGACATTGGGCAATGCTTTGGGAGTACTTTTGGTGAAATCTTTTCACCATATAGCTAAATCTAAGTAAAGTCTTCTATGAAGAAAATATTCCTTGCTTTGTTCTTTTCTAGAAAATTACTTATTCCTATACTAATTCTTGGGGGGTCTTGCCAGCATAGCTCATTATGTATGCTCATCATAAATTTTTTTACGAATTCAGTAATGTTAGAACATCCTTCCTGAATCCATGGTAGTTTGTCCTAAACACATCTACTTCTCCTAATGTTTTTAAAGCTTTGGGGTTAAATTGGACAGCTATGAGATGTATGAGGAAGAAGTAATACATGAATTTAGACATTACTTCTTCTTTATTCTAGATGTCTTCCCACAAGGCTACAAGCTGGTCATTTATGTTATTTTCCATGATATTTCCTAGGTATACATTGGTATTTTTCTAGTTTTATTTAACTATGAGGCCATGTACATTACCACTCTAATTACATTATTCAAGTCTATGTTTCCCATTACAATGTTGATCATGTCAACATAATATATGGCCCATACTCTGAGTGATAGTTTTGGTATGGGGAAATTATATGATACATTGTAGTCTAAACCAAACATGCTTCGATAAAAATGAGTATTCAACATATATTCAAACTGTATTTCAAACACCTTTTTATTTGGGATAATTTGGGAGGCAGACAAATTAAATACCTTACGAATAGATTCCTTCGTGATATTGAAGATCTTCTGATATTTGCGATTGATAATTGCCCTTATTTCTAGATCATATTTCATGGCTAACCAGGAGAGTAAATCTGATGAATAGTAGACTTGTAGGCATACAAGCTTCCCCAGATTACTGTTCCATCTGTTGCAATACGGGATTTCATAATAGCACTTGTCCCTTGCTCTTTGAAAAATATCTTAGAGCATTGTCTAGTATCTTTGGTAATCTTCCTCTATATGTTCGAAGTAGAAAATAGTAGTATCCTCATATTCTTAATTTTGTTCTTCAGTAATCTTCCTTACTGGTGCCTTATTTTTTAATGTGTCTTGTTGCTTCTTTTTAATGGGTTTCCCTTGTAACTCTTTGTAAGGATAACCTTGTGAAACTTTGAGAAATTTGTCTGTGATTTCTTCTTCGACAAACAAAACGGTTTTTATGGGCTTCTTCTTGGATGCACTGGGGGTTTTCTTGGATTTATAGGATGATGCCATGGTGTTGACTGTAATTTTTTTACTTACAATCACATTTTGTAATTTTCATTTAGACAAAGCTCCGTAAAGGGAGTTGAATTTTGGTAAAGTTGAAATTGGCTCTTGAGAGTGTGAGCATGCATAGCCTTAATTTATTTCAACCACTTTCCCTAGCCATTTTTTGAATAATCATGTCGATGATATTTTTGTAAGGGGATTCTTGAAAGGAGATCCTTTGCTATGATTCATCCACCCAGGCTTGTATATCGAGTGTTATTTTATTATTGGTGCCATATTTCCTACTTTTTTCTATCATGGCAAGCTGGAGATTTATTATGGATATTTTGTTGATCTTAGCATACCTCGAGAGGATACGTTCATGCCTCGAATCGATTTGATTTTGCCACCTCTTTTAGGATTATTGTTTTTGGATCTTAGGTTGTCCATATAATCATTATTTCTATCAATTTTCGATCAGTGGATCCTGCACCTTCTCAAGTAAATTGTGCATTGTTGATATTCATGAAAATATTTGGATCATTTATGTCTTTCTCATTGATAAAATTTTTGCAAGAGTGAAGAAAGGTTATGCATATATTGGGATTTTTAGCAGTCACTGATGAGAAGGAGCTTTCATTGATCGAATTGGTGATAAATATTTGAACTAGTGATTAGTTATCCTAGCTCTAGATATTATCGCTAATGAAAAATACTATCATTGATAGAACTAGTGATGGATCGACGATGGGAGCAATAAAGAGCAATAGTGATTTTAGGAGAGTTTTGGCTTGTCACTAATGGGTGTTATGGTCGTTGATTCATATCAGTGACAAGGCTTTGCAGGAGTGAT
The DNA here is from genome assembly GCA_028583015.1 of Wollemia nobilis. NCBI lineage: Eukaryota > Viridiplantae > Streptophyta > Pinopsida > Araucariales > Araucariaceae > Wollemia > Wollemia nobilis. The sequence goes on along the minus strand of JAQPPZ010001119.1, from coordinate 749,492 downwards.
GACTCTATCTTTAAAACAAATTCGCTTGACCAAATTATACTAGGAGGGGGACTTACTAGGTTGACATGGTTAATATCCTTTTCTTAGTTTTGAAATTGGTTGTCACTAATTAAGAAGGGTAATCCCTGATGCAATTGGTGATAGAGCTTTACAAAGGCAACAACATACACTACATTCTTTATGTCTTGGAGCTATCATTGATTAGAAAGAATGATCATTGATCATATCAGTGACAATGCTTTGTGAGAGTGACTTATGTATTTTGTATTTTTCTATTTCAACACGATCATCGATGATAAATGTTTGTCATTGATTTGATCGGTGACAAAAATCCTTGATGAGCGATAGTGTATCTTCAAACTTGGCTACTCATTGATGTCTATCTTTGGTTGTAGATAGGATCAGTGATAGTATACTTTTAAGCATGATGACATATTTTAGTTTTAAAGCTGCATTTTAATCGATCACTAATGAGAAATATCATCAGATATGGGTTTAGTGACTATGGTTTGGATGAGAAACGGGTAATATTTGTTACTGATGACTGACTCGGGTTACTGATAGAATCTATGACAAGGCTTTTGATGAGCGATGAGACTTTTAGAGTTAAGACTATCGATGATAGCTTAGAGTGGTTGTGGATGGGATCAATGAAGGGCTTTTGAAGGGGTGATAAATGGTTAGAGGTTTTTAATTTTCATGGACAACTTAGGTATATTTTAAGAAGCTTATTTGGATGAAATTTAGGTAGACTTAGACAATTTGAACCATAGTTTATGACTTTCAACATTGTAGACGAGACTTGAACACTAAAATAACCTAGACCATTAGTCCCTTTTTGAAAATTATGGGTGTGGATTAAGTTGGATTTTTTAAATCCAACACAGGCTTTGTCTGGGACGAGGGAAATGCTTGATTTTTAAGGGTAAAAATTTCTCTTTAGAACTCTAGAATATCTAGTTACAAGCAGTATATCCTTGACTAGAACTTTCTCCTATGGACTTATTTCTCTAAAAAACTTACTTCTGGACACATCGTCTACAACTTCCTACTTCATGACTAGCTTGGCTAAGACTAAACATAAAAAAAAAAACTAAACACTTAACAACATAACTGACTAAAAATTATTATTATAAAATGGAATGGAAACACACAAGCCTATAAAAGGACTTAAATTGATTGAATATAAATATATACATATGTACAAAGGCAAAGAAAAATAGTTTATTCCAAATTAATACCCATTACAAGGATGATAGACCTTCAAATGTTGGTCATTTATTAGGAATTGCATCTCTTCACCTTGCAGGGTCTGCGGCCTGTAGGTGTGTTGGCATGTCTTCTAAAAAATCTAATAAGGGCCTAGCCATTTAGGCTCTAACTTGCCTTTTTCTCCTGGTTTGTCATTTTTTGGGTCCCAATAGAATAATATGTATCCTTTGGCAAATAGCTTTTCCTTCGCCTTCTTGTTGAATAATTAAGCAGTTTTATATATTTCTTGGATCATTCTCTTGAAAGCTTATCTTTTGTCTTCTTCCCATTTGACAATATGATTCATTCGTCTCTATAGACTATCAAGATTTTTGTGGTCTTGTAGTAACAAATACAATGTAGATATCTCAACTTGTGGGGTAAGTAAGGCCTATTCTCCATATACCAATTCATAAGGTATTCTTCCTATAGCTCTCTTGATGAAACTTTTGTCAGCCCATAGACCAAATTTCAGCTCGTTGTCCCAGCTCTTCTTGTTTTTGCCTAGAGATATTTTTATCTTGGTTATAATATTTTTGTTCGAAGATTATGCCAAGTCATTTCCTTGAGGATAGTAGTTGGCTGAATGAGTTAGTTCAATATTGTACTTACTATAAAAATCTACCATCTCATAGGAAATAAAATTGTTGCCATTGTCAGTTATCAGTTTTCTAGGTACTCCAAATCTAGTCAAGATATTTTCTTCCAAGAATTTAATGATGATTTTTGTAGTATATATTTTTAATGGGGTAGCTTCCATCCGTTTGGTGAAATAGTATGTGACATTTATTATTCAACGGTGACCCCCTGATGATTTTGGATTAAACTCTCCTATCAGGTCTAAACCCCATTGAGTGAAAGGAGCTTCTACTATCATAGTTTTTAAGGACATTGTAGGCAGCTTTTTCTTACCATCAAATATTTGATAGTTTTGACATTTTATTACTAGCTAGTGTACATATTTGAACATTGAAGGCCAATAATATCCAACCCTCATGATGATGTTAGAAGTTTCTTTTGGTGCAAAATGTCCTTCACAAAAACTAGCATGAAATTCCTCAATGATTCCAGCTACTTCTTCTTGAAAAAGGTAGAGTAGTAGTACACCACTTGGGTGTCTCCAATACAATTTGTCTTCTTGGACATAATATTTTTATGCTTGTAGTCTGATACTTCTCATTTTTTTCTAAGTGCAACCAGTAGGGAGTGTCAATATCTGCAAGTACTTCACAATGCCTTTATACCAATCATCTTTGAATGCCTTATTTTTGTTGGTTTGATGTATGTCAACATTCTCAACTGTATTATTGAAGATTTATCCACCTTTGGTTTCTATATATTTTTCTAGGCCTTATTCCTTTTATTGTATTTATAGATTTAAACTCAATCATATACTGTTGTGGCTTAACTATCCATCTAGCTAAACTACCTGTAGGCTCATTATGGGTGAAAATATCTTTAACATTTGGGAAGGTAATATAGGCTATAACTTTATTAGCCCCAAAAATTCCTTTTAAGTGCTCCAAATATTTTGTGAGTGTGAATGCCTACTTCTATATCATGGTGTACTTCAGTTGTGATCCTTTCAATCCTAAGCTCATGAATGCTACTGGTCTTTCTACACTGCTTGCATATTTTTACGATAATACAACAACAATGGCATCTTTTGAAAAGAATGATTAGATATTAAAATATTTGTGATAGTCTAGGCAAGCTAGTACCGGAGCTTGGGTAATAGCATCTTTGATTTTTTTAAAGGCCTACAAATTTTCTTTTGTCCATCTAACAATACCTTATTTCTTGATCATGTTGTTTATAGGCTTTGCAATTTGGGCAAAATTTGGCACAAACATTCTAACGAAATTAATTTTTCCAAAAAAATATTTGAATCCTTTCAAGTTCTTAAGTGGGATAATTTTAGCAATGGCCTTAGTTCTTTCAGGGTCTATACTAATCCCTTCTTTATAGACAATGTATCCCAGCAACTTGTCATGTTTTGCTCCAAATATACATTTCTTGGGATTTAGTGAAATACCAAATTCTTTACACCTGGAAAATACTTGGGTAAGATGCTCAAAGTGATCTTCAGGGTTTTAAAGAACATGGTTATGTCATCCAAATAGACTACCACCATTTTAAACATCAGGTCTTTGAAATCAAAATCCATAGCTCTTTGGAATGTGACCCTGCATTCATCATTCCGAAAGGCATTTTGAGATACTCAAATGTTCCCCAAGGAGTAGTGAACATTATCTTATGCCTATATTTGGGGTTAACCTAGATTTGGTTGTATCCTGAGAATCCATCTAGTAGAGACATTCTAGCCGATCCTGCAACCACCTATAAAAGTTATTCCATGTTTGGTAGTGGATAATTATATTTCAAGGAGTTTTTATTTAAATTTCTAAAGTCTACACACAGTCTAATATCTCTATTTCTCTTCCTTACTAGCACCAAATTTTCTATCTAGGTAGAAAACCTAACTTTTCTAATAATCTTGGCATCCAATAGCTTTTGAACTTATTTTTGTATTATTGGGTGCAATTTTGGATTAAAATTCCTTTGTTTTTTTCTATGTGGTTGAGTACCCTCCTTGAGTGGAATAATATGCTTCATTACCTCGATGTCAAAATTTTTGAGATCTTCATGGCTCCAAGCAAAGGCATCATTGTGCCTTTTTAGATATTTTATATATTTTATTTTTTCTCTCTCTAACATAGATTTTTCCACCTTCACCATTTTAGGTTCTTGCTCGGTGCCAATATTAGGTTCTTGCTCGGTGCCAATATTAACTTCTTCTGCTTCTAATCCTTGCAAGGCTAGTTTATGGGCTTTATCAAAATCATAAAACAGAGTCTCCAATGATATCAATCCTTTGGGTAGCTTGTTAGTCTTTAGTTGTGTAACTTCCACAGGTTCTCCAATCACTTTCTTAAGCTTTACTACATCTTTCTCATCACAAATAATCTCAGCATATTGATTCTGTAGTGTCATAAAATATTTGATGTCAATATCATCCTGAAAGACTTGTAGATACACTATATTGTCTAGGATAGAAGGATGATATACTGAAATAGTAGGGAACTTCTCTTGATATTCAGTGTCTATCTTTGGACTATCTGAACCGTAAGCATTAATTGCCAACAGGTTGGCTACCTAATTTTATTCTCGTGGGATGTAAGTGATGTTGAAGGCCAAGAACTTATTTATTTCTTCTTGCACAACTTGTTTATATTGTTTGAGTCTGGGATGTTTAACTTGATACTTACTCTTGATCTGCTATATTATTAATTTAGCATCTCCATATACAGTTAGATAGTTAATCCCCAATTCTCTAGCCTTTCTTAATCCACACTATTTGTGCAAGGAAAGTGTAGTATGTATGGTATGCCTAGATAGTTTCCACTGATGTCAATCAAGTTGACCCCAACTCCTACCCCAATGAGTGACTTAGCCCCATGAAATGTAAGGATCCATATTTTTGATGTCAAGATCCTTGTGGACTCAGCATCAATATTTATGGTTGTTTGTGGGTTCCATATTTACTACTTTAGGTACTTTATCCAAGAATGGGGAATGCCACATAGAGTAGACTCCTATTTCTTTCTCCTTAAAATATTGGACTAAGTTGACATTGGTATTATCAAACTTCTTGAACTAACAGAATACCTATGGAAGGGTTCTCTCCTGAGGGTGACTTTCTCTTTAGCTATAAGGGGAATAGTGGCATAGGACCAATATAATTGGATGGATCCCCCTAACTATTAAGACCAATATCTTGACAGTAGCAATGAGAAAAATGGATCTATATCAACCACAACGACATCCATGACTATGCCTTTATTTTGGTATTGGTCTAGATAGACAAGAAATCTTGTAATAACTACTACATATGGGATTTGTCTGCTATCCATAATAGATATTGGGGGAGATTCTTTGGTGCATATTAAGCCTAACCAATATACCACTTGTTTAGGCATGGCATTATGGGACGCTCTACAATCTAATATATAGTTATGAATTACATATTGTTTTCCAAAGTTAGAATTATACCTTAAGGATATATAGAAAGGTCTAACTACTGATGGATTTCTAAGAATGGGTCTAGGCTTTTCATTTGCTAAGAAATTGTATATGTTATTGAGAAGGGTCAACCAAACCAAAGGCTTGATATACCTGATATCTATACTTTGGTATAGTCATAAATTCTCTAAATATGATGTTTATCTTTTGTTTGGCTAGCTCTTGGCCTGCATTGAATTTAGTCTTTCTGAATTCAACATTCTTATCAACCTCTGGTTTCTTTTGAGACTCAATTCTTGTTTCAATGATAGGAGCTATTGGCTGCTTATCAATTGTTTGCTTTTCAGCAGTTTTATCTTTATCTATATTTTGTTGAACTATATAAACTTTACCAGTTTTATTTGTATTGTTAGGCGTTGTTCTACCTCTTAGGTTAACAACATACATTTTTCTAGGCTTTCCACCTCTTCAGCTATTGGAGTGATCTTTCCTAGTTTCATAATTTCATATCTATCATCCTGAGATATTTTAAGTATTTCTAGATTTTCTAGGACCATAGCTCTAGGTTATTTTTATGACTTAGGTAATTCTTCCATCTCTTTTTCTAACTATTTTTCTCTTTCTTCATCTTATTTGATCCAATAGGTATTTATCCTTATTTCTTCATCTAATTCTTCCTCTATATCATCATTAGGATGTGCCCTATATATATTGTGTAGTTAGCTAGATTATGGGATGCATCACACTCGCTACAGTAGTATCGAAAGTTAGATATGATGTTGGAAAAGGCTATAGGATTTAGGATTGCATTCATGTCTTTTGGCCCTCTCTCTTTTTTAGCCATTTTTTCCATTTTTACTTCCTTTTTTTTAAGCAAAAAATCCCTTGTGGGGTTTCCTTGGTCTGAGATACCTGAACAGGGGGTTCTACACCGTCAAAGTCACCCAGGAGTTATGCCTAGCCCTACCCACACCAACATTTATCAATTGGATTTTGGGTACCCAATTCAAATTTTTGGTAGGGTGGAGATTCAAACCTAGGACCTCCCTTGGAGGATTGCCCTCTCCTCTCCAACTCGCCTACAACACCTAGGTAGAATTTTTGCTTCCTTCTTCCCCATTATTTCTTGTCAAATTTCTATTGAATTTCCTCCATAATTGGGATCTATTATCAATCTACATTTATGATGGTTTTTTATCAATTACAAACTTATCCCTGTCAATTCTGGACAACCTATTATTATTTGTATTAAACATTTTAGTGAATTGGTTGGATAGTCTTTCGAGGGGGTCAACCTTAATTTTCCTCAACATTGTTAACCCAACATTCTTAGGTTTCTTGTCCACTTGTTTGGAACTTGACTCGGAGATGTATGGCCTCATCTTCTCACTGTCTAACATATTCCTCTCTATTTCTAGGGATTTTTACATACATTCATCGATGGTGTTGGCCCTATGTTGTCCTAATTCATAACTGAAATCTCCATAGAAGGTATTCTTGTAGAGGCATATGGCCTGATGATTGGTGGGTCTCAGGGTATTGGTAATATTTCTTCTAATTTTGAAAAACCATCTGTTAAAATCTTCCACAGACTCATTTTCTTTATTCTTTACTATCGTGAGCTTTGTCAGTAAAGACTGCTCATTTTTTATTTCCTAATACTTATTTAAAAATATCCCCTCCATAGTCTAAATATTGTGAATTTGATCAGCAGGGAGAGAGTTAAACCAGTCTCTTGCGTCACCCTCTAATGTCTGTAAGAAGAGTTTGATAACTACACCCTCATGTTAAACCTCTATACTGTCTAATACATGTAGAAAGCTTTTGATATGATCTTCTCTAGAGATAGCATTGTTGCCTTGGAATTTAGGCAAATATTTGTGGGCTTTGGCTAGCAAGGGATGCAAATTTTGAGGTAGTTGGAAAGGTCTATACCTATTAGTCCTCCATACTTGCAAGTTCTGATTTGGTTGTGCCATAGTGATGATAGGGGTACCAACTACAAAAGTGCTAACAATAGAGTTGCTTATAGGGATAGATTTTTTACTAGACTTATTACTAATCGTATAAGCCTTACTCTGATAAATAAAATTTTAAGGGCTAGGCCCTTATGGGTATGGTTAAATACCTTTGGGTCTTTAAATATTGGGAAGATCTCTTTGTTGCTACATCTGGTGTACACCAGTCCAAATCATCCTTCTTATTCTTTCAGGTCCATTCAAAGTTGCCAGTACTTTTAGTACGAGAAGGACCTCACTCAGGCCAATATTGCTCGACTCTAAAATTTCCTCGGTCTCTTAGAGAAGATTTTGAAAATCCCATATTTTATAGGCTCTTAGAATATTATATTTTATTAGATAAAAATTAAATTCTAAGCAATTGTGGTGTTGCAAAATCAAGTTATCGTAGGAGATAAACCCTAAAAAAATGGTGAGATTGACACACAAAAGGTTCGATCCCCAGATAAAGTGCTAGAAAATTATTGTGTAAAGATTTGAATATCCTGGCAGACTATCATGTTCTTCAAATCCTTGGAGGCCCACAAGCAGATATGTGAGCTCTGGTTGACTCACCACTTCATCCTAGGATAACTTGGAAGTTAAACAGGTAAATATGGACACCCTAAAATGATCTTCTATAATTTTTCTCAGAAAATAATCTCAACCAAATAAAAATAAAAAATGAAATATTATTAACCAAGCATATAATACAAGCATTCATTAGTAAATGTGGACTGGTGTCTTATCCATTGGGCTATTGTAGAAGTTTTAATCATTCATATGATAGAGAACATAAAGAGAAATAAATACTAATAAATCTATGCCTATTTGAATATCGTAATTAACGCAAACTTTTTAATCAACAAAGAAACATTATCTACATGCTCAAATAATACAAGATGTAGATAAGAAAATAAACACACATTGTACAAAACTTGCCATAAAGAGAGAACCAAATAATTTTGTATTATATTAAAAATGGGTTGCTTACAATGAATGAACCCAGTAGAATGCTTAAGGTTTTTTAATAATACAATACATATGTCACCATATTCGAATGACATAATAGGGAATGGCTATCTATTATCCTAAAATTAGTGACATATAGACTATGGCTCTCTAGAATAGCTTATAGAAATCATCTCAAACAGACTACCTTACTTTTGGTAACACTTGCACAAGGGTGGGATGAACTTGAGAAGATGGCCAAAATAAAGAAAAATAGAGAAAATATGAAACCCTAGAAAAAACAATTAGAATACCTCACATAAGTTTTCTACATGATTTTCTTGATGATGAAGCCTGACTACCTTGAATCCTTTTATAACTGGGTTTTCCAAAATTAATTATTGTTGCTTGGTACTGACGCTACTACTTGGTAAGTTTCTAACTTCATTGTTGGGTGCTTTATAGACTAGCTTGAGCTGTGTTATATTGACAAAATTGCCTATACTTACCACCTATTCTAGTGGTTACTACTCTGGTTGTCCTAGTGTATTAACTGGTTATGTTTGCTCTTGTGTCTCCGTAGTGGGACTAACATTAGTTATTTCTCTCTTGTCTTATTTTTTGGGGCCCACTTGGCTATCAACTTCCTTATTTTCTACCTCTTTTTCAACTCCTAAGAGTTTAGTGATTTTTTCCCATGCTTTGCTTAAAAATATTGAAGTTTTTCAGACTTGATGTTCAATATTCTTTATTTGGTTGAGGTAATTTTTGGTCAACGACCCATTTTGTTCTGCAAATAGGACTTCTATATTTACTAAAGCTAGGTATTTAAGTTGTAGAGCCAGTTATTTTGCATCCTTACCATCACATTTAGCTTCCATGATTTTATTAGTAATGAGTGTTTCTATTTGAGTCAAAGCAATGATTTCCTTGAGTGTTTCTATGCTTTATAACCTTGTATTTTCCAATTCTTTTGTCCAGTGTTCTATGCCTAATATGGAGTCTTCCCATTGGATTCTATTCTCAAAAATAGTTTTTCAGATTTTGAAACTCAATTTGGTGGTCATAGACTTGTCCTCCAAGAATAGTTACTTGCTTTCCAATTATATGAGTGTAATCATCTTTGTATTTTTTATAAACATGAGCAATCTTTATTGCTCTTAAATCAGCTTCTTCCATCAGGAATTTAATATGGTGGGCTATATTCATAATCTATAGAATATCTTGGAAGACATTGGGCATTACCTTAACCCTATATCTGGTCAATTCCACCAATTCTATTTTGAATTGATTAATGAGCTCTTATTTGTTGATATTTCCTTCAGGCAAGATTAGTGATTTCTATTTTTGTAATTTATCTATTTCTTTCTTTAGTCTACCTGTGTAATATTGCAGGCCGAGAGAGGGACTTTCTAGGTTGATGTGGTTAAGATCCTTGTCTTAGTTTTAAAATTGGCTATCACTAATTAAGAAGAGCGACCACTGATGGAATTGGCAATAGAGCTTTGCAAGGGTAACGATATATGCTATCTTCTTAATGCCTCAACACGGTCACTAATGAGATATATTTATTATTGATTCAATTGGTGATGAAGATCCTTGATGAGTGATAGTGTATCTTCAAACTTTGTTGCTCATTGATGTCTATATTTGGTCATGGATAATATTGATGATAGTAGACTTTTAAGTGCGATGACATATTTCAATTTTATGGTTGCATTTTAATCAGTCACTGATGAGAAATATCGTCGAATATGGGATTAGTGACTATGGTTTGGATAAAGTTTATATTTTTCTTTAATGATTAACTCGAGTCACTAATAGGATCTGTGACAAGGCTTTTGATGAGCGATGAGGCTTTTGGAGTTAAGACTATTGGAAATGGCTTAGAGTGGTCATGGATGGGATTGGCGAAGGGATTTTGAAATGGCGATGGATGGTTAGAGGTTTTTAATTTTTGTGGATGACGTAGAAATACTTTAAGAAGAATATTTTGGTGAAATTTAGGTAGACTTGGACAATTTAAACCATATTTTATGACTTTCAACATTGTAGACCGTCCTTGAACCCTAAAATCACCTAGACCATTGGTCCCTTTTTGAAAATTATGGGTGTGGATTAAGTTGGATTTTTTAAGTTCAATATTTCTTCAACATGCATTCCCTACCTCATCACCAGTATCATTTGCTCCTCAGGTGACAGTATATCAATTCAACCCAGAACTTGTAGAATACTTAGTGCAGAATGTGACCTTCACACCTATCATAGAGCTTTCACTGGATTTAGGGAGACCCCACATTCCCTCTTTTTCCATTGGTATGGTGGTGCCTATGGGTATACCTCCTAATAATACCAACTTTATTTATGGAGGATTCAATTAGACCTCCAGTAATTCTCTTTAAGATCACCATGATGATGATCCATTCACAGGTAATGTCTACTACCTGTTAAACTCTGAGTATGCTCTACATTACTTCAATCATTGCCATTTGCAAGGTAATGGTTTGGGTATTTATGATTAGGGTCATAGGATGACTTACAAACCATAATACCAGTTGCCTATAAATAGGTTTGGATTAGGCTATTTTGTTTGCGTAGTGAATGAGCTTTTAGCTGATTCTCTATAATGCCTAATCTTGGGCTTTAGAGAGGATATTGATTGGAATCCTTACACCTATCCCAATCCCTCACACTTATAGAGGGACCATCACCCAGTTACTATGGTAGCTATAGATCCACCCTTAGTCTACCATGAGAATATTTCTATAAAGGCCAACTCATAAAGTATTCCAATAATTGATTGGGTAATCAGGAATAACAAATATGTTGATGATATCAGCATTGTACCTTAGAGATCTATCATAAATGAAGAGTCAAAATCAACAGATAATTATAAAAGTGATTGGTTTAGCATGGATTACGAGTATGAATATGAGACTAAAATAGCCTACTTAGGACCTCAGCACCTGCATCATATTAACATTCCCTCGAGAGTGGTAGAGCCAATAAGGCGACCTATGAACATAGATGAAATCTAGCACAGAGTCTTCCTCGATCCTCCTAATATAAGATAGTTGCTTCCCCTAAAATATACCATTTATTATCTATTTCTATAGTAGATCTAAAGATACCCATACCTCTTGAGCCACATATAGAGCATGGGGGAAAACCTAGAAGTAGTGAGTCTTATCCATGTGGTCCTAGAGGCTTTTTTTTGTTCGTAATAATGATCTCCATTTATTTGACCACTCCAATCCATAATCCATATGACCCTTAAAAACCATTGCACCTCAATCCTAAGGCCATTGATTTTTGTCACACCAATTCACCCCTTGAGCCTAAGGATTTCTTCCCTAATGAAGAAATGTTACAACTGTTCCATTTTGCACCAGGTTGTGCTCATGATGTTTATCATGCTGACGTTGATCCTGATATGGTAGATCCTTTAACCCAGTTGATGAAATCCATATGATTCGTATGACTCATCAAATTAAGTAGGGATTACATATGTCAATAGAGGAAACTTTCAAATTGGATATCAGCATAGATCCCATGAATCTAGATAAAGTAAAATTTGGAGAAAGCTTATCTCCTAATAAATTAGTCATCATCGTACCTCTATTGAAAGAGAGATCTAATATATTTGCTTTGACCTACAAATATATGTTAGGTTTGGATCTAAAAGTGGTTGTTCATAACCTTTCGTTGGACCCTACAAAAAAATTGATCAAGCAAAAACTTAGGAAAATGCATCCAACCATCATTTTGATGGTCAAATATGAATTGCAAAAGATTTTGGATGTAGAATTTATAATTCCCATCGACTATCTAGAATGGGTATCAAACATGGTACCCGTAGGAAAACCTGATGGAAGAATCTGCATCTACACAAATTTTTGAGACCTCAACAAGGCAACACCCAAGGATTCATTTTCATTGCCAAACATCGATTCTCTTGTAGATGCCATAGTTGGTTTTGAGATGTTATCACTCATGGATGGTTTTTTTGGTTATAATTAGATTTGTATGAAACCCAAATATCAACATAAAACCAAATTTACCAATCCAAGGGGGACATTTTCTATAACGTTATGTCATTCGGCCTTAAAAACATTGATACCACATATCAATGGGCTATGACATACATCTTCCATGACTATATGTACAAGATATTGGAAGACTACATTGATGACCTATTGGTCAAGTCATTACTACATGAAGAGCACACTGAGGTCCTTCGAAAGGTCTTTGATTGCCTGATTGAGCATAATGTTAGGTTGAATCCCAAGAAATGTATCTTTGGCATAACTTTCGGAAAATTCTTTGGATTCATTGTTTCAAAATGAGGGATCAAAGTAGATCTAGAAAAATTAAAAGCTATATTGGAAATGTGTCCCCACACAAACATCAAGAAACTAAGAATATTGTAGGGCAAAGTAAGATCCATAAAGCACTTCATTGCACAGCTATCGAATAAATGTCAACGCATGAAGTGACTACTACACAAGGGGGTCTCATTTAATTGGGATAAGGATTACCACACATATTTTGCTAATATCAAGCAATACCTGGCATCCCCACCAATATTAGCTCCACCAAGACTAGATGTACCATTTTTGTTGTATATATCCACCACTAACTTTACACTAGAAACCATGTTAGCCCAGAAGAACAATCAAGACAAAGAGTAGGTGATATACTACATAATCCAAACCCTAGTTATCTACGATATAAGATATGCATATGTCAAGAAATTATATGCTAAGTCATACAAAATATGTTATATAAAAAAAAAATCCTTTGTAGTATAGATGAGCAAAACATATCATAATACATGTACTACAAAGTGGATCATGCTATTGATAGAATTCAATCTAGAATTCATAAGCCAAAATTTAATTAAAGGATAGGTCAAAGTTTTTCAACTAGTAGAGGCACCTCTTTAGGATCACAAGCCTCTTATCATAGAACTTCCTGATGATGTAGTCTTTGCATTATCAGAGTCACCCAAACCCAAATAACCAAACAACAAAGTTGATATGAATTTGTTCTTCAAAATTTCAAAATGAGAGCAAGGGTATGGTATAGGGATTATATTTTTCATGTCGCAAGGTGCTCCAATACCTTTGTCATTTAAACTCAACTTTCCTTGCACCAATACCAACGCTAAATATGAGGTCCTTATCTTGGGTATCCAAACATCACTCACCATGAAGATAAAAAAGCTAAATATATTTGGTGACTCCCTTATCATAGTAAACCAGGTGAAGATAATCTATTGGTGTAGGTGTCCTATCCTAAAAGCGTATAAGGAACTTATGGACACTTATTTAGCCCAACTAGAGTGGTATGACATTGAGGTAGTCCCTTGTACATCAAACAGATTTGCAAACACTATGGCATATTTGAGATCCTTAATCCCTCAAAATCCATCTGCTAACTTTACTATCATTTAGGTAAATATGCTCTCACAATATGTGATGTTGCATAAGGCTCAAGACAATCATGAATCAGTTCACATGATTCATATAGAACCAACCATGAGTGGTTCTATAAAGTTAGAAAATTTCTGAAGAAGACATCTTGGGGGTCTTTGATATCATAGGGTCTCATGGAGAATGGTACTACCATTCACCATAGTGTTATCTCCTAATATGCATTCATACATAATGAGTTGCAAAGAGAACACATCGTTCAATCTATTGAAGTTAATTATGTGATTACCTTAATCTTAGAATAATCTTATAGGTATTTTTGCATGCCATCAAAAGAGCATTCAAGAAAAAAGTGACCATATATGTCTTGTTAGGATATATCTTGTATCATCGTAGCTATGATGGAATTCTTCTTCATTGTCTTGAGTCCCAAAAATCAGCTTGGGAAATTTCACAAGCTCATGATGGTACATGCGGTGGTCATTTCAGTGACATGGCCATCATCAAGTGCATCATTTGAATGGGCTATTATTGGTCCACCATGGAGAAGGATTACTATGTGTATATCAAGAAATGCATTAAATACCAGCATCATGCTAATCTTATGCACCTACCATCACATGCCTTATAACCCATCCAAATATCTTGGCCATTCTCTCAGTGGCGTTTTTATCTAACTGGTAAGATCTCTCCCCCATCTTTGGGCCAACACACGTTTATCATAATAGCCACTGAGTATTTTACCAAGTGGGTAGAAAGTGATCCCCTTAACTTCTATAACTGAAGCACATATTGTGGATTTCATACTTCATAATATCATATCACTTTGGGATCCCATCCAATTGCTTTTTGCATTATGGGCTTATCGAACTAGCATACAAAAACCCAGTGGGCAACCTTATTTTTGATAGTCTATGGCACTGAGGCCATAATGCCTTTGGAATTATAAATTTCAATACAATGTATCACATTGAAAGAGTTCATCGATGACGACACTACACGATAAGCTTGCATTGATCAACTTACCCTTATTTATGAACATCAAGTAAATGCCCTGGAGCATCTCCTTGTTTACCAAGATCATCTGAAACAAGCTTACAATAACAAATTCCACCTTAGGGACTTTAAATTTGGGGATCTTGTGCTCAAAGAGAACCAAAAAATCCAAACCTACCACCTCATCTGTGAGATAAATTTACGGCCAACTGGTTAGGTCCATTCATCATTTTAGAAAAGATTGGACCTAAAACTTGCCACCTAACATCGCTAGAAGGTGTTGAATAGCCTGAAACTCTCAAAATTATTCATTTAAAGGTGTTTAATATATAAGATCCAAAAACAAATCAGCAAGCAACAAAATCCAAAACAATTCAAAACATTAAAAACACAAAAAAAAACATTTGCATTTTACATTTTGCATATGCATTCATTAATTGCATTGCATTAGGCATTTCCATCCATTGCACTTGCATTAGGATAGTTTTAGTTTACAATATTATGAATGATACCATTTTTATATGCTAATCATGCATCCACAAATCATCATCATTCAGCATCCCCTGTGAGTAATTATATTTTTCAACACAACCTATCAATTGCTATAAGGAATATACTAGGTTTTTTCGATCATTCAACCATACCTAGTGATCTTTTCATATTTTGTAGACATCTATCTTCAATTTCAAATATAAGTTCTATTTTTGATAGTACCTTGCATATCTCAAAATCCCTTCACATTTTAAACATTAACAATCCTAGTCTGAACAAGGAAGTATGACACTACAAAGTAGTCCTAGTCCCCTTAAGTGAAATTTTTCCTTGCTCATCCTATCATGTGCATGGTTTAGAGTGTTGATTATTGGTAAAAGGACAATCTCCCCCCTAACCAAAGAAATTATTTTCTTTACACAAAATAAGTAAATTACCAAAATAAATAAAAGCATAATAGATAGTGATTTTCATCACTAAGCAAATCCCTTGCTCCAAAAGAAAATAAATTTAAAATAAACATTTATTTTCATCAATAAGCATGATCAAGTATCCCAATAAATGAAAAGAAAAGAAAGGGGTGAAGATCTTGAATCCCTAGAATATTCAGTATTCAGCCACCATTGGGTGATCCTCATTACAATAATGGGTTGAATGAAACCCACCTGGAAATGGGGTATCCTTACACGTGGCGATATGTTTGTCACATTAGTGACCTTGTTTTGTACAAAAAAATGTTATATTAGGGATGGGCTAGCTTTAGGTGGCTTATATTTACCTAGTAGTTTAGTACAACTACATCCATACTTAGGATCATGATGAACATATGGTGATCTCATTACAAAAATGGATTGAATGAAACCCACATGGCAATAAGGTAGCCTTATGCCTCATATAATATATTCATTTGTACACACAGGGATAGTGAATATTTTGGTCTTCTTAACAAAGCTTTTATCTTTCATAAGTCTTGTGTAGTCATTATAAAATGTTTGATTAATCAACTAGGGTTTTTGAGTCTCATGGAAAATATCAAAAATTCCCCTATAGCAACAAATCATCTCATAATGCATACAAAAAAAAAATTATGAACTTTTACTTATTAAGGGGTGTTCATAAAATAGGATAGATACCGGATGGATATCAGCAATGATATTTATACGACCACTGACTATTTTTTGCATATCTTTTAATTTTCAAAAGTTTATAGAAAAATCCCTTACATCTCACATCATCTCATTTTACATATGGATGCTTAAATAATTAATTCTTATAATAAGATTTACCATTTTCATTCATGATTTTGATACATGCTGTGGTGTTTTCCATTAGTTTGTAACACATATTAGATTCATTCCTTATATTTTAAGTTATTAAATCATACAAGTTCATTTACTTTAGATCATCCTCATATAATTAATGCATTACATACATTATATTTATCATATCATATCACATATATTAAATGTATAAACAAATAAAATAAATTAAACATGCATTTAACATTCACTGATGCATTCATATAAGCATACATAGTAGTGCATATACACATCTATATCATAGCATCTAATCATACATCTATCATCTAGCTAGTGCATGTCATCAACACATCACATACATATAACATAATAAAATCATCATCTAGGCATTGCATCCATAACTACATCATGTAAACATAAAATCATAGACATAATACACATAATGAGCCATAATCGAGTATCATATATATGTGTGTGTCAAAAGTACATAGAGGTACAAAACTTTTCGTAGGCTACAACTATGTAGGTCCTCAGACCTTACACTAAAAAATGATATAAGTCATCTTGACATATCAAACTAGACCTGCATCCCCTGAGTCACCTCCACCCTCTACTCCATCTCTATGAGGCTTTATATATATAATACCCATTGATCGCTCATATCGTGCACCTGACTTGTGACTAGACAACATTGATGATTGCCTAAACTCACTTTACCTACTCTGATGAGAGCCCCCTATTGTAGACCACTCTGGTAAAGTGCCACCTAGTACATCAATATGAGCCTCTAGAGCAATGATGTATGAAGCATCTACTCCCATATGAGCTGCCCTCTGATCTAGGAGATCCTACAGTTGTCTAATTTCAACATCTACACCTATTTTTTCTAGTCCCTTAGTGACTGGAGTGTATGGTGTGGCCTGAGCAATCAATGTAACCCCTAGTTGTGTCCTGAGAGCATCTCTCTTAGTAGTACTAGTATCTATAATGGTATTCCTAGCTGTCCGCTATGCTCGTAGGAGATCCCTCTCCTATGTAACCTACTCAATCTGTGTTATGGTCAAATCTACCTAAGCCTAAAAATTTTTCCTCTCCTCTACATATCCCTTCCATTGCCATTGCCCTACACTCAACTAACTCTACACAATAGCGAGAGATGTGTCTCACTCCATAACCTACCTTTGAGCTACCTAAATTTGTACATGTAGGTTGTATACCTAAGCTCATAGCTAGGAAACCTCATCATATGGGGAATCATCCTCACCCTCCTCCTCATCATGAGGATCCTCCACCTGCCCTACAACCTGGTCTCACTCACCCTCTATATTATGATGCAATCATTACCCATCATCATTGCCCTCCTCTATTACCATCTCATCCCTAGATCTGCGTAGGCTATTTCCACCCTACCATAACTAAGTGGTCCACCAGGTGTCATACTCTGTAGTGGTCCCAAGATCTACTGCACCTATATCCATAATAGCAAGATCTACCTCCTTTGTCAGTGTTGTGACCTGGGGTAATGGGAATTATATCTCTACATTTAGGTGATAATAGATAACTG
Source organism: Wollemia nobilis (assembly GCA_028583015.1). NCBI lineage: Eukaryota > Viridiplantae > Streptophyta > Pinopsida > Araucariales > Araucariaceae > Wollemia > Wollemia nobilis. The sequence goes on along the minus strand of JAQPPZ010001119.1, from coordinate 731,524 downwards.
GCTCCTTAGGTACATCCTGTGCAATCCCAAACTACCTAGTGACTCGAGAGTAATGAAATTAATCCTTAACCCTCCCATAGTGCCTTATGATCCATCTATCACACCTAACTCGAGACAAGTGTCTATCTACCTCCTCCTATGTAGAACAACCTAAGTAGGGTAACCATATAATATGGCTAGCCTACAACCCTATTAGTGATTCAATGTAGTGGTCTAAATCCCTAGCATGTGATCGACTATGGCTAGTCTCTACCTCCCATGGCCACCTCATAGCATAGCACTGAGCATACATTGCTATGGCTTCTATCCCCAAGGGCAATCCACCAGGTCGATCTATACGGATGTGCTCCCACTCCCAGATCTAAAGCAATAAACTGCATCCTACCCTTGCTCACCCCCACCACATAATCCAATATAGCTTATCATAGATTTATGCTAGTAATACGCTCCTCCATGCCATGATCAGAGGCTACCATGAGGTGCACTCTAACAATTTGTGCACCATGTCTAGGAGGTTCCAAGGGAACATCATTCCTAATGTGTCTAGTAGTAGCACATTATAGATAACGTGCATCAATACAGCCCAGCACTATGAGAATATATTCACCCTAAATGAATGATCAATTGGAACCCCTCCATGCTCAATATCCCCTAGTGTCTCAGTAGCTCTATCCCAAAAATCCTGAGTAAAGATTATATCCCTATCCATAGTGGAAGAAGAAATAATGACCATTCCATTGATGGGAATCCTGAATATACAATAGACATCCTCTAATGTCATCATCATCTCTCTAGTTGAGATATAGAAAGTGTTAGTCCTACTATCCCATAAATGAGCTAGGGTTGTTAGGTAAGACTGGTCCAACATCACAGTCAGTAATCTAACAATGTAGTTGAGGCCAATCACCCCAAACCACTCCCAATCAACATCATCTAAATGGGGTTGCAACTCAAGTAGTAGATTAGGCTCTCACCCTTGAGCTATCAGAGTCTAATATCCAAGAAAAGGGTAAATCAATGCACTCACTCACTCATCCAAAAATCCTCAAAAGTAAAAAAAAATCAAAAATCAAGAAAAATAAAAAATTAATCCTAAGTTTCTCAATCGCTTATATTGAGGGCAACCACCACAGCCACTACTGATGTCATCAACAACCACCACCAATGGTCAATTTTTTTATTGTTGGGGTTTGAATCCTACCATCAAAAATTATGGTGACCCCCAATTACCAATTTTAGAGTCACCCTCACCGATAGAGTATATAGGATTGAACCCATGCAATTTTATTTCCCACCCAAAAATACCTAAAATTTAAAATTTAACCCTAACCCACTAAGTTATCCTAAGCTAAACCTAAATTAAGGGGTGAGGTTCATTACCAATAATTTAGTGAGGTTAATTTAACTCATTATTTAATGAGTTTTGTTTTAATGTTCAAATCACAAGGTTATATGGGGAGTCTACCTTATGAGCTTTGGCTCGACCACTAGTGGATGCTTTCAACTGATCTACCATTCGAATCTAGGTTGGTTTCGATATTATTCCTTGTTAGTTTTTCTCTCTTATTCCTCAGAGCTCACTCTTCCTCAAATGCTAGCTAGAAATAATGAAATTGCAAAAACCCTAATTTTCCTTTTATATATTTTACAATTCTCATTATCGCTCACTTTTATGGCAGTAGCATACCAGCTCAACCCCACCCATCGACGTCGACAACGGCTACAGGATTTTCAAATCCTTGTTGATTTTGACAATGGTTAAGAAAAAATAATAAATATACACATTTACTCACCATAAGGAGTTTCATAATGGAAATTAATGCATATCTACCAAAATCTTTAGTGTGTCTCATATCCAGTTATTTACTCTATAGACTTGGTGGTTGCAATGACTTGCACTCCATGAAATTTAACAAAATGAGTAGATTACCATAAGGCCATTTGAATCAAATTATTCATCGATGAATTGAAATGTTTTCACTTCAATCCCCAAGCAGCTAAACAACTCCATGAGTATGAGATGTTCATTTCATTTCTTCTATGAAATTTCAAATCATCGAACATAGTGATTCATCACATTCTTAAATTGAATTGCTATCATTTTTATTCCCTAAGAAGGCCATTGTGGTTGAACTGCTCCACAAGATATAGATGTACAATTACTATTAATGGTTGAAATCACAACTATAATAGGACCTACCTTACAACAACTTTAATCATCTTGAACTGTCCAAATTAGTCATCTTGGTCAAGCGACTTGTCGCTTTCATCACTTGCCATTTTCCTCATCGACTCATCGCTTGAGGGGGTAGTCATAATCAAAGAATTCATAATAAAAATAAATAATTGAACACTTAATCATATGAATTGTGTTCATCTTACAAATCATTGCTAATAGCTATCATAAGCTTACCCTTTTTCTAGGGAAAAATTAGATATATTGAATTAAAGCTTTGTTAATATGACTATCGGTCCTTTGTTACTGCAAATAATGTGATCCAATTTTCTTCATAGGGCTTCAAATTTTTACTCAATTTAAGCCTTCCATGCCATTGGAAGCAATGATTATGATATGCATGCCCTTCTCATGATTTAGACATTGTTGGCATTTTTGCCACACTAAAAATAAAATTATAAATTCATACCAGTATAAAATTTGAATACTTTAGAGGTCCCAAAATAGGATGAAAAATTGTATGAAATGATCTTTAGTTGTATATCATTTCTCAAGCTTTCCAACGATATATTAAAATAGACAATGGGGTGAATGAATCAAAATTTATGGCTATGGGAAGCTGTACCACCGAAAATCCGTTTTCAGGCACTTTTTTGGTGAAAATCCATTTTCGGGAACTTTTTTGGCAAAAATAATTTTTGGGCACTTTTTTGACGAAAATCCATTTTTGGGTACTTTTATGGAGAAAATCATTTTAGAGCACTTTTTGGGTGAAAATTAATTTTGGGCAGTTTCTTTAGCGAAATTGATTTTGAGGTAGTTTCTTCAATGAAATTGACTTTTGGGCAGCAAAATTAATTTTTCAAGCATTATTTCCAGCAAAGACCAGTTTTGACAAATGACCAAGGGGTAGCCAAAATTAAATGCCATCATTTCCCAAAATGATGTGCTCTTATACGATGTTGTTGATTTTCGAGGCACCGTCCATGAAGGTAAAAAATTCTACTGATGATTCTTGCTGATTCCCAATATGCTACCAACTATAAATGCTTGCTGATTTCTGAGGTGTCATTTGATTGGTTTGTTGCTGCTACTGAGGAAGAAAATACTGCCGACCATGCCATCGACTTGCTACCATTGCCACAATTTTATTTAATTCTTATTCAATTTTAGGGGCAAAATCCTCTATAAATATTGTAAAATTTGTTAAGTTTGAGGGAGGGACATTCTGCTAAAAAATTTGGGAGTTTATTTTTTGCATCAATTAAAAGACTTTTGGCTCTGGTTCCTTGATCAATTGTGTATATGGTTGCTTTTTTCCTATCATTTTTGTGATATTCACGCTTTTGTTAGATAGATTGAATTTTGCATTTGAATTTAATTTTTATGAAAAGTGAATGTTGAAATGCTAATTGGAAATCATATTTGCAATCTGTGATCGATTCTTGTGTATTCTTTTTGTTAAATGATAATTAAAACTTGGTATGGTTATTTAGCTATTAGTTCACCCTCACTTTATTTTTCTATCTTATAGCCATATTTCCCATCTATTTCTATTAATATCTCTCCCTAAGCTTTATACCAATTTTTAAATTAGTAAGGGAACCAACCCTCTCTAGATATTGGCCCGAAGGACATCTCTTTCCTTTGGCCTTTCAATGTTGGTTGGGTCTAGGGTGCATAATTTTACACTTAGGAAAATTCATGACCAATAGTTTTTGGCACACCCGGTGGGATGAACAGTCTCCATGTTTTAAGGGAGTCTAAGTTTGGTGAATATTTGGCTTACCTTTATTAGGAAAAATCACCTAGTGACTCCATTGAGTTAAAGATACATATCCCATGATCGGTGGATGTCTTTTGTGTTGAAAGAAGATACCCCGAAGGACCCAAGGTTTTGTGAGTAGCCTTGACCTTACAAGGGAAGAAAATAATGTTCACCTAGTGACTCTGACTCAGTGGTAAGTACCGTGATCTTTGAGGACCACTACTATAATGGCATAAGTATGCTATCCTAGTTGGGATGATCCTAGCCCTCTAAATATTGAAATTCAACATGATATTCTTGAAAGTGTCCTAGAGACCCTAACTAAATACAATGGCACTGAGGGAATGGCTCGAGAGCATCTTGAAGATGTTGCACTAGTGACCCTCCATGGCATACCCTATAAAGATGTCATGATCAGACTTCTAGTCTTGTCTCTTGAAGGAAGGGCATTGTAGTGGTATAAAATGCTTGGGCGTAAGAGCATCTGCTCATGGGCGAGCTTAGTGAAAGCACTCGTCAATGCATTTTATGGCTTTTAGGATCCCTTTCAACTCTTGATGCACATCTCCACCATCATGATGACACCTCTAGAGTGCATCATGGATTTTAATATTCAATTTTTGAGGAGTTGGAGGAGAATTCCAAAGGAAATCTAGTCATCACCTGCCTAGGCCCACCTGTACTATGTTCAAGCTTTCCACCCAAACATAAGCCTCCTCTTACAACAATCTAGAGAACAAATATTCCTTCAAGTCTCTTAGGAGGTAGTACAAGAAGACCAAATCCTGCTTCAAGCAAGAAATTTGCAGTGGAGAGAACTTACTTCCCCATAACTTATTTCTATGATTACTACTCTTGTCCATCTTGCACAGTACCCACCATCATGGTCATCACAAACTATGTATAATTTTGGAATACAACTATTCAAAGTGCAAGGGGTGTATATCTCCTAGCATCGATAGAAGGAATATGTAAGCATTACCCTGGTAATGAATAATATGGTTGCTTGCAATTTCCTTTAGGAGAAGGACCAAGAAGAAAAGAAGGGTCTAATGATAAGCTTTGAGTGCAAAGAGGGCACAATTTTGTATCCTTTTTCATATCCTTTAGCATAGCATGCAAGTACTCGATTGAGACCCAATAAGCATACCTCCTCAAGAGACTGGTCCTGATGAGATCTTAATAGTAGCACTATCACAAAAAAAAATCCTGCTATCACATCAAGGAGTCGAATGAGCATGTACCCAAGACCCTACAACCAGTGGACTCTCAAAAGTGGTAATATTGGGGCTAGCCATCACTACAACTAGTACTTGAAGAAGGCTCCCATGTGGTAAATCTCTTTACCATATTATTTATTAATTGTATAAGTACTGGCATGCATGATAACCTGCTACATTGCATCTTGTTCGCAACCTGGAAAACTGTGGGAAGAGGTCAGCCAAACTTCAAATATTGACTAAAGTACAATCAGATCTAGTCCATACACTATAGATTCACTGGGTAGGTACCCAACACCAATTTTTTGGTGACGACATGTTAATCATGTCATAAATTTTTGTGTAATAATGTAAATAGGTTGGCTGATAAATAAGGTGTAGTGAGCACAAAGTGGTGTGATTTGGCATCATCATATTTGGGTGACTCAAAGTAGAAGGTACTCTCTTTATTTACATTTTCTTGTGTCTACATTTTTTTTGACTTCTTTGCCCAATGGATAAAGTCCCTGAGATTGATTTGCATTCTGAAAAAGCTAAATACCCCATGAGCTACCAAAAGTGTTGGCATTTTTGCCACACTAAAAATAAAATTTGTAATTCATCCAAGTATAAAATTTTAAGGCTTTAGAGGCCCTATAAGAGGATGAAAAATTGGATGAAATGATATTTAGATATTTTTCCATTGTATATCCTTTCTCAATATTTCCAACGATATATTACAATAGACAATCGGGTCAACGAATCAAAAGTTATGGCTTTGGGAAGTTATACCATCGAAAATCCATTTTCGGGCACTTTTTTGGCGAAAATCCATTTTCGGGCACTTTTTTGGCAAAAATCATTTTCGGGGCGAAAATAATTTTCGAGCACTTTTTTGGCGAAAATCATTTTCGGGGTGAAAATAATTTTCAGACACTTTTTGGGTGAAAATCAATTTCGGGTTGTTTCTTCAACGAAATTGATTTTCAAGTAGTTTCTTTAATGAAATTGATTTTTAGGCAGCAAAATTAATTTTTCAAGTATTATTTTTGGCAAAGACCGGTTTTGACAAATGACTAAGGGGTAGCAAAAATTAAATGTCATCATTTCCCAAAATGATCCGCTCTTACATGATATTTTTTATTTTCAAAGCACCACCCATGAAGGTGAAATTTCTATCAATGATTCTTGTTGAGTCCCAATATGCTACTAGTTGTAAATGCTCACTGATTTTTGAGGCATCGTTTGATTGGTTTGCTATTGTTATCGAGGAAGAAAATATTTTTGACCATACCACCGACTTGCCACCATTACCACCATTTTATTTAATGCTTATTAAATTTTAGGGGTGAAATCCTCTAAAAATACTATAAAACTTGATAAGTTTGAGGGAGGGACATTCTCCTAAAAACTCTAGGAATTTAATTTTTGATGAAAAAGGGAATGTTGAAATGCTAATTTGAAATCATATTTGTAATCTGTGATCATTTCCTATGTGTTATTTTTGTTAAATGTTGATTAAAAATTGGTGTGGTTATTTAGCTGTTAGTTCACCCTCACTTTATTTTTCTGGCTTACAGCCATATTTTTCATCTCTTTATGTTAATCTCTCTCCTTAAGCTTTATATCGATTTTAGAAACCCTGAGGAAGCAACACACCCTCCACTCACTCTATTTGTGATTATTATTTCTAAATATTTTAACATTTAACATGCATTAAATAAAAAAGCATAAAATAAGGGTGTAGCCTAAGTACAAAGAAATAAATTAATGAATGCTTTGTATTGATATTTCCAAGATCCGGTTACATAGAAATCCCTCTATGGGATACCCTTCATTTGATACATGATTTTACACAAAGAGGGTAGCAGATGTATAAAATATCCCCTAGCAAGGGGTGATGCGCCTTGACAGGATTCCTAGTGATGCACACAGAACTGTATGAGGGCTTACAGATGCCTCCTTCTCTAGGTTTGATTCCTAGAGGGATCATCTTGCTCTTGTATGTTGCATATTTATCCAATAAACCTGTAGCCCTACAATCAATGAAACAACACACGCTTAGATGTCTGAGATTGCCTCCTTTTAGTATAATGAAAACAAGTGTAATGAAACTAGTACTATGAATTCCAATAAATGAAATAAATCTTATGCTAATGATATGAAAGCATGGAAAAAGTAGAATAAAAGAAACTAACACCTCAACCCTAGACTAGGTCATGGGCCACTGTCCAGGATAGCGGCTGATAAGGTGAAATATATCGCTATTGATCTAAAGGCTATGGTCTTAAGTTTTCTATTAATGTTAAATGATTACTGTATATGCACGAATGATTACCTCTCAGTTGGCTAGCACTTTGTTTCTCCTTAAGGGTGCTTAGAGTCACTCTCCAATACGAGAAGGCTTCGTTGTAAAATGATCTCCAAGGGAATCTCTCCAAGTCTCCAAAAGCTCTCCTCAATGATCCAATATGTTCAAAGTTCTGATATGTGATATGTGATATTCTCTCTCTCTCTTGATTCATAAAAGAAGGTCCCCTAGTGCTTTTAGGTTTACTCCTTATAAAGTGTTTGAAGCCCTAGGTCAATGTTCAAACCCTAGGACTAAATCCCTCATGTGCACTAGAGGTTAGCATGAGAATTTGAGCTTTTGTCTATCCTTGAGGGGTAGTTAACTGATGTCTAAATCTGGACTTGAGTCTTTCATGTAGATTGGTTGTGAGGAGGAATGCAAAGTTGTCCCCGCTCGACCTTATTGCATGCAGACTGCCACTTCCACCTAATATTAGGCTATATTGGTAGAAAAATGCATTTAAGGTTTACTGTTGTCATCTACAGTGGCTAAGGTTTGGTCGCTTTAAGATTCAGTGGCCAAAATCCAACCGCTCTAGTCTATAGCAACCAGGCTTGCATGGGTTGAAAAATGCCCCAGATGAGTGGTAGAACCACTTTTTGATACTTAGAAAGTCCCAAGGTTTAGTCACATGATATAGGAATGTGCCCATGTGAGTAGTCTCCTTGAACATGACATGTTTTAGGTGTCTACAAATTACCCTTTTTGCGATGCACTAAGTGGAAAACACAACACGAAACAAAAACATAGACTGCTACATTTGTAGGGTGTATGATGATCATCGATCTGATCAACGCTAGATGGCCCAATCATGCAAGATGGTATGCATCCTTGAATAATTGCTTCAACCTTATTGAAGGCTTTAATTTATCATAGGGCTTACACATGTCTACTTGCAATCATTCCTCAAACACAATCGAGTAGCTTATGTTGCTACAATAGATCCAACCAGTAGGAGAGCTACAAGTTGAAGATGTTGCTACAATAGATCCAACCAGTAGGAGAGCTACAAGTTGAAGATGTCATATTTTCTTATGAACCCAGCAAACGGGGAAATTTTTGTAAGAGTTGTATGCAATGATTCATAGGATGAACATAATTTTGATATGATAGAGTGATATTTGATCAACTTTGATTATGATTATTTGAATATTCGAACTACCCCCTTACACAAATGAATTGGTGAGGGAAAGACAATGAATGAAGTGACAAGTCGCTTGACCAATCTGACTAGTTTTGGTTCCTTTCTAGTTGTTTGTTCTTTTAATGGAAAACCCCCATCCAAGTGTGATTCCAATTATTTATTATGATCTTTCATCCCTATCCCAGAGAGTGGTTCATCCACAAATAGCCTTTTGAGGGAGTTAGGATGAGCAATTCTATTTATGCTTGTATTGCATCACTTGGCTCAGTGTTTTTGGTGTCATAAGATAATTAGGATGATTCCTTCATACCCATGGAGCAGTCCAACCATATTGATCTTATTCGGGGTTGAGGTGATACATCGTAATTCCAAAATGAGTAATTTACCCCAAGTAGCTCTATGGTAACTTACTAATCTCACAGATTTGCATTGAGTGCAAATCGTTGCAACCACTGAGTTGATAGAGTAAGTAACTGAATACGAAGCTTACTCGAGATTTTTTTTATGTTATTTTGATTATTATGATGATCAAGGACCATCAAAATATGCTTATTTGATTTTTTTTCTATTCCTCCTAGAAGGAATCTTCTTGATTTTTCTTGTGCATTCTGTCACTGTCAGATCCAGCTGTCGCTAAGTCCTTGCCTGTGGCCGCTATCACCTTGAGCGGTCAAAAAGTTTGGGCCACTGATGTCAACAACAGTCGATGCATAACTTAAGAAGTAAAAAGGGGAATCTAGGGTTTTGACTTTTTATTCTTCCAGTTGGTGATTTGATTTCTAGAGCTTTGATGAGAAAGTGATATTTATGACTTGAAGTGTTGTTGCGTTGGAGACTATGGTTTTGCAGGGTGAGACATCAGTGAGTGGAGGAGCCAGAGCTTCTTGGGTATTCTCTCAAACCTTAACCCTACTTTCTCTTTTTGGGTAAAATTGAATCTCATTAAGTAACTAGTAAATGAACCTCACTAAACTCATCGGCAATGAACCGAATATGTAGATAGGTTTAGCTTAAGTTTCATTTTGGTGGGCTTACCCCCATTTTGTAAGTTTTTCAATTTTTTTGGCATTTTCAACTTAGGGTGTACGCATTTGTCGTGTAGCCCATCGGTCGTTGCATCTCAGAGCGACTATTTTGGCCTACAGTTTGGCTGCTATCACTCGGAGCGGCTAGCTTTGAATCCCAACGGTCATAAATTTGACCATTGAGGTTTGACCACTTCTATCCTCAGCAACCAATTTCTGGTTTCTGTAGGCGACAGCGTCCAAGGACCTTAGTTAAATTTTGTAATTAATTTTTGGATTTTGCGAGATGATTATCTGATTTTTTTTTTAATTTTTGGGATGCTTTTTTGTACTATGTTGCTTGATTAGGTGCACTTATTACTCTTTCACTTAGACTTAGGATAGTTTATTGTTATGTGCACCATTTTTCATGTTTTATTTGTGATTCATGCCTTAGATACATTGTAGTTATACCTTTGATTTTTGCTCTTAGATTCTAATTTCTCGGGCTCAGGACCCAAGGCTCCTTAATGACCTCCTCCCACTCCTGTATGATATAGACTGGGCATGGATTAAGGCTAATGGACTACAGTATTTTATCTGGCTACCTCAAATTATGTCGAATCAAGCCTACCTCACTGCCCTAGTTCACCGATGGGACCCCAAGATGAATACCTTCCATATTCCTACCAGTGAGATGACTATCACACCGGAGGATGTGTATAGGATTTTTTGGATCCCCTTTGATGAAGTGGCCATCATTTATTTGACCATTAATGATCGTGATGCAATTTATCTTTGGGTTTTTGGTGAGCATGCAGCAACTGTCTTCAAGGAAACCAAGTCTAGAAGTGTATTTTTTATACATTGGTACAGGGAGCATGTCTTCACAAAGAGACATGCGGTGTTGCTTATGGTTATCAATAACATCCTTATCTCGAATTGCTCAGGCTTGAGGTTCCCGTGGAACCTCCTTGTGATGGTTTAGGATTTTTTGGATAGCAAGGAGCCCATCATGTTGTAAATATGAAGATGATTTAGATATTTATAGGCTTAGTGTGAACATGGCTATAATAGTCAACATATTTTTGTTGATAATTTTTTTAAAAATCCTCCATCCCCTCTCCTACATTCTCTCCTACATTTCCTCGTCTCCTTTCCTTCTTTACTCATGTCACCATTTCCTCCTTATCTCTCCATATCTCCCACTCCCTATTTCCCTTTCCTCCTCATCCTCATTATTCCTCCACCTCCTTCCTTATCCCTTATCCCTCCACGTTCCCCTGATTTCCCTTATCTCTGCCTTTTCCTTCACTCTCTCCATTTCTCCTTCTTCCCCTCCTATCAATACTTATCTCCCTACTAAGAACTGAAGCGTGAGTGTAATATTTTAAATTAATTAAATAAATAGTTTTATTTTATTTTATAGCCCAACTTCGCTCACTGGTATCACAGTGCTACACTAGGGGCATAGAAATCGAGGCAGAGGCTATTTTTGAGGCAGGAGTTTGATGTGGTTTTTGAGGTCCATGCAGAGACAGCACATGGATCGAGGTGCACGTGAGGTGGTACTAACTGGGTAGCTGACCCAGGATTGAGGTGGTATCTAGTAGGACTTGGGCATGAATCCTGAGGCACCAGGTGGCAGTGACGTGGACCATAGGTGGCGGACACATGGCAAAGAGCTAGCGAACACGTGGCAAGTTCAGTTGGCGAGGAGGTGACACATGGCAGCGAGGGAGGCACTTATGTAGTAATGACATGGTATGGTGAGGTGGCATGAATGCCACATGGCAAGTTTTAGTTGATCCTTCACTGGTAAAAGATTGGTTGGCCAATTACCCGAAGGCAATCAACTTATAACATGCAACTTTGCAATTTTAAATCCTCCCTCACCCACCTCACAGTGCATGTGGGATAAAGGAGGTATGTTTTTGTTTATTTAAAAAACTTAGTACACAGTATATTTAATATTCATTCCCTGCACTTACCTCCTGTCTGAGCGCATAGCGCAGTTGGCAAGGACTTTGAGTGGTTTGACAGAGGTTTTGGGTTCGAAACCCACCGAGGCATTTTTTTCTTATTTTCTTGGCAAAAAAGGTTTAAATAAAAGGTTGTCGCATTTGTTCCCATCCGAAGGTGTATACGGGTTGGTTGAATGCCCGTCGCAAAGACTTACCTGGTGGCAGGTCAGGGGATCGATTCCCCTCCACTCCAAAACAAAGGTTTTTTATTAAAAAAAAAAGTTTTTAAAATTTTTTTAATTTTTTATTAAAGTTTTAATTAATTTAATAGTTTTAAAATTTATATTCTTCAATTTTTTTTAAATATATTTGTGTTTAAAATAATGAAGGATATAAAAAAAAAATTATTAATTTTTTTATGAAAACTTTATAAAAAAAATTATTTAAAACTTTTAAAACATTTTAGGAAAGGGAAATTGGAAAACTTTTTTTCAAAATTTCTTGAGCACCTGAAAATTGATATATACAACTCAGCTAAATTTTTACCTTGATGAGTAGATGATCCGATCAATCGGATGTTACCACATCCTATGCTCTCTACTGAGGAGAGAATCATCTGAGTCCTTTGACAAGTGGATTCGGAGAAATGGAATGCATGTGGTATTCAGTCAACTGTAGAACTCAATAATAGCCCATCAGAGGAAGCCCGATTCTAGATACGAGGTTGACTCAAAAGACAATATTTTTGGATGACAAGTGGAGGAGTCCTATTCAGTTACATTTGAGCCTGAGGAAAAATCTAGTGAGAGTTATACCCTACGCTCTCCAGAGCCCAACCCTGAGCCAACAGAGCCTAAGCCAACTAAGGCCGAGCCAAAAGCAGTTCTGTTGGCATTTTTGCCACATTGTTTTTGTTGTTACTATTCATGCAAAAGAATGCACAAATTGTAGAGATACTCACTCCTCTGTTTGTCCCTCCAAGCACCTCAAAAGGGATAAGTAGTAAAAAACAAAAATCTCTACAAGTTTTGTGTTAAGGTAAAGTAAGTGAAAGATGTCACGATATCGCGACATGTCGCGATATTGCGACCTGCCACGTTTTCATGGCATCCGATGCAGAAAATAGCTAAGCATAGAAAATGTCGCGATATCACGACATGTCGCATTTTCGTGACCTGTCACGTTTTCGTGCTAGAAAACAGCAAAGGAAGCAGTAAAGGCAAAGATGTCGCGATATCGCGACATGTCGCATTTTCACGACTTGCAGTGGCAACAAAGCAAAGTGATAGGAAAAATGTCGCGATATCACGATAAGAAAGAGAGAAAGGAGAAATATGGTACGAAATGTCGTGATATCACGACATGTTGCATTTTTGTGGAAGGACTGAAGATAAACACAAGGCGGGAGAAAGATGTTGCGATTTCACGACATTTTTGGAAACGAAGCCAAGCAAGAGAAACATGTCACGATATCGCAATAGGAAGCGACAACGAAGGAGAAGACAGAAAATTGTCACGATTTCGTGACATGTCATGTTTTCATGAGGAGAAACAAGAAAAGTACAAGGCAGAAGGAAATTGTCGCGATATCACGACATGTCACGTTTTCACGATGAAAAAGTAGGAAGGACAGTGCCAAGTACGGAATGTCACGATTTCGTGACATGTCACATTTTCACCACTTGCAAGAAGATGAAAGCCAACAAAGAGGAGGATGTCACGATTTCGTGACATGGTGCGTTTTTGCAAAAATAATGAAGACAGGAGCCAGGTGAGTGAAAATTGTCGCGATTTCATGACTTGTCGTGTTTTTGCGGACATAAAGTAGACAAGACAGCGCCAAGAGAAAGATGTCGTGATTTCACGACATGTTACATTTTCACGACAAGGAGCAGCGAAAAAGCCAAAATAGAGGAGAATGTCATGATTTCACGACATGTCATGGAGACAAAACAAAATGAAGGCAGATGTCACGATTTCGTGACTTGTCGCGTTTTCACGGAAGTGCAAGAAGAGAAAGCTAAACAAAGAGAAGATGTCATGATTTCGTGACATGTCGCATTTTCACGACTGGTGGTAACAGGAGAAAGCAGTAAGTTGAAAATGTCACGATTTCGTGACATGTCGCATTTTTGTGACCTATCACATTTTCACGACAGAAGCAACAACAAAGGCCCGATAAAGTTTTGTTCGCATTTTCCTTCAAAATTGCATAGGAGAACATGAGGAGAAGATAAGGATCGAACAAAGTAATGTTTTAAAAGCTCTCCAACTGATTTTGAGATCATGGTCAAAGAGGCTCCAAGATTAAATGTTTTGTTGTTTACCTATGTGCGCAAGATGGGAGATCATGTTAAATCAGTTTGTTCTCGAAGCCACCAAAATTAAAGATACCTCCAGTATTAAAAGCTCTTGTTCGTGATCTCCTAACAACTTCAAGCATGCCCCAAGAATGATCATTTAATGAAGAAATATGGTCCCTTGTTTTCGTTCGATTTTTAGTTTTGATCCATAAAAGTAGGGAATATGTTTTCTCTAAGGGGGATTGTTTCTCTTTTCAAGTGCATATTTTGTGGATCTCCTCTTCAAAATCTATTTTATGTTTTAAATGTTGTGATGCGAAAGGAAGAGGGAAGACCTCTATAAATACCAATGTAAATCTCAAGCAAAAGGAGGAGGACCTTTTTGCAAAAATTGAAGCAGAAATCCTAAGTGCATTTTGCTCTGTTCTTAGTGTCTTTTGAGTTGGTGATCCAAATTGTTGTTCATGTGATGCTTTCTATGTGATTCACTTCTGTTTAGTCCAGTGTTAAAATATAAGTTGAATTCTGTTGTTCTGAATTTGGCTATGTTTTCATTTGAACATTTGAAGTATAATTGAAGGCAAACTTATGGTCAATGTTTGATCCAATTTTTGTATGTGCTTTCTAAGAATTAGTTGTTGCTTATCTTCAAGATCTAGTTGAGGTTATTTGCTATCTGAGGTTGTTCTCCCTATCAACTATCGGCTTCGACCATATTTCCATCTCTTTTTGTTATTTCCCTTTCTTTCTGCATTTTCCATTTCTTTCCCGCACCCTTATCTTCAAACAAGTTTAGATTAGTTTGGGAGCCAGCCCTCTCTGGAGATTGGCTCGGGAGACTTCTCTTTCTCTCGGCCTTTCAATGTTGGCCGGGTCTAGGGCGCATTTTATATGACTAGGCGGATTCGTGACCAACAGTTTTTGGCACGCTCGGTGGGACAGACTGTTTCTGTCTCAGTAAGATCCATAATCGGTGGGACAAGTACTATTCCAAGTTGACAAACCCACCTATGCCAACAATTTTTGGCACACCCGATGGGACTCACAAGTCCCATTTTTTGACACCGAAGGAATCAAGATTTTGATGAACTGTCTTGACCTCAAAGCGGAGATTGTAAGTTCATCTGGTGACTCTGCTGAGGGTGACTCTATTCAACCCAAAAATCTCTAAGTCATAAATACCGGTACCTAAATCTGTGTCTTCATGCCAACAGTTCTGCCAAAGGTCCCGAGTTGGGCAAATCCTTGGTTCGCCTCTATCTAAAGAAATCATCTGGCGACTCTGTTAAAGCTGAAGATCCAGATTTATTGATCGAAGAATCTGAAAGAAGACACCCCGGAGGAATCAAGGTTTGGTGAGCAGCCTTGACCTCACAAGCAGAGAAAAGAATGTTCACCTGGCGACTCCGACTTAGTGGCGATAACCGTGATCTCTGCAGACCGCTGCTATAATGGCAAGTGTAAGCTATCCTAGCTGGGATGATTCTGGCCCCCTGAATCTTCAAAGTTACCATGAAATTCCCAAAAGTGCCTTGAAGACATTGACAAAATACAATGGCACTAAGGGAATGGCCCTAGAGCACCTTGAAGATGTTGTTGCTTTGGCAATCCTCCATGACATAATCCATGAAGATGTCATGATCAGACTTCTGGTTCTGTCTTTGGAAGGAAGGGCGTTGCAGTGGTACAGACTGCTCGGGCGTAAAAGCATCTGCTCATGGGATGACTTAGCGGGAGCACTAATCAGAACATTCGACGGCTCTCAAGATCCCTTTCATGGCTCTCAGGATCCCTTTCAGCTTTTAATGCACATCACGAGAACACCTCTGGAGAGCATCACAGACTTCAATGTCCAATTCTACAAAAGTTGGAAGAGAATTCCAGGGGAGATCCAACCGACACCCGCCCAAGCCCACCTCTTCTATGTTTGGGCTTTCCACCCGGACATAAGCCTCCTCTTGCTGTAATCAGGTGAACGAAGGTTCCCTCAAATATTTGAGGAAGCAGTGCGAGCGGAACAACTTTTGCTCCTGTCAAGAAAGTGGCAGTGGGGAGAAACCCCATCACCTTATCCGGTAGTCGCTGCTCCTGTCTACCCTGCATAGTATTCACCATGGAAGATTCCTCATACTGAGCAGAGACCTGAGATGCAGCCATGTGGAGCTCAAGAGGCAGATTTCATCCAAGTCCAACGATGGGAATATGCAAGCTTTGTCCCAGCAATAGATAATATGGTTTCTTGCAATCTCCATCAGGAGATGGGCCAAGAAGGAGAACAGGCTCAAGTGGTAGAACCTGAGAGCAAAGAGGGCACATTTTTGCACCCTTTTTGTGTCCTAGGGCATAACACGCAAGTATTCAGCCAGAACCCAATAAGCAGGCCTCACCAAGAGGCTGAGCCTGAGGAGATCCTGGAAAAAGGCCTATCATCAAAAAAGTCCTGTTATCGCATCAAGGGGTTGGAGGAGCCTATACTCGGTCCACAGCCAGTGGACTCTTCAAAATGGTGGTATTGGCTTCGACCATTACTACAACTGGTACCCAAAGGAGCCCTCCATGTGGCAAATCTCTTTGCTACATTATTTGTCAACTGTGTGGGTACTGACATGCATGATAACTTGCCACGTTGCACCCTATTCGCAACATGGAGAACTTTGAGAGGTCAACCAAACTTCAAAGATCGACTCAAGTACGATCAGATCTGGTCTGGACACTGCAGGTTCACCGGATAGACACCCAAAGCTGGGTTTGTGGTGGCGGCATGCCAATCATGTCGCAAACTTTTGTGTAAATACTGTAAATAGCCCAGCTAGTAAATAAAGTGCTGAGGGCACTAAATTTTTGAAAAAAAAAATCAAAACAAAAAATTTCGTCAACTTCGGCTCCTTTTGCACACGAGCCCGCAAGTATGTTTATTTCTCTTTCTTTTTCTTTTCTTTCCCAGCAGGTAGTGGCTTCCATCTACTTCTTTCTTCTACTTCCTCATTTTCATTCCCTTCCTCTCCCACTCCTTCTTCCACTGTAAATAATCAAAGCCACTATTGTTGTTTCTACTCCCCTCTCTGATGTTCCCATTTCTTCATTTCCCCTTTCTTCTAATCCTTTATCTTTTGAGCATTTCTCCATAGTTCCCACTGCTTTCTCCATTCCATCCACTTCCATTTCTATTATCTATTTTCATAGAATCCCAGTAGCTGGTAGCATAGTAGCACCCTCTTCAGTTGTTGTATCTACCACTTCTACTCCTCCATCTTCCACCATTCCATCATTCACCATTCCCATTCCACGGCCTGCACCTCTGTCGGTCATCACTCCATTCATTCCCATTTTTTCAATTCAGGTGCTTCTCACTACTGCCATGGAGATCCTTGCACAGCACCTGGTGATTACCCAGCTCAACCGAGCTAGGAAAAATGCAGTAGTTAAAGGAATAAGGGAAGTTCTGCTATTCTACAAATTTCTGCTGAAGGTCCTGTTTTGAGTGTCGAGCGCCAGCAAGAGCTTGTTGCAACAACCCACAGAGATGTCCAACATCAACCAACACTCACTTCTTCTGCTCCTCCAGCTTCTTGACTTTGTTTCCCAATGGATAAAGGCCTAGGGTTCGTGCATATAGCAGAACTGTATACCCCGAGAGTCGCCAAGAATGTTGGCATTTTTGCCACATTGTTTTTGTTGTTGTTGTTCATGCAAAAGAATGCACAAATTGTAGAGATACTCACTCCTCTGTTTGTCCCTCCAAGCACCTCAAAAGGGATAATTAGTAAAAAACTAAAATCTCTACAAGTTTTGTGTTAAGGCAAAGTAAGTGAAAGATGTCGCGATATCGCGACATGTCGCGATATCGCGACCTATCACGTTTTTGTGGCATCCGATGCAAAAAATAGCTAAGCATAGAAAATGTTGTGATATCGCGACATGTCGCATTTTCACGACCTGTCACATTTTTATGCTAGAAAATAGCAAAGGGAACAGTAAAGGCAAAGATTTCGCGATATCGCGACATGTCATATTTTTGTGACCTGCAGTGGCAACAAAGCAAAGTGAAGGAAAAATGTCATGATATCACGACAGGAAAGCGAGGAAGGAGCAATATGGTACAGAATGTCGTGATATTGTGACATGTCACATTTTCATTGAAGGGCTAAAGATAAACACAATGCGGGAGAAAGATGTCGTGATTTTGTGATATTTTTGGAAACGAAGCCAAGCAAGAGAAACATGGCATGATATCGCGACAGGAAGCGGCAACGAAGGAGAAGACAAAAAATTATCACGATTTCATGACATGTCATGTTTTTGTAACGAGAAACAAGAAAATTACAAGGCAGAAGGAAATTTTCGTGATATCGTGACATGTCATGTTTTTGGGATGAAAAAGCAGGAAGGACAGTGCCAAGTATAGAATGTCGTGATTTCACGATATGTCACATTTTTGCCACTTGCAAGAAGATGAAATCCAACAAAGAGGAGGATGTCATGATTTTGCGACATGGTGCGTTTTTGCGGAAATAATGAAGACAGGAGCCAAGTGAGAGAAAATTGTCATGATTTCATGACTTGTCATGTTTTCGCGGTGAGAAAGCAGACAAGACAATGCCAAGAGGAATATGTCGTGATTTCGCGACATGTTACATTTTCGCGACAAGGAGCAGCGAAAAAGCCAAAACAGAGGAGAATGTCACGATTTCGTGACATGTCATGGGGACAAAACAAAATGAAGGCAGATGTCACGATTTCGTGACTTGTCGCGTTTTCACGAAAGTGCAAGAAGAGAAAGCTAAACGAAGAGAAGATGTCACGATTTTGACATGTCACATTTTCGTGACTGGTGGTAATAGGAGAAAGCAGTAAGTTGAAAATGTCGCGATATCGTGACATGTCGCATTTTCACGACCTATCACATTTTCATGACAGAAGCAACAACAAAGGCCCGATAAAGTTATGTCCGCATTTTCCTTCAAAATTGCATAGGAGAACGTGAGGAGAAGATAAGGATCGAACAAAGTAATGTTTTAAAAGCTCTCCAACTGATTTTGAGATCGAGGTCAAAGAGGCTCCAAGATTAAATGTTTTGTTGTTTACCTATGTGCGCAAGATGGGAGAACGTGTTAAATCAGTTTGTTCTCGAAGCCACCAAAATTAAAGATGCCTCCAGTATTAAAAGCTCTTGTTCGTGATCTCCTAACGCTTCAAGCATGCCCCGAGAACGGTCATTTAATGAAGAAATATGGTCCCTTGTTTCCGTTCGATTTTTAGTTTTGATCCATAAAAGCAGGGAATGTGTTTTCTCTAAGGGGGATTGTTTCTCTTTTCAAGTGCATATTTTGTGGATCTCCTCTTCAAAATATGTTTTATGTTTTAAATGTTGTGATGCGAAAGGGAGAGGGAAGACCTCTATAAATACCAATGTAAATCTCAAGAAAATGGAGGAGGACCTTTTTGCAAAAATTGAAGCAAAAATCCTAAGTGCATTTTGCTCTGTTCTTAGTGTCTTTTGAGTTGGTGATCCAAACTGTTGTTCATGTGATGCTTTCTATGTGATTCACTTCTGTTTAGTCCAGTGTTAAAATATAAGTTGAATTCTGTTGTTCTAAATTTGGCTATGTTTTCATTTGAACATTTGAAGTATAATTGAAGGCAAACTTATGGTCAATGTTTGATCCAGTTTTTGTATGTGCTTTCTAAGAATTAGTTGCTTCTTATCTTTAGGATCTAGTTGAGGTTATTTTCTATCTGAGGTTGTTCTCCCTATCAACTATCGGCTTCAGCCATATTTCCATCTCTTTCTGTTATTTCCCTTTCTTTCTGCATTTTCCATTTCTTTCCCGCACCCTTATCTTCAAACAAGTTTAGATTAGTTTGGGAGCCAACCCTCTCTGGATATTGGCCCGGGAGACTTCTCTTTCTCTCGGCCTTTCAATGTTGGCTAGGTCTAGGGCGCATTTTATATGACTAGGCAGATTCGTGACCAACAAGTTCCTAAAATTGTCATCATCAGTGACGATGAGGATTCCATTGCAGATAATTTTAAACCTCCAGTAATAGGCAATCCACAACAAGAAGAACAAGAAATCAATGAGAGAATTAAGAAATATAGATTTTATTTGAATCTGTAATTGCTTTGTACTTCCTATTTTTAGTCAAATCAAATTTTGCTTTCAAGTAGTAGAAATGGCCTCAAATTCAAATCTCCCAATTCTTGAATTTAATGGTAGTGATTATGAATACTGGTCAATAAAGATGAAAACTATGTTGATTGGTAAAGTTTTATGGAAAATAGTTGAAGAGGGTTACACAGAACCCTCTGTTGTTGATTGGTCTGCTTTAAGTGTTACCGATGGAAAAGCCAAGAAAGAAGCCCAGAAAAACAATTCCTTTGCCCTATACCATTTACAAGAAGCTCTAGATAAAAGTATATTTCCTATAAGAGCATCCTGTGTAACAGCTCAAGATTCTTGGAAGGCTTTAAAGTAAATTTTTCAAGGGAGTGATCAAGTGAAGCAGGTCAGGCTTCAAACTCTAAAAATATATTTTGAAAATCTCATAATGTAGGCGAATGAGAAAGTAGGGGACTACTGCGTGTGAGTCAAAGTCATGGTAGATAAAATGGTCACTCTAGGTGAAGAAGGTAAACCAGAAGTTGTGGTAAAGAAAGTGTTGCAAACACTTCTTCCTAGGTGGAATCATGTAACAATCATTATTGAAGAGTCAAAATATTTGAATACACTTTCCTTTGATGCACTGATTGGTTCTCTCCTTTCACATGAAGATAGATTACAAGAATCTTCTTCCACCAGCCATGGTGGCGATGACAAAGCCTTCACTTCACAAGAAGGAAAATTCCAAGGTAGAGGTCATGGCAGAGGTCAACAAAGAGGAAGAGGTAGGAATAGTCCACAAGGTGGAATTCCAAGTAGAGGAGGATCTTCAAACAAAGGTGGAGGTCAAAACAAAAGTGGGCAGTAGAACAAAGGAAAGCATCTAGGCCGAGGAAAAGGAAGTGACAAGTCAAAGCAAGTTTGCTATAATTGTGGCAAACTTGGCCACTTCGCTCATGATTTGTTGGTAAAAACCCTCATAAGGGAGCAGCAGTAGCCATAGTAGTCAGTATGGCAATTTTGGAGAAGAGGAAGGGACCTCAAATCTCTTTATCTCATATGGCAAGTCATATCAGAACTTGAATGACACCTATATCTTGGACACTAGGTGTTCAAATCATATGAGAGGTAAAGAAGAACTCTTTGCTACCATGGATTCTTCTTACAAATCTAGCACCAATTTAGGAAACGACAAGTCACTGGCAGTTGAAGGTATTTGAGCCTTGGAGGTTCCAACAAAAGAGGGTGTCAAATAGGTGAATGATATCTATTACACCCCTCATCTCCAACACAATCTTCTTAGTGTTGTTCAAATTATGGAGGAAAACTATAAGTTGCTATTTGATGAGGGTAAATGTATCATTTTTGATAAAAATTATAGTAATAGAGTCATTACACAGGTTCCAATGACTAAGAATAGGTTATTCCCTTTGAAGTTTGGCCAGCCAAGAGGAGATAAATTGGCAAATATTCTATTGCAAATCCAAGTGTACTGTGGCACTTGAGATACGGTCATCTGAATTCAGCCAGTTTGAAGATGTTAACTTCGCAAGCGATGGTAACTGGACTTCCTAAATTTTAGGATAATAAGGAATTTTGTGAAGGTTGTGCCTTGGGCAAGCATGCTAGAACCAAATTTCCTCAAAGGTAAGCATGGCAGGCCAGTTATCCACTTCAGCTAGTGCATTCGAACATTTGTGGTCCAATGTAGACCAAGAGCATTGGTAAGACCTCTTACTTTCTTCTTTTCATTGATGATTTTTCAAGAATGTGCTGGATATATTTTTTGAAGCATAAATATGAAGCATTTGACTACTTCGTAGAATTTAAAACAAGAGTTGAAAAAGAAAGTGGATATTTTGTTTAGTGTCTCAGATCATATAAAGGAGGAGAACACTCCTCTAATGATTTTTTGATTTTTTGTAAAGAACATAGAATAAAGAGGCAGTTCACTGGTGCCTATACTCCATAGCAGAATGGTGTGGCTGAAAGAAAGAACCGCACCATTGTAGAGATGGCAAGATCTATGCTTCAAATGAAGTATTTGAGAAATATGTATTGGGCAGATGCAGCCAGGACCAATATGTATATTTTGAATAGGAGCCATACTTCAAGTTTGAAAGGGAAAACTCCTTACCAAGCATGGTATGGTAAGAAACCAAATGTCAAGCATTTCAGAGTTTTTGGTTCACTGGCTTACTCACACATTCTTGATGAGCAGATGAAGAAGATCGATCCCAAGAGTCAAGCATGCATTTTTGTAGGGTACTGTGAGACCACAAAAGCTTATAGACTCTACAATCCCAAGAATTGAAAGATAATACTTTCCAGGGATGTGAGTTTTGATGAAGGGGGAGAATGGGGACATCCCCAAATTTATAGTGATGTTGAATCTCATGATGGAGGTTCTTTACAAATTCAACAATCACCACGAAAAGGCAAGAAGTCTCCTCCTCCAAGCCCAAGCAGAAATTTAACATCCAGTTCATCATCTTCTTCACCAAGTCCTTCTCCACAAAGGTCAGTCAGTTTCTCACCAATGGATATTTATTCTCCATAAAGAGGTAAGAGAACTCTCCAGCATCATCCATCTTCTCAGATGTTGGATAAAAAAAGTTCAAGAAGATATACTAGAAGTGAAGCTAGTGAAATGAGTTTTGTTTTGCAAAGACTTGAAAATATGCATTTATATGGTGATGATGACTCCTAAGAACCTCGGGGAGATGTAGTTAACTATGCTTTGTTAACTAGTGCACAACTTGAACCTTCTAGTTATGAGAAGGCATGTACTCAAAAAATTTGGCAAGATGCCATGAAAGAGGAGATAACCTCTATAAAAAACGACACTTGGGAACTAGTAGAGCTTCCTAAAGGAAAGAATTGTGTTGGATGTAAATGGGTCTTCAAGACCAAATTCAATGTTGATGGAAGCATTGAAAAGCACAAAGCAATATTGGTTACAAAAGGATTTACACAAAAGTATGGTATTGATTATGAGGAGACATTTTGTCCTATAGCTGACAGGAGACCATCAAAACAGTTCTTGCTTTAGCTGCTCACAAGGGTTAGAAAATACAACACATGGATGTGAAAAGTGCCTTTCTCAATGGGTACTTGATAAAGGAGGTGTATGTTGAGCAACCTCAAGTATTTCAATAGCAAGGTAAGGAGAACCTTTTTTATAGACTGAAAAAGGCACTCTATGGCCTCAAGTAGGCATCACGATCTTGGTACTCATGCATTGATGGGTACTTTAAAGATTTGGGTTCACCAGAAGCATAAATGAACCCACCCTTTACTACCTGAAGCAAGGTAACGACATCCTCATAGTTTTCTTTTATGTGGATGATATCATATTCATGGGTAGTAATGAAAAAGTGAATATGGAGTTCAAGCGCTCCATGATGAAGCAGTTTGAGATGAAAGATCTCAGCTTAATGTGCTACTTCCTTGGAATGGAAGTCCATCAGACATATACAGGGATCTTCATCTGTTAAAATAAGTATGCTCAAGACATGATCAAGAAGTTTGTTATTGAGCATTGCAAAGTAGTTGCAACTCCATTTGGACATGGGATCCAATTAAGCAAAGATGATGGAGCATCAAAAGTTGACATGACCACTTTCAGGAGCATGGTTGGGAGTTTGATGTTTCTCGCCAACACCAGACCTGATATTCAGTATGTTGTTTCTCTTGTCTCTCAATTTATGGCTAGCCCATCTAAGCTGCATTTGCAAGCAACTAAGAGAATTATCAGATATGTGAAGGGTACATTGGATTTTGGAATCCAATACCATAAATGTAACACTATCAAGCTTGTAGGCTTCAGTGATAGTGATTGGGGTAGCAACATTGATGACAGGAAATCAACTTTAGGGAACTATTTTAGTCTAGGATCAGGACTAATAACATGGAGTTCCAAAAAACATACTGTAATAGCATTGTCCTCTATAGAAGCTGAGTATATAGCGGTCACATATGCTAGTACTCAAGCCTTATGGTTAAGAAAAGTGTTGTAAGAGATTGGAGAACAACAAAGTGGTCAGACCAGAATCTATTGTGATAACATCAGTGCCATTCAGTTGGTATACAATCCAATCCACCATAGTAGAATGAAGCATTTTGATATGAAGTACCACTTCATCCAAGACATGGTGGAGCATGAAATTATTGAGCTAAAATTTTGCCGCACTTTGGAGAACGTCACAGATATCTTCACCAAAGTGATGGCTAAAGCTCAATTTATAAAGCTAAGAGACTGTGTAGTCAGTCCTCTCAACTTTAAGGGGGAGAATGTTGTAAATATGAAGAGGGTTTAGATCTTTCTAGGCTTAGTGTGAACATGGTTGTAATAGTCGGCATAGTTTTATCGGCAAATTTTTTAAAAATCCTCCATCCCCTCTCCTACATTCTCTCCTACATTTTCTCACCTCCTTTCCTTCTTTCCTCCAGCCACCATTTCCTCATCTCTCCATATCTCCTACTCCCTATATCTCGCTCCTCCTCATCCTCCTTATTCCTCCACCTACTTCCTTATCCCTTATCCCTCCATGCTCCCTTGATTTATCTTATATCTCTGTCTTATCCTCCACTCTCTCCCTTCCTCCTTCTTCCCCTCCTATAAATACTTATCTCCCTACTAAGCGCTGAAGAGTGAGTGTAATGTTTTAAATTAATTAAATAAATTGTTTTATTTTATTTTATAGCCCACCTTCACTCACATCATCTATGCATGGGGGAGGTCCCTACTAGCATAGTGTTATGACGATTTGTATCACATCCATCGGCGAGGTCATGTCAACATTGGTTGCAGCTTGCTCCTTCAAGTATGGGATGGGAGCATATCAGTGTGGATCGTCCCAGAAGACTCCCCACTAAGATTATAGTTATTGATGCTACGATGCAGTGTTATGATCCTAGGTGGGCTCGAGAGCACGAGGAGAGCAAGATCCACCCTAATGTGGGGGAGCTCCCCCATTATATTACTACTTTCACTAGGCTATAGGTTGGAGCCATCATGTGGAACCCATATTACGAGTGCCCGGTTTGGGATGATCCACCTAGTTTTACATCTAGGATGTGATGCGAGTGGTGGCTCATTGGACACAAGTTCGACATTAGGGATTATTTCTTCTACTCCTGAGTTCTTCATTAGTACGGGTTATAGCAAGATGTGCCACCTTTTCTATTCTTATATAGGCACATTGGAGCAGAGAGAGGTCTCCCTCCCCCACATATCACAGAGTTGGCTAATGAGGAGGATGCCCCAGCAATTGACCCACAATTCATTGGCAAAGTCACAAATGCATTTGCATAGTGTTGGGGTCACCGGATGTGGCATGGTGATGGTAGTTTAGGCCATGAGGGTGATGGTGGAGATGGTACAGATCCAGCAGGGTGCATAGTCTAAGCTAGGACTAAGGTATGGGGCCAGTCGGTAGATCAGATGGAAGTGGAGGAGCAGGAGGCTCCTGAGGAGGAGGATGAAGAGTTGGATCCTGAGGAGAGATATTCTCCTCTGAGAGGACAGATGCATGATGTAGAGGTTGAGCTCTAGTCGGCCAAGATCCAGGTACAACAACATGATGTTATCATTGCCTAGTGGGATGCTACTATAGTACAATGATATTCTATTATAGAGAAGATCATGGCTTAGATATAGGATTTTCAGGCTACTATCATGGGTAGTGCTTCCAAGATACAGGTTATTATTGATCCTTCCACACCTCAGGGCTCTATAGGTATATATTTGGAGGCAGAGATCATGTGGATGCAGACTCAGCTGGATGAGTATGAGGCAGAGATTTTTGGTCATGTAGGCCATATTGCTTCTCTTGAGATGTAGATTAGGAGGCTAGGAATCACTCCTAGGGAGAGGGTAGGTGCAGGTGGATCACAGGCTAGTGGACACTCTACTTCAGGGTAGTCTTCCATATGACCTAGTCAAAGGACCCAGACTCACACAGAGAGGCCAATGGGCTCACACCGCTCCACCTACGATCCATCCATAGGGGGTGGCATTGTAGGGGCACAGGCCCAGTGTTTTTTTGATGATGCATTTGTCTTTTATTTTTGAGGTCATCTGACCTATATGACTATAGCCTTAAGGCATTTTTGTATATCTATGCACTTTGAGATACACATTTTGAGACACTTTTTGAGACACACATATTTATGAGATATTTGCATTATGCTTCATTATGTGCATCATTTATTGCTTATATTTTTGTTTTACTTATGTGATGTGTTGATGGCATTATGATGAGTTGATATATGTGTTAGATGATAGGTGATATTTATGATGATATGGATTTGAGATGGATGATTATATATATGTTTATGTAGATGCTTATATGATTTGATTATTGTGACATGATGTGATGTACCATGAGTTGATTTGATGATAGATTTATGATTCCATATATGGGTGGATGCAATGATGTGATCTTAGATTTGGATGGATGCTTTACGAAATTATATATTTATGGATGCAGTGTTTTCATTAGATGAACTTCTAATTTTGATTTAATTGTATGCATCTAACATTTGTTATGATATGGTAAAATGCAATATGTAATGTATTTTCTATATGATGTTTAATCTAATGTGAATGAACCTATATGATTTAATCATTTAAAACATAAGGAATGCATATGATATGATTCCAACAATCTAAATGGGTGATACCACAGAAAGTATAACAATCATGAATGTAAATAATCATTCTTTTCATAAGAACTAATTACTTAGGCATTCATATGTGAAATGTAATGGCATGGAATGTATGTGCTTTTCTTGATAGAGCTTATATGATTTAAAAGATTATAAAATAGTTAGTGGTCCTCTAAACATCATTTTTGATATCCATCTGATATCTATCCTACTTTTTTAATACCCCTTAATTCACAAAACCTCATAAATAAAACTTATGATGTGATGGATGACATGATTTGTGTGATGGATGACATGATTTGTTGCTATGTAGGAATTTTTGAAGCTCTTCCTAAGACTCAAACACTCTAGTTACCCTATCAATAACTATGTATTGACCATACAAGAATTTTGAAAAGTAAGGCTTTCATCATGCACCTAGAGATTCATTATCCTTGTGTATGCAAATGAATATATTTAGATAGAACTCAAGCATTTCCTTCGATGTCAGGCAGGATTCTTTCAGCCCATTTCTAATATCGGGGATCCTCAATTGTTCATCTTATCCTGTGGTGGACTTAGTTGGACTATACCACTAGTTAGCTTTGGGTTACCTAAAGCTAGCTCATCCACATGCAAACATTGGTCTACACAAATGCAAAATGCTATTTTAATAGACATATCATCATGCATAAGGGTATCACCATTGCCATGCATGGCTATACACCAAACTGTAATGGGGATCACCTTCCAGTTTTGTGCAATGCTGAGAATTCCAAGAATTCAAGTTTTGTTCCCTTATTTTCTTCATTTCACTTGGGATACTTGCTCATGCTTAGTGATGAAAATCACTGTTTATTTTTTACTTCTTTTTTTTCTTGAGCAAGGGACTTATGTAGTGATGAAAATCACTATTTGCTTTGTTTCTATACCTTTTGAACTATGACTTTGGAAACTAGGATTTTGAATTTATGCTTTATTTCAGGATTTTTTCTTGTTTTAATGAAAGTAAGGTATTTATATAGTGATGATAATCACTTGTCTCTGGGTAGTGCAAAATTTTTCCTTTTACCAATTCTTAGCACCTTTGAACCTGTCGCACAGGGGGATAAGCAAGGAAGATCCTTTTTTGCTTAAGGTAACCTAGACCACTTTTGTAGCTTTCATATTTCCCTTGTACCAACTAGGATTTTAGTGTTTTAATTAGTGATGGGATCCTGAATATCTAAGGTATTATCACAACTAGACCCCACTCTCTACTAATAAATATGGCTTCCCACAAAAGCTGATAAGACCACTAAATATGGTTGAATGACAAGAAAATCTTAGCCTATTCCTTATAGCAGCATGATATGGTTGTGTTGAGAAACACAGTTACACACATGGATGAATAGAAGAAGTTGGACTTGTTATTTGTGGTTGTGATACAAACTATGGCATCATTTTCAAGAATGTGATCATAACATATATAAATATAATGGATATGCATGTTTGATGTTATGCAACTATATGGATGCAGATGTGAGATGCAACTATTTTTGTATTTTTTATTTTTGCATTATTTTTGTATTTTTTATTGCATTTTGACCAAAGGGCTTATTGTGCCTTTGGGGCATTTTAGATTTTGACCAAGCAGCGTGGAGATACCCTTGGGGTATTTTTGATTGAATTTTGACCAAGCGGTATGGTTTACCCTTGGAGCATTTTTTATTGAATTTTGACCAAGTGGTATGGTATACCCTTGGAGCATTTTTGGTTGAATTTGACCAAGTGGCTGGTATACCCTTGGAGTATTTTTGATTGAATTTGACCAAGAATCTGGTATAGCCTTGGAGCATTTTTGATTGAATTTTACCAAGTGGATGGTATATCCTTGGAGCATTTTTGATTGAATTTGACCAAGCGTCTAGTATACCCTTGGAACATTTTTTATTGAATTTGACCAAGTGACTTGATGAGGCCTGGAAATGCCTCAATCATAACATGTTTTGTACACTAAAAATGCCTATAAACTCTTATGTTTTATCTGATATGTTAGTTAAGTTGATTTAATATGCTGTATATTAACCATTTTGCATGATCAATGTATTTGAGATATTATATGCTTGATTTTACTGACTTTTTGCATAGTTTTGTGTTCTTTTTGTTATGATTTGCTACAATGGGATATGCTTAGAATAATAGCAGCATTTCACTAATCATATTTTGATTTGTTTCAAGCATTTACTTCACCTAAATCCGGCAACAGTGCAAGCAAACTATTGTTGTGCAGCAAAAAACTGGTCTTTCCCATATAAATTCCAGCCAGCTGTCCATAAATAGCAAGGCATGGAATTCACATGAGGAAAGGGATGAAGACCATTAGAATTTGATCTTAGGAGATAACCCACCTGAGAGATGCAGAAGAAACCAATGGAAAGCATACATTTGTTCATTCCGAAGCATCTTCGGAATGAACAGATATCTTCGAAATGAAGAAAACACAGCATCTTCGGAATGAGCGGATCTTCGAAATGAAGAAAGCAGCGTCTTCGGAATGAGCGGATCTTCGGAATGAAGCATGCAGTATCTTCGGAATGAGCGATCTTCGGAATGAGAATGCAGTATCTTCGGAATGAGCGATCTTCGAAATGAAAACTGCACTGTCTTCGGAATGAAGCCACTTATCTTCGGAATGAAGAACAGAATGTGTTTTTGACCTTTTTGACCGATTTTTGAAGGCGGAAAAAGGGAAATAAAGGTTGGAAAAAGTAAAGAGAAATATCCTCCATCTGTCTTTGCCGTCATTGCCGACCAAATCCATCATTAAGGGAAAGATCAGGTTTTAGTCCTCTTCTAGGATAAAACCGAGAATTTGTTGCGACATTTTAGGATTAGATCTTTTGAGATATTCTTTGTTTGTAATCAGATCATAGGATAGCTATAAATATTGCTCCCGTTCAGGTTGAGCTATAGAGAAGGAGGTAGAGAAATAGCGAGATAGATAGAAAATAGAGTAAGGAAGCTAAATACAGAGTATAACTAGGAATTGACTGTTACAGTCTTGTAATAGTTTTTCATCAGAATTCTTGTAATCATGTCTTTTGATCAATAAAGTGCACCAATTCTATTTCAATTTACTTGTAAATGAGTGTGATTAAGATTTAGAAAGAGAGAGAGACTTACACCTTCTTACGGACAAAGAGGCTGGCCACTTCCGGACCTAGGAGGAGGACTAACGAAACGAGGTTTTTATTACGATTTTCTTTGCAGTGAGAATGAGTTGCGAGAACTTGTTATGTAAATTGCTTGTGAATAGTTGACAATATTTGCAGTATTAGTTTATTTATGCTAAGATAAATCTTGTGCTTAATGTTTTAGTTGCAATCTTACTTTCAACCAAGCTTTCACTTTATTTTTAGACTGTTATTTTCAGCATTTACTATTTTTCAGCAATTTCCTGCATTTTTATGTTTTCTTTGTCAAAATACGAGCGAGAGGATTGACAACCTTACATTACAGAATTTTGATAGTTTTTATTTCCACATTAGATCTAGACTTTCATTACTTGCAAAAGTAATTAGATTTCCTTCTATGCAATTAGAATCAGACTTTCAATTCTACAACTGTTAATTCTGCAATATAATTAGGTCTTATTCTGCAATTGTAATTAGGACTTCATTTCTGTAGTTAGTGATTAGTTTCCAATTCTGCAACTTAGATTAAGATTTAATTCATGCAATTTAGAGATAGGAATGTTCCAAAACCCCCCACCAAACCGATTCCACCAATAAAGACTTGTTGCCCTAGATTGACCTAAGTTATAGTTGTTTCACTTCTTCTTTCGTAGATAGCCTTGTACACTGCCTTGGATTGATAGATTCTTTGAGAATTAATGATGGTATAACGACTACGCATCATTTTGGCACCGTTTCTGGGGATATAGTGTTGCCAGAAGAAAACAAATAGTCCAATAGCTGTAATCAGACTAAACTGTGAACATTCAGGTTAAAATCTGAATATAACAGTAGAGTAAGATAACAACTATTGACTTAATTTATGTCATTTAGGAGTAAACATGAATGAGTAAGTCTAGGGAGACCCCAAAGGATCCTTGGCTTGTCCCATTAAGGAGATCTTCACGCCTAAGGGGTGAATCACCTGTGTTTGAACTACCTGAAAGACTGATAGAAAAATCACCTGTCTCACCATCAGTAGGACATTTTGAGAAAGGAAAATCACCAATTGTATCAACAGAATATCTTAAGGAAGATAATTCATCGGACTCATCAACCAGAAAAGCTTGGACCTCTTGAGAGAAAAATTTGGGAAGCTTTAACTTCTCCTAGGAAACAAGAAACTATGGCAGGCAATGTAGATGGCCAGCATGGCTATGTTCATAATGAAGGGGATGATCAGGATATACTCCAACCATCCAGAACATTTGAATATCCTATTCATCTGAATCCAACACAAAACTCTCCCATGAAGACCATTTCACCTTCAGTACTTCCCACCTTTCGAGGTGTTGTATCTGAAGATCCTGACCAATTTTTGTTTGAATTCAAGGTAGTGTGTCAGACTTATGATTATATAAATGACAATAAAAAACTTACGGTTTTTCCCTCAACTCTCAAGGATTCGACATTACGTTGGTTCATGAGCTTAGAGCCAAATTCCATAAGAACACGGGATCAAATGGAGACTGTCTTTTTAGACAAATATCAGGAATACTGTCGTGTAAGGAATAGAAAGGATGAGTTATTTAGAATCAAGTGGGAAGATGATGAGACCTTGGAAGATTACCTTGATAGGTTCTCCTTTGTTCAAAGGAGATGTGGACTAGTAGAACCGAGAATTGTGTAAAACTATCTTTTTGAGAGGATTGCAAGATGAATCTAGAGAAGTTCTGGATTTGATGGGAAAAGGGGATGTAACCACTCTCAGTAATGAGGAGATTATGGATCTCTGTAGGAATTACTCTCGCACTAAGCGAGAGAAGAAGAAAAAGCCGCACAAATGGTACTGATGTAAAGGACCTGATAGAGGAACTTGCAAATTTCAAAACTGATATCCTAGTGCATCTAAACACTACTTTAGGGGAAATCTCTGCAAAAGCTAAAAATACAGAACCTTTGGCAATTTATTGCCCAAGATGTAGAAGTAAACATGCTTTCCGGGAATGTCCTTTGAATAAAACAACCATCTCAGCCATTTGTAGTATCTGTTCAAAAAGGCATTCAAGCGATCAATGCCACTGCTACCACAACTCAAAACTGTGTTAGAAAACCAGACTGAGGAACTCAACTATATTGGACCAAAACAGGGGGGAATTTCTCTCAATATCAAAATCCCCCTCGTTTTCCTACAAATTGGGGGCATAATCCTGGTACTATGCCTTGGGGACAATCAGAACCACCCCAACGTCCTTGGAATTATCCTCAATGGACAAATTCCCAAGAATGGCCACAATCAAATTGGAGTAATCCATCCTGGAATCAGAATCAAAACAACCCCTCATGGAATCAAAACAATCGAATGACTAATCCACATTGGGTGCAAAACCAACCACAATGGAATCAGCAATACCGAGTCCTATCCAAGGCGACAAAGGAATCAAGGTCAAACTCGGCATTTGTTGCCTGCACCTAATCGAAATTTTCAAGAAAAATAGCAAACACAGCAAGTGAAGCAACCTCAATTGCCAGCTCAGCCAGTCACTAATCCCAATAGTGTAAGACAGACACCTCCTGTCTATGTGGCTGAAGCTGAAGAAAATATTGAAATTAATGTTCTTGATTGTAGTGATATTCAACTCCGTTCGGGAAAAGTTGTACCTGAACCAGTTTTAATAGAAATCAAAGATAATGAAGAGCAAGAATCATCGAGAATCGAGAGAGAATTCAACCAACAAAAGAAACAGAAAAATTGGATCCAACAATAGAAAAAGAGACACAAGCAGAACAATTACCAAGGATAGTTCCATATCTTGAAAGACTTAATGCAATACCAGAAATTTATGAGTCAGAATTGGTCAAAGAACTAAAAAAATTGACTATCTCATTACCCTTATTGCAAGCCATTAAGGAAATACCAGAAATTAACGATATTGTCCAAAATTTGTGCATTAAAAGAACGAGGGAGAAAGAAGAAAGCATTCCCCAAGGCTCATGCGGGGTTGAAGGAAAGATAGGCTGATCTCTTATCCGGAAAACTACTACCTCCAAAGTATAGTGATCCGGGAAGCCCGATTATCACGGTCACCATAGGTTCGGTACCAATATCAAATGTTTTAGTGGATCTAGGAGCTGCAATAAATGTCATGACTAAAGATACAATGGAACGATTACTGACTCAAACATCTCGGCCCCACATTTACGAGTTTTAGAAATGGGTGATAGGTCGGTTGCAAAACACTGAAGGAATCATTGAAGATGTCCCTATAGAAGTTTCTTCTTGGGAATTCCCTGCAGATTTTTTGGTTTTATGGCCAAGAAATTCAGCACATGGATATCCCATTATTTTGGGAAGACCTTGGCTTGCAAGCTACGGCGACCTTCATAGGCTGCGAGATCTGGAAATATGACCATTTCAAATGGTATTGAGCTGAAACAAATTTCTTTATATCCTCCTGCCAAAACCATCTAGCAAATTTTTGGGCCGGTTATGGTTTTCGACTCGGATGAAGAACCGAGAAGAGGTCATTTCTACACTAGCTACCTTAGTAGTAAGAGAACACAGAGAAGACCTCAGTGACACAGAAAACTTAGAAAATGAAACAATCTGATGAATGTTCTGCATGAACAAAGTTTAGAAGGGGAAGCAACAAATACCCAACAATTGATAAGTAATGAGGAGAATCAAAAATCTGAAGATGAATCATCTGTGCTATCACAAGGAAACTCTGTTTCACTATCACATGGATGGCACCATCATCTGATTTTTCCTTCTCACTATTCCATACAAGAAATGCTTCCCTCAAGCAGCAATGAAACAGAAACTGCTTCGTTTCTCCAATCACAGCAATGTCCTCTTAATCCCTTAATCACCAAGTATGAAGGAGTGAATTCAGTCCTTCTAAATACAAAACAAATAGAAGTCCGACCAGGCAAATTTTTGAATATCTACAGCCAGACTTACTAGGGAAGAGGAAGAAAAATTGATAGTTGTTTTGACGAAGCATGTTCATGCTTTTGCTTGGAACTACAAAGATATGTCAGGAGTTCATCCTGATATATGTACCCATAAGATCTATACTGAAGAAGTCAAGCCAGTCAGACAATTTCAAAGAAGATTGAATCCTGCCTTAAGAGATATTGTGAAGGAAGAAATTGAAAAACTCCTGGAAGTAGGATTCATTTACCCAATTTCCGATAGTCAATGGGTTTCTCCATTGGTAATAGTTCCTAAGAAAAATGGAAAAATGAGAGTATGTGTAGATTAGAGAGAATTGAATAAGGTGACATACAAAGACCATTTTCCATTACCTTTCATAGATCAAGTGTTAGATACTCTTCTTGGAAAAAGATACTTTTGTTTTCTTGATGGATTCAGTGGGTATAATCAAATTCAGATTGCACCTGAAGATCAAGAAAAGACAACTTTTACATGTCCATGGGGAACATTTGCCTATAGGGTTTTACCTTTTGGTTTGTGTAATGCCCCGACAACTTTTCAGTGACGAGTCCTAGCAATTTTTGCTGATCCGACCACCAAAAGTGTTGAAATTTACATGGATGATTTCACGAGTATGTGGACAAACTTTTGATTTTACATTGGAAAATCTTGACAAAGTCTTAACTACGTTGTGAAACATACCACTTATCCTTAAATCCGGATAAATGCTTCATGATGATGAAGGAAGGGATAGTTCTTGGTCATCACATCTCTCCTGAAGGGATCCAAGTTGATCCAAAGAAAGTTGAAATTATCAAGAACCTCCTTCCTCCTAAAACTCGGACTAATGTCGGGAAGTTTCCTAGGACACATTGGTTTTTACCGCGGGTTTATTCCCAACTTTAGTACAATAGCCGAGTCCTATTTTTGCCTTATTGACTAAAGATTACGAATTCTCCTGGACTGCAAAGTGTCGGGAAGCATTTGAAGCTACGAAAGAGAAATTGATAACTCCACCTGTGCTTAGAGGACCTAATTGGACATTACCATTTCACATTCAGACTGATGCCTCCAATACAGCAATTGGAGCAGCATTAGGGCAAATTGATAATGGTGAACATTATACCATCTACAACATTAGCAAAAACTTGACAGGAGCAGAGAAAAATTATACAACAAGCGAAAAAGAATTCCTAGCGATAATTTATGCCATCAACAAATTTAGGCATTATATCACGGGTTATCAAATATTTATTCACACGAGATCATACGACCATTAAGTATTTGATGAATAAACCTATGGTAAGTGCAAGAATTATTCGTTGGTTCGTTGTTCTTTGCAAGAATTTGATATTACCATAATCAACAAACCGGGGAAAAGCTAATGTTGTAGCAGATTTTTTGTCCGGGTTGCGAGAACACGGATGAAGGGGAATTAGTTGATGACACTTTTCTCGATGAAAAACTATTTGCTATATCGGTTCAATCACCTTGGTTTGCAGATATAGCCAATTATTTGGCCACGGGGAAAGTTCCTCCACATTTCACCTCAAAACAGAAAAAACAATTGATCAAACAGAGTTCTTCTTTTGAGTGGATTAAGGGTATGCTTTTTAAGTGCAGTCCTGACCATGTGTTACGTAGGTGCATCCGAAAGGATGAAGTGTATGATATCCTTAGAGCTTGTCATGATGAACCCTCAGGTGGACACTATTCTATAAAAAGCACAGTTAGAAAAATCTTAGGGATAGGATATTATTGGCCATCTCTTCACAAGGATGTGAAAAAGTACATCAGGCATTGTGATGCATGCCAAAGAATGGGGAAACCCACTCATACAAATGAGATGCCACTTTGCAGCCTCAAATGGTTTTAGAACCATTTGAGAGGTGGGAGCTTGATTTTGTAGGACCTATTGATCCACCTTCTCAAGGAAAGGTGCATATTCTAGTATGCACCGATTACTTGACAAAGTGGGTAGAGGTGCGTGCTTTCAAACATGCTCGTGAAGAGAAGGTCACTGATTTCTTGTATACTCAGATTTTTTAGAGATTTGGAGCTCCACGGTCTATCACCAGAGACCAAGGACCCCAATTTGCATCCAAAGTCATAAAAGTATTTACGAGAATTGTATGAAATCAAACATAGGAAATCATCACCTTACCACCCACAAGCAAATGGCCGAGGTTGAAGTAACAAACGAGAGAACTAGAACGCATCTTGACAAAAACAGTAGCTTTTCATAGGAAAAATTGGCTAGACAAACTACCGAAGCGAGTTTGGGCCTACAATACTACTTGGAAGTCCACTCTTTGGATTCACACCTTATGAACTAGTCTTTGGTAAAAAGCCTCTCTTACCTATTGAATTTGAGCTACTAACATTGCGCACGGCACTAGAAATTGGAATTGACTTGTCGCGAGGCACGAGATAGACAGGATTACGTAGCTGAATGCATTGGATGAACTTAGATTGGATGCTCTGCACCAAGGCGAGGTAATTCGGGAGCGAGAGGAAGCTGTGGCATGACAGTCACATTCGGCGAGAGGAAACTCCAACAAGGAGATTGGGCTTTCTTGTTCGATTCTCAATATGAGGACTTCCCTGGAAAAGTGAGAACTAGATGGTTGGGACCTTCTTTGGATTGAAGAGGTATTCAACAATGGAGCGGCTCGTTTATCCCCCATTGATGGGTCACGAAGAAAGTTGGTAGTGAATGGACATCGCCTCGGGGTATACCATACACCTCGACTAAAGAAGAATTCTTGCGGCAACTTGATAGTTTGGATACACGGCGGGTGGAAGAGAATCCTTCTTCCACTTCAAAACAATCAACATGATCGGTGGATTTCAAGAAAATAGAAAATACAAAAAAATCGAGAAAAATAGAAAACAAAAATATGAATAAATTACGAGTATGAATTCCTTCATGGGCATGGTTTCAGGGGAAATCATGAAATTCCTTCATGGGCATAGTCAGGATCAAGAAAAAAAAAAAAAAGAGAGAGAGAAAAGGAGAGGTAAAAATAAAAAAAATGGGGAAAATCAAAAAAAAAAAAGAGAGAAAAATGAATAACTCAGCAGTGAAAACCTTTTTAAGGCACTACTGGGTTGGTATGCATGAAAACCGGTTTTACGGCATGCATAACCTTGAGAAATTTTTGAATCATCATTGTACAAATTCACCTAGTGCACTTGTTTTGAAATGTTGCGAGAAAATCTCGTGAGAATATCAACAAAAGCGAGTCATTCTTCAAAGCTGGCATTAACTTGTTTTTATCAGGTATATATTTCTTACATTTCTTCATTGTAAAATGATTGGTATATAGTATGTGACAATTAACCATTAGCATAAAAGGTATTCATAAGAGTTGGCATACTTAAAAACATGTTTTAAGAATGATAATATTGATTTCTGCCTAATCTTCGGAACAAGAATGCCAAAAACAATACTTGCTGTATTATCTTCGGAATGAAATTGTCTTCAGAATGACAACAAAATGAATGTTGCACTTTATCTTCAGAAAGAAACTTTGTCTTCGAAATGACAATTTGTCTTCAGAATGAAACTTGGTCTTCAGAATGACGATTTGCTGCATCATCTTCGGAATGAAGATCTATCTTCGGAATGAAGGTCTGTCTTCGGAATGACGATTTACTTTCACAATACAGCTTGATCTTCGGAATGAGGATTAATCTTCGGAATGAGGATTGATCTTCGGAATGAAGATCTATCTTCGGAATGAAAATTCTGCAAAGAGGATTTGTCTTCGGAATGAGGTCATAATCTTCGGAATGAGGATTTGTCTTCGGAATGAAGACTTGTCTTCGGAATGAGGTCATAATCTTCGGAATGAAATTTCGTTTGCATTTTCGGAAAGAGCATTTCCACGTGGCGTCCAAGAAAATAAGATACGACAAAATTAAGATTTTTCTTAGTTGCATGCGAAGAAGGGACACGTGTCAATCAGCACATGGTCTGTTTTTGCACTCATTGGAAATACGGAGAATCTGCAACCATATGCCACCAGTTTTTAATGTCAATTAACATGCACGTGAGAATCGCAAAGCGATGACGTGGATCGACGGCAAGGACATCCATGCAATTATCAACGAACAGGTGTACAGTGCAGAAGTAGATATGTGTGCCATCCTTCTTTTCGAAGACGTGTTGCGAGGTACAGTGCACGAATAGCTCATTCGAAGAAGACGAAGAAGAAGGAGAAACAGGGCAGCGAAGGTTCTAAACTCGCAAATTAGCAACGAGAAACGACAGAAAATCTTGCGGTAGGAGAGAGTGTACAAGTTTTAAACAGAGAAAAATGGGACGCATAGAAATACTATTTGATGATAACCCCATAGAAATAGCAAATAAGGGGGTGCAAGTAGAGATATTGACAGATGAACACCGGTGGAAGTGGCAGAAAAAGGAGTTTAGACAAATTTGGTGCCTAGGATTCCCCCTTAGTAAGACCACCTAATCTGTGTCCTTAGAGCAGTACAATGCAGACATAGCTAGTTGGATGATTAGATATGAACAGCTTGCCAATAAAATTGAAAAATTCAAACTGGAAGCAAAACAGCTAGAAGCCAAGGACACAAAAATTCAGGCATTGAAAGAAAAGGTATCGACTGTGCCAAATTCCTGAGTTTTTAGTCCAATTTAGACGGCCAGCCAGATTTTACAGCCTTATTTTGAAGGAAAAATACCTTAGATGGCAAGTCATGAGGATTACTTCAAACCTTCCATACAAATTGGACACTATTGAAGATTTTTTGGAGGCATATTTTGACAGTCCCTTTGAACAGAAAAATCTCCTGTGTGAACTATTTTTGCATAGTTTCTTCATTCCAGAGGAGGAAGTTGACTCTCATCCTCAAATCTACATTGGAGATGTTCGGTTGAGAGCATTTATGTCTACCTTGCAAAATCAGCTTTATTGGGATCATGAGAAAAGGCGAGAATAAAGTGATTGAAACAAGGGCTGAGTTGTTAGTCAGAGCAATCCAGCCAAATCACCTAAATATCACTTAGCAGCACTTTTCAATGATGAACGGGGATGATATTAAGAGAATTTACTTGAACAATTTGAGGGCTTGTGTGACCAGATTTAACAATTTCTGTGATCACAATTTCTTTCCGAGCATTGTCAGTATGCGAGAGACAGGATGGAATGAACTTTCCATGTCTTTAAGGAAAAGAGAACCTATCTCCCTCATCAATCTAGAGTGGTCCGAGAAGAAGAGCAGAAGGTGTAGTCCAACTGATCCAGATCATGCAGCATAACTGGATAGGTCTCAGGTTCAGGCCTCCAACCATCATTACTCCAGTTCCATTTTACTTTGAAGAAGATGAACAGCCTGATGAACAATTTGAAGATTGGCTTAGAAACATTCAGGAAAACAGAGGATATTACATAGGCAAGAAGTTATTCTACAGGTCATGGAATCTGAACATGGACATCTGTGATTCCATAGCCCAACAGAATGCATGAGGGCATGCATCAATATAAGTTGGGGGGAAAATGATGAGGCCTGGAAATGCCTCAATCATAACATGTTTTGTACACTAAAAATGCCTATAAACTCTTATGTTTTATCTGATATGTTAGTTAAGTTGATTTAATATCTTGTATATTAACCATTTTGCATGATCAATGTATTTGAGATATTATATGCTTGATTTTACGACTTTTTGCATAGTTTTGTGTTCTTTTTGTTATGATTTGCTACAATGGGATATGCTTAGAATAATAGCAGCATTTCACTAATCATATTTTGATTTGTTTCAAGCATTTACTTCACCTAAATACGCATGCAGTGCAAGCAAAGCTATTCTTTGTGCGGCAAAAAGCTGGTCTTTCCCATATAAATTCCAGCCAGTTGTCCATAAATAGCAAGGCATGGAATTCACATGAGAAAAGGGATGAAGACCATTAGAATTTGATCTTAGGAGATAACCCACCCGAGAGATGCAAAAGAAACCAATGGAAAGCATACATTTGTTCATTCCGAAGCATCTTCGGAATGAACAGGGACATCTTCGAAATGAAGAAAACACAGCATCTTCAGAATGAGCGGATCTTCGGAATGAAGAAAGCGGCATCTTCAAAATGAGTGGATCTTCGAAATGAGAATGCAGTATCTTCGGAATGAGCGATCTTCGGAATGAGAATGCAATATCTTCGGAATGAGCGATCTTCGGAATGAAAACTGCACTGTCTTCGGAATGAAGCCACTTATCTTCGGAATGAAGAACAGAATGTGTTTTTGACCTTTTTGACCGATTTTTGAAGGCGAAAAAAGGAAATAAAGGTTGGAAAAAGTAAAGAGAAATATCCTCCATCTGTCTTTGCCGTCATTGCCGACCAAATCCATCATTAAGGGAAAGATCAGGTTTTAGTCCTCTTCTAGGATAAAACCGAGAATTTGTTGCAACATTTTAGGATTAGATCTTTTGAGATATTCTTTGTTTGTAATCAGATCATAGGATAACTATAAATATTGCTCCCATTTAGGTTGAGCCGAGTAAGGAGGTAGAGAAATAGCGGATAGATAGAAAATAGAGTAAGGAAGCTAAATACAGAGTATAACTAGGAATTGATTGTTACAGTCCTGTAACAGTTTTTTAGCAGAATTCTTGTAATCATGTCTTTTGATCAATAAAGTGCACCGAGTTCTATTTCAATTTACTTGTAAATGAGTGTGATTAAGATTTAGAAAGAGAGAGAGACTTACACCTTCTTACGGACAAAGAGGTGGCCACTTCCAGGACCTAGGAGGAGGACTAACGAAACGAGTTTTTATTACGATTTTGTTGCGACGAGAATGAGTTGCAGAACTTGTTATGTAAATTGCTTGTGAATAGTTGACAATATTTGCAGTATTAGTTTATTTATGCTAAGATAAATCTTGTGCTTAATGTTTTAGTTGCAATCTTACTTTCAGCCAAGCTTTCACTTTATTTTTAGACTGTTATTTTCAGCATTTACTGTTTTTCAGCAATTTCTTGCATTTTTATGTTTTGCTGTCAAAATCTGAACAGAGGATTGACAACCTTCTATTACAGAATTTTGATAGTTTTTATTTCCACATTAGATCTAGACTTTCATTATTGCAAAAGTAATTAGATTTCCTTTCTGCAATTAGAATCAGACTTTCAATTCTACAACTGTTAATTCTGCAATATAATTAGGTCTTATTCCGCAATTGTAATTAGGACTTCATTTCTCGGGTTAGTGATTAGTTTCCAATTCTGCAACTTAGATTAAGATTTAATTCATGCAATTTAGAGATAGGAATGTTCCAAAACCCCCCACCAAACCGGTTCCACCAATAAAGACTTGTTGCCCTAGATTGACCTAAGTTATAGCTGTTTCACTTCTTCTTCCGTAGATAGCCTTGTACACTGCCCTGGATTGACAGATTCTTTGAGAATTAATGATGGTATAACGACTACGCATCATGACTAGTATACCCTTGGAGCATTTTTTATTGAATTTGACCAAGCGGCTTGTATACCCTTGGAGCATTTTTTATTGAATTTTGAATTTTTATGTTTTTCGAATTTGTTTGTATTTTTATGACATATTTGAATGTTTTTGTATTTTATGTATATTTGAATGTTTTTGTATTTTATGTATAAAATATATTCAAATGAATGATATTGAGGGGATCAGGCTCCTCAATGACATCCAATGATGTGAGGCAATATGCCCCAGGCCCAACCCTTTCTGAAATCATGTAGGGGCCTATCCAATTTACCATAAATTTATCTCGTAGGTGTGGCGATAGATTTGAGTTCTGTTGGTTTTCTTTGAGTACAAGATCTCCAACCCTAAATTCTCTTAAGTGGACTTTACTATTGTAATCTCACGCAAGGTGATCCTGATAAACATAGAGATGCTCCAAGTCATTGACTCAACGTTCATCAAGAAGCATTAACTAATCAAGGTGGGCTTGCCACATGGTGTCATCATCTATGAAATACTTCAACGCTATGCGCAGGGTTGGAATTTCCAACTCTAGGGGTATGATGGTTTCAGTACCATATACAAGTGAAAACGATGTTTCCCTAGTGGATGTTTGCACACTAGTCCTATATACCCACAATGCCAGAGGAAATTGCAAATGCCAGTCCTTATGATTATCTTTTACCATCTTCCTCAATATGGGGACTATTATTTTGTTTGAGGCTTTTGCTTTTCCATTTGCTTACGAATAATAGGGTGTTGAAAATTTGTGTTGAATGTGATATTTTTTCATTAAATCATGCACATTTTGTTCTTGAAATATGGCCCATTATTCGATATTATCTTCGAAGGGGCCTCAAAATTATTTATGATATTATGGCGTATAAACTTCGTAATCCTAGGTCTAGTTTTCAATATTAAGGGGATCGCTTTGACCCATTTGGTGAAATACTCTGTGGTCGTTATGATGAACGTGAGT
Source organism: Wollemia nobilis (assembly GCA_028583015.1). Classification (NCBI taxonomy): domain Eukaryota; kingdom Viridiplantae; phylum Streptophyta; class Pinopsida; order Araucariales; family Araucariaceae; genus Wollemia; species Wollemia nobilis. Next base: position 689,315 of record JAQPPZ010001119.1, on the reverse strand, counting down.
CAGTCTGAGGCTGGGGGTGAGATATTCACCACTAAGTCTAGTCCCCACTATGAGAAGGGCCATGCTTCCTGGATGGGTTGCAAGGCTTGTGATGGCAAGTGAGTGAGGTTTGCATGATACTGGAATTTAATGCATTTAGTGACATACTTGCAATAGTATTTTTCCATAGTGGGCCAATAGTAACCCATTCTCAAGATGCACTTAATGATGGCCATGCCACTAAAGTGGCCATCACATGTGCCATCATGGGCTTGCAAAATTACCCAAGATTCTTCTTAGAGCTCAAGATAATGAAGGGGCATTCTTTCGTAGCCTTGTCTATAAAGGATCTCTCCTAGCAAGATGTAACTCATCACCTTCTGCTTAAATGCTCATCTTTTATCATGCAACAGACCTTGCGGTACCATTACAAGTTTTAGGAAATCCCACAATTGGGAGAGCCAATCCTGATAAGCTACAACCTCTATGGATAAAATGTCATGTTCCTCCTATGATTTAGGATTTGAGAACATATATTGAGAAACAACCCTATGGTGAATGGTCATACCACACTCCATAGGACCTTGAGAGATCAAATATTCCCAAGGTGCCATTTGCAATAAAGCTCTAGATCTGAAGTACCAATCCTGATTTGGTTCAATCTGAATCATGTTGACTGACTCTTGATTTTCCATAGTCTTATGTTGTATTTTTTAGTGTGTGAGCACTTTAATATGAGAAGTTATGAAATTGGCAGACGGATTCTAAGGGATTAAGGATCCCAAATATGTCATGGTTTCTATAAATGTTTTTGACGTGTGAGGGATTTTCTCGATGTCATAGCATTCCAGTCAGGCTAGGTAAGTTTCAACAAGCTCATTGTAAGATTTCAGGAGTGGGCACCTACATTGGAACAATCCTTTGACTTGATTAACTATGAGCAAAGAGTCACCAAAGATATTCAATATTTTAATGCCCATCGTAAAATTTGCTTGGAGTCCCAAGATCATAGCCTCATACTATGTATTATTTTTCATGCAAGGGAATTCTAGCTTGAATGATAAGGGAAATGGATCACTCTGCGGTGTGATAAAGACTATCCCTATGCTGCCCCCTTGTTCACACTTTGAACCATCGAATAACAATGCCATGTATCTTTATTTTTTAGGTTCTTTGGATTCAGGTGGATCTGATAATGCGAAGACCGCATCATCAAGAAATTCTATGGTGAGAGGCTTGCTATCCTGAAGAGGTGCCTCTGCTAATTGATCTGTTATGACTTATCCCTTGATGGACTTCTAGCTTATGAAATCTAGATCAAATTTTTTCAATAGCATGATCCACTTTGTAGTACGTGTATTGTGATAGGTCTTGTTCATCATATACTACAAAGAATTTTGTTTTTATATAACGTAGGTCGTATGGCTCAATATGTAGTGTCACAATGTTTTGGTTGCAAATACCACTGCTAAGCACAAATTTTCTACATACGCATATCCTATCTCATAACTCACCAAGGTGTGACTAATGTAATATATGGCTTGCTCTTTATCTTGTGCATTCTTTTGGGCCAACATGGTGTCTAAAGAAAAATCAGTAGCTGATATGTACAATAAAAATGGTATCTCTGGCCTTAGTGGAGCCAACACTGGCGATGTTGCCAGGTAAGTTTTTATCTCTGCAAAGGCTCGTTGGTATTCTTCATCCCAATGAAACAAGATATATTTGCATAAAAATTGGTTCATGGGTTGACACTTATCTAATAATTGAGAAATGAATTGTTTGATGGGTGTTACCTTGCCTTGTAGGCTTCTTAACTCCCTAATGTTGGTATGGGTGGCCATTTCCATTATAGCCTTTACTTTTGCATAATCGACCTCGATGCCCCTCTTAGAAATGATGAAACCTAAAAGCTTATCGGAAGTTATGCCTAACATGCACTTCTTAGGATTCAATCTAATTTTGTGCTCAATGAGGTGATCAAAGACTTTTGTAAGGATTCTAGTGTGCTCTTGCCGCACTAGAGACTTGGATAGCAAGTCATCCATGTAGTCCTATAGGATTGTGTGCGTATAGTCATGGAAGATGTATGTCATGACTCGTTGATATGTGGCACCAACATTCTTTAGGCCAAATGGTATCACCTTATAACAAAATTTCTCCATGGAGTAATGAAAGTAGTCTTATGTTGGTCTTCAAGTTTGATTTAGATTTGATTGTATCCAGAAAACCCATCCATTAGGGATAGCATCTCATGACCTATAGTGGCGTCAACAAGAGCATCTATGTTTGGCAATGGGAATGAATCCTTCGGAGTTGTCCTATTCAAGTCTCTAAAATTTGTGCAAATGCAGACTCTTCCATCTGGTTTTCCCACGGGCACCATGTTCGAGACCCATTTGGGGTAGTCAATTGGGACTATGAAAATCGCATCCAATAGTTTTTGTAACTTGTTCTTCACCATCAAAGTGATGGTTGGGTGCATTTTCCTCAATTTTTTCTTGATCGACTTCTTCATGGGATCCAATGAAATATTGTGAACAACTAACTTTGGATCAATCCTTGGCATGTCTTTGTAGGTCCAAGAAAAAATATTTGGCCTCTCTTTAAGGAGAGGAATTATGATGGCTTGTTCCTTGGGAGACATACTTTCTTTGAACTTGACTTTCTTTGGTTGAGTAGGAACATCACTGATGTCCATCTCAAAAGTCTCTTCTATAGCCATATGTGATCCATCCTCCAAATGATGAGGTATGGGTATCAAATGAATGTCATCGATGAGGTTTATAGGTCCTACTAAGTCAGGATCCAAACCGGCATGGAATACGTCATATGCATGACTTGATGTAAAATGAAATGGTTGTAACACCTCTTCATTAGGGAAAAGATCCTTAGGCTCTATGGGTGAATCAGCATGATCCCAATCAATAGCCTTTGTATCAAGACACAGTGGTTTAGTAGGATATGTCAGGTTATGAAGTGGAGTGGTCAAATCAATGGATATTGTATTGATGGATGGAATGGAATCTCCAGGACCACATGGGTGAAACATTATGTCAGAGGTTTCTCCTCCATACTCATGATGAGGCTCTGGATGAAGAGGAATCTCTAGATTTAGCCCATGAGTAGGTCGGATAATAGGATCATTGGGTTCTAAGAGCTCCCTAAATGTAGGCGGAGGGGGATTGACCGCCTGATAAATGGAATTTAAGTCAATAGGTCTCCCCAAAAACCACAAACCGGGGTCTATGGCATGAAGTGCCACTTCTCTTTCGACCAACATGTTGACTTGTTGCAAGTGGTGAGGCCCAAGATAATCCAACTCAATATCATCATCAAAGTCATCATTTCTTATCCAAAAACCATTAGCATCGGTATGTGGCCCCAAGATAAGGGGCATGTCTCTTGGCCCCAAGTAGGCCATATCTATTTCATCTTCATATTCTTCATCACTTATGAATATGCCATTTGCATTAGTATATTGCCCCAAGTCATGGGGCCATTGTCTTACCCCTAGGTAGACTCTCTCTATTGAGTCCTCTGACTCATAGCCACTTTCATCCGATATGTACCCACTCTCGTTATGGATAGACCAGGTAAGGCTTTGTAAATAGCGAGGCCCATGATAGGCTAAGTTGGCTTGTACTTCATCATCACTTGCCTCATATCCATTTTCTTATTTCTCTTAATCCCGTGAGTTGTAACCTATTTGGATGGTATCAATTGTGAAGCTTAGATGATAAGTTTTAGGAGGTGGTATGTTTACCACGACCACTTGTCTGTTACTTGGATGTCTTGTACTTGGTGGGTGATAAGGAATAAAATCAATGTCTTCTCCTAACCCCAAGCTTAATCTATCCAAGGCTACTACTATAGAGTCATCTCGACCTTTGATGTGATATCCTAACCCAAACCTGTCAGAGGGAAGCTGGTATTGTGGCTCGAATGGCCACCTACACCCTGCTTATATATACCAATACCATAGCCATGCCAATGGTAGTGTTCAAATTAGCTTAGAGAAAACTTGATATTAGAGAGGTAACAAACATTAACATTGAATAGTTCATCATTATCCTCTTCTATTTCTATAGACTTATGGGTGCAGTCCAAGCTAGCATAGACAAAATTGATCTCCTTGGGAGGGGTTACAAGCGACACTATTCCTACTAGTGGTCTCAAGTATTTCGATCATCCCATATCCTATGTAGACTCTATGATAGGCATGAATGTTATATTTTGCATAAGATACTCTGCTATCTCTGTGCTTGCTAAGTGTATTGTTGCATGTGATGTAGATGATCCTACGGACAACACTAGCTAAGTGGGTCCTAGTATCTCCTCAGCTTTATCTTGTAAATATTCTTCTTCCATTGGACTTGGACTTTTCTCAATGGCTATGGTTAGCACTTCCTTGGGATTTCCTTCCTCAACTAAGGGCACCTTTAGCTTCTGATTGTCTTTTGGTTTAGACGTTGATGGTATCTTAGAAGTAGTAGTCATTTTTGGCACAAGATGAGGTGTTGATGTTGATGGGTTTTATGTACCCCTTTGTCTTTGCTATCTAGTTTCGTAGTTAGAGATGATAGTCCTACATATAGGTGGGTAGAATGAATCACAAATTCTCCTAGAAAATCCACCTGATGGACATACTTGAATGGCTCTTCATCCACCAACACCACATAGACTTTATCATCATGCACATACTTGACACATTGGTGTAAAATCGAAGGAACACACTTCCTATCTCTTATCAAATGGCACCCTAAGAGGATGTTGTATTGCATGGCCCCTTCCAAGACATGACACATCATAGGGATGCTCTTATGTCCCACCTTTATTGGTAGGACTATCGTTCCCACAGTATTGCATAAAGCATAATTGAAAGCTCTTAATGTGTTGGATCCCGGAATGATATTTGACTTAAGGATTTTAAGGTGTTCTATTGTTGTTGTTGCGATGATTTTTATTGATAAACTTGTATCGATCAAGATCCACTTGAAAGGTAAATCATTAACTGATACAACAATATGCAGCAGAGGGTCTGGTAAGGCAGTAGGCACTGTCTTAATCTCATGATCATAGAATTGAATTATAGGTTCCTAGCACTCTTGTACTTGTCCCACAAAATGTGTGAATGCATTGGGGTCTTGTGGTTGGAGCTCAATCGATCTCAAAATATCCATCAAAGTCTCCATGTGCTTTGGGGACTATTGTATGAGCTCATAGATAGATAGCTTGGCTAGAGTCGTTTGTAAGTTTTGCTCTAGTCTACTTCAAACAGTTACCACAGGTTGATTTTGTGGACCTGGAAAGTTGTTCTACCCCTACCTCTACCTAGGTATAGCTAGGACATTGATTGGAGTCATGATATGTTGTGGTTGACCATATCGTCTAGTACTGGTAGCTATATTGACAATTTCAACCAAATCAATGCACCCATGGGTAGGGGTATCAACTCGAACATGATTGACTTGGAACACCTTGCCCTCTGGGGACCTCATGGTTGGGCAATGGGTTTTTGTATATGCCCATATCTCTATTATCAAGAGCCAATGGGTTGTCAAATTTAAGTTCTCCCACCTCAATCATATTTTGTACCTGATGCTTGAAACCAATGCAAACTTCAATGTTATGCCCCGGTATCCTATGATAAAGGTAAAATTTATCTTCCCTATATCCTTTTGGCTTAGGATGGTTGGGATCTATGAGAGGTATATCAGGAAATCTAATTTTTCCACCCTTGCTCAATTGGTTGAAAATTGATTGCATTGAATTTGATAGAGTAAAATATCGAGGTGGCTTGCGTTCTTTGTTTTGCCCCTGATTGTTCTTTTGATCATAATTGGCTGGTGGGGGCTATGATTGATAATTATAGGGTTGTTGTGTAGCCCCATCCTTAGGTGCAACCAATACTACTTGATTAACTAGAGCTGGGTTGGCCTGTTTCTACTTGTGTTTGTCATTTTTATCATTTTTATTCCATTCCTTGTTTCAGAGCTTGATGGTTCCCTCATCTACCTTTATGTCCTAAATGAGTTTGGCCTCTACCAAGGCTTCCTCAAATGATGGATATTGTTCAAGTTGTAGCAAGAGGGAAATGTGTTTGGAACAACTCTTGGTGAACATGCAGACAATCTCTTTTATGGGGATGGAGAGTGATAACTTTGCCATGACATTTCTCCATCTATCCCTGTATTCCATTACTGGATCATCATCATAATGTTTTAGGTTGGCCATGTCCTAAATTTTCACCATTATTTTAGCACCAAAGGAGAAATGCTTCAGGAATGCATTTACTAGTTGTTCAAAATTGGATATGTTGTGCTTAGGCAGTTGGTTGAACCATTGAGTGGTAGCACCCAAAAATGTCATAATGAAAGTCCTTAGCATAAGAGCATCATTGTCTTCAAGATGAAAATATGCATTGATGAAATTGGTAACATGCTCTTGTGCATCCTCTTCACCCTTAAAATTTTCTAACCTAGGCATCTCAAAATGCTTAGGATATGTAGGGCTAGGGACTGATGGGCACAATGGTTGGTTATGTATTTTACTCAATGTTGGTTGGCTCCCTGCCATTTCTTGTTTCTCAAAGGACTTCATATTTTTAGTGAGTGCTTGAAATTACTTTGAGGTGAGGAGTTCCTCTTCTTGTAGGCCCCCTCATGGTGGTAATGGAGGTAACCCTATGTGCATTTGACTTGTTCTATTCTCTTCCCTTCGAAGAGGGGATTTAGGATGTGTTTGATCCTGATTTATCATGTTTACTCTTTCTCCACCAGTTCTTCTTTGTTCATGATTTGAGTGGTGGTTTCAATGTGGGCTTTCTTCTTGTCTATTGTGTCCTCTTGGTGATTTAGCACATTTATCTCTTTGATGATCATTGTTATTGGCTTGTAAATTGATACGAGCTAGTTTCTCAACTTATTCTCTTAAATGCTGCTCATGTTGGTGCAAAAGCATTTATCTTCATTTATCATGATCAAGAGCTTCTAATAGCTCTCACTCTTTGCACAATGTATTCTCTAACCATCGCATGTGATCAGATTACATTGTTAAATGGGATCCATGTTTTTCTAATTTTGTTCTTATGGTTTTGATTCATAGATTCCTCAAAGAGGTCTCTGCAGTTTCTTTGCTCTTTCTAGCTACTGTAATTTGTTCCATATGTTGATAAGTATCTCTATGGTCAAACTCTACATGAGACTTGTGGAGTCACTCTAAAGCATCCCCAGATTGGGAGGTGCATTTATAAGTAATAGTTTGTGAACTTCTAGATGCAGAATTTTCTATGGCCACGGTTCTAGGAGGTGGACTCTGATGAAACTGATCCAAATCATCCAACTATCTTGTTTTCCATGGCTAATCCCTTGGGGTGCCATTTACTCCAATGATATCATGGTCTATTGGAATCCTTCCTTGTGTGTGAAGGGTATCTTCTATTTGATGTCTATGACTGGATGTAGCTCTAGTTTCTTAACCTTAAGTAGGAAGATATGTTATCAATGTCTCATGTGAAGTTTGAGGTGTTGTGACTCTGGTGTGTCTTTTTGGTGATGAGGGCTTTGTGGCCCTATCTACCCTCCATGAGGATGGAGATGGGGAAACCTCATCATCCTTGTGTGAAGAATGGGGTCTAGAATCCTTCTTATGTCCATGTGGGGAGGAAGTCCTTGAAGCCTCCTCATGTCTTTGAGAAATTTTTATGTGTTTAGAGGAAGACCTTGAGGCTTCCTCGTGTATCCTTGATGATGATGGTCATGAAGCCTCTTTGTGTTTTTGTGATTTAATTCCATGATTCAACTCTCTATTTGGGGTTTCGTGAGGAGAACCTCTAAGGGTTGAATTATCACCCCTTAGACTCATGAAACTATGTCTCATGGTCTTATGAGCATGTGGTTCAATGTTACTACGAATTTACCTATGGGTATGTGTTGCTTCAGATTCTCCCTCGGTATTGGATCGAGGATGTTTACTTCTAGTTTTGACCATTGTGTTTATGAATTCTTCTTTTGGATTGTAATTTAGAGATAACCAAACAATATCAAGCAAGTGTTTATCTTGATTACCAATTTATGTGTGCCCTAAACTGTTTGATGTGTTTTTGATATGTTGTTCTTCTTTTTTCTTGCTCTTGTTTTGGATTTAGAATAAGGAGACTCATCCATAGTTAGAATCAATAACACCCATGCCAAACATAATTTTCTCAAAAAGAGACTAGGGTACACCGCTTAAATCCGAGTGGGGGGTTCACCTAGCTATTCCACTCTGAACCAATTGTTCCAATAGTGGGAGATAGTTTGAACATGAGTAACTTAGTACCACTATAAATAAGTTCCAAATTCTATTCTAAGAAGATCTAGGGGGCAAGTCAGTGGAAGGAGAAGAATGCCAATGTCACTGGACTTAATTGAAGGTTGGTGATGAAATCCAACTCTACAATATTTAAAATATTTGTGTGTGTGTGGGGTTCATTTTAAGTTTACATAAAATAAAATGCATCATATAGTAGAAATGTATCTTTCCTATATGCCTAATATGAATGACATTTCATTTTTTAGAAAGATGCATAACTAGTATGAGATTCATGGATGCACTCTATTTTATGCAAATATGGCCTCTAATAGGGCCTCAAAGCAAGTAAACCAACACACAATTTCTAGCACGTTGGATTCTAGGGCAAAATTTACAAGTATAAGTCATTGTTCCTAGCAACGCCTAGTGGAATCTAAAAAAAACTCTAAGATGCACAAGATGCAAGTTCTTTTCTTTTCATTCCTTGATTTCCCAAATCAAAATATGTCTTAATGTTCATTATTTTGGGAAAACAAAAGCAGATAAAAGAACATAAATCATCAAAAAAGGTGTACCAACCTCTAATTCAGCTTAGAGCATCAATATTTTGATCTTTACTGCACTCCAATTCCAACCACTATTAACCAGAGCGGCTAATTTTTGGCCACTGTAGGCTAGAGCAGCTGACTCCTGGCCATTGTAGACCAAAGTGGCTGATTCCTGGCCATTGTAGACCAGAGTGGCTAAACTTGCACACAAAAACATGGATCAATAAAGTAGAAGAAAATAAAAACTAGGTTGGGGTCCCACTATGATCACCATCTGTAGCGACCTCTGGGAAGCGACGCACCATCCACTCACTCTATTTGTGATTATTATTATTAAATATTTTAATGTTTAACATGCATTAAATGAAAAAGCATAAATAAAGGCATAGCCAAAGTATGAAGAAATAAAAGAATGAATGCTTTGTATTGCTATTTCCAAGATCTAGTTGCATAGAAATCCCTCTATGGGATACCCTTCATTTGATACATGATTTTACACAAAGATGGTAGCAGATGTATAAAATATCCTCTAGCAAGGGGTGATGCACCTTTATAGGCTTCCCGGTGACACACACGGAACTATATGAGGGCTTATAGATGCCTCCTTCTCTAGGTTTGATTCCTAGAGGGATCCTCTTACTCTCGTATGTTGCAAATTTTTCCAATGAACTTGTAGCCCTACAATCAATGAAACAACAACACACGCTTAGATGTCCGAGATTGCCTCCTCGGATGAGGCTATTAGCATAATGAAAACAACTATAATGAAACTAGTACCATGAATGCCAATAAATGAAATAAATCTTATGCTAATGATATGAAAGCATGGAAAAATTACAATAAAATAAACTAGCACCTAAACCCTAGACTAGGTCATGGGCCATTATTCGGGACAACGATCGCTAAGGTGCAATCTATATCTATTGATCCAAATGCTATGGGCTTAACTCTACTATTAATGTTAAATGATTATTGTACGTGCATGGATGATTACCTCTCAGTTTGCTAGCACTTTGTTACTCCTCAAGGGTGCTCAGATTCACTCTCCAATCTGATAGGGCTTCGCTATAAAATGATCTCCAAGGGAAACTATCCAAGTCTCCAAAATCTCTCCTCAATGATCCAACATGTTCAAAGTTTTGATATGTGATACGTAATGTTCTCTCTCTCTTAATTCATAAAATAAGGTCCCCTAGTGCTTTTAGTTGTACTCCTTATAAAGTGTTTGAAGCCCTAGGTCAATGTTCAAACCCTAGTACTAAATACCTCATGCGCACTAGAGGTTAGCATGAGAATTTGAGTTTTTTTCTACCCTTGAGGAGCAGTTAACTAATGTCTAAATACAGACATGAGACTTTCATGTAGACGGGCTATGAGGAGGAATGCAAATTTGTCCCTGCTCGGCCTTATTGCATTTAGACTGTCACTTCCACCCGATATTAGGCTATATTGGTGGAAAAATGCATTTAAGGTTTAGTCGTCATTTGCAAAGCTAAGATTTGGCTACTCTAAGCTTTAGTGACCAGAATCCAGCTGCTCTGGTCTATAGTGGCTAGTCTTGGATGGGCTAAAAAATGGCCCATATGAGTGGTAGAACCATTTTTGATATTTGGAAAGTCCCAAGGTTCAGTCACATGATCTAGGAATGTGCCCATGTGAGTAGTATCCCTAAACATGACATGTTTTAGGTGTCTACACTGATTTTTAGATTAGTAAGGGAACCAAGCCTCTCTGGAGATTGGCTTGAATGACATCTCTTTCTTTTGGTCTTTCAATGTTGGCTAGGTAGAGAGTGCATAATTTTAAACTTAGGTAGATTCGTGACCAAAATGCATCTAACGTTGACCAAATCAATGAACATTAATCAACCTATAATATGGCTTTAGGTTGTCTATTTTTTCTCAATGTTATGTTTTCCCACAATGCATCTCAAAAAGATGTATCTATAAACACCTAAAACACGTCATGTTTAGGATGCTACTCATATGGACACCTTTGTAGACCATATGACTAATATTGGACCTTTCCAAGACCCAATAGTGGTTCTAACCACTCATTTAGGGTAGTCTATACAACCATAGCCATTGACAAAATTAGTGATGGCCTCTGCCACCAATGATGATCAGAGAAAATATGGGAATCCACTAATGGTGATAGCAACCAGATCCATAGTTTTGCCTATCGATAGTGGCTAACCCTATAACAAACTTGAGCTACCAAAGTCAAATGAAATTTGTTGAGAATAACAATTTCTTGAACAGTTAGGAGATCGAAGCTTCTGGAAGCATCCCTGCAACTTCCCAAGCATAATAATTTCTTGTTCTTGGCTTCCTTATGAAGCTAGGATGAGAAATTGGATGTTTATTTAAGGCCCCAATTTTATATGTAAACCTTGGATAAATTCATGTGCTAATGCCATAACAGAGATCTATTGGATTGATGAGAGAATCAACATCCCTCTGAGGTATAGCAAAGCCGTATCAAATTGTATAATGATATTTATCTATTAACCAATGAATACTATCCTAGCTTGAAGATAAATCCTTAACGTTCAAGTGCTAAATTGCAACTGATCAAAGCGAATTCCATCGCAAAACCATGTTCCAAGATACAAGCAATCCTTGAACATCAATTCTACATCATAATTTATCATTATCATGCCAAGAACACAGAGGGTAGAGCCTTTTTCCCATGGTCATTATTTTTAACAGTGGCACGTAGGCGCAGCCACCAACATTGATAGTAACTAATAGAGTTGGCTACTCTAATCATTAGCGACTATGGTTTGAGTGATATTTTCTCTTGTTTTAGCTGTAGATTTTACATTATCAACATTCTAGTTTGTTTTTTTATCTATATTAGAAGAATTTATTTTAGTGTTACATATTTACTTCCTCATTTCAAGTATTATTTTCAATATTTCATGTACCTTTACATACTTTCATGTATTTGCTTCATAATTTATACTATCCAAGAGATAAGCCTCATTTCAAGATGCCTCATATGCTACTAACTATCTTTGTAGTTTATGTGTGCAGGTCATATAGCAATTTCAAGGCTAAATATCATCAAGGTTCAATTTCTTGACATAAAGAAATATAGGTGTCTTAGTAACCCCTCCATAAAAAAATTGGTGAAGACATAAGGACCATTGAAGTGCATCTTTCCCCATTTTGGGCCACATACTGTGTAAATTTATATCAAATTGAGTATCCCTAAGAGGGACCTATTTGTAACTGAATCTTACTTGATTAATAAAAGAGAGCACTCTATTTTGTTATTTCATCTTTTCAAATGGTTACATGAATTGCACTTTCAATTTGTTTACAATTTTGCAATAGTATAGATGTATGGTTTTTATAACTTTACAAGTATTACATTTAGTTAACCTAGATAAGATCTTATTTTCAATGATTGTAGATGAAAAAACAACAAATGATGCTTGGAAGTATCTACAAGAGGCTTACCAAGGTAGTGACCAAGTGAAAGTGGTCAAGTTATAAACCTTGAATACAAAGTTTAAGAACTTAAGGACACAAGAATCTAAAAGTAAAAATATTGTGTTAGAGTGAAATATTTGGTTAATAAAATCACTTTGGAGAAACAATGGAGATGGAATTTATTGTGAAGAAAGTTCTAAGAACTCTAACACCAAAATGAAACCATGTTGTCATCATTATTGAAGAAAGTAAATATTTGACAACATTAGAGTTTGATCATCTTGTTGGTTCTCTTATGTCACATAATGAAAAACTAAGAGACACATTTTGAAGGTGATGAGAAGGCTTTTGCCTTGAAGGTAAGAGTCTCAAAGAGTTATGGTGCTACTACAAGAAACTAAGGACAATTACAAGGCAAAGGGATAAAACAAAAATTTAAAGAGGAAGAGAAAGAAGAGGTAAACCTGCTGCTAGAGGAAAAGTAAGAGGAATACATTACAAGAGAAATGTATAATGCTACTACTACAATAGATATGGATATTTTAAAAAATAATGTATATTAAAATGTGCAAATGAAACAAAAAGAGTAAATTATACATATAAGAATGAGGATGCTTCAAGCAACTTATTCTTATCATATGACAAGGTTGAAAATACTCTTCAAGAGACTTGGTATCTTGATTCTGGTTTTTCCAACCACATGATGAGCAACAAGGAGTTATTTAGTACTATGGGTGAGAAATTCAAGACCAAGATCAAGCATGGTGATAACAGGTTTTTCGAGGTGACAATAAAATACATAATGCACATAAATGCTAAGGAAGGTAAAAGGCAAATTCATGATATTTATTACACTCATGATCTTAAGCATAATTTGTTGAGTGTTGTGCAACTTTGAGGAAAGAATTATATTTTTTTTTTTATGATAAGAACCATGGGAACAAATTCATCACTATTGTGCTCATGTAAAGTAATGAAATGTTTCCTTTGAAATTTAGAGGTAATAGTAGCAACTTATCAAATGTTATTATTGAATATAAGAGTTGATTGTGGCATCCGAGGTATGGCCATTTAAAATTTCAAATTTAAAGTTGACTTATCAAGATTTGGTTTTTGGTTTACTCAAAGTTGAAGATCACAAAGAAGTTTGTGAAGGTTCTGCCAAAGGAAAGCATGCTAGATAAATGTTTCAAAAATCAAAAGCATGGAGGGCTCAACATTCACTCCAATAATGCATTTTGATAATTGTGGCCCAATGCAAACCAAAATCTTGGGTAATTCATCATATTTTATAACTGTCTTTGATGATTTATCAAGTGTTAGGTATACTTTTTACAGAGTAAATGTGAGGATTTTGATGTTTTCAAGAGGTTTAAATCCTTTGTAGAAAATTAAAGTGGATGTAGAATTAAATGTTTAAGGACTAACCATGGTGGTGAGTATTATTCAAGGTATTTTATATATTTTTGTGATAATAATGGGATCAAGAGGTAGTTTACAAATTCCTACAGACCGCAACAAAATGGGGTGGCTGAAAGAAAGAACTACACAATGGTTGATATGGCAAGAAGCATGCTTCAAACCAAAGGGTTGGTCAATGATTTTTAGGTTGAATCAGTTGCTATATGAGTATACATTCTTAATAGAAGTCCCATAAGTGACCTTGACAATATGAATCCTTATGAAGCATGGTATGAGAAGAAACCCAACGTTAATCATTTTAAAAAATTTGGTTGTTTGACCTAATTCATGTTGCTAATGAGAAAAATAAGAAGCTTGATCTAAAAATTATGCCTTGCATTTTTATTGGATATTATAAAAATAGAAAAGATTATAAGCTTTACAATCCAAATACTAATAAAGTTATGATTTCTAGAGATGTATTTTTTATGAGAGGGGAGTATATGGTTATCAAAGATGCCAAGTTGGTAAGACCATCAATGTTGGTAATGGTAGTTTTGGTGGTGAAAAACCCACTAGTGTACCTAATCCTCCATTAAGTCATCCAAGCAATCCTTCAAGTAGTTCATAAAATATTCCTAAAGAGAGTTCATTAAGTTCTTCAAGTAATTCATCACTTATTATTGATCTAATGAAGACTAAGAAGGGAAAGAGAACTCTTAAATCTCACCCACCAATCCAAATTCTTGATAGCAATTTTTAAAGGGGGCTTACAAGAGGCCAAGATCAATAAGTTAATCAAGCTGTTTCAAGATTGCAAAGATTTCACATATATGGAGATGATAAAGAATATTCTAAATGTGAGTTGGTTAATTAAGATTTGATATCTCAATATTTGAACCTTATTGTTTTGGATATGCTTGTACTAATGATGTGTGGGTTAAAGCAATGCAATATAAGATCAATTCCATTCAAATGAATGATACTTACGAGCTTATGAAACTTCCCAAAGGTAAGAAATGTATGGGTTCCAAGTGGAACTACAAGACCAAGTATAACAATGACAATGGTATTGAAAGAATAAATATAGACTTGTTACTAATGGATTCACAAAAAGGTATAGAATTGATTATGAAGAAACATTTGCACCTTTAGCAAGGCAAGAAATAATAAGAATGGTTATTTCTTTGGCAACCCAAATGAGATGGAGTGTGCATCGCTTGGATGTGAAAAGAACCTTTTTGAATGGGTACTTACATCAAAATGGATTTAAAAGGAGCAAGAGTGAGCCTACCCTACACTTCAAGAAAGAATTTAATTATATTCTTCTTGTATTTTTGTATGTATATGATATTATTTATATAGAAAATAACTCAAAAATGAATGAATTCAAAAATGCTATGATGAATGAGTTTGAAATGAAAGATTTGGGTTGATGCACTACTTCCTTGGAATGGAGGTTCATCAACGTGAAGATAAAAATATTATTTTCCAAACAAAGTATGCTAAATATATGTTGAAAATTTTTTGTATGGACAAATGTAATCCATTTCCCACTTTGATTACTCAATGAATAATTTTATGCATGGACAATGGAGCTGAGAAAGTAAATATGATAGGTTATAGGAACATTGTGGAAAGTTGATGTTTCTCACTAACACTAGACTATATAATGCTTATGTTATTTATCTTGTTTCAAGGTACATGAATGAGCCATCTCAAATTTATTTTAAGGATGCCAAGAGAATATTGAGGTGTTTGAAAGGTACTCTTGAATTTAGCATTTATTATTATACAACTTAGATGATGAAGCTTGTTGGATTTAGTGATTCTAACTGGTGTGGTAGCTTGGATGATCAAAAATCTACTTATGGCAATTATTTTTCTCTTGGTTATAGACTTATCACATGGAGCTAAAAAAATTAAGGATCATTTGCTTTTTCCTCCATAGAAGCTAAGTATATTGCAGTCACTTCAACTAGTGCACAAGCCTTATGGCTTAGGAAGGTATTAGAGGATATTTATGAGAAGCAATGTTATCCTATATTCATTTTCTATTATAGTATAGGTACGCTTAAATTGGAAAATAATCACATCCATCATAGCAGGTCTAACACTTTGATTTAAAATATCATTTTATCAAGGATATGGTACAAAAGAAAATAATAGAGTTGAAACATTGTAGCACTCAAGGGTAGCTTATTGATGTGTTCACAAAAGGAGTTGCTAAATATCAATTCTTAAAACTTAGAGATGATCTTGTGATACCTCTCAACATCAAGGAGGAGAATGTTGAGAATATGATGTTGAGCAAAACTCATAGTTCTAGAAATTTTAGAAATGTGATATTGAGCTTGTAACTATAGCTGTGAAAATTGTTAGTTGAGCTTGTAATTGTAGCTATGTAGATTTCCAATTGAGCTTGAACTTGTAGTTATGTATATTCTTAGCTAGACTTGTAATTACAACTATGTAGATACCCAATTGAGCTTGTAACTACAATTGTGTAGATTCTATGTTGAGCTTATAATTGTAGCTATGAAGATTCTCAACTAAACTTGTAACTGTAGTGTAGATTCCTAGATGAGCTTGTAACTATAGTCATGTAGATTCTAAAATGAGCTTATAATTATGGCTATGCAAATTCTCAGTTGAATTTGTAATTGTAGTTGTGTATTTTCTTAGATTTACTTGTAATTATAGGGTAGAATCAATTTTTTGTTGTTTTGTGTTTGTAAAAAAAAATAGAATGCTTTTGTTGTATAAGTTTTTTGAGATGAGAAATTTTTATTTACAATTTTTTTGTGTTTTGTTGAGTAAAAGGGCTATAGTTTTCCACAACATCTTAGAGATACAAGTATGATTAAGGTTATGTCCTTTCCTATTTATTACTCTTATCACTATATTTCTTGTAACTCTAATATTTTATCTCATTGCATATTAATTTTTCTTTGATCGTCACATATGCATCTAGTCATCATTTTGGAGCATTTTGCTTGCATCTTGCATTGGTAATATTTTTGCTTCGATATCATAATTAGGAACCTTGCACCTATTGATCATGATCTCTCCTTCTATAATTTGTAAATATCATTAAGTTTGTATATTAACTTCATTCTATTGCACCTTTAAGATAAAACATGATCAAAATATAGGTTTGATAGTGTCATCACTCTATTTTAGATAGTCACAGAGAGAAAAAGCATTGTCAATTGACAAAAGTATCGAAAGAAATTTCTCTTATCTAGTAGCACTTTTCCACTAATAATATTATCCATATTTTTATCAGTTTACTATTGTTTAGCTTACATCTAAACAAGGGTTTAATGTTGGACAAGGGAGCCTCATAATCTCCTCCAACTCAAGCATACCCCTTTACCACTAATATACTCTTTTTATATCTATTTTATAGGTAAGCAAAAGCACCATCAGGATGTAATAGCACCAACAATGCTTCTACCTTGATGGCCGAACCAGATTTTTCCAATCCAATATCCTCATTTTTTTATTTAGATATTAGGGTTGCTTATTTTCTAATAAATTATATTTCTATTTTCTATATTTATGCCTATTCACTAAGGATAAATAAAAGGGGTAAATAATTTAGTTAGCATTATAGTAATTTAGGGGAGCAACTAAATCTTTAATCTCGTCATCATCAAAATCAAATTGCATGTAGTTGCATCTATGCTTGTTTGATACATATATCTTGAACCCTTGCTCTTAAAAAGGAAGAACATTTTTGTTTCTATCATAAAATCAAGAATTATTTTAGTTTTTATGTCCTAATTATTGTATTTGTGTGATGCATTTGTAGCTTATTAATGCTAAATTAAGGTTAAGCTTTATCAAGGAAATCTTAGAAGAAACATAGGTTTTCTCTAACTAATCCATCAAACCATGGACCGCTCACACAGAACCTGCTTAATAAGATCACATATAACTTGTCTAATGCTGAATAACAAGCTCACACAGAACCTGTCCAATGCTGAATAACAAGCTCACACAGAACCTGTCCAATACTGAATAACAAGCTCACATAGAACCTATCTAAATATGGTCCAACAATCTCACTAAGAACTTGTCCAAATATGCTCTAGCAATCTCACCAAGAACTTACCCAAATATGCTCTAGCAAACTCACCAAGAACTTGCCCAAATATGCTCTATCAAGCTCACCAAGAACTTACCCAAATCTACTCTAGCAAGCTCACCAAGAACTTGTCCAAATCTGCTCTAGCAAGCTCACCAAGAACTTATCCAAATCTTCTCTAGCAAGCTCATCAAGAACTTGCCCAAAACTGTTCTAGCAAGCTCACCAAGAACTTGCCCAAATCTTCTCTAGCAAGCTCACAAAGAACTTGCCCAAAACTATTCTAGCAAGCTCACCAAGAACTTGCCCAAAACTATCCACAAATATTTTCATGACAACTACATCATCGATCTCTTCGTCGAGTCCTCTGATTGCATTAATGATTCCATTGACTCTCAGCATATAGGCCTCTATGTTTTCATCGTCATTCATTTGTAATGCTTTGAACTGAGCTCGATGAGTTTGCAGTTTGGTTTCCTTGATCTTGCTATCTCCTTCATGGATGCTCTTCAGTTTGTCCCATATGTATTTTGCTGATTTACAGCTCATGACCCTTATCAGTTCACTATCTACTAACCCACACATTATGGCATTCTTTGCTTTGGAGTTATTCTCAAACAGTTTCTTATCGACAATATCTGTTGGAGGAGTAGTGGGTGCTGTGTATCCACTTTCTACTGACTCCCAAATGTCATATCCTAACGCACTCAGATATGTCTGCATATTGAGTCTCCATAATGAGTAATTAGTTCCATTGAACAGAGGAGCTTTATTTGATGAGAAACTTTCACTACCTGCCATTGTGTTCCTTCCAAGATCACCTTAGCTGATTAAGCTTGTTCAGGAACCTTGCTCTAATACCAATTGATATTCTCACAATGACACTGAGAAGGGGGGTGAATCAGTGTAGCTAAAAATTTTGATCTGTAATTGATAAAATTGAAGCAAAGAGAACTGAAAATAGATAAAGCAATAATGACAAGAGAGCACACCACAACACACAATGTAACGAGGTTCACCAATTTGGCTACTCCTCAAAAATGACTGCTTGGACTTCAATCCAAATCCAGCCTTTGTAAAACACCAATTTTACAAACACTTTACCAGCACCCACTGGAAGGAGCACCAACCCCTTATTTTTTGCTACAACAGATAGGAGCACCAATATCCTCATTTTTTTATTTAGATATTAGGGTTGCTTATTTTCTAATAAATTCTATTTCTATTTTCTATATTTATGCCTATTCACTAAGGATAAATAAAAGGGGTAAATAATTTAGTTAGCATTATAGTAATTTAGGGGAGCAACTAAATCTTTAATCTCGTCATCATCAAAATCAAATTGCATGTAGTTGCATCTATGCTTGTTTGATACATATATCTTGAACCCTTGCTCTTAAAAAGGAAGAACATTTTTGATTCTATCATAAAATCAAGAATTATTTTAGTTTTTATGTCCTAATTATTGTATTTGTGTGATGCATTTGTAGCTTATTAAGGCTAAATTAATTTTAAGTTTTATCAAGGAAATCTTAGAAGAAACATAGGTTTTCTCTAACTAATCCATCAAACCATGGACCGCTCACACAGAACCTGCTTAATAAGATCACATATAACTTGTCCAATGCTGAATAACAAGCTCACATAGAACCTATCCAATGCTGAATAACAAGCTCGCACAAAACCTGTCCAATACTGAATAACAAGCTCACATAGAACCTATCTAAATATGGTCCAACAATCTCACTAAGAACTTGTCCAAATATGCTCTAGCAATCTCACCAAGAACTTACCCAAATATGCTCTAGCAAACTCACCAAGAACTTGCCCAAATATGCTCTATCAAGCTCACCAAGAACTTACCCAAGTCTACTCTAGCAAGTTCACCAAGAACTTGTCCAAATCTGCTCTAGCAAGCTCACCAAGAACTTGTCCAAATCTGCTCTAGCAAGCTCATCAAGAACTTGCCCAAAATTGTTCTAGCAAGCTCACCAAGAACTTGCCCAAATCTTCTCTAGCAAGCTCACCAAGAACTTGCCCAAAACTATTCTAGCAAGCTCACCAAGAACTTGCCCAAAACTATCCACAAATATTTCTCAAAATTGTCCTCAAATCTGTCCCAAAGGCCTTCTCAAAGGCTCAATCAATCATGCTCAAGTAGTACTCAAAATGAACTCAATAATGAATGGCAATCTCAACTCAAATCAACTTCATAGAAGCATAAAGAGAATTTTTAGAGACTCAATATGTTCTAACCTCAATCTCAACTCAACATAGAATGATGGAATAGTTTATTTCATAGAACTTGAACAATCACTTCACACATCACTTGACTAGGCTCAATCAACTCCAGTCAACCAATCATCACAAGGAACAACTCTCTCTCACACAACCCTAGTCCAAGTATGTATCAACCAACTCAAATGTTTCCAATAATTCTCAACCACAAATCTCACATAACAATGATACTCATGTTCTTTTCTAACTCAAGTTCTTTTACAACTAATGCACTTCAACCACTATGCTTATAACACAAGGTTTAAACACAACTCTCAATTCAAAAAACCTTGATGCATTCAGCAAAACACTTTAGAAAATAAAACCACAAACAATCCTTTTCTCTCCAATGATATTCATAAATCAACCATCATAAACAATCAATAGGAGAATGTGCCCATACCTTTTATGAAGTGAAAAAATCCCTTTGGAAATTTGCCACACTCAACACACTTTGAAACAAAGCAACCTTCACTTTGAAACCCTTTACAAAAATATAAATATCTCTCTACATAGACCTTAATTCTCCTTCTAAATGATTTAGTCAAATAGCCCTCGAAATAAGTTTTCCAACGATATATAATATGATATACTTTTATAAAAGGAAAATACTAGAAATATCTTCTTTTCTAAAAGTGCTTTTTAAACTTGCCTTCCAATAATAAATCAAATAAACCCTCATCACCTTATTCCTCCAACATTAGGCAATAATAAAAAATTTATTAATAAAAACATTACTTGCCTCTTAGAGGGAATCAAACCCTCGTCTCTACCCAAACAATCCTCAACCACGGCACCAAAGACCATGCGAGCTATGCGCTCGCATAGGACGAAGAGCGCAGAATGTGCTTTTGTCCTTCCCTTGCTTACGTCAACAAAAACGTGGGCCAATTCTCTTGCTCGAAACTCTAACCCATGGGAATCGAACCTCATCTCTTTCACAAGAAAAAACCTTTGCACTCCCCTCGCTCTTTGTTGGACCACGCTACCACATGAAGATTTCAACGCTTTTTCTTATCTCCTCTGCATTTGATTCCAAGGCTTTTGAAATAAAAGCCTTTGCATTTATATGCAACTTCCCTTTAATTTTGCAAACGTCGGTGGCACTTTTAAATTAATTTCTTTTTGATGATGACGTTGGCGCTGAGGTAATTTTAATTTTAAATATTAAAATTTAAACCAAATATTCAAAATTGAATATCTCCATCTCCGGGGCACCTTTTTCGATGAAACAAAAAGCCAACCTAGGTTTTAATAAAAATTCATTTCAAATATTTCACCCATGGTTTTAAATAAAACCTTTTATTTTACCTGCCTTGGTTTTCACAAAAACCCTGTATATATCCATGCTCTCCGAAATATGAATGCTTTGGTCATCAAAATTCAATGTTACCTTGTGACATTAATGTGACATCAATGACAACATAAAACAACTCAAATTGCCAATATTTCCATTCCCCTTCATCATAAAATGATAACATAAAAAATCACAAGGTCAATAATGAAGTTTGAAGTTTACCATTTATTTTCATATGGTACAATCATACTAGGTCCTTGTAAAATGTTGTTGCTGCAAAATTAACACTCATATTAATATCCATCATCATTATTAATAATTTATAAATATTATTAATAATCATATAATCCCTAGGAAATCACAATATGGAATATTTATATTCATGAATTTAGTATCTTGAACAGTAACTAGTAAATATTAACTTCTCTAAAACATCATTCATGTTTCAAAGAGAGATAAGAATTAAACATTAGCTTATCACAAGGACAATGGTTCTCAGTTGTGTTAGAGGATAATTAATTTTGAATTATTAAAATAGTACATGGAAACATCTACAAACTATGTGGTAGTTAGAGGTAGGTGGAATAATTGCATGAATAGTACCATGAACAATAGCATGTGTAACTCTATAAATATAGGCAATATGAGACAAATTGGCATGTATATATTTCTAGTTTATCTTGTGTTTGTATGTGCTCCTTTATGGATTTAGTTTTCTCTTGTTGTGTTTCTTCCTACTCTACTAACATATCATATCATAGCAATATGATTTATGGGTATGGATAAGACTACTTTCTCGACATGAGAAGCTAGTATTAACAAGCTTCAATGGTATTTGCTCTATGTTCAAAAACTTGTTTTATGTTGTGTTATTATCCTTGTATCCAACAGAGATTGTAGACACCAAAATCTAGCCACTTTTCATCCATATGTATCCTCCAATCATAGTCATCCATTATTTGTATACACACACACACATACACACACACACACACACATATATATATATATACTTAATATATATAGCTATTAATATTTTGTATATTAATATTTATATATATTTAATAAATATATATGTATTTATAGGAATAAATCCTAGCCATCCACCACGACTTAATTTCAGCCATTCAGCTATCCCAATCCATGTCACTTACCCAAGCTTAATCTCCACACTTCCTCATGTTTTAATCTTGACCACTCATTTTGTGTCATCGAAACCCTAACATGTTCAAGGGCATATTATAAAATATGAGACATTTTTATGAATCAAATCCCTTGGTAAAATTCTTAAGCTCATTAGAAAGTCCATGAACATTTACCCTAGCCATTTCGCTATCATCCTCGCCCTCTCACTGCCGCCATCTTCCATCTCATTTTCATCACTACTAAACCATCGCAAACCAGATCTAGTTTTGTCTCCCTTCCCTCAACCCCCAAACATCACCCAAAGTTTACAGAATGCTTTTGGGTATTTCTTGAACACTGGTGGGCATTCATAGCCATCACCAAATACCTCTAGATATTTTCCATAGTAGACTTGTAGTCCTACAACCCTCAAGCGCCTTCAATACATTCGCACGATTCTTGATTTTAGAAACAAAAATAGAGACTAGAATTGACAAGGTAAGAAGTTATTGGTATTTTATTCACATTCTTGTATTTTTGTTTACGTTTTCATTATGTAGCATCTAGGGTATATTAGTTTTATCTTTTAGAGGGCCTCACGTAGTGGAGCCTGTCGTGACTCCTTCACAACGATCCCAAAATTTGGGGACCACTTGAAATTTGAAAGATTGTTTCAAATTGTTTCTTGTGCTTATTGTTCACTGTTGTCATCATTGAAATATCAATAATACTTATCTTCCTTCGAATGGTCTTATAGCAGGGTCCATTGTCAAAATTTACCTCATGATCTGAAGATCCTGAAGTTATGCTTGTATGGTCATTTTGATTATGGTCTTTGAGTTGTATTATTGTTGTTATGTTATGTTTATGTCAAGATTGTTTTGTTTTGTTTGTTATCAATATTGATAGGTTAGGTTTTGTAAAGATGTTTTGTGTTATGTTAAATTTCTAAGTCTCATGTATACCTAGTATTTTTTGGTTTATTTTATATGTTTTGTTATGTTATGTTGTTTTAGTTTTATGTTGTCTTTAAATTATATGTTTGTTATTTAGTATATATTTTTGGTGTTATTTTAATATATTTTCATTTATTATAGTGGTGTTCATATAGGTTGCATGTTTGTATGTTATGTTTAGTTATGTCTTGTTTTAAATTAATTAAATTATAAAGTTTTATAACTTTATAATTTAATTATATTTAGAATGGTTATTTTATAAATATATTTTAAATTAGTTAAATTATAAAGTTTTATAACTTTATAATTTAATTATATTTAAGAAGGTTATTTTAAAAATATTTTATATTCTAATTAATATTTGTTTTGTTGGCCGGATTATTAAAGTATGTTGAATAGAGGATGTGTTCGTGGATTTCATGGGCATGTCTTAACTTTAATTTTTAAATGCCAATGAGGAGAAATATTAAATCCTTTGAAAAAACTTTATTGATATTAGGGTTTCAAGAATTCATTTTTAAAACTGACGAAATGGAGCAAACTAATCAAGAGGAACGAATTTCTCAAGTTATAAATGGAGAATTAGAAACCAAAGAGATGGTCGAACAGGTTGGAGAAAAAAAAGAAATATTGAAAAGAGCCAAATAGAAGACCAAGTTGCAAAGGAAGCTACATTTGCACATGAATACAGAGACTTTGTTGGATTCATTGTAAGATCTAATATTTTGTATCAAATTCAATTTTTATTAAAAGCAAACACTATTGTGGTGTTTTTAATTTATAAGTTGATTGATATAATTTTTTAATTAAAATTTTTGTAGAAGATAGCACCAAATTTGTGGTAGGATTGTGTAAATCTGGTATGCTTGAGTTTGGTTTTCAAATATGTGTTTTTTTGTGTTGTAGCAGGTTTATCCGAATGTTTTACCCTAAGACCTTTTTAATTTATTTGAGGCATTAAGATTTAAGATAAAACCTAGTTTATTTTATAAAATATTTAAATTTTACAACTAGCTTAAAGTTTGAATTATCACTCAAATATTTAATTCTATAAATATTTTGGGTGAATAAATTTCATAGAGGAGGGAATCAATGAACTTTTTATTTTAAATTTCATAAAGTTTATAAATTTCATTGAATTTGTTTTATTAAAACCCTAAGTTGAATTTCAAATATTCATATTTATAGAAAGGGTTGTAAAATTTATTTAGGTCAAATATTTAAGTTAATAAATATTTGACAAATAAATTTCAAGAAAGAGAAGGATTATATGGATTATTAATTTTAATATCATAAAATTTTAAAATCCATAATTTTAGATTTATTTATGTTTCTGGAAGTTTGATTTATTAAAATTTTCAATCTCAAATCATAAAGTCCAAAGTATACTATTGAAAGGATTAAATTTATTTACTTCAAATATTTAGTTTAATGAATATTTGAAAATAAATAAACATCACATTAAGGAAGATTACATGAATTCTAATTTTCATATTATAAAGTACAAAACTTTATAATTAGAATTCATATATATTAATTATTTATATTTATTTATTTCAAATATTTGAATTAATAAATATTTGGTTTAAAAGGTTATATGAATTCTAATATTTTTATTATAAAGTATAAAACTTTGTAATTAGAATTCATACATATTAATTATTCATATTCTATGAAAAGAAGCAAGGATTATAAAGCTTAGAATATTCCAAAGGCCCAAACATAGGGATTATAAAGTGTTTCACATTTTATAATTAGGGTTTTTATTTTATTCATCATTTATCAGATCTAATTTTAAGCTCCATTCATGAAATAAATGTAAGGTTTGAATTGAAATGTTTTAAAAAAATCATACAAGTTTAATATAAGGTTAAAAGCATTTTTAATCAAATTTTATCTTTTAAAATAGATTTGCATTCTCAAATATTAGCTTTAAAATGCAAGTTTATTCATTTTGAGGAAGTAAATTATACTGATGAAAATGCAAGTAATGATTTCAAGATCAAAATATTTGTTATACTAGGCCCCTTGTTAATAGTTAATTGTTAATCCCTAAGATGTTCTATGCACTTAATTGACATAAATTCATAACGTGTTACGTAAAAGAACCTTGGAGAAACATATTTTCTTTACAATATAGGATTACGATCCTAATTGTCGGGTGATTTTTATAATCGGACAAAATCACACCTCAACAGAGTCCTCGTAGGTGCTTATAATACCTTTTATGTTGTTTTTTATTTGCAAGTGTAGGAATAATCTTTTTGGAAGCTGCTGAATCTAGGGTTGTTCCATAGGGATACACAAGCTCACTCGCACTCTTGTTTGGATCAAGGACGAGTCAAAAGACACCAGTTATTCATTGAACCAAGGTTTCAAACCTTGTTATTTATAATATCTATATCAACAAGCATTTTTAAAGCCCCATATTAGGGCACATTAATTGTACAAATCAAATATCTACCCATATTAATAAAGAGCTTATTCATTTTGTGCATATTTGTCATTATGCTTTTTGTGATTTATTTATGTATTGGTGTTGTTCATTTTTTGGCTTACAAAATAGCAATCACGGTGGGACCCCCAAAGAGTTCTTAATTTTAATTTATCTTATCACTAATTTCTATTTATGTTTCTATATTGCAGGTTCTAGAAGTTTGATCATGCAAAAATCATGAAAACAATTGTTTCTAGAAGTTGCAAAATTTGATCAGAGGTCATGCGTATTCCTTGTAGCATTCGAGGGATGCCCTATAGCATTTAGGATATGCCCTATAACATTTCAAAGGCTTTGGGGAGCATTTATTAGAGTGGGGAAGAAATACATAGGCTTTCTCATAAGCCTGGTTCAAACCCTGACTTATTTTTGTTTTCATTTTCTTGCTTTTTACAGTAAAACTAACAAAAGAAAATCATTCATTTTTTGTTTAATGAAGTTGCATTTTGATTTTCATTTTAGGCATTTACATTTTTCATATAGATTGCATATATATTAGAATTTCATTCATGCATTCACTGTAGATCACATTTATTTTAGATTTTTGTTGCTTTATGGTGTATTCATTCACTATTTTTGTATGTTGTTTGCATTTGAAATTACAAAAGCATTACTAGTTGCATAGTTGAGTTGAAAGCTTTCAGTTTTACTTTTCTAAATAGGAACAAGATCATAATACTTAAGTATACTCCCATTTTTGGAATCACTTGATGATTTAGCGTGGAAGAATCGAGTGAACCCTCCACTGTTGGAATCACTTGATGATTCAGGGGGGGTCTTAAGTAGTGTATCCCAAGTTCTTTTAAGGAGATTAGTGTTCATGTTCTTGGCTTCTATTTTAGATGAGTGAAATAGGAGTTTTTTCAACATTTATTGAACACAATATATAACACAAATCTTAAAATTAATCACACACTTTGCATATTTTACAATAAACAACAGTGAGTTGGATTTCATCACCAACCATTGTTCGATATTGGTGATGGTGGGATTCATATTCATCCATAATATCTTACCCATAGAATCCATAGTCACCCATGAGTAAACTTTTTTAATTTCATCACCATGAATAATCTCATTTTCTACAACACAAACCCACAAAAAAATCAAAATCAAAAAAATATTTCGCAAAGCAAGGGTTAAATTGCTTGTTTGATTCTACGTGTTTTCCATTTGCATTTTCTTTCTACACATTACACACTCACCATTCCCATACAACTCATTAGCTTATGGTTTCAACTTGAAGCCAAGAAAATATTTTGATTCAAGCTTCCATTAGCCAAGTCACTTCATCCATGGAGTCTTCCACTTCTTTCCCTATCACTTATGTGGTTAACCTTGTTAGTGTGATACAGAAAAGCTATTATGGTTTATCCGTGGGACCATCACACACTGTGTATACCTCAAACACTGATGTACTACATAGAGCCACCAATATTCCCATTCCAAAAATTAAGCCATCATCTCTCATCGATCATAACATCATCCACATAGACATGGCCAAAGTGGAAGCTTTTTGAAGATCTGCTAACTATGTTCTAGAACAAATCAATAGTCCACCCAGGCATGATCCTTCTTCCCAGTAGTAACTTGCCCATTCATAGCCTTCCAATTTTACCCAAGTGTATACTAACCCTCGTTTTGAGGCATCATCTACACCTTCCCATAATTGGTCCCTTCCATAATAGTCATGTGTCTAAAGCACTTCCATTCCATATTCATATACCACCACCTACGATAATTTATTGTATGAAGCGCATGTCAATGATGCTTCTTAAATGCCATCTTCCACTGCATCCACTACTCCAAATTCAGTTGCAATCCCTATTGCAACTTATCCTCCACATACTTCATCTATTCCCACCACATACACACCATCTATATTAGACATGACCATATAAGAAGCATGGCAACATCTTAATAAATTGTTCAAGGATTGATAAAATGCTCCTTCTTGTTCCCAACAACAAGTACAGGTGGAAAATATTAAGCCCTAACCCACTTCCACTCAGCCTACCTTCTTCACTGCAAATCCATCATGGGTATCTCAATATTCTACGATTTCCATTCCCACACCTTCGTCAACCTACACCCATTCCATTCCCATGAATCAACCCATTCATAGTACTCAAACTTCATCTCCATTTCATCATCTAAAATCATTCCATCATCAAGTCCAACATCACAAAATTCAATCTAGTCCATCAAATCATCAAAATCTCATCACACCTCAACATTTCACCACTTTATTTCCATGTAATCATCAAGTGATTCAGGGCTTCCTCATACCTAGGTAATACCCTAGAATTCAAGCAATGCAACAACATAGTGATAGCTTGATGCAACATTCTCCTGATATGATGAACCAAAAGCCAACTTTAAGACAACTTATCAATCAACCAATTCACTTTTTAGTACCATCGTGGCCATATCTGATAGATTTTACGATGCCAAATTTTGATAAATTCAAGGGGATTGAGGACCCTAGTGTTGTACATTTTGAGTGATAATTTTTCATTGATGTCAAGAGTGAGTTGTCATTTATGTTGAACTTTCAACACCAGTTAGTGGTAATTTTAGTTGGCAGTATCCATTTTGGTTTTAGTTTCAAGATCCAGTTCAAGGAAGTCAGATGAGGTCCAAAGTGCAATAAAAAGCCCAAATAAATAATATTATAATATTATTTTATAATATTATGCAAAGGAAGTTTAAAGTTAATTATAAATTAATTTATTAGTTAATTTACTTAACTTATAAAGTTATTTAAATTAATTATTAATTATAAATTAATTTAAGCTAAGGTTAAATAACCCTAAGGTGGGTTATCAAATTTAATATTCAAAATTTGATTTCGAATAAAGCGTTTCCGACATGAGGAGAAATAAAAAATATGTATATAAGGGGGGAACTTCCACCCTACCAAACCTTACCATGCCATTGATTATCATTGTGAGCTTTGGAATTGTGAGCCTTACGAATTACGTTGTGTCCAAAGCAAGGAAAGGGTGTGCAAGTTTTGTGATATATAGATGGCGAGTGGAGGTATAAGAGGAAGGGATTCTACCTTCCTTCACATGGGTATTCATATCCCACATGATGGGCTCCCAAGCGCTAAGGCACTTAGGATAGAGGAGATGGTGGATTGAATCTCATTGAATCCCCTTTTGGGGAAGAAAGAGGTATGCTTGTAAATTGGTCACCAAAAATTTTGGGAATATAGTTTGGGCATTTAAAATTTAATTTTTGCATATTTAAATTGTTTCTAAGGTTGCTAAAGGAGTTATAAGGGTTTTTGCAAAATTAAATTTTTAATGTTGTTTGCTCAAATTTTTTGAAAAGATTGTAAGGTATTTGGTTGATATTTTATGGTGTTGGATATTATTTTAAGTTGGAGTTTATAAGGTGTATCAAGGAAATTATCTTTATGTATGTTATGATGAGTGCTAATTTTAAAAGGGAGCAATAAGGCATAAATTGAGTTGTGATTGTTTTATGTCCAAGGACTATTTTTGGAAAGTGTTGATGTGATATTGTTGTGTTTAACCATTGGAACTGGAAAGAAGAAATTATGATTAAGACAGGTTTTCTAAAGGCACTTCCACATCCAACAAAAATTATGGGCATATTCTTCCTAGTGAATGATTGTTGAAAATTGTGAATGGAAAGTTGGAGTGAAAAGGATTGTTTGGTTTGCATTGTTGAGAGTGTTTTGAATTAATTCTTCAAGGTTTTATGGAATTAAGAGTTGTTGATAAAACCTTATTTTATAAGCATTGTTGTTGAAGTGTTTGAGTTGAGTGAAGAACTTGAACTAGGGTTTGCAAAGAACATGAGTATCATTGTTATGTGAATATTGTATTATAAGCATTATTTTTGAAGTGAGTTGTTGAGTGAAGAACTTGAACTAGGGTTTTCAAAGAACATGAGTATCATTGTTATGTGAAGATTGTCTTATAAGCATTGTTTTTGAAGTGAGTGGTTGAGTGAAGAACTTGAACTAGGGTTTGGAAATAACATGAGTATCATTGTTATGTACGATTGATTGATAAAGCGTTGTTTGAAATATTTGAGTGAGTATTCATATGCTTAGACTAGGGTTTATGAGCAAGGATCATGTCATTGAGTGATTGGTTGATTAGACTTGGTTGAGCCTAGTCAAGTGAATGTGTGAAGTGATTGTTTAAGTTCTGTGAAACAAATTATTCTATATTCTGAATTGATTTGAGAAAGAGGTTGAGTATTGATAAGTGTGAAAAATATTGAGTCTCTAACAATTATCTATATGTTTGTGATAAGATAGTGATTGAAAGTGATTGAGTATTGAGGTGAATGTGAAGCATATTGAGTATCTAGTAATTCTCTATATGTTTCTAAGAGAGTGATTAAAAGTAAATTAGTATTGAGGTGAATGTGAAGCATATTGAGTCTCTAATAATTCTCTATATGTTTCTAAGAGAGTTATTGAAAGTGATTGAGCATTGTGATGAATGTAGAGCATATTGAGTCTCTAACAATTCTCTTTATGTTTCTATGATACTATACAAGTTCTAGTGTGGACTTGTTGAGCAGATTTGAGGTAAGTCTTTGAGAGGACTTGTGGACAGATTTGTGTGAGCTTTTGTGGAAGCTTACAATACATATTGAGAGCATATTTGGACAAGTTCTAGTGAGGACTTGTTGAGCAGATTTGGACAAGTTCTAGTGAGAACGTGTTGAGCAGATTTGGGTAAATTCTAGATAGGACTTGTGGATAGATTAGTGTGAGATTTTGTGAAAGCTTACAAGGCAAATTTGAGACAAGTCTTTGAGAATATTTGTGAGTAGAGTTGATTGATTTATTCAAACCTTGAGTTAAGTTTTGGAGCAGATCTAGCAGAGTTGATTTGAGATTGAGTCAAGCTTTGTGTTAAGGCTTGAGGATAGAGATTGAGGATACATTTGTGCTAGATTGAAGGACTATGTTTAGTGTAGATCATAGGATAGAGATTGAGGATAGATTTGTGCTAGACCGAAGTACTATGTTTAGTATAGATTTGAGGATAGAGTTTGGTGAAAATTTGAGGATAGGTTTATGCCAAACCAGAGACATATATTGAGCATATTTGTGTTAGACCGAAGGACTATGTTTAGTATAGATTTGAGATAGAGCTTTGAATATGATAGAGTATAGAGGATGATAGTATCCAATGGATATAGATTCATTAACCAGGGCAGTGAGGACAGGTGTCTTCAGTGGATAGAGATCCATTAGCCAAAGTAGTGGGGGCAGCAGTTCTTCTAGAAAATCACTAGTTAGAGCTTAGGAGAAAGGAGTTCTCCTATGGATAGATATCCATGAACTTAATTAGGGGATTGGTGTCTCCTTTGGATAGAGATCCATAAATATTATAATAGGGAAAGGATTCCCAAGAGATTGATTGAGAAAATTTTAGTGAAATATTTTCTTCATAGAGTAGCCCACATTGGGTGAACCACGTAAATTTGGTGTCTCTATTGTGTGTGGTGATTTATGCATTACTTTGATTACTTTTGTTGATATTTCTATCTATACATTGCATAATATTTATTGGGAAAAAAAAGTAAAAAGTGGTCTTATACTATTCACCCCCCTCTTAGTATAAGCTTGTGTTCTTCAATTGGTATTACAGTGGGTTCCTTCAAAAGAGTTTAACAACTTGAAAGAAAAACTTTTAAGAACACAATGGATTCCAAGAATGTGTCCTTAGATAATTCAACACCAATATTTGATGTAAATGACTACATATATTGGAGTATGAGAATGAAGATTCACCTTATGGCACTTGGCAATAAAATTTGGGAAGCAGTTGAAAATGGATACATACCACCAGTTGATCCACCTACAGATAAGGAAGGTAAGCTTCTACAACATTACAATTTAAAAGCAATGAATGCACTTCTAAGAGGTTTGCATAGAACAAAATAAATAAAATTTATGTATTGTAAAGATGCAAAAGTAATTTGGGATAAGTTACAAAGCATTTAAAGGAGCTAAAAGTGTCAAAAAGGCAAAGATACAAAATCTCAAAGGAAAATTTGAAGAATTAAGAATGAAGAGTGATGAAGACGTTAGTTGAGGTTGTTAATGCTATGCAAAGACTTTGACTTAATTTAGATGAATCGAATTTTTGTGATAAGATATTAAGATCCCTTCCAACAAGGTTTAGTGAAAATATTTCAGCTATAAAAGAAGCAAAGGATGGTGATTCTTTGACAAGAGATATGTTGCTTGTTATTCTTACATATTTTGAGTTAAGAACAAAAGAACCTAATCCCCATAATGAAGTAGCTTTAAAAGCAATTAATAAGACAAAGGATAAGAAGTCATAATAAAGTAATGAGTCATCGAGTGATGAAGAAGAAAATTATGGCAGAAGGAACAAGGATTCAAGAAAATTAAAAGATGTAAAATCTGTTAGATTTTTCAATTTTGGAAAGTATGGTCATTATGCAACTAATTTTCAAGAAGCTAAAAATAAATAATAATGAAGAAAAATAGGATCATAGGAACAGGGAATCAAAAAAATACAGGTGCCAAAAGAAATGCAAGGATGGACAAAGCAGAAAAGGGAAGAAGTTCAATCAAATATTAAAGAGGAGCTACTATATAGACAAGGCAAGACCAGAAGAAAATATTATAATGGCACTAGAAGAAGAAGAAGAAGGTGATCCTATAGTAGACAAGTCAAAAGAAAATATAGACAAAGGCAAAAAAATAGAGGAAGAATCAGATAAAGAAGGATTTGATCTTAAGGCATAACTTATTTATGCTCTTGACACAGTAAAGAAGGTAAGAAAGCAAAACTCTAAACTTGAGTTTTAGTTTCAAGAATGTGATAAAGAGAGAAGAAATATTATAAGAGGATCTAAACAAGTCATTGGCTAAGACAAAGAAGTTCAAGGATAAGTTAGAAGCAAAGGTCTTCAAAAGTGAAAGGTTAGAACAAGAAGTAGCTCTACTAAGGGAATATTTAGGAAAATTTGAGGATAAGCTACACAAGTTTGGAAAGAGATCAAAGGTTGTGGATAAGATGATCAAAGTACAAAGAAGGTCAACAAACAAAATGGATCTTGGTTTTGAACAGGATCAAGAGAAATAAGAAGAAGAGTCAACCTCAAGTTCTTTAGAAGAATAAACTTTAGAAGAAGACAGTGTAAGAGAAAGTGAGACATCTGAGGATGAGTGGGATAATAGAAAGTTCAACAAGGAAAGGAACAATGCACAAAGAAGAAACATATGGAACAACAATCAGAATAGGTTAATATAGATTATGAGACCAATGAGGTCAAGACAAGGAAATTTTAATGGAAGGTGTTTCTCATGTCACAATTTTGGACATATGGCTTCATAGTGCAGGACACATGAAATATAAGAAAATGGGAATTTCAGAAATAGACAGTTTTTCCATGGGTATTGCTACTCATGTAATCAGTTTGGTCACAAGGCAATGGATTGCAGGGCTCATGATAGAAAAGGATATGGCTTCGCTAGGAGAAATCCTACGATATTTGCACCTCCAATTAATAGTAACATTAAGTGTTATAAGTGCAATAATTGTGGATATATAGCAAAATGGTGTAGAGCAGACATTCCATAACAAAGCATGAACAAGAACAGGAATAGGAATATGGGCATGGACATGAACAAGAACAAGAATATGGATAATAACAGGAACAAGAATATGGATTAAACTTGGTGGATATTAAATATCCTGGAACCAACTATACTTGGACTAATAAGAGGAGGGAGAAACATAGTAGGAAGGTAAAGTTAGACCATTTTTTGTTTTCAAAGGAGACGTTTGGGAAATGGAATCTAAAATTTCATATTTTAGTTTTGGACCACTTCTCTATTTTTTTGGGATGGGGGATAAGACAGGGAAACATCACAAACCATTCAAATTTGAAAACTTTTGGTTACAAAAAGAGGAACTTCAAAAGAAAAATCGTCGATGGTGGGAAGAGGAACGCCTAACATATGGAACAACAATGTTGAGATTCCACAAGCAGCTTCATTATTTCAAGGATCAACTAAAACAATGGAGGTAAGCTAACAAGACAAACTTTCTGAAAGCACTTGGATATGGAAGCACATGTGCAGTGGGTGCGATGCAAACAAAAGTAGTTGTATTAACGAAACGCTAAGTGCATGAAAAAGGGAAAGCGAAGCATGAATGAAATGAGATGTAAAGAAAAAATAAAGGTGCAACCTATTTTATTAATTTTTCTTGTGATCAGGTTACAATACGTCTTCCCCCCTTTTTAGGGGCTCGGAGCATTCGATACAATTTTGTTACACCAACGGACGGTATGCTTCCCTTCGAGATCTTCCGCATGCCCACATTCAAAATGGGTGGGCCAAATGTCGTCGTTGCTTATGTGAATACATTCTTAGTTCCTTGCTGCCCATTTGATGTCAAGATCCTGTGTACAGAGAAACAACAAATGATTAATAGCACCTGTGGATGGCGGGAAACATGCAATCCCCAAGGCCTCCGATTAATGCATACATGAAATAACTAAAACAATGATCAAAACTTATCAGAACGAAATGAAATTTTAAAAAAAGCATGTAAACACCATCAGGGACACATTGCAAAAAGAACAGTCAAGAAATCTGCTATAGATTTCTAATCGCTCCGGGGTGGGACGATTAGGACTATCATAAAACGTTTGAAAGTGACCTCCCAAATGTCCCATCCAGAGGCCTCCAAAACACCTGCAAACTTGTATTTAGGCAAAATGGGAAATTTTGAGATGACCCAGAAGGTTATATTTGGCAGATTCTACCCTAATCACCCTATATCCGAAGGCACTCCCTGTATGTTAGTAAAAGCGTAAAACAATGAAAACACAATCAAAACAAGTCAAAATGCATTCAAAATTGAACAACAGCATATATGAGTCACCTAAAACGAGATGCAAAAGAAACAGTGAAGAAATATGCTATAGATTTCTAATCACTCCGGGGTGGGGTGATTAGGACTACAATAGTGCGGGGGGTGTCCAGGGGCAGGACGCCCGTCGTTTGGTGCTTGGTTTTGACACCAATCCACTTGGGATGGGTCCAAAACCTCCTAGGGGGTTGTATTGACAAATTGTATGTGGGATTGTGGCCAATTTTTCAGTTTTTGGGTCCAGATTGTGCTCCTAATGTTCACCCAATAACCTCTCTTCCAAAAGAGAGATCAAGGATGTAGGAAGCACAATGAGGGTGAGGGTATAATTTGGTAGCACTCTGTTGCTCCAAATGCTCCTGCTTCATCCCCCATTTGGGGTGAGAAGACTCGTTATTTTATAGACCTAAAGGTCTACTTTGAATGTGCATGCAGGGGTGCCACTTGGCCATCATGCCTTATCAGGGGAGAGAAGATTCCTCCCTGATTAAGGGCTCCATGACTGCCTCTATGACTGTATCTTTGAGCTTTGAAACGCTCACTCGCACTCCCATGCATTGAAGGTGGAGTTGAGTGGCAGATATGGGCTGCCATTTATCAAGGTTTGACTTTTTCCCGTCAAACCTGCTATTCGTCCCACCCTGGAGCGATTGTTGCTAATCATCCCGAGGTGGGGCGAATAGCATTCTAATCGTCCCAGGGTGGAACGAATAAGGAGCAGGGTGCTTGAAAGGTGCCAAATTGACCTCTGACCTTCCAAAAATACTTTGGGAGTTGTTAGAACCACTGTTTAACTTTTGGGGGCTGCCCTAGGGACTGTGTATGCCAATTCGATCAGTGCTTGTAGCCACATAATCGGATGGGTGTTGTTTTGGTGTCTATAGATGCTCCTTTTTGGGATGCGCTATGCGTGGCACAATGCTGAGCAAAAATAGATAACCAAAGCACTTAATGATTAGGGTTTCTCAGTAACCTAACCAACTTTTGATGCCCCAAGTATGGAAAGGGCATGCATTCTTGAATCCTTGCTTTTGATGAGCTAAGGAGCTTAATTCAAGTGTTAACCTTTTTCGATGAGGTGTTACTTGATCTTGGAAATTGTTCAGTCATGAATAGGCAAAGGGCGCAACCTTTTGTCTATGGGAACATTGAGTTCATGATTATAGAATACCAAGTGTTTGATCATCTTGTGATTATTGCTTGTTTTATTCCCCAAGTAGGAGCGTGATTGTCTTTGTCAATGATTATTTGAATGCATGTCATTTCCTTGATTGGATGTGTATTTGTTGATTGGTGACTAAGTGTGACTACCCCCTCAAGTGACGAATGAGAAAAGCGATGAGTCGCTTGACTCAAGATGACTTTTGTAAGGGTGCCTTCAGTTGTTTTTCTTTGATCACTTATGCAGTTTCCCAACAATCGGACCTATTTTTGGTGGGTTTTAACCCTTTTTGTGACGCTTATTGGGGCTAAAATTGTCAAAAATCCGTCCTCCCGTGGAGCGGTCCGGCTATGATAGCCTTCTTAGGGAGTAGGATATTGATAATTTGTGGCTCCGACATCAGTTTTTTATGCCAAGAATGTCAGGTGCAAAGGCGCCTTTGTTTGGCAATTTTATTATTGTGTTTTGGTGGGTTTTGACCCTTTTTGTGATGCCTTTTGGGGATGAAATTGTCAAAAATTCGTCCTCCCGTGGAGCGGTCCGACTATGGTAGCCTTCTTAGGGAGTAGGATAGTGAGTATTTGTGACCCCAACATCAGTTTTGGATGCCATGAATCGTAGGCGCAAAGGTGCCTTTGTTCGGCAGTTTTATTATTGTTTTTTGGTGGGTTTTGACCCTTTTTGTGACGCCTTTTGGGGATGAAAGTGTCAAAAATTCGTCCTCCCGTGGAGCGGTTCGACTATGGTAGCATTCTTAGGGAGTAGGATAGTGAGGATTTGTGACCCCAACATTAGTTTTGCATGCCAATAATGTATGGCGCAAATGCGCCTTTGTTTGGCAATTTTATGATTATTTTTTAGTGGGTTTTGACCCTTTTTATGACGCCTATTGGGGTTAAAATTGTCAAAAATTTGTCCTCCCGTGGAGCGGTCCGGCTATGGTAGCCTTCTTAGGGAGTAGGATAGTGAGGATTTGTGACCCCAACATCAGTTTTGCATGCCAAGAATGTATGGCACAAAGGCGCCTTTGTTTGGCAATTTTATTATTGTTTTTTGGTGGGTTTTGACCCTTTTTGTGACGCCTTTTGGGGATGAAATTGTCGAAAATCCATCCTCTCATGGAATGGTTCGGTTATGGTACATTCTTAGGGAGTAGGATAGTGAGGATTTGTGACCCCAATATTAGTTTTGGATGCCATGAATCGCAGGCGCAAAGGTGCCTTTGTTTGACAGTTTTATTGTTGTTTTTGGTGCATTTTGGATGCAGTTTTGGTTGTTTTTTATTTTCTAGCTCTGTAATCATCCCAGGGTGGGACGATTACCAGTTTTGTAATCATCCCGGGGTGGGACGAGTGCTAACTAGAGTGCTCATCCTAGGGTGGAACGATTACAGGCCTAAGATCCTATATAAGGGCCAAAACTAGGTTTTGGGCTCATTTGCAATTGTTTTTTCTGGCAATTTGGAGCTGTGGGGAGGAGTGTGAGTTTGCGTAGCGGAGCGCTGTCGAAATTTCATAGACACCATGAGTTCAAGGATCGGATCCTCGAGTTGCGGAGCTGAGGCGATATCGGTAGGTGCTCCTTCCTTCTTCTTGTTTTTTGTTTGTTTTTATATGAATTTTTAAAACTCGTATTTTATCATTGTTTTTTTGTCACATTAAGGCTAGATGAATGTTGTGGTTTTATTTGTTTGGTTTTGTTCATCATGAGGTTAAAAAACCCTAGTTTGAATTTTTGTTGTTTTGATTTGTTTTTTTGTGTTCATAATAAGAAGTTGATCAAAGGATCATATTAAATATAAAAATTAAAGAAGACTCTGAAACAAAGAGCAACTTTGTCTTCATAAGAGTGCATCACACTCTAAGAAAAACTAGGAACAAGTTGAAAGTTAAGACCAAAGAAAGCTCACAAGAGCTTGGAATGTCACTTGGAACATCACAAAAATACCCAAGACATCCAAGAAAATACTATAATATAAAGGAAAGTGAAGTTGGAGTATTCATTATGCCAAGGAGAACCTTATTGCCCTGTATAAAGAAATATTATATGCAAAAAAAATGAAAGGATCCCAAGAAGGCACTCAAAAAAAGAAGCATTTCAAAGTGCTCACCCAGATAAGATTCACCTAGATGTTAAAAGAAATCATCTGGATATCACTTGAACATCACATGAAATCATCCAGACATTGAGTGCACTCACTTGAAGAAGCTCCAACAAAACAAGATTAAAGATAAAGTAGAAGCCTTCAAATTTGAACAAACATAGTGCAATGAGAGCAGAACAACCTGCTTTCTCAGGACAACAAAAATTTGTGCATACAAATTAATTAGAATATTTCCCATTGATGCATAAATATTTCCTCTTATAGTCAAAATCTAGCATAAAGGTTTTGAGCACAAATTGCATAGAGAAATAGCCCCAAAGAAGGAAAGGAAATTCAACAATCTAAAGTCAACAATTTAAAAGTGAAAAGGTCAAGAAGTCAAGAGGTCTTGAAAATTCAAAATCCCACATTTATAGTGGAAAGAAAGAAAATATGATTTTATTACAAGTGGATAGTGTCATTAATTAAAGGTGAAATAAAATATGTTTATATTTTTTTTGAAAAAATCCAAATGAAAAGGAAGGAAACAATTTTCATGTCTTTTTTCTCAACGATACAATTTTCTCACAATTTAAAATATCAACAAAAATGGGAGTATAGAATTTTATGTACTAAACATAAAGCATTTTTTTAGGCTTATTATGTGAAAGAAAATATACAAATTTTGTGAAAGTTTACTATGACTAGTGGAGCATTGAAGTTCATGTTGCCTGATTTCCAGCTACTAAGGAGGAACATGTTGAATGATAATTTTAGCCTATTGTAAAACCACCATCACAGTCAGGATTTGTTAGAAAAACCCTCTCTTGCAAAGAAATTCAAATTTCTCCAAGGTTCTTATTTACTTAATGTGTGCTTGTATGCTTGTGAAAATGTGCCAAATATGTGCTGAAATACCTTAGAGGTGCAAGTAACTGTTAACAAGGGGCCTATGTTTTGGTATTACTTTGATTTTGCCATGCTCTTTATTATTGTTCATTAACTTTTAAAGAAAGAAAATGTGATGTGATTGGCCCTCATATGACCATCCTGGAACGGTGATTTAATTCATTTTATCTTGAAGTGTTTTAGGTAGATTTTATCTTCTTTTGTTAAGCATATTTTAACAAATTTTATCTTTCTTTGTTAAAATTTGCTTTGAGCATGAAAGAAAAGACTAAAATCTATCTTTGAAATGTGAATCTTGAATGATGATTGGATTCATTTTATCTTGCTTTGTGAATGGATTTTATCTTGCTTTGTTAAGCTCTGTTTGAGCATAAAAGAAAAATAACTAAAATCTAACTTTGCAATGTAGTAGTAGTTTTAGAATAGCACCTTAATGATTCATTTTAGTGAAATTTTGGAAGTTATTAAAATTTCCCTCTTTCACATTAAATGAAATTAATTTGCTTGTCTTTAATAGTGCAAAGTTTAAATTAGTATTCCCTTTTAAAAGTGCTTTTGTGCAAAACTTAAATTTGTAGATTTTCTTAAAAAATGAACTTTGTTAAACTTATTTGGAAATGATATAAACTTTGGAGTGCAAAAATTTATTTTGGAACCTTAAAATGAAATTGCCTTAATTGAATGTGT
The DNA here is from genome assembly GCA_028583015.1 of Wollemia nobilis. Classification (NCBI taxonomy): domain Eukaryota; kingdom Viridiplantae; phylum Streptophyta; class Pinopsida; order Araucariales; family Araucariaceae; genus Wollemia; species Wollemia nobilis. The sequence continues at coordinate 649,651 of JAQPPZ010001119.1, read as the reverse complement.
CCAAATAATTTAACAAGTTAGCCTTAAACAACATATTATTTGGATTTTACAATTACTTTGTGTTCATAATAAGGTTAAAAACCCTAGATGATTTTTTTGTTTTAATTTGTTATTTTTGTGTTCAGAATAAGGTTAAAAACCCTAGATGATTTTTTTGTTTTAATTTGTTTTTTTTTTTCATAATAAGGTTAAAAACCCTAGATGATTTTTTTGTTTTAATTGGTTTTTTTTTTTTTTTTTCATAATAAGGTTAAAAACCCTAGATGATTTTTTTTGTTTTTTTTATTTGTTTTTTTTTTCTTCATAATAAGGTTAAAAAACCTAGATGATTTTTGTGTTTTAATTTGGTTTTTTTTTTTGTGTGTGTTCATAATAAGGTTAAAAACCCTAGATGATTTTTTTGTTGTTTTGATTTGTTTTTTTTTTTCTTCATAATAAGGTTAAAAACCCTAGATGATTTTTATGTTTTAATTTGTTTTTTTTGTGTTCATAATAAGGTTAAAAACCCTAGATGATTTTTTTGTTTTAATTTGTTATTTTTGTGTTCATAATAAGGTTAAAAACCCTAGATAATTTTTTTGTTTTAATTGGTTTTTTTTTTTTTTTTCATAATAAGGTTAAAAACCCTAGATGATTTTTTTGTTTACACTTAAGGTTAAAAACCCTAGTATAGTTTTAATGTTTTTGCTTGATTTTTTTGTCCACACTTAAGGTTAAAAACCCTAGTATGATTTTGTTTGTTTTATTTGATTTTTTTTTCGCACTTAAGGTTAAAAACCCTAGGTTGAATTTGTTTTATTGTATTTTTTTTTGTTCTTGATTGTACAGTTTAGTTGATTGATCTGTACTTTGGCTGTACAGTTCTGTACTTTTGTTTTTTTGTACATTGTTTGTCGTTTGTACAGTTTATTTGAATGTTTTTGTTTAAATTAAGGTTGAAACCCTAATTTGTTTTTTGTTGTTTTATTGTTTTTGTGTACGTTGTTGTGCATTTGTTTTGTTGTCATGTTTTAATGTTTTTGTTTTTTAGGTTGTGAAGAGTCGATACCGTCAGCCGACGGTATTTTTTGATGCACGGGATCTATTTATTGTTGTGGATTGGGAGTGGCTTGATGCCCTTGGGCTCAAGCAGGTGATGTGGTTGGAGCCTGTGGTGGGGGATCGGGCATATCTGACTACCTTGATCAATTTGTGGGATCCTCGCACCAACACCTTTCATCTCCCAACAGGGGAGATGACAATGACTTTGGAGGACGTGTATCGAATTCTATGGATTCTAATAGACGGGCTGCTCATTTATTCCTCGTGATCAGCAGACGGTGGTGCTGACACGATGCTTTGAGCATGCGACAGAGATGGGGGTGGATAGGGCGGTGGAGAGGGCAGAGGGGGACTGCCTGATTGGCGAGATTCTGGTGCGATGGTGGTTTGAGAAGGGTGTATTAGGGGTGAGGCATGCTCTGATGATGACCCTCATCTCTAATATGCTGCTTCCCAACTCCTCAGGTGCGAGGTTCCCTTGGAACCTCTTGGAGGTGGTGTTCATATTGGTGGAGTTTTCGACTGCAGTGCCACTTATTATGAGGTGGGGTCAGACACTATTGGCACAGCTATATGATGAGCTATATGAGATCCGCTATCGAAGGCAGAAAGGGATTGGGTGCAGCTATCTATTGCAGTGTTGGGGGTGGCAGCACGTAGCTGTGGAGTGGCCGCAGGGGTTGCCTTGGACCACTCAGGGTGAGATGGTGGACAAGGAGATTGGGTATGCTGCTCTATGGTGAAGGTAGGAGGAGCAGGGGTAGATTCGATGGTGGGTAGGTGTCGTAGGGAACTATACTGGTGTCTTCTCTTGTATTACTCCAGGGGAGGTGTTTTGGCGGCCATACCAGGACTATCCAGCCTGGCTTGAGGCTAGAGAGTGGCTTCGGTGGGTTTGTAGGGGGAGATGGTTGATCGGGCAACATGGGACAAAGCAAGAGTACTTCCTGTACATCTGGGTGACTCAATAGTTTGGGGTGTGCCAGGGATTTCCTGGTGAGCCCTTGATCTATCGACATCGGGGCGACGAGAGGACTCTATCCTGGCCAATTATTGAGTCGTTGGGCAAGGAGTTGGATGCAGTGATTGATGTCCCCAACGTGGACAATGTCGGGGTGACTGCAGAGTATGACCAGTGGTGGACGATGCTACGATGGCAGGGTGAGGGGCCTCTAGGAGGTCCGGATGTGGCAGCAGCAGGTGGTGGGGGTGCGGAGGCACCGATGGAGGGTTGGGGGGCTCCGATCGATGATGCAGATATGGTGGAGGTAGATGACTTGATTGGGGATGATTTAGGGGTTCTAGAGTAGCCAGATACACAGGACATCCCGAAGAAGTGGGTGCCAGAGCAGCATGCCATCCCGAAGATGCCCATACCTCAGGAAGTCTCGAGGGATATGAAGGCTAGGTTTTATGCTGAGATAACATGATTGGAGGACCTACTACGGAGACGAGATGAGGAGCACAATGTCCAGAGGGATCACCTACGGGCTCAGTTAGCGCAACAGGATGACGCATTGGTTGCATACCGTCGATGGGATGTGGAGTGGGGTCGATGTCGGGTGGATTTGGAGGTAGATATTATCCACCTCGATGGACAGTTGCTTGAGCTCACTAGAGGTGGATTGTTGCGTCATACGAGAGGTAGTGAGACTGAGTAGTCAGCATCCTCTCGTCGCAAGTGGTTGGGTGAGGGTAGCGTTAGTGGGCATGATGTGGGGGCTGGCAGTAGCCGCCATGAGAGGTCCCATAGGACCCACATCACTGGGGATAGTTCCAGTCACACCGATCCTGCATGATCATGGTGGTCGACTCCCTAGGCTTGGGGTTTTTGAGTTTTTGATTTTTTTGTGAGGTCAGAGGATCAACTTATTGTAGCCTGTGGGTATTTTTGACCTAACATATACATGACTCTCTTTTTTATTATACACTTGTCGTGATTTGTCGTTTATTTTATGCACATTTATTTACATTTATGTATGCATGTGTTTTTGTGAATGTGAATGTTTCTATTATATGATATATGCATATGGAATGGATGAAATGGTTTGTTGATAACTTGGCGGTGGCACCATAGACTATGCAGGATTTATTGGCTTTCTATACTACGTGATTGCTTATGGAATGACTTTGCGTATGTAATATTTTTTTGTTTATATTTTTTTATGGTGATGTAAGAATGGAATGTACCACATGTGTTCTAGAATGAGTTAAGGTTTTTCTGAGACTCAGATGTTTTAACTAACTAGCCAAGACTGTACATTTATCTCACAAGACTTTTGAACAAGGTACGAATCAAACTTGAGTTTCACCAAGTTATTTCACATCCCTGTGTGTGCGATTGAATTTGTTTATGTGGTAGTTGTTAGGATACCGCCAGTGCCAGATAGGTTGTCAACCAAACCTATACTGAGGATCACCTAATTAGCTCCACTAACTCCTTTGTTGTATTTAGTAAGATTAATTTGCGGTGCAATCTAGGATACCATAAGCTAGCTCATCCACATACAAACATTGATCTGTACACAATTTAATGTGACAGATATATCGTCATGCGGGAGGTTTACCACCAGTGACCAGCAGGCTATCCACCAAACTAGTACTAAGGATCACCTCATGACCTTTTGAATGCTGAGAGTTCCAAGGATTCAAGTTCGACTCCCTTATTTTCTTCACTTTTATTGGGATACTTGCTCGTATGTAGTGATAAAAATCACTATTTATTTTTGTTTTTTTCTTTTGAGCAAGGGATTGTAATTTTGAGTGATGAGAATCACTATTTCTTGTGCTTTTTCATGTATGCATTGTGTGGGTTTTAATGTCAAACTTTGAAGTTTGTACTTTGACTTTTTGCAATTTTTTTTTTATATTTGCAACTTTTTGAGAATTTGGGATGCTTGGGGAATTGGGTAGGGAAGATGCTTGTCCTTTTGCCAACTCTCAGCATTCTTGGGGTCATTTGCACAGGGGGATGAGCGAGATAACCTTTTCACTGTATGGTATCCTAGATTGCTTTGCATGTTTCATCTTTCGTTCACACAACTTGGGGATTTTTTATGTGTTTTAACTTGTGTTGGGATGCGATGTAACAAGGTGTGATCCAAGTAAAACTCTACCTTTGTAAAAATTTGTTTGACTTTGTACAGTTTTTGGCTAGAAATCTAAAGATAGTTGAATGACGAAAGCCCTGGATACATTAGAAGACAACTGATTATGATATGGTGAAAAATGTGGATGGCGTTTATTTTTGTTGGACTATTTACAAAGTGGAAAAATGCAAAAAATTATGGAATTGCCGAGTAATTACAGTCTATGGTGCATTTGACCTGTATGACCAACAAATATGCAATGTATGTTTGCGATGCCTAATGCAACTTATTTCTTATTTTTTTTGGTGTTTTGATTTTTAAGAATATGCATGGAAGTGAGATGTAATTTTTTTGTTATTTTTTATTATTTTATTATTTTTTTGAAAATTCGTTATGGTTGGTTTATCCTGAGTGGGTGCGGACCAAGTGATTCTTTCGGATCCTTGGATATTTTGACCAAAGGGATTATAGATATCTTTGGGGCATTTTGGGTGACCAAGCGGTTGTGGGAACCCTTGGGGCTTTTGGTTTGACCAAAGGTTTTATAGATACATTTGGGGCGTTTTGGGGTGACCAAGCGGTTGCAAGAATCCTTGGAGCATTTGGTTTGACCAAAGGGATTATGGGTACATTTGGGGCATTTTGGGGTTGACCAAGCGATTATGGGAATCCTTGGAGCTTTTGGTTTGACCAAAGGGGTTATGGACACCTTTGGGGCATTTTGGGGTTGACCAAGCGATTATGGGAATCCTTGGAGCGTTTGGTTTGACCAAAGGGATTATGGGCACCTTTGGGGCGTTTTGGGGTTGACCAAGCGATTATGGGAATCCTTGGAGCTTTTGGTTTGACCAAAGGGGTTATGGACACCTTTGGGGCATTTTGGGGTTGACCAAGTGATTATGGGAATCCTTGGAGCGTTTGGTTTGACCAAAGAGGTTAGAGACACCTTTGGGGCATTTTTGGGTTGACCAAGCGATTGTGGGAATCCTTGGAGCTTTTTGGGGTGACCAAAGGGATTATGGGCACCTTTGGGGCATTTTTGGGTTGACCAAGCAATTGTGGGAATCCTTGGAGCTTTTTGTGGTGGGCCATGGCTCTTTTAAATGTGGAATGGCCTCAAATGACTGATGTTCAAGGGTTCTAGTTCCTTGATTCCTTCAAGAGAGGTGAGCTCGTATGTTTCAAGTCCTATTTTACTGTCAATTACATAAGGACCTAACCAGTTTGCCACAAACTTGTCCCTTAAATGGGGCGACAAGTTAGAATTTTTTTGGTTCTCTTTTAAGACCAAGTCACCAACCTGAAAGTCCCTTAGGTGAACTTTCATGTTATATGCTTTCTTAAGTCGCTCTTGATAGATACGTAAATGCTTGAGAGCATTGATGCGTCGTTCGTTGAGCAACGTAAGCTGGTCTAACCGGGCCTACCGTGCAGTGTCAACATTGATGAACTCTTGAATTGATATGCGCAGGGAAGGTATTTTCAACTCAAGAGGCATGACTGCCTCGGAGCCATACACCAACAAAAATGGAGTTGCCCCAGTGGGCGTATGAATGCTAGTGCAATAAGCCCACAAAGCAAGCGGGATTTGAATGTGCCAATCCTTATGACTATCTATGACTGTCTTTTTAAGGATGGCAACTAGCATTTTGTTTGATTCCTCTGCTTGCCCATTTGCCTGCGAATAATAGGGTGTTGAAAAATTGTGCTGAGTTTTATACTTTGTTGTCAAAGCACGCATATCTTTGTGAAGTACTCTATGGCCGTTATTATGAATGTGTGACGGCCTGATGATGCAGGGGAGATCTTTTCGATTAGATCTAAGCGCCACTACGAAAATGACCAAGTCGATTGGATCGGCTGCAAGGCCTGAGAAGGTACATGTGTCAAGTTAGCATGGCGTTGACACTTTGTGCACTTCCTCACATACATGCAACAATCTCGCTCTAAAGATGGCCAATAATAGCCCATGTGAAGGATGCGCTTTACGATGGCCATACCATTGAAGTGGCCATCGCATGTACCATCATGTGCTTGGGTGATCGCCCAAGCGGACTCCTGCTGGTCCAAGCAACGGAGGAGGATCCCTTCGTAGCTCCAACGGTACAAAATGTCTCCTAGCAAGACATGTTTTTCCGCTTTCTGTTTGAATGATCTTTTTGCGGCATGCGACAATCCAAGTGGGAGGCTACCTAACTTGATATAGTCTCTTATGGGTGTGTACCAATCCTGTTGATCAGAAACCTTGATGGTATGAACGACCAATCCCTCTTGAAGTTCATCCCTAGCAAAAGCTGAGTGGGAAAGAACTTGTAAGAATAGCGTTGTGTTGCTATTAAGAGGGGTTGGGGAGAACAAGGACCCCTAGTTGGCGTGATTCAGATTATCGTGGATTCAAGAGAACTTATCTTGAGACGGTTCAATCTGGATCAGTGGATTCCTGGCGTTAGGTCAGAGCTTGCACGCTCCATCGCAAACTATGATAATATTTTGACTTGAATGGTTGTCATATCACCAGAAATATCTTGCGGGATTAGTGACCCCAAGGAGGCCATAGTGTTCGCAAAATGATTCGATGATCAAGGGAGTGCCTCGATGTCGTACCATTCAAGCTTTGCCAAGAATTTATCCACAAGGGCTTTGTAGGCCTGTAGAACTAGGCATTTACATTAGAATACCCCTTTCACTTGGTTGACAATTAATAGCGAATCACCAAAGATGTTCAAGCATTTGATGTTCATGGTGATGGTTGTCTGAAGACCTATGAGCAAGGCTTCGTATTCGACATTGTTATTGGTGCACGAGAAATCAAGTTTAAATGATAGAGGCATTGGAGCCCCTTGCGGTGTGAAGAATACGATTTTCGTGCCACCCCCTTGCTCACATTTAGAACCATAAAAAAATAGGGTTATTTCGGCCTGTGACTCAGGGTCATCAAAATCTGGCGATTCTGAGACATGGAAGACCCCATCATCGGACAGCTCTACGGTCAGAGGCTGATCATCTTTGAGAGGAGCCTCTACTAGTTGATCGGTGATGACTTGACCTTTGATGGACTTCTGTCCAATGAATTCGATGTCAAACTTCATCAACAACATGATCCATTTTTTCATGCGGCTACTATGATAAGTACGACTCATCATGTACCACAATGGATTCTCCTTAGACACAACATACGTCGTATTGCTCAACATGTAATGGCATAGATTTTTGGTGGCAAATACCACTGCTAAGCATAGCTTCTCGACGTATGCATAGTTAAGTTCATAACTGACCAGGGTGCGGCTAAGATAATAATTAGCCTGTTCTTTATGTAGTTCATTTTTCTGGGCTAGCATGGCACCCAGTGCCACCTCAGTAGCTGAGATGTATAAATAGAACGGCACTCCTAGTCTAGGTGGTGCCAATACTGGCAATGAAGCCAAGTATTGTTTAATGTCATCGAAGGCTGACTGGCACTCATCATCCCAATGAAATTCTACCCCTTTGTGCAATAATTTATTCATGGGTCGGCACTTGTCAGATAGTTGCGCTATGAAGCGCTTGATCGACGTGACCTTACCCTGCAAGCTTTTGAGCTGCTTGATGGTGGTTGGGGGAAGCATTTCAAGGATTGCCTTGACTTTATTTGGATCTACCTCGATGCCTCATTTTGAGACTATGAAACCCAAGAGTTTTCTAGATGTGACGCCAAATACGCACTTCTTGGGGTTTAGCCTAACTTTGTGTTCAATGAGGCGATCAAGGATCTTGCGCAAGTCATCGAGATGATCTGGGCATAAAAGAGATTTGGCCAACAAATCATCCATATAATCTTCCAAAGTTTTATGCATGTGATCGTGGAAGATGTATGTCATAGTGCGTTGGTAGGTGGCGCCAGCGTTTTTAAGGCCAAAGGGCATGACCTTATAACAAAATGTCCCCCAAGGCGTTGTGAATGTCGTTTTGAGTTGATCATCGGGATTGATACAAATCTGGTTGTATCTCGAGAAACCATCCATGAGGGAAAGCATTTCGTGGCCTGTTGTAGCGTCTACCAATGCGTCGATGCTAGGCAAGGGGAAATCGTCCTTGGGACTCGCTTTGTTTAAATCTCAAAAATCGATGCATATGCGAATCCTCCCGTCTGAATTTTTGATGGGTACCATGTTGGACAACCATGGTGGGTAATCCACATAGATGACAAACTGTGCATCCAACAGCTTTTGTAGCTCGTCTTTGACCATTAAGGCTACTATTGGGTGCATCTTACGTAGTTTTTGCTTGACTGGCTTGACTATCGGATCAAGTGTTAGATTATGCATGACTAGCTATGGTTCTAGCCCCGACATGTCTGTGTAGGACCATGCAAAAACCTCCTTCTTCTCTTTGAGAAGGGCAATGTAATCGACTTGCTCTTTGGGGGATAGACTTACCCCCAGCTTGATGATTTACGGATTCATTGGATCAGAGCCGATGTCTATGTCAGTCGCCTCTTCGACTGACATGTGGGACCCATCCTCCAACTAGTGTGGAGTTGGGATCAGGTGGATATCATTTGCTGAATTTAGATCTATGTTTGGAATGTCGGGTTCCTCTTCAGCGTGGAAGATATCCTGAGTTGGTCCTGGGGTGAAATGAAGCATCTCACCGCAAGGCCAGTACTCTAATGGAGATGGTGGCGAGTTAGCGCGATCCCAATCTATGGCATCTAGGTTTAGATACAATGGTCATGTTGGATCGGCTGGATTGCGGATGGGGGTGGTTAAGTCAATGGAGATCATGTTGATGAAGTGAATTTGGTCTCCATTACCACGTGGGTGGTGACTCGGACATCCTTGGTGATCTTTGTGCTTTGGATCTGGCTCTGTGGGTATTGGCACAAACGGATCGACCCTATGTGCGGATAGAAGGATAGGGTCTACCTTTGGCATAGATGGCTCTATAGGGTCTTCGGGTGGAAGGTGCTCTCTGTATGCCTAAAGTGGCGGATGTAGCACTTGGTCCAATTGTGCTTGGTTCAAATGCCACCTATGCCTTGGCCCCATGTTTAGTTGTTCAAACATGTCATCAATGTCTATGGGGTATTGTTGCTGCCGCATATGGTTGAGATATGCCATTTCAGTCTCATCTTCACAATCGCTATCAAAGATCCATAGGCCTTCGTTGGCTCCGACAACTGTTTGCGGCATGTGAGGGTCGTTCTGCTCGAGCAAGTTAATTTGGTCCCATCGGGGTTGTTTCGCTCTCTGTGGGAGGACCTGATTCTCTTGAGGTGGCAATTTCTCGATTGGAGCATTCAAGGGGAACATCGCCACGAAGTTCTCCTAATAGTCATCTATGGGCGTCACTTGCGAGTGATTGCTATCGGACTCGAAAGGGTCCCAAGGTGCTACCTCATACTCTAACTCGTCTTCTAAAGATCCTTCTTGGCCTTGTCTATATCCCTCTTGGAGGCAAGTTCTTGAACTTTCCCCTTTCTCGATCGAAGGGGAGGAGTTGTTGAGGCCCACAAGGTTGGTTGTTAGCAATGGGAGATAATCCCCCAATGTGTATGTTGTGTTAGGATTGGCATATGGATCTTGTGCCAACCCATCCTTGTTGCCTAGCCCTAGGCCTTGCATGTTTTCTACCAAGATGTCAAGGGGCAGAGGGTGGTTGAACCCTACTCCTGATTTGTCGTATGGCATCTGATATCTTGGTTGACAAAGAACGCGCACCCCTTGTTCATATCTGCCCAACCCATATCCATGCCAATTACATTGGCCAAGGTATTTCAAAGCAAATTTTGGGTTGGACAGATAGTTGACATTCTCAACAAAGGGCTCTTCATCCTCTTCCTCTTGCAAGTAAGGTTCAATACCCTTGTCGAGGCCCCCATATACAAAATTTGTCTGATTTGGTGGGTAGCCTAAAGGGACAATAGTGCCGATGGGGAGGCGAGGTCTCCCCATGTCCTGCATGGAATCAAGCGCGGGTGTTGCCATAATGTTCCGCACTAGGTATTCCCCCAGGCCCGTATTGGCCATCTCAACGGTGATCGTTGGTGATTGAGGGGGAGGGAATGGGAGTTCTTCCTGAGTCCACTCCATGTTGGGTGAACCAGGCGTCTCGACTTCCATTCGACTGGGCACCTCTTCGGTAGAGATGGTTGAGACTAATGGTGGTACCTCTTCCAAGGGCTTCTTCTCGTTGTCCTTCGGTGTGGCCATCGTAGGTAGCATCGTTGGTGAAGGAACAGACGATGAATATGGGCCCGATTGGTGATTTGATGGACTTAACAACGAGGATGTATGCGAAATCGAACCTTGTTTGGACGGATTCAACTGAAATTCCAAATGTGTCTATGGGAGGGTCGATTGTGGCATCAGTTGCACCGTATTGCAATACTTGAAGGGCTCTAAGTCTGTTGGGACTACATGCACTTGCCCTTCATATGTGTACTTTAGGCATTGATGGGCTATCGAAGGGACACACTTCATGTCCCTAATCCAAGGCCGGCCCAACAAGATGTTGTAGGCCATCTCACCTTCCAGGATGTGGCACAATGTAGGAATAGTCTTTTGTCCCACTTGGATGGGCAGGAAAATTGTGCCAACCGTCGAGCATATCGCGTCATTGAATGCTCGAAGAGTATAGGTGGAGGCCACAATATGAGATGTTGGCAACTTGAGGTGTTTCAATGCCACCGTTGTGATTATATTACTGGACGAGCCAGTGTCCACCAACACCCTCTTAAATGGAATCCCGTTGACCCACACAATGACGTGCAGGGGTGGATCCGCCATATCACCAGTCACCGATTTCAGTTTGTCTTCTCTAAAGGTGATGACTGGTTCTGTACATCGTTTTACATGTCCCACAAAGTTGTTGAAAGAATTTTCTTCGTGGGGCTGTAGCTCGATGGCTTTGAGTATCTCCATCAGAGCCTCCCGATGGGGCGGTGATTGTTGGATGAGCTTATAGATGGAGAGCCTAGCCGATGTGGTCCTTAAACTTTGGGTGAGTTTAGTCCGAATCGTGGCCACTGTTCTAGGCGAGGGAGGTTGTGTAGGGTGTTGTAGAGGTTGTGACGTTGATGGAACATCTCCTATAGTTGCAGTGGGGGCAGCTGTGTTTGGGTACCTCTTGTTCCGTGTCACTATGCTTATCATCCCTACATACCCCTGCATGGGGCAGTTTTGTGTCACCTCATTTACTTGTAGAGTCTTTGCCTGCGCATCATGGGCAAGTAGGGGGTCTTTGAAGACCTCCATCTATTGGTTGCTTGGTGCTACGAGATTATCCACCGCTAGTGTTTTGTTGTCTATTAGGTCCTGCACTAAGCTTTTGAACTTCCAACATGCGTAAAGGTCGTGTCCTTTCTGTCGATGAAATCTACAATATAGGTCTTCCCTATAGCCCTTGGGTTTTGGTGCGTTGGGGTCTACGGGTCGACTTTTTGGCAGGTTTATCAAGTTTACCGCGGACAAGCGGTCAAACAAGGAGTCTTTAGACTCTGTGAAGGGTGTGAATTGTCGCATAGGGCGACGCTGTTGATTTTTCTCTTGCCTATTATTTTCCTTCTCATAGTTGTCAAGAGAAATTGCCTGATAATTAGCCTTTGGGGGCTGTGTCGTCTGTGCAAGCTTTGGTATGTTTATGGCAACCTGATTGACCGCGATGGGTTTCGGTTGCGTGGACCCAGTTTTGGCATTTTTGGGCCACTCTTTCTTGCATGGCTTGGCAATCTCGCCATCCTGTATCTTGATCTCCTCAATTATTATGGCTTGCACCAGGGCTTCCTTGAGAGTGGCATATTGCTGCAGCTGCAATAGCACGGAGATCGACCTTAGGCAACTTTTTTAGAACATTTGGGTCAGGTCGGCCATGGGAGGGAGGTAAGGAAGCTTTGAAAGCAACGTTCTCCACCAATTTCCATAAGCCACCATGGTCTCCTCCTCATACTGTCTGAGGCTAGCTAGGTCGCTTAACGATGCCTTCTTCTTGGTGTTGAAGGTGAAACGTTCAAGGAACGCGTCCACTAGCTGGTCCAGGTTACTGATGCTATGCTTCGGCAACTGGGTAAACCAATCTGAGGTAGGGCCTACGAACGTGGTTATAAACATTCTTAGAAGCAATGCATCATTGTCCTGAATGCCAAAGCATTGGCTCAGGAATCTTGTCACGTGCTCTTGGGCATCTTCATCCCCTCTAAAGATTGTCAATTGAGGCATTTTGAAGTGTTCAAGGTATGGGGGTGTCGACACTGAAGGATGCACAGGGTGACTGTGGAGTTGGCGTAAAGTGGGCTTTTGGGGCCCATAAGTCTTGGTCTCCACAGACTCTAAGCGCTCTAGCAACGCTTTGTATGCATCGAAGGATTTGATCTCTTCCTCCTTGGTTTGTTCCCGTTGCGAATTGCGAGGAACTAGAGGCCTATGGAGGGGTAGCCGGATAGCGCCCCCCTACCTTGGTAGGGCGTTTCAGCCCGCTCTTCTTCTTGCTCAAATTCCTCATAGGCTTCTTGAGGAGTTCTTGGGTGTGACCTATAAACATGGGTGGGTGCCCGAGGAGGGTGCCCATCATTGGCTCTAGGGGTGGCCTCCCGCTTAGGTCTAGGAGGTCTTGGAGGCAACGCTTGATAAGGTCATGGAGACATGTCTTGTACCAAGGGGTTATGCCTCTCATAAAGCTCTGTCTTATGTGTGCGAGGGGTTGGAATCCTCTCATGCACAGTGTTCTGGAGCAACTCATCCGTCTGATGTTGAATGCGCTCTTTTCTAAGACGATACAGGTGCTCTAACTGTTGTTGATCTTGCTCAAGCTACGTGATTTGCGCTTGACGGGCGGTATGTTTGGCAAATGCCAAGTCAATTTGTTTCGTCGTCGTAGGTCTAGGAGGCCTAGATGCCTCCCCTACATATCTACCTCAGTCGTAGTGATCCGAGATCTCTATAGGTCGCTTCCCTCTGTCGAGGTTAGCAACATTCACCCGAGGCTCTGGCCTCAGTAGGTGATCCTGATAAATAGCAGGTGCGAAGGCGCATTGCTCCCGCGCTGTGTATTGCTCTTGAGGAATATAGTGGTTTTCCTCATGCTCCCTTTCATATATGTGAAAGGGGCGGGCAGAATTGGCTCACCCTATCTGAAGAGCCTTGCGCTCTGGATTTGGCCTATTGTTTTTGACAGTAATAAGGGGTAGAGGAGGGATGATGTAATCATGTGGCCCCTCCTTATGGACCCTATGTTGTTCTAGCGCTTCATCGCGCGGTGGCCACTCATAATGAGTGTCTAAGGGGGCCTTCCTATGTATGTACTCCTCCTGAAAGGGTCTGTGTTGAATGGGAGTGTCCCTCAAAGGGGTGCCTCTATAGTCCTATTTCGTCGTGGTATGATGTGGACTATGTTGTGGGTCAGGCCGCCAAGGTGGTATAACCAAGTCCTTGGGGCTATAACGGAGGTGACTTGTGCCTCCTTGTACACTTTATGCAGCTTCTACCCGTGATTGGGCTTGGCTACGGGTGTACACCATGGTGGTGGTTCTCTAAAAGATATGTATGTTTTTATCTTCTTTATGATTTTTTTATGCTACACTAAACAAAAAGGGGCCACACAAACAAAGAAGTGATTATCTCGTTTACGGATTAAATGTGTGCCCTAAATCTGGTTCAGTGTGTTTTGATTTTTGTTTTGAAAGCCTTGTAAAGAAAATTTTGTTGTACATGCAATATGAGGGCTCTTATGTCTCCCAAAATGGTCGCCCCTTCAATATACCACTGCCAGGCCGTTATACCGAACCTCTCAATATACCCGCCCTTACGTGAGGGAAACTATTGGTACGCGAGAGCATAACAGTACGTGGAACATAGGCGGTATGAAAGGGGAATCACTCTATTTTTGACACCTACCATAGAAGACTTATCCTCATGCGATGGGAATCACCCCAGCTACACTTGGTCAGCTTTCGTCAGGATTTACGTCTAGCAATAGTCGTGATCGGGGTTATGTATGCAAAATTCAAGCCAAGGTGGTGATGAAATCCACCGTTGGTCTTGATCAAGTGTTGGGGTTTTACGACCAACTCCTTGATGTTTATATTATCACGTGGTGTGTGTGGTTATTTTTACTTGCGCAAAGAAAGAAAACATGCAACAAACTTCTTTATGCAAGTAAAGGAAGCAGAAAAATCATAGAAACAGAGACAAAAAATTACAGAGGATGTTCAGAAAACCTACCTCTTCTCTGCCCAAACCGGATGCCCCTGAGTTTTTGCTCAAAAAATGCACAGAGAGCTAATCGTCCTGGGGTGGGACGAATAGCAGATCTGTATTCGTCACAGGGTGGGACGAATATGTATTCGTCCCTGGGTGGCACGAATTCCAGTCTGTATTCGTCATAGGGTGGCACGAGCAGCAGTCCAGCGCTTGAAGGATTAACACCTACAAGCAAAAACACAAAATTTTGATCAAAAACTTGATCCCAAAATTAGGGGACAGGGTCCCACCGTGATCGCCACTGAAAGCACTTGGATACGGAAGCACAGGCGCACCGGGTGCGATGCAAACAAAAGCAGTTGTATTAACGAAACACTAAGTGCATGAAAAAGGGAAAGCGAAGCATGAATGAAACGAGATGTAAAGCAAAAACAAAGGTGCAGCCTCTTTTATTAATTTTGCTTATGATCAGGTTACAATACGTCTCCCCCCCCTTTTCAAGGGCTCGGAGCGTTCGATACAATTTTGTTACACCAACGGATGGTACGCTTCCCTTTGGGATCTTTCGCGTGCCCACATTCGAAATGGGCGGGCCAAACATCGCCACCGCTTGCGTGAATACATTCTTAGTTCCTTGCTGCCCCTCCGATGTCGAGATCCTGCATACAAAGAAACAAAAAACGATTAATAGCACCTGCGGATGGAGGGAAACATGCAATCCCCAAGGCCTCCGGTTAATGCATACATGAAATAACTAAAACAGTGATCAAAACTTATCAGAACGGAATGAAATTTAAACAGAAGCATGTAAACACCATTAGGGACACATTGCAAAAAGAACAGTCGAGAAATCTACTGTAGATTTCTAATCGCTCCGGGGTGGGACGATTAGGATTGTCATAAAATGTCCGAAAGTGACCTCCCAAATGTCCCATCTAGAGGCCTCCAAAACACCTGCAAACTTGGGGTTAGGCAAAATGGGGTATTTTGAGACGACCCAGAAGGTCGGATTTGGCAGATTCTGCCCCGATCGCCCTGTATCCGAAGGCGCTCCCTGTATGTTAGTAAAAGCATAAAACAATGAAAACACAATCAAAATAAGTCAGAATGCATTCAAAATTGAACAGCAGCATATATGAGTCACCTAAAATGAGATGCAAAAGAAATAGTGAAGAAATCTATTGTAGATTTCTAATCGCTCTAGGGTGGGGCGATTAGGACTGCAATAGTGCAGGGGCCCAGGGGCAGGACGCCCGTCGTTTGGTGCTTGGTTTTGACACCAATCCACTTGGGATGGGTCCAAAACCTCCTAGGGGGTTGTGTCAGCAAATTGGGTGTGGGATTGTGGCCAATTGTTCAGGTTTTGGGTCTGGATTGCGCTCCTAATGTTCACCCAATAACCTCCCTTCCAAAAGAGAGATCAAGGATGTAGGAAGCACAATGAGGGTGAGGGTATAATTCGGCAGCACTCCGTTGCTCCAAATGCTCCTGCTCCATCCCCCCTTTGGGGTGAGAAGACTCACCATTTTATAGACCTGAAGGTCTGCTTTGAATGTGCATGTAGGGGCGCCACTTGGCCATCATGCCTTGTTAGGGGAGAGAAGATTCCTCCCTGATTAAGGGCTCCATGACTGCCTCTTTGAGCTTTGAAATGCTCACTCGCACTCCCATGCATTGAAGGTGGAGTTGAGTGGTGGATCTAGGCTGCCATTTGTCAAGGTTTGACTTTTTGCCCGTCAAACCTGCTATTCGCCCCACCCTGGAGCGATTGCTGCTAATCATCCCGGGGTGGGGCGAATAGCATTCTAATCGTCCCAAGGTGGAATGAATAAGGAGCAAGGTGCTTGAAAGGTGCCAAATTGACCTCTAACCTTCCAAAACTGCTTTGGGAGTGGTTAGGACCACTGTTTAACCTTTGGGGGCTGCCCTAGGGGTTGTGTATGCCAATTCGGTCAGTGATTGTAGCCACATAATCAGATTGGTGTTGTTTTGGTGTCTACACTTTCAGGTCCAAAGAGATCCATTGGTGGCCAGATGGGATGAGGTTCAAAAACACTTCAGGGGAGGAACAATTACAGAGAAACTCAAAGAAGAGGTTGATGCATTGTGTAAAGTTGTTGAGGACATTGACAACTAAGAGGAGATCTACTAGAAATAGAGAGCAAGAACCACTTGGTTATTAGAAGGTGACAAAAACACCAAATTTTTCCATTGGGTTGCTTGTGCTAGGAGACAAACGAACAAGATGGAAGCTCTTCAGGATGAGAACAGACACTCCTTTGATACAATCCCAGGTATGCATTTCCATTCAATGGATTATTTTGCTAAATTGTTTAAGGAAAGTATGGTGCAAGATGAAGAGGCTCAAAAAGAAGTTATTGTTGTCATACCCTCTATTATCTCTGAAGAATAAAATCGGACCCTACTTAAACCCATTGACAGAGAGGAACTAAAGACAGTAATATTTGAAATGAGTACCAGAAAAACACCAAGTCCATATGGCTTTCCAATTGAGTTTTTTCATACCTTCTGGGACAACTTGGAGGAGGATGTAATTGTTGTTATAGAGGAGTCTAGAGGTAGTAAAAGAATGCTTAAAGCTTTAAATCACACACTCATTGCCTTAATTTTGAAAGGGGAGGGGATACATATTTCAGATTATAGACCTATTACCTTATGCAATGTCATATATAAAATAATCACAAAGGTAATGACTGAGCGGCTAAAACCTCTCCTACATAGCATTATCTCCTCGGAGTAAGGGGGTTTTGTAGAGGGCAGACAGATCTTGGATGGTGTGGTTCTAGCTTAGGAGGCAATCCACTCAATGAAAAAATCTGGCAATAGGGGAATGTTCATAAAATTGGATATGTCAAAGGCTTATGACAGGGTGGAGTGGAGCTTCTTGTCAAGGATGATGGCAGCATTTGGTTTCTCTTATAATTGGATAGAATGGGTCATGAGTTGTGTTTCTACTCCGACATACTCAGTGTTAATAAAAGGCCTTCCCTTGCAACCATTTGGAGATACTTGAGGCCTTCATCAAGGAGATCCTTGTTCCCCTTATATTTTTCTCATATTAGATGAAGGCTTGGGTGAACTCATATTGAGGAGAAGACAACAAGGTTTTCTAACAAGTATCAAGGTGGACGAGGAAGTTTTGACTCACCTATATTTTGTGGATGACACAGATTGGTGGCAGTGGCCAACTTCAAGGAAGCAAGAATGATTATAGATACTCTTAATGTTTACCTTAGGGTCACAAGCCAAGTCATCAATGATAAAAAATCCAAAGTGATCTTTTTCAATCTTGATCGAAGGCTTCAGGACAGAATTTTAGAGATCTTGGGATTCATGAAGACTTCTCTCCTAGTGGTATATTTGGGGGTCCCTTTGCATTTTCAAAAACAAAAAATAGATATTTGGAAGAATCTTTTGGATTGTATCAAAGAAAGAATTAATCATTGGTCTCACAAATGGTTAAGCTATGGGGGTAGATTAACTTTTTTGTGGTCGGTCATTCAGGCCATGCCAATTTGTAAATTTTCTATCCTTGCTGCCCCACATACCATATGGAAAGAGTTAGACAAGATGGCTAGAATTTTTTTATGGGGAGGAGTAAAAGGAGAGAGAAAATAGGCCTTAGTAGGTTGGGAGAAAGTAAGTCAACCGGGGGTAAAGGGAGGTTTGGGACTAAGGAGATCAGAGTTAAATAATAAAGGTTTGGTTGGAAATATTTATTAGAGGTAGATTTCCCAACCAACTTCTTTATTAAATAGAGTTTTAACTAGTAAATATTTGAGACAGGTGAACCCGAACGAGGTGAGTCGTTTCCCTTTAAATGGTAATGGGTCCTTAGTGTGGTAGGCTCTAAAGTTAGGATCTCAGGTAGTGAAGGATTATTTTGGAAAGTGGAGAGAGGGGAGAAGGCACGATTTTAGATAGATTCATGGGATCAATACCTATATATTATTGTTGAATTTCTATAACTACAACCAGTAAAAACAGTCATGGAAAGCAAGGTTGGATCCATATTGAAAGTTATTTCAACACTAGTCAGCTAGGGGATTATAAGTTTAAGCAATTTAAGAAATTGGATGAATGGTCAATTCCAATCCCTCCAAAATTAACACCCATTATGACTCAAATATTAGTAGAAATATTTCTCACACAGAGATAAGGAGGATCAATTAGCTAGGGGCTATGGGAGCCTTGGAGCCTACACAGTGAAGTATGGGTATGATAAGATCCTTCCAGAACCTCCTCCTCATGCATATCAAGTTGAGGATTGGAGAAAGATTTGGCAATCCAAGGATTGGCCAAAAGTAAACTTCTTTGCCTGGTAGTTCATGCACAATGGAATTCTTACTTTTGATAATTTGAGACGTAGGGGAATCGTTGGTCCATCTCAATGTGTTTTATGCTGAAAGAATGAGGAAACATATGACCACTTGATGTTTGAATGCCCATTCACACGCCAGATCTGGGAGCAATGGTTTTTATCTTATAAAATTCGAGCCAATGGTGATTTGAATCGGACTAATATTTGGGAAAGATGGAAGAGGGGTATATTTAAATCTAAAGCTCTTTGTATTGGTTGGAAGCTTGGATTAAACTTCATTTGGTGGCAAGTGTGGTTGGAGAGAAATGGTAGAATTTTTAGAGAAACCTTTGCATCCTTAGATGGCGTTTGGCAGGTCATTTAGAGCAAAGTCATAGAAACTGTGGTAGTGTATGCTAAAGAGGAAACTCACGCTGATATAGACACGATGGAGAAGGAAACTGAAGTTCAAGAGGGGCAAACAAAGCTAGTTGGAAACCACCCCCATAAGGTTGGATTAAAATTAATATTTATGGAGCTACAAAAGGCAATCCCGATAGAGCTAGAAATGGAGTTCTCTACAAGAATCATGTTGGGATAGTGCTCTATTGGGAACTGCAAGGCCTAGGAAGAACCACGAACAATGAAGCAAAAGCCTTAGCTATCAAATCTACTTCTATCAAAGCAGTAAGACAAGGTTACAAAAGGATAATCTTAGATTCAGATTCTCAAATATTGGTAGGAGCTCTAGATTGCATGAGGAACTTTCCTTTGAAGACATGGTAGTTGAAGATTCTTGTCACCCAAATTAAAGAATTGTGGAGGGAATTAGATGATGTGATTCTTGTTTATGTGAGTAGAGATCTAAATAAAGTGACAAACTTTCTAGCTAAGATGGGTACGGAGAAGGAGCTAGAGGTTCAATGGCACAGTGACATGGCTATTGACAATGAGAAGATTAGGCAGGTTGGCGAGCAAATACCAATGTTTAGCAAATTTGAACGACCATTGTAGAAATATGGTTTAAAAGATTTGGCTTCAATGTAGATCTTTTTTTATTGTTGAAAATAGGTGGACAGCCATTATAAAAATATGGTTTAGGAGATTTGACTCAAATGCACATCTTCTTTTAATGTTATTGTAAAGAGGTGTTCTTATTAACTAAGGCTGGAAGAAATTTTATCCCAATTTATAAATGATTTTTATTTTAATATAAGTTTTTCATTTAGAAAAAAAATTATGAACTAGTTTCACTCTGAACTTTACGTTTAACTGCGAGTGAACTTTACGTTTAACTGCATGTGCAACAAATTCTTCGACCAAATTCGCCTAGCATGGCCAAGGATACAGCGTTTTAAGCCCATACACAAAAAAATAGTCTTAAATAGTACCAAACACACCTTTTTAATTAAATCCAAAAAAATTCATCCAATAAGTTTTTGTTTTCTTTAGACATCGTGGCTATAGTTAGCTGACATCCCAGGTACTGATAATAAATAAAACATAAAATCACACTGCAAACGAAACCTCCGCTTCGGGTTTACCACTTTTCACAAATCTACTCAGGAAATCACAGTTCCGAAAACGTATTCTCTATCTCGCTCATGATCGAGTCTTCCTTGCCACCAGTAATGGACTCCAAATCGGCCTCCATCTTCGCATTACTCGAGCCACCCCGTCTCGATGTCTACGCGTACGTTAATACCAATTAATTAAATACTTCAGGCAAACCGTATTTTTAATAACTGCAGGTTCAAACCATATTTTTTAATAACTGCGAAATGTAAGTTCAAACAAGAATTGCTCCCTACTAAGTGCAAGTTCAAACAAGGATTGCATCCAACAAGTTTATATCATTGTTATTATCTCTTTCAATAAGCCTATACCATCTTACCATCTCATTGTTGATTACTCGCCATGACCGGTCCCTCCGAATTTGTACCATTTGATTGCTCCCAACAAAGCCTATACCATCTCGCTATCTCATTGTTGATTACTCGCCATGACCGGTCCCTCCGAATTTGTACCATTTGATTGCTCCCAACAAAGCCTATACCATCTCGCTGTTGATGTTGATGTTGATGACCGGACATGAGAGGGACCACCGGTCACTTGAAGTTCGTATAATCATCATTTGTCTGCGCATCTCAAAAATTTCAGATCAGACTATTACCTTCCCAACTGCGTGTTCCCAATGTTTGAACCTAAATCTCTTTTTGATAAGTATGTTTCAACCTAAATCTCTTCTTGATAAGTATGTTTGTGTTTGAACCTAAATCTCTTCTTGATAAGTATTCAAACCACAAGAACTGCATTCACCAAGTAAATACCTTTGACTACATTCACCAAACCTATTCTACTTCTTCCTAAAAATAACTACCAATAGCTACCCACATACATTAATACCAATGAATTAAATACTTCAGACCACCAGTTTTAATGCGAGTAGAATCAGAAATTCTATCACCACGGCGTGCGATATCAGTTTTCACAATCCGTCGACCAAAAACTGTAATAAATGCTCGTAACCAAACGAAACAGCAACAAACAAAACTGTAATAAATGCTCTTAACTACACGAAACAGCAGTAGATAAAAAAGTTCTGGAAACACAGGATAACCGTATCGTGATTAAACATTCTAAATGATAAACGCCCAGCCTATTTTTTTAAATATTATTTTATTTCACATTCTTGAAGTTGAATCTCTTTCAGTACTCGTTGCTAATGAGACAAGATGGCCTGTAAATATCATACTATAATCACCAATTGGAATCTTAAATATATCTTCAACACTGAGAAACAGATCATAAAACACATAGTAATACTTAAACAGTTTAATATACACGCCGCCCAGAGCCACATTTCATATAACACAACAGTTTTACCATATATCAAAGATGGCCTGTAAATATCACACTATAATCATAAATTTGTATCTTAAATATATCTGCAACACTGAGAAACAGATCATAAAACATATAAATGCTTAAAAAATTTAATATAAACGCCGCCCAGTGATAAATATTCATATAACAAGACAGTTTTACCATATACACGGCCAAAAAACAGCCGTCAATCGAGAGTCTATCACCTAAAGAAAACTAGCCGTTTAAGTTACTTGGGCAGAAAACCCAACCAGACAACTGCACATAACATAGCACAAAACTATTACAAAATATTTAGCACAACAACCGCTCAACAGTAAGCCCGGCACTTGTGCTTGCAATCCATGGTGCACCCGCCGCCGCCACCCCCGCCGCCGCCTTTCGGCCCAAACTTCCCGGCGGCCTGAAAACAACGACTGGGACACGTCAGCTTCTTGCCGTAGCAGGACCCCGGATCCGAGCACGTAACAGAGGGGTTTGAAACCCCTCCACCGCCGATGACCCCTCCAAATGGACCCCCGAAGATGCCTCCCCAGTTTCCCGGCACCCCCGGAATTCCGCCAAACACGCCACCGCCGCCTAAGTCAGGAGCGCCGCCAACGTCAGGTGCACCGCCAGACGTTTCGGCGCTTCCTTTAAAGGCACCCGCCCTCGCACCACAGCAGACATTGCCCCCGAAAACCAAACCCCAAACAGCGAACCAGACAACACACAGACCACGTAAATGTCTCCCCATTTCGTCCACAATTTCGTATAAATGCCACTACTGATGTTTTCATAGGCATTAGTCTTAAATAGACGGGCAACTCAGGCAACTCTTGTGACACAACATACGGTTTCCAACTGTCTTTGGCACCGACTGCGTTTAAAACCTTTTTAATTTTACAGAAATGGTCGCTGATTTGCCAGGGAATGAAATTGTACAGTATTAAACCGGGCATTGAATGCGTCTCCTACTTTCGCTGACAGAAGTGTTTGTGAGATTTGAGGGCTTTTGCGAAGTCAGACCCCTTTTTTTGCGTGGCGGCAGGGGCCTCGGTAACTGGGCGCTTTTCGATCTCAACTTGCAGCCAGTTGGAATGAACTTTTTGTCTATATATACAGGCATTAATTACAGTTTGCCCGTAGTCATGGAGGTTCAATAACTCTCACATCTTAATCACAAATATCACATTATATCATGCTTGAAGTCAGGAGTTCGAACTTTTAATGTGGCAATGACCGTATTGGCTAAATGCGTAGGAAATGTGGGTTTTTTAATAGTTAATAAAATCTATTACAATTTAAAAAAAAAAATTAAAATTAGTTTTTTTTAGTTTGGTTAGTGTGAGAAACTTCTATAATCAGCGCACAGAGTTGAGTAGTCTCCTCCCAATCATGACCCTTTGTAAAGTCGAGACCTTTCGTAAAAAGTTGAGGGTATGCTTATCAATAGAGAATTTAACACCCACCCCCTCACACACTCGCCCACGCCGCGGTTTGGGCCTTGGACCTCCCGAATAACCAAAGATTGAACGGTTGCGCTATCCCATGGGACTAGTTTTTTTTTTTTAAATAAGCTATGTGTGGCTTTTATTGGGGCCTATTCTCGTTACAAAAAAACATTATATCGATCTCCTTACATTTTTAACAAGTTAATTAAAGCATATTCACCATTGTCTTTCAATTAAAGATATTCTTCTCTTGCCTTTTTATCAAAGATATTCTGCATCTTCCTAAAACTACAAAGTTTTCACAATCAACTTCTTTTATATGAGATGCCCTATGAAATTTAAATTCGATGAAATTCAACACTAATGACTAAAATATTTTATGCCTAACTTTTTTATCTATAAATATCTTGTCTATAACAACCTTGTAAGTTCTTATTAGGGTTCTTATCCATTCCTCTAATATTCTAAGATATTATTTTCGTTGTTTTTTTATTATTATTATTTGTGGGTTTAGCCTTACTTCTTGTTAACATTTGTGATATTTGCTTTTGTTTTCCCATATCAATATCCATTTGGGTTTCTTTTTCTCTTTGTTTTTGCTTTTTGGGTCTTCCTCTCTTTTTTTCATTCCCAACAATACTTTTATCTTCATCAATCTCTTTGGTTTTCTCACACTGTTAATAGTAAGACTTAATATCTTTAGGTTTGCCTTGTTTTGAAGGATTTGAAGTGCAAGGAATACATTGCCCTAGAAACCCTAAAGTGCAAGGATGCTCTTTTGTAGCAATTATCTTCTTATTCTGCTCTAAAAAACCTAAATTGTTATGGGTTTCCTTCATCCTCATTTATTTATTATGTTGCTCTTGAAACCTTGAAGTGCAAGGGATAACTTCTTCCCTTCCACTCTTATTACTTGGAGAGGATTCTATATTACTTGAGGAAAATGAAGATGATTTACCTGGAATAAACTTGACCTTTTATGTTGTCTTTGCTTTAAGATTTCTCTTTGCATCTTCATTTGCACCTTTGATTGCTTTTGAACTTGCTAAATGATATTGTAGATAGGCTTTATTTGCCTCTTCTTTTTGAGTGGAATATCCTTGATCTGATCTAGCTTCTATTATTGTATGATTTCCTTGCTTCGTCTTGAAGTTTATCTCATGGCTAGAATTTTTTCTCTTTCTTCATAGTTTTCACTTTGTAAACTCTTGCCACGTGTCTAATATCATAATAATTGTGACAACGAAATGCAATATTTTCATAATCTACTTGTTGATCTCATTCTCTTGATTTAGATTTTATCTTAATGGATTGTGGTAAAGGTTTTGAAATATCCATAACAACACATTTTCGAGTATATACACCATGCTTTCGCTCCTTAGTAGCTAGTCCTTCCTTGATGAATTCCCCTAAGGTATTTCCAATATTCTTTAAAACATCCATATTTATAAGCTTATATGGAAGTCCAAAAATCCTAACCTATACTAGAAGCTTCTTAATAGTTTAATTTCTCAACAAAAAAATCCATTCCATGGTCTTAAATAAAGTGCATATCTTCCCCTAAGCCATGGACCACCAACCATTATTTTATCCCTAATTTTTGAACTGGAAAAGATGATGAGAAAAAAACCTTTAAGAAGAAAAGTCGTGGAGTAATTTGAATTTAATCCCCACTTCCATTTTATCCAATTTTGAATCTCAAAAAATCGTGACCATGATCTATGGAACTTACATATTAACCCTATACTTTTAAGAACCATTATATCATGCTCAATCATCTCATCCTTGATACTCACTTCTGGTGTAACATCTGCCACCTAGATCGAACTTGCCACACATTCGCCTTTATGCTTATCTCCAACTTGGGTCTCCATACTTTCAACTAGGGCATCCTGACTTCCCATTAAGGTTTTCAAATATGACTTTCCTTCCATAATAGCTAATGGGGCTTGCTCTTGGCTTGCACTCCCTCTTGGCTCACCTTCCCTCTCGGCTTGCACTTACTCCCAACTTGCACTCTCCTGCATCGCACTCACTCACAGCTTGCACTCCCTCTTGGCTCGCAATAGTCCTTGTCTCTTCTTTTTCTTGATGTTCCTTCGCTTCAACAATTTTTTGGAAATAATGTTCCATGCATTCGCGATAAGGGTTTGAAGTATTGATGCACTATGGAGGAATCTGCTACTCTTTTATCATGACTGAATCTTAGCTTGCACTCCCTCTTAGATCACACTTCCTCTTGGATGACACTAGATTTTCTTCAACTGAATCACACTTTGCTTTATACTTCTTACTCACACTTCCTCCTCACTCCCGATTCGAGCTCATCTGGTTGCACTCACTCTTGACCGACACTCGTTTCCAATTGCATTCACTCCTAGCTCGCGCTCATACTCGCTTCCAACTGCACTTACTCCTGGATTTAATCAATAATTATAATTAGTTAAATTATTATTATTCGAAAAATTATATTGTAATTGTTACTTTTTATTTAATAAATTATAATTTAAAATTTTAATTTATTATTGAAAATGACACTATTTAAAAACTATAAAAAAATACTTTTATTAAGAAATTGACTATGGAGGAGCTCCATGAAGCAGTTATCTTTCCATTCTAACAAGACACTAGCCCCGTTGGATTTCCTACAATTTTTTTCAAAAAAATGGGATTTATTTAAGAGTGATATGTTATTTGCATTTGAAGAGTCCCATAAAAGAAAGACTATAATAAGTGAAATCAATGCTACTTTTATTACTTTGGTTCCTAAGAAAGGCGATAAAAATATTTTAATAATTTTCATCCAATAAGCCTTTGTAATATGTTTATAAGATCATTCCAAAAATTATGGCAAACATATTGAAGAGCATTTTAGGGTGTCTTATCTCAAAGGAACAAGGTGGCTTTGTTTGTAGTAAACAAATTATTTATTGTATAATTGTTGCACAAGAGGCCATACATTCTCTTACTTCCATAAAAAAACCATGTATGCTTTTGAAATTAGATATGCATAAAGCATATGATATGGTTTCCTATAATTTTGTACATGTTATTCTCAAAAAGTTTGTCTTTGATTATAGGTGGTGTGAGTGGATTAAATGTTGTTATAGCACTGCAATATATTTTATTTTGATAAATGGTTCTCCTAATAGTTACTTCAAATCATCTTGTGGACTTCTTCGAGGTGATCCACTTTCTCCTCATCTATTCATTATTTTAGCAAATTAGGAGAGCCTTTTCAAAGGTAAAAAATGGAAGGAAAAATCATAGGTATTCAAGTTGTAAAAAATGGTCCATTTGAATCTCATCTCCAATTTGTCAATGATACTTTTATTTTGGGTCATCCCTCGAACAGTGAGGCCATGGAGTTTAAATCAATATTATCATGCTATGAGAAGGGTACTAGACAGTTGGTAACTACTACAAAATCTAGGATTTTTTATTAATACTACCTTAGATGTACAACAAATTATTGTGAATATTTGAAGGTTTAAAATTGAAAAAATTTCATCAACCTACTTGGGTATTTCTTTATCTCGTAAAGGAAATAAAAAGGAGCTTTGGATCTCTTTTTTGGATAGAATGAAAGCTTTGCTTGGCAGGTTGGAAAGATAAGTTCTTAACCATGGTAGGAAGGCTAAAACTCATAAAGACTACATTGTAATCCATCCCTATTTATATGATGTCACTTTCAAGATTGCTAGCAGGCATAGCATAAAAATTTGATAAAATTTAAAGAGACTTTCTTTGGAAAGGTTGTGAGGAAAAATTTAGGTTTCCTCTTTGTAAGTGGAATAGGGTTTGCAAAGAAAAGAATATTGGAGGAGCAAGCTTGCGGAATTGTGGACTTATGAATTTGGCATTAGGAGCAACGCTTGAGTGAAGATTATTTAGAGATTAAAGAAAGAATTGTACAAAAATATTACTTCAAAAATATATAGATTCTCTTGATGTAATGAAATTATTTAGGAAAATAACTTTATCCAAAGGATCGCCAACATGGAACTTCATATCAGAGAGTTTGCAATTGATTAAAAATAATAATAGATGGTCAATTAATGAGGGGAGTTATACAAATTTTTGGTTTGATGCTTGGCTGAAGCCTTATCCTATCATATCTAACTCAAAATGGCAATCATTGGCTCAAGCATGCCTAGCATGTAAAATTCCAAAGGTCAAAGACTATATTATTATGAGCAACAACTCCAGATCATAGATTTCTTTTAGTAACCTAGTTGAAGGAGAGGAACTCAAACAAATTGTAAATAAACTTCAAAAGATGCTTCAAGAGTTTTATTTACCAATTTTTACATAAAAATGATAAGTTGATTTAGAAATCATCAAAGGATGGTGGATACTTGGTCAAGTTGGGATATGAGGATTTAGAGCAATCAAAGTTTCTTTTTTCCAATGATTTTACTTGAAAGAATATTTGGTCATTAGAGGCTCTCCCTAAGGCATCAACATAACTTTGGTTAGCAATTCAAAGTGAGATTCTTATAGGAGAGAGTCTACAAAGAAGAGGATATTATGGATCCTTTAGATGTGCCTTGTGTGAAAAGGATTTAGAAACATCAAATCATTTACTTCTACATTGTACGTTTGCTCACACCATTAGTGGTTTTATTTTTAATATGAAATTATATTGGGTAGTTCCATCAACATTGAAAGAGTTGATAAAATGTTGGATTAAATATTTCAAAGCTAAAGCATTATGTATTCCTTGAAGGATTGGTACAATTATTTGTTGAAATTTATGGCTTGAAAGGAATAACAAAAAATTTCAAAATAAATCTCAAAATCATACCCAAGTTTGGAATTGTATTATTGTCTCTCATCATGGGAAGTCTCACTTGTAGAAAAAGGAGGTGCTAATAACTTGGCTACATGATTTGAACATACATGGAAGAGTCATCTACGACAATGAAATTAAAACAAAGGATCTACTTTGATCTATGATAAAATAGAAATGTCTAGAAACTAGGTTTATCAATATTAATTTTGATGGTGCTTTTAAAGGAAATCCAAAAAAAGTTGATGGAGGTGGTGTTTTTAGAAATAGTAAAGGCAAAATTCTCCTCACTTATTTAGAATCATATGGAACTTCAACTAACAACTATGCAGAGGTTAGGACACTTTTTAAAAAAATTAAAATTGCAATAGAAAAAATTAAAATATATTTCAATTGAGGGGGACTTACAAATTATTATAATGTTATTAACAAAAATGGATGTTAAGACTAAACAAATAATTATATTATTGTTGATATTCATCATTTATTATTAAAGACAATTTCTTAGAAGTGTGAGTATATTTATAGAGAAAGAAATTGGATAACAATAAATTAACGAATTGTTTATGGTATTGATCTTCATCCCAATGAAATTCAAACTTTAGAAAATTAGAAGACAAATGAACAAGTGAAATTTTATCTCTTAATCATAATAATATCAAAAACAATTAATTGTGAAAACATAACACTTTAAAAAAATTAAAAAATTATACTAAAAAAAAAATAAACAAATTATAATATAAAAATATGTTGCAACATATATAATATTTTAATAAAATAACCTAATAAAAAAATTAAAAAATAAACTAAAGTTGTGGGCAAGCACGGGGAAAGCATTGGCTTCAGTTTACTTTAGCAATTGTTGAAGGATTAGCAACTTTAAGATAATTCCACTTCTCGTTACTTGTTTCGCCTTCCAAAGTTTAAAATAGAGTTTGCATTTGGATCTTGAAACTTAATTTTATGTTTAAAAATATAAAGGTGGAGCAACTTTATGTCGTCAATTTTTGAATGAATGAAAGATTTTAATTAGTCTACAAGATCCAAATATGGTTTATGGAACCTCAAATATGGAAGTACAATTACTCAATTCATATCATATGATCTTTAATATCTTTGAGAAGCTGGTTTGTGTTAGCAATTCTCTAACTTTTTTTATTTTACTGTCTTCAAATAAATCTGTCATAAACTTTTTTTATTTTTGAATGCCATTGAAAAATGTTTTCGTACTAAGACCTGCCCAACTAATTTAATTTTTTTTTTAATTATTTGAGCGTGTCAATTTCATAGTTTTGTTTTTTATTTTTTTATAAATTTTAATTTTTTACATAAAAATAAAATCAATTAAATTTAAATTGAAATCACAAAAAAAACAATTAAAAAACAAACATTCTCTAATTTTGAGTGTTAATGTACAAGACTAATTTAGAAGTTTGATTTTCATTTAACGGACATCGTTGTCCTAGGAAAAATGGGAATATATGTAATGAAAAGATTCATATTGTTCCCTTGACATGCTATATGCTAGGGTCCTAATCACTTATGTTTAGTTTTTTTTAAAGAAAGATTGAATTTGTTTTTTTAAGGAAGTTTAAAGTTTTAATTATAGGGTGTTTTTATGTTTGTTTTTAATTTTTTTAATTTAAACTAATAATTATATTTAATAAATAAAAAAGGAGTTGGAAAGATTATAGTTTAGGGTGCAAGGTCATCTATATGAGCAAAATTGGAAGTAGCCTCTAAAAGGATGAATAAACAACATACTTAAGCATAAAAAAAAACTAGAGTAAAAAAACCCTAAATTGTAGAATTGTAACTCTAAGCACCAAGTAGGCTTATTGGTTCGTTATCCTGCGTCTGTACAAAACCAACCTCTCAAAGCTGTTGAAATTGTTGGGTCGAATGGGTGAAACCTCTCCATATTCTTTCCTTGTCGAGGACTACAAGAATGTCGAAACCGTACAAAAAGGGAGGAATCTTTAGATTTTGCTTCCTCTGCAAGAACCGCCAATTCCATCAATGATGGTTTTACATTCAACAACTTATCCTCGTTGTCACTAAGATACTCCAACACACTGTAGTTGTTGGATGAATCATGAATATAACTGTTCAACTAAACATTGGTCATATGAAATCACTTCTTTGGAGCAACATCTTCTTTTACAAATATCCTTCTTAGGCTGCAGAAGCACCTTGCGCTAGCCTAGAGAAATGTACTAGGGGACTGTCGATTTGGGCAGACTATGAAGCAACCACTATTATATCCCTTGGAGTATGAATCCATTGAGATTGAGAAGCCTCATTGTTGATAATTTTAGTTTGGGACCAACTATTTTTTTCCATACCCTTTTTCTATCGGCTTTGAGACGTGTGCCGTTTTGGATTGTGTACCTTTAGAAGTAGCCAAACATGCATTTTTATGCCCTCTCAGAGTCATCTATCCATCCTCCTAAGATTGAGGAGTGGACGCACTCGGTGTGGTGAGGCTTTTTTTGTCCCTATTATGCGACATCAAGGGACAATATTTGATCTTGTGTGCTGAGGACTGACATCGAAAATATGTGTTGGACAAATTAATGTAGAGGACCCACTGGGATAGCATAGTGTCACCAACTTGTATGTCAATAGTCTCCTTGAGATCTCAAGAAATATCAATCTTGATGTAAACACGTTTTTTAGGGTGTGCATGGAAAAATATGTTCACCTCCACCAAAATGACACACCCTAGAGGGGGTGTTATATGACTGAGAAAGGGCCACAGAGATAGAGGGAGTCTTGAGAATTCCACCCAAACAAGGACTTCGATAGATATTTCCTTAAAAAATAGAAAAGTCATGGGTCCAAGGAGAAAAAACAAGTAGAGGGCTTCTCATGTACCAAAGGCCATGCTCGTAAATCATCTTAGTATAGGTTGTTTCTGCAAAGCAAAATAAAAAAGAGCCCTTTGTAAGGTTTTGAACCATCATTAGCTTAACTCCATGAGGAGTCCAAGCTACATTAACCTAGGCCCTAAGGGAAGAATCATTAGGGATGCATCCAATGAAATACCCAACAAGGGTAAATAATTTTAAACAATGACATGTAAAATAAAATTTAGGTAACAGAAGAATTATATCAGAAGAACGAAGGTTACCTTGTGGACCATTCTCAGCACAAACCTGCACAATCGATTAAGAGGAGTAATTATCGCATGCATTCCCTTCTATGGTGCCAATGTTGTGCATTGGTCCACTAGGGTTGGGGACCATATTGATACTCAAAACCCTAACCCAACAATTATCGCATGCATTCCTTTCTACGGTGTTAATGTTGTGCATTGGTCTACTAGGGTTGGGGACCATATTGATACTCAAACCCTAGACCAATCTCCATCATGTTTGTTTTTAGATTCCATATACCTTTTCAATGCTTGCAAGTCTAATAGACAATGCATGATTACAATATTTATTTGTCTTTTATGATAACAAGGGGAGGGGTTGTACTTGGTCTCCCACCCTTGACAAATCATAACTCTTCTTTAGATCTTGAGAGTTTACAAAGATATTCAATTATATTTTAATAGATTTTACATGGGTTTTTAATGAGGG
The DNA here is from genome assembly GCA_028583015.1 of Wollemia nobilis. Lineage (NCBI taxonomy): Eukaryota > Viridiplantae > Streptophyta > Pinopsida > Araucariales > Araucariaceae > Wollemia > Wollemia nobilis. The sequence continues at coordinate 618,327 of JAQPPZ010001119.1, read as the reverse complement.
GTTACGATCCCTCGCATCGAGGTTTGAACTTAGGTCTCTTGGATGAAAATCCAAGAGCTTACCAATACGATAACCAATGACAAATCACAACTCTTTTCTTTAGAGCTCAGAGTTTACAAAAAGATTCAATTCTATCTCAATTGAGTTTACACAAATTTTTATGAGGGGTTTTGACACCTTTTACCGAGGTTTGAACTTGGATCTCTGATGCAAGAGCATCTAGTGGTGTAAGAGTGATCTTGCATCATCAAAATTTGTATTTATTTTATTCTGTTCTAATTTTTTTTTAGTTGTTTAGGAGATGGAGAAATAGACCTAATGGTGAAAGAATCACCCCAATATCTTGAGTGGTTTGGGAGATATGTAATTTTTATGGTAAAAACCTTACCAAAATGGTGAAAATTTTGCCACTAAAACTTAAAGGTGAATTTTGAAGGCCTTAGGGCCTCGTAGAGGGGTAAAAATTATTATCACATTGTTGTAGGTATTTTTGGGAGCTTTCCAAAAACATGCACTAATAGTCAATCCGAGCAACGATCAAGGAGTTATGACCTCGGGAACATTTGCCTCCAAAATTCAAGTTTCAAATGAATAGTTTTAGGCAGGAAAAGGGGAAACTGGGTATTATAGGCGAATTTCAAAATTGTAAAAGGGGTCTGCTATGTATCCTCATTTTGATGAAAAGTAATAGAAAACTTGTGACACTGTTTTGCATAATTTCTTTGTTTAGGAAGGTTATTTGTGTTCTATTGATTACAATTCTGCTCCAATCTCTTAAATAAAAACCTAAAGATTTACCCCTATGGTATCCCTTATTGGATGTATGATTATAAATTAACATTTATATTTTATTTTTATAAAGGTGATAAAAGGTACCAATTAAACTCATAAGATAATAATTTTTATGGAAAATTTGTAAAAGTCAGTAGAAGAGTTCATAACTAAAAATAAAAGAAAAAAATGATTTATTTTTATAATTTTATGTAGTTTAAATTTAAGTCTTCTAAAAAAAGCTCAAAGCCCTACCACTACATTATCCCACAAAATTAAATAATAATAATAATAATATATTAATCAAGTGGTATTAGCTCAACCGGTTAAATTCCTCGATCAAAGGAGGAGACTTAGGTTTAAATCTTACAAAACAATACATGGATAAATATCCAAGCTTTATTTTAACACCATTATATGGTAATGATGTAATGCATGTGGGACGCGTTTCAATGCCATATAACCTTATAAATTTTTTTTTTTTAATAGTATTTTAGATTATAAGGTCTCGAAACAACACTCACTAGGGGATAGGTTATTATGGTCTTAAATATCCTATGCCATTAAAAACAAATATTTCATTTCGAAGATTGAAGGAAAATTGAGTTAAATAAAAAAAAATTCTTATAAATTTATTTATTTTTCAATGAGTTTTTGGGTCCCTGAGTGGGGTTTAAACCTTGAACATTTCGAAAAGAGGCTGAAGCCCTTACCACTATAGTAAGTTTACAACTTTTTTTATTATAAATTTATAAATATATGTAATTATTTTTATTATTTTTTTAATAATATAATTTATTGTTATAAAGCAAGAAAATAATTGAATCAAATAGTTATTTAAAAGTTATAAATTTTGTAGCTACAAGTTTACTGTAGTTGTAATTTTGTTTTGTAGTATTTTGGATTATAAGGTCTCGACACAACAACGCTCACTAGGGGAGAGGTTACTATGGTCTTAAATCTCCTATGCCATTAAAAACAAATATGTCATTTCGAAGGAGTGAGGGAAAGATGATTTATATAAAAAAAATTATTTATTTTTCAACGAGTTTACACAAGTTTTTATGAGGGATTTTGGCTCCCTCATACTAAGTAGGGTTTGAACCTTGGACATTTCAAAGAGAGGTCGAAGCCCTTACCACTATAGTAAGCTTACAAGTTTTTTTTATTATAAATTTATAAATATATGTAATTATTTTTATTATTTTTTTAATAATATAATTTATTGTTATAAAAGCAAGAAAATAATTGAATCAAATAGTTATTTAAAAGTTGTAAATTTTTTAGCTACAAGTTTACTCTAGTGATAAGGGCTTTGGCCTCTCTTTGAGAGGTCAAAGGTTCAAACCCCACTCAGTATGAGGGGACTAAGACCCCTCATAAAAATATGTGTAAACTCATTAAAGAAAGTTGTAAATTTTTTTGAAAAGTATTTTATCTTTTAATAGCTATATCTTTATAAAAAGTTGATTGATTTAGACAATTTTTATGTTATTTTGTATAGAATTTGAATATATTTGAAATAAGTGGTCATATGAAAGAATCCAAGCAGTATTGAGGTAGATATGACCATGTGAAGACGATTGTCTCGAACAAAGTCAACGTTAGGGTGAAAATTTTCAAAAAAATGTTAGAAGATACTAGAACATTTATAAAATAATAACAATATTTTAAAATAATACTCACAATATTATTGATAAATCAAATATTTCAAATTTATTTGATACAATGCATGGAGCTTTGTCTTCATAATATAACCTTAGAATATGACTCTTCATACTTAACTATTGCTCTCCTCATATATCTAAGAGATTCATCCTTTCCTATTTTTCACATGTGATAAAATTTTCATGTCTCTTGAATTTACATCTTGCCACATACCATGTGACTCTTCACTTGTATATATGACTCTTGACTTACATGACACATTGCACACTCTCACACATTACACACTTGTACACTTTATTACATGACACTTTACACACTTGCAAATTTTATTATATGACACTTGGACTCTTCTCACACATTAACACATATAATATTTACAAATGTATAAATGTACCATGGGGTACTTTAGCATTTATCAAATAATGTAATATCTCAAACACCCCCTATATTACATTATTTGGTTTGAAGACTTTTTAGTATTCAATCCTCATATTCATCTTTTGTCTTATATCCATCCATGAACTCTTCTTGTTGACCTTGCTTGACAATATTTCACAGACTCACTGTCCTATTTTATGTCTTTTGAAAAAGTCAAACAATTTATCAATAAATATTTCTTGAGGCTAAATATGGTCTAGAATTTCTTATGTTAATCCCATTGTATCCAAAACAAATATTCCATCCTTAATGGAATTCATAGCTTCAATTTTGTATTGTTTCTTGATGATACATTTTATGTTTCTATTGATATATTTGAATTGCCTCTTTCAACCAATTGAGCTACTAAGAATATTATTTGATAATTTTAGAACATACAATACATCATCTAACACAAAATCTAAAAATGACATGCTAAGTATAGCTTTTTTGTCTCCTTGCACGTAATAAATCTTATCATATGTTATTTTTAATGGAATATTCAATCTGACTTCTAGTGAATCAAACCAATGTAAATTCCCAGTTAAATGATGACTAACACCTTAATCTATATACAATGTATATTTTTTATTTTTCATATTTTGATGAGATTCAAGTGATCTTGTTTTATGTCTTTGAGAAAATCTTTGATTATGAAAATTTTCTCTCATAAAATTGGCCTTTTGAGTTTACATGAACTTTAATATGTATTCATTTGTCCTCTATCCATGATGAATTTTCACAAATCAATTCCTTTGATGTTGTATTCCTTATTTCTCCAAAAATTAATTCAAGCCATCAATATGTAGATGATAAAAAGACACACCATATGCAATGTATATGTAAATAAAAACATACTAGTAAATAATGTGTATTATATGCTCTTTTATCCTCTTTTTGTTACAATGAAACCCTCACAAGGTTGTACAAATGAATGGAAGGGACTAATTTCCTTTTACAAGATATGATGGTGCATGGGTTCTTTTTCTGCTACAACATTTTATGGATGGGTTTTTGTGATCATCGCTTCGATGTATCTGGAGCTTGATGTGATGGATTTGTGTTAGATCCACTAGATGTGTTGGATGTGCCAAATATTTTATATTGGATCGGATCTGGGCTGTCTAAATCTAGATATGATGATTGTGTTTGGTGGATCTTACCTTCCTTTGTTGTAGTTATTGTTGTTGTGATGCATCTAGTTGTGTCATGTTGCTGTTGGAATAAGGATGGTTGTGTGATGATTCAGATGATTAAATGTAAATTTGACTCAAAGTTTTATCAGCGTACGTTTACCTACACCATCCTCCTGCTTCATGAAGGAGGAGAGGGTGCATTTATAAAATTATCGGGAGGAATGGATGAGGTGGTGGCTCAACCAGTTAAGTGGTGTTAGCTGATGCTTCTCTTCTACATTGATATTATTTTGAAGGGTGCATGCTTGCAAAAGGAGGATATGCTTGTCTTGGAAATATCATCGAATGTACACACCTTGGAGTTATCACCAAGAATGCATGTGTAATTTTGCAATGTGTGTGTATTGGATATGCATAATAAACTGAGTGTGTCCGTTGAACTAGAAGTGCATTTGGGTTAAAAGTGTGTTTGTTGAACTAAAAGTGCATAATTTAAATGTGCATGTTGAAATTGAGTGTGCATTTAAATTAAATGTGTTTATTAATATAAATATGCATGTTGAAACTAAGGTGGAACTGAAGTGAATTGAATTGGAGATGATGTGGAAGGGAAATAGAAGGGTGAATAGTACCGTAAGGAGGGGTAAGTGGATGGGTAGCCTAGGAATTAGTTAACTAGTTATTTAATTGATTAATTAATACTTAGGTGAACAAATATTTAATTTAATATTAATTAATTAATTAATATTAAATATACTAATTAATTTTGATTAATTAATTAGTATTTAATGTGCTTAATTTTGGTGTCTACAGATACCCCTTTTTGTATCATGTTGTGTGAAAACACAATGCGATGTAAAAATAAATGACACTTGTAGTTGTGTGGATGAATGAATGATGGAAGTGACTTTTGTGCTTGAGGAAGGTGATGTTTGATTGCCCTAGATCAAGAAAAATGTGGTATGCCCCAGTGATGGAGGTGATTAATATCTATGAACCTTTTCGTTGACAAATTTATGAGTGCCTTGGTTTTGGCGAACAAACTAGTCATGTGGTAAGTGGTCTCATGTGCTATAATTAATTATAAGTGGTCGATCAACATTACCACCTTTATTATAGCATCAACATGTAAACCCTTACAAACATTGGCCTAGCACATTAGCCACTTAGATTTGTTAAGAGAAATTCTGCATTTAGACCCGACAGAGTAGGGTGTATGATTAGTCATAGACAAGGTTCTTGGACAAACGTTGAGTCCAAAATGGGTGTTTGATTATTGATCTTGTTTGGGATGAAATGTTGTGGATTTTGTCTACCCCCTCAAGCGACGAGTGGACGAAAGGCATAATGGATGATGACAACAAGGTGATTGACCTGATTGTGAGTGGGTTGGATGGATGAAATTTGGAGGTAACTAAATGGCTTTGGGAAGTAGAACGACTGGAGTTGGGGGAGTGTAGGACCAATAAGTGACGTGATATACCCTTTCTTATTGCACTTTGGGATAAAATAAATAAATATTTTGTGTGTTTGCTCTGGATTTGTTGTTGTTGCTTTGTTACGCTTGTTTTTTTTATTGTGATGATTTTTGTTTTTTATTGATTTTTGATGGAAACAAGTGTCCTTATGGTAATCTACCCATCCTACCATATTTCATGGATAACTAATCACTGCAACCGCTAGGTGACTAGAGTAGATTACTAAAAACGAGGTTCACTTGAGGATCTAGCCTAGAGAATCAATGATATAAAAGGAAACCTGATGAAAGCAAGTAAAGTACATGAAAGTAATTCTAATCTATGAAAGTAAAAAATTACATTAAAGTAAATCTAATATATGAAAGCAAAAAATTATATAAAAGTAAATCTAATCTTTGTCTCTACTTTTGGCCAAGAAAAATGGAGTTGTATTCTAATCTAATCGATGGCTCTACTTTTTTTTTAGCAGAATGGGGCTATAATCGAATATAATTGATGAACATGAAAGAAAATATAAGCTATGGCTCTACTTTTACCCGAGAAGAATGGGGTGTAGATAGCTAAAAAGACCATACATCCATACAAAGAAATGCAAGATTGAAATGTAGTAAATCAAATGTAACCATACAAATGAAGAACAAAATAAAGAAATGATCAAGGTGCCCTTTTATTGATAATATTGTGTTCTTTTACAATGAGGTTACAAAGAAGATCTCTTTTGAAGTATCACTACCAATATTTGAGATAATTAATTACACATAGGACCATTTGGATGTACTACACAAGATCTTTTTGGCATCCCATAAATTGATTAAACAGGTTCTTAAGACTGTCACTATGTATGATGAATATGTGAGAATATTTATCATTTTATCCATTGAAAAAGACCTGTAAATCTGCACACAAGAAATCTACAAAGCATTAGTAGCATATGAAGAGCCTTTCATGATAAGGCCCATAATGATGATAAAGAAAGCAATAAAGAAACTAAAATTCGATAATATATATGCATGAAAATGAAATTAAGCTATGCTAAAATAGTAATTGAATGCTGCTAAATCTATTAAACGCAATAAAGCAAAGAAAAAAGATCTTACTAGGAGGTCATCCTTATGCAGAGTGGTCTAGATTGTTGGTAGTCCCTGATAAAGGTGGTGGCACCTATGGGCCGTATTGGGGTGATACGACCATTGAACTGTGGATAAATTCCTTGTAATCGATGCAAGGTGACGTCGAGGTTGATTTGGGGAATTGATCTTCAAGGGTGCACTCATGAAGAATGACTTAATGGTGGAACTTGACATTAAGTAGGTGCTTTTTATGGTGCAAAAAGTGCGGATTAAACCTTCAACCTTGGAGATGGTCCATTAATGCACTTGGAGACTCCATGATTGGATTTGGGTAGCACTTCGTTGCTTATGAGAGTAGAATCTCTCTGGTATTCAATCTGACAACACTTAGATACATAAGCTCTGGATCATTTCAATGAAGGCTAAGTGCATTTTTATAGATTTTCCAACTGGGAATCCAAGCTTGCAAGGGAATCCAAGAATCAAGAAGCAATTAGATTCAAGAAAGGCAACCACTTGTTCTAGAACCTTCCTACAATTGACTATGCATGCTTAACTATCCCATGTAACCATTTTTCCCTCGAATTAGGAGTCAGAACTTGTTATAGGTATGGACGTTCTAGGGTAGGGCGACCGTGACTATTGAGCGCCTCGAGGTAGGGCAACCTCTGGAGGTCATCCCTTGGTAAGATGGTCTAGGCTGCAAAAGGTAAATTACCCCTGTTTGAGTGGTGAAAACCACTATTAAGCCCTAAATCTACCCAAGGTGGGTCATATGGCCTGAAAAGGTGTCCATATAGGTAGTCTCCTCAAAATTATGTGTTTTAGGTGTCTATAGATGCCCCTTTTTGGGATGCATTATGTGAAAACACAACGTAGAGTAAAAATAGATGACCTAAAATCAAGTTGAGGGTTGATGGTGTTCATTGATCTAATCAATGTTAGATGCCCCAATCATAGAAAGAGCATGCATCTTTGAATCATTGCCTCCAAAAATTTTGTAGACTTAAATTTTAGGTAGACCTTTTGACCATGGGTAGATTTTCTACAAGTGACAACTTTGGGTATACCTGATCTTGGTACTCCTATGTTTCAGGTAGATGATTTCTCCTAGATTTTAGATTTGCCAAGCTTTTTATTGATATTTTTGCTTTTGCCCCTGCAAGGAGGGAAGTGTATGATAGTTGTTTTCAATGTTTCTTGAATTAATACAATTTGCATTGATTGAGTGTTTAATTATTGATTTTGATTATAAATTTTTTGATGATATGACTACCCCCTCAAGCATCGAGTCGATGAGGATATGGAAAGTGATGAAAGCAATGATTCACTTGACCACGATGACTTGTTTGGTTTTATAAGGCTTTTGTAAATGTGGAAAGGGAAAATCCTGGTATAGTTGTGATTTCAACCTTTATTGGTAATTTTACATCTCTATCCCTTGGAGCAGTCCAGCCACATGGTTTTCTTAGGGAATTGAGGTAATAATAATTCTATTTGATTTTGAAGTGAATCATTGTATTCGATGATTTACTGAGATTGAATGGGAAAAGGAAATGTATATCTCCATCTCATGGAGCAGTCCAACCTCATGGCTTTTTAGGGAGTTGAGATAATACCATTTCAATTCTGGTTGGAACTATTTTTTGTTCAAGTGGCCTTATGGTAACTTACCCACCCGACCGGATTGCATGGATGATTAGTTGTTGCAACATCCATGTGTATAGGGTAAATCACTAGGTGCGAGGATCACTCAAGATTCTTTTTTATTGTTTTTTAGGTGTTTTTGAAATTTTTGAAGAAGATGGACCATTAAATATTGTTAAATGCCCCAATTGATGTTAATGATGCTTGCAATATGCTCACATTTATTACCATTTTGAGGCCATCCTAGGGTAGGATAGTTTATTTCTGCATATTCTAAGGTCATATCAAGGTAGGAAAATCACATTGAATTGCAACCGCCTCTCATAAGGGCAATTTTAGAATTTGAAAAATATAAAAACAAATTTTCTCAATTTTTGACATCATTTGCGCTACTAGTAGTTAGAAAAAAAGGAGATGTGAGGAGGAGGAGAGCATTTTTTGAAGCAAAGCACTACTGAAAACTCAAACTACCACCATGATGGATTAGCCTGAGGCGTCTACAAGTGGAGGAGCTAGAGCTAGGCGAGTATGCACTCAAATTTTCCTCTTTGTTAATTTCCAATTAAAATGAACCTCATTAAGTAATATAGAAAATGAACTTCATTAAACTATTGGCAATGAACCTCACCTTATATTACGAAATGTAGATTAGGCTAGATTAGTTTTAGATTTTGTGTGTGTTTTTATTTTTAAATGCTTTTTCTTTCCATTTCGGGGTTGTCCCAGGCAAGGGTGGTTCCCCTTTAGGATTTTGAGGACTGTCCTGGGGTGGGGTAGTTGCGTTCAAAACTCAATAGTCATATTTTTTATCGTTGGGGCGGTTGTCTCGGGGTAGGGCAGTATTTCCTACAGATCATCTCAGGCTAAGACAACTGTATTTTGAATATAAATTTTGTTAATTTTTTTGAAGTTTTTGCAATTGTTTTTTTGAATTTTTGTTGATTTTTGTTGGGCTTTAGCTATTGAAGGCCCACTATAGGGTGCCCACCCTGTTTAAGTATTTACGAGATGAACTAATGGGTGAGGAGTGAGAGTGGCTTGAGGCAATTGGCCTTAAGCAGGTGACTCAGCTACTGATAGTGAGGTCAGATCAGGCTTATCTAACGATCTTGGCTGATCATTGGGATAGTCTGATGAAAACATTCCATATCCAGACAGATGAGATAATAGTGACATTAGAGGATGTGTACCAACTATTCCATGTTTTGATTGAGGGATGCCCAATCATATCGACTCCCTTTTTGGAGCAAGAGAGAGTATTGTAGAGAATATTTGGTGTAGAGGTTGGGGTTGTGAGTTAGAGCATGGATAGTGGTGGGGTGTTGATCAGAGCATGGTATATTGCACATGTATTCAGTAGGAGGTATGTAGTATTGATGTGCATCATATCAAACATCTTACTACCCGACTCTTCGGGAGTGAGATTCCCACGAAACCTCCTTGATTTAGCACATGATATAATAAAGTGTGATGTCGAGCATCCATTGATCATGACATGGGGGAGCACCTTGCTTACTCATTTATATGATGAGCTGTATGAGATCCAACATCGGGATCGATCTGGATTGGGTTGTAGTCTCCTTCTTCAAGTTTGGGAGTGAGAGCACATCTGAGTAGATAGACCAGAGGGACTGCTAGTGTCATGAGTAGATATGGATGACACTGATATCAAATATACAACTTGGTGGAGGCAATCCCTAGAGATAGGTTGAAGTCACCCTCATGCACGCAAATTGTCCCATTATGTAAGGTCCCTTAAGGGACTAAGGCTAGGTCAAAATATTTAGAGACCTTACATGGATTGTCCTTATTGGATAGATGTAGCAGCATGGTTAGGGCATGTGAGGTGCTAACAGTGGCTAATAGGGTGGCATGGCACAGAGTAGGAGCATTTCCAGTACTCTCACATCACACGATAATTTAGGAACCACCAAGGTGTTTCGAAGGAGCCAATTTTTTACCACCATCAAGGGGTAGAGACACTTGGAGTCGCCTCAATTTTTTCCCTTGGGGGATGAGGAGGATGAGTCAATGGCATTTACAGTTTATAGGATCTAGGTAATATGGCAAAGTATGACACTTGTTGGGTGACTCAGTTGTGGCAGGGAGGTGGGTTGATGGGCGTGCCAACTAGAGTTTATTCAGGTGAGAGTTTTGGGGATGAGGCCAGAAGTGGAGGGTGATGATTGCATCGTCGAACAGAGGGAGAGTGGGGTGAACCCATAGAGGAGGCAGACAAGCCAAAGGAGGAGGGTGAGGGTGAGGAGAATCCTCAGGATAAGATGGCTCAGTTGAGAGCATAGGTGCAGACCCTGCAGGGACAATTGGTAGAGCAAGACACTACCCTTGTAGTAGTATAGAGTCAGCTCAAAAGGGGGCAATAATAGTGTAGGAGATTCTTTTAGGAGAGGGATCTCCTCAAGAACCAATTGGACAACATCCATATAGAGATTGACAGGGTGACCGCAGAGCAAGATACTTTACTTACATAGATGGATACCCGTATAGTAGAGAGAGATGCTAGGATAGTAGAGCAAGATGCTCTGTAGGTTCAATTGATAGCTACAACTACAATAAAAGGGTAGGTTGTAGTAGCTACTCAGGTTACCTAGGCTACTTAGGCTACAGTGGATGTAGTAGGATTACAGGTAAAGGTATCCAAACTACATGTGTTACTAGCTACTACGACTACAACTTAAGGGTAGGAAACTTTGAGTGGAGAGGATGAGATTGGTTGATTACGAAGCTTGCTAGAGGAGTATCTAGCCCATCGTCGATCCAATGCATCTTGTATAGTGGATTTATAGGGTCATATTAGGATACTTGGTGGTAGTCTACTTTTGCATTCTATAGTAGAGGGATCCCAATAGAGTCGATGCATAGAGTCAGGATAGTCATTCACTAGATCAAGTCACAGGTCAGCAATGAGGACCAATCATAGGTCATCATCTAGGCTAGAGAGATTAGTGGCCAGTGGCTCAGGATAACATCATAGGGATGAGGTCGAGGGTAGAGGTGACTTTGGGGGTATAGGCTCTACCTAATATCATGGTATATGTATTGATTGTTTTGGGTGTAAGGTCTGAGGACCTACATGATTGTAGCCTATGAGCAGTTTTTTACCCTAATGTACCAAACTTTAATTATGAATGTGAATTCATGTTGTTGTTATGACAAATCTAGTGTATATGAGATGCATTAATTTTTAGATGGATTTTCTAATGCAAATAATGGATGTATGTTTTAATTGATTAAAGCATGATGAATGAATGTAATTATGTTTTAACAAACTATTGGTCTGCATCACAAAATGTATAAAAGTCATGGATTAAAATATTAACCTTATCACAAAAATTATACATTTGTATGTGAAAGTGAGATGAAATATATGAGATGTAGGGGTTTTTCCATAAGATTTTTTAAACTAAAAGGTGTGCATAAAATAGTCAGTGGTCATCTAAATATCATTTCTAACATTCATCCAATATCTATCCTATCTTATGAGGACCCCTTAATAAGCAAAAATTCATAAGGAAATTTGTGAATGATGATGAGATGATTAGGTGCTATGAGGGTATTTTGAGGTTTTTCATGAGACTCGAACACCCTAGTTTATTGATCAAAAGTTGTATACTGACTACACAAGACTTCTGAAAGTTACAATTATGTTAAGCAGACCCAAATATTCAATATATTTGTGTGTGCAAAGTGAATGTATTAGATGATGCATAATACTACCTTATTACCAAACGGGTTTCATGCAATCCATTGTTGTAATTAGGATCACCCTATGGTCATCTTATCCTGAGTTTAAACGTAGTTATACTAGACTACTAAGCAATACAAACCACCAAAAGCTAGCTCAACCATAAGTCAACATTGGTATCTACAAAAGAAGGTTGCTAATGTGACAGACATATCACCACGCGTAAGGCTACTCCATTACTAGGTGAGTTTCATTCAACCCATTGTTGTAATGGAGATTTCCCTTTACCCCCTTCTTTAATTTTGATTGATTGTGATACTTGCTCATTTATAGTGGTGAAAACCACTTTTTTTTTGGGAGCAAGGGAGTTGATTAGTGATGAAAATCACTATTTTTTTGTTTTGTTTTGGGAACTTGCTAGTTTTTTGTTGAGTGCAAAGGGGATTGCTTGGGTAGATAGGATCTTGTCCTTTTGCCAATTCTTAACATCCTAGACCATGCGCATAATAGGATGAGCAAGGGAAACCTTTCGCTTAAGGTGACAAGGACTACTTTGTAGTGTCATATTTCCTTGTTCAAACTTGGATCTTAATGTGTACAATTGTGTTAGGATTTTGAGATATGTAAGGTACTATCAAAGAGAGACCTTACCTTCTAAAGCCAATATAGCTTTCTATAAAATCTGAAAAGATAACTAGGGATGGATGAATGACCGAAAACCCTAGTGAAAATTCTATAGCAACTTCGTGATTGTGTTGAAAAACAAAGTTACTCACAAAGGTGTATGTGGATGATAGTGATATATGGGACGTAAGGGTTTTCCCTAAAAGATTTTGTAAACTAAAAGGTGTGCATAAAATAGCTAGTGGCCATCTAAATATCATTGCCGATATTTATCCCGTATCTAACCTATCTTATGAGGACCTTTTAATAAGTAAAAGCTGAATAAGGTTGATTTGATATTCATGATTGGCATACAAACATGGTGTCATTCGTAATAATGTAAACACAACTTGTCCTAATGCAAGTGCAATGGATGAATATGCCTACTGTAACTAATCAATGAATGCAATGAAATGCATGATGTAATTGTTTTTGTATATTTTGATGTTTTGTGTTTTTATGTTTTTTGATTTGTTTGACATTGTTTATTATTTTTGTTGTTTTTGTAGTTTTTATTGTTTTTGATTTTAGCGGGGAAGGTGTGATACCTTAATCACCCCTAGCATGTGCGGTGATCAAAAAATATGGAGAAGATGTGATGCCTTTAGAATCCCCAATTTGTTTCATCGATTGTGATGTGGATGGTGGGGAGGGTATGATATTTTGAGCACCCCCAATATGCACTGTGGTCAATGCAATGTAATTGACTTGGTTGGGAGGAGCAATGAAAATTGACCCCCCTTGTGGTAATTAATCCTATGCAATGCCAATGTCATGATGGAATGAGGCAAGTGAACCATATTTGTAGAGCTCATTTCATTCTATCATGTCTTGCACAAGATATTTGGATGGGTAGCAGTTTTGGATGTCATGTCCATTTTGACGATGATAAGGATAGTAGAGGTTTTCATCGTGAGACCCAGGTTAGGTCTATTTAGATTTAATTTTGATAATAGGATTGCATGTGCCTCATAAAGCCTTTGAAATAGGGCTAAGGAGGGTATTGGAAGTTTTGTGTAATGGTGATATAGCTTGTTGGGTTTACCAGGTTGCATCTGATCTCGAGGTCGTGGCAGAGGTGGTGTGGCCTGAATTACGATTGATTGAGGTGAGGTGGGTGAGCCATCTATGGGAATAACCTCCCCCTCGATGAGATCTTGGACCACATTTTTAAATGCATAGCATTAATTAATATAATGGCCCTTTATCCGATGATAAAAGCAAAAGTGGTCTTCCCTATAACCCTTAGGCTTAGGCCTATTTGGATTGAGAAGGTGTATATCATGTAATACAATCACCTTTGCTTCTTGCAGATTTTAGAAAATGGTCAACATGGGCTTAGACAATGGGTTCCAGGTATGAGGTTGGCGTCTCAAGTGAGATGGATACGGTAAATCAGTTTGATGAGGTGGTTTGGCTATGTGTATCTCAGTCACCTACTTAGGTTTCTCTTCTTGATTTATTGGCATATGTAATGACTCATTAACCATGCCTACTTATTAATCATTGGTAGTGAGAGGATTGCCAATTTGAAGTTGATTTATTTCAAGCATGTCCTATATCATGTTTTTGAAAGCATATCATGCTTGAAATCATGGCCATTTTGTTGATGATATAAACAATATAAATACTCTCTATACCCCTTGGGTTTTGGACGATTAGGATCTAGGGGATGCATTTTAGGCAAGGTGATCACCGTTGCCTCATGTATTCGGTTAAAGAGTGATGCCAAAGATTCAATAAATGGTGTATAAGTGTGAGGTGGATGATGTGTATGATCCTATGTTTGATTCTATTGGGGTTTTATTTATGGTTATGGAGGAGGTGGTTTGTCCTCGGATATGCTTTGCTACTATAACTCAATGTTTGTGAGTTGATTCATGATTAGTTGTAAAGCATATTTTTGGTGACCCATTTGTATCTCCATTTTGTCTAGCTGATCCAAGACATGTTGTAAGACTAGTAGAGGTGTTTGGTAGGTATCAAAAGGGGATTGATGGGGTTGGGGAAGTGGTTGCAATGTCGAAGGAATGCTATATGGAACCTTAGAATTTTGGTCTTCTGTGATCACATTGATCATCCCAATAATTCCTTCTCTTGGATGAGGTATGTCTACCATATTAGCCAGTCTAGGGTGTTCTTGATAAGAGTCATGCCCCCCATGTTTAGGTAATAAATTATGGATGGTACTGATGGATAGCGACCTGGTAGGAGGACAACCTAGATATTTGATTGACTCGATGATAGGCATGAATATAAAATTTTACGCTATATATTCCCTTGAGTTCAAGATTGGTTAGCTGAATTATGATCTGCGGTGTGGTGGATGAGGATGGTATGGTATGATATGAGTCACCCATAACAACAAATGGTCTTCCTTCCTCCGTAGGAATGAAATATATTTGTTTGGAATTGTGGACATGGATGGAGGAATCTCCTTGATTGGTTTCTCCAACCTTTCCTTTCTCAAAGAAACTAAGGACATAGGAGTATTAGGAGAAATCGATGGTGATAACGAGGGTGAAGATGGTTCCACCATTAACTACGATGCTAGATTTGGACTCTGAATAGGATCATTGGGTTTGATATTTAGATGCATGGATGACAAGGTAGACCCTTGCTAATAATAAACCATATTGCAATATTTGAAGGGCTTTGGGTCAACGTAAACCACATGGACTTGCCCTTCATGTATGAACTTGAGACATTGATGCACTATGGATGGGACACATTGCATATCTCTCATCCAAGGCCTTCCAAGTAGTATATTGTAATGTCTTGCATCCTCTAATATGTGGTATAATGTAGGTATAGTCTTTAGCCCAACCTGAATAAGGAGGACTATCATGCCAATAGTGGGGGTACGATGTCATTAAATTATTATAGGGTGAATGTTGATGGTGTGATGTGTGAAGGTGGAAGTTTGAGATGTTGAAGTGCAGTTGTGGTGATGATATCGATGGATGAACATGTATCAATAAAGACTCACTTATATGGAATCCAATTCACACTAGCAATGATGTGCAGTGGAGGATTGGGTCCATTGGTGGGAGTTGGCTTGATTTCATTATTACGAAAGGTAATCACAGGCTCGTTGTAGCATTGGATAGGAGTTGATTGTTGCAAAGGATTATGACGTAGAAAAGGTGTCGGTTAGAGTTGCAGGTGGTGCAACTAGATCAAAATATTTCTTATTTCCTATCACAATATTGATCATGCCAAAAAATCCCTCATTGGGTGGGACTGCATGAACTTCATTGACTTACCTTACTTGGTCTTTCTTATCCTCATGCTTAGGTAAGGGATCTTTAAATATACCCATTGGTTGATTATCAGGGGTAAGAGGATTGTCAATTTAAAGTTTGTTGCAGTCAAGCATAAATTGTACTTTATCCTTGAATGTGTAACATATCTGGATATCATGACCCTTTTATCGATGGTATAGACAATATAGATATTTTTTATACCACTTTGGTTTTGGATGCTCTGGATCTAGTTGGTAGATTTCAGGTAGAGTGATAGCCTTTGCCTCCCATAATCAATTGAAAAGGGATACCAAAGACTCAGGTAGTGGCATATAATTACGAGGTTTACATCATAGTTGCTTATGTGCCTGATTTCATTATGGTGGATCATGATTTTGTGCTAGAGGTGGTTGCACCTGATAGTTGGGTTGTTGATGTGCTTTCTCAAGCTATGGAACATTCAAGACAACATAGTTGATCGTAGGTGGATTTTGTTGTGGATAATTATCCTTGAGTGTTTGTTCCACTCCCTTTTACGAAGTTTAATATCTCCTTCCTGGATCTTGACGTCCTCAATTACTTTGGCTTGAGCCAAAGCCTCTTCGAATCTTTGATATTGTTGTAATTATAGGAGAAGCAATATTTGTTTTGAACAATTTTTCATAAATATTCGTTTGATTAATGTAAATAAAGGAAATATAGTTTATTTTATTAATTAAAGGAATGGGACTTTGATTAATGTAAATAAAGGAAATATAGTTTATTTTATTAATTAAAGGAATGGGACTTTGATTAATGGAAATAAAGGAAATATAGTTTATTTTATTAATTAAAGGAATGGGACTTTGATTAATGGAAATAAAGGAAATATAGTTTATTTTATTAATTAAAGGAATGGGACTTTGATTAATGGAAATAAAGGAAATATAGTTTATTTTATTAATTAAAGGAATGGGACTTTGATTAATGTAAATAAAGGAAATATAGTTTATTTGGTTAATTAAAGGAATGGGACTTTGATTAATTCAAATAGAAGGAATATAGATTATTTGCTTAATTAAGGAATGAAACCTTAGTTATTTGAAATAATGGTTTTGGTATGATTTGATTAAAGTAAGACTTGTGATCTAGTTGTATCTGTTGAAATGACTCTCTTTGGGTAAATGAGAGGTGAGAATAAAAATGAGGAATTTTTATGATATCAACTAGATAGTAGATGGTTGAATGCTTTAATTAAATTTGTATAGTTGCAATTTGGCAAAGTAAATAGTAAATGCACTAGTTTCATGTTACTAGTAGATGCATTTAGATGCATGTCTTTCATAGAACCATGGGTTGCCCTGATCCCCTACTATCCTCAAATAAATGATGGAAAGACAAGGAGGACCAAAGAGGCAGTTGGAACCAATGCACCAGTTTGATTTATAATTGCAATAATTTACTTATGCTCAAATAGACTAGAATTGTAGGGAGAAATCCCTAGATGAATATGATGTATTACTTTATTCTTTTAAAAGTATGGAGGTTTTACCATACTTGGATATATGTAATAATTTATTGAATGAATGGGAAATGTATCTTTAATTTACTGTTATGAATTATCTATGCTTTGTTATCTAGCTTTCTCTTTTATTTAATGGTTATCTTCATTTAAATGTTGTTTCCTTTTTAAGTACTTCTTTTATGCTTTATGGATTTTATTCCTTGATTGATTAAGTAGATAGAGTCATTCTTGTCTTCTTGCTAAACATAAAAGTAACCTAAGAAAATGAGATCTTAGGGTGAACATAGAAAGGACCTAAGAGATTGAGACCTCTTAGGGTGAACATAGAAAGGACCTAAGGGATTGAGACCCCTTAGGGAGATGGTAACTAAGTAAACTGATTGATTACATCGGAGTTAAGATAGCTCATCGTGAAGATGAGATGGATAGCTTAACTCATAATACATGTAGCATACCTACATAGATAGACTTGTGTATGGTATGGTGATGGGCGTATACCTTCGACTGTACTGAAGGTGATAAGTTTAGCTCATCAAGAAGGATGAGATGGATAAGCTTATTTGCGGTAACACATAGTATGCCTACATAGATGGACTTGTGTAGGGTATTGAATGCGATGTAACTCTTTGGAAAGTTGGGAAACTTAGTAAACTTAAAACCATAGATTAACCAAATGTTGGATAGGGGTTTATGAATCCCTCTCCGTAGTTAAAAAAAATATTTTCTTTTCTTGTGTTTTCTTTTAGCTAGTTTTTGGGGTCATTACATCTGGTATTAGAGCTCTAGGTATGAGGGTATAGAGCTTCTTAATGTGTTTTAGGGATTTGGATGTCTTTCTATGTAGGCTTGCTTAAGTTTTAAGCTAAAGTCAGGAAGACCTAGAATCCCCTACTTGCTAGAATCTAATGGGGATTAACCCCAAGGGTGATTGGAATGTTATGATACCTTACTTATAGTAAGTATGGACTTTGGCATTGAAGTTACATCATAACCTTGGAACACTACCCTAATTAGATTATTGATGTTTTTAGCAAGAGAACTCTACATTATGGCTTGTGTTAGTAGTTCAGTTCAAAGGTGGAACTATAACCTAACCTTCTCTTATTGGTTATCATCAGGATAAATGGCACCTAAGGCTAGAAAAGAGAGGCCTACACCTTCAACTAGGTAGACTCGATAGAGTAATATCGAAGAAGGGATTCGGGATGAGGATCCCAAAAATTCCAATAGAGAGGTAGAAAACCTCACTACAGTTGCTACCATGTAGGATCAGATGAAACAAATGTTGGAAACCATTGCAAATCAGAATTTGCAAGCTAGAGGTTCAGAGGTTAGCCAAGCCGATGGACTAACTACAGAACAGTTGGAAGCTAGAGCTCTTTTGGAAAAAGAACTAGCTAAGGATCTAAAAAATATTTGCATCACTAAGTTCGGTGGAGAAGGGGATGGGGATGCAGTCGAAGCCTAGTTAAGGGAATTAGAAGTTTATTTTATAGTGAAGGGCTATTCCCCAGGAACCCAAATAGTTTGGGCCACAATCTACCTAGAAGGGGTTGCTTTAGATTGGTGGGAAACTTACTATGAGAAGAATAAGATTGAACCTATTGATATTAAATGGAAATATTTTGTTGTAATATTCAAAAAGAGGTTCCTCACAGAACACTTTTATGCATTAAAGTTTGAGGAGTTTTCCAACCTTCGACAAGGAACCAAAACTATGGAGATATATTACAAAAATTTGGTATGATTACTAAAGTATGTACCCACTTATGATGAGAAGATGAGGGTTCACAAGTTCATTCTTAGGTTAGAATCAAGAGTGAGACATGATGTAAACATGCATGAACCCAAGTCACTGCAAAAGGCGTATGACCTAGAAAAGAAGGTAGAGTCTCACTTACAATTCAACTATTCCATCCTATCTGAGCAAGATCAGCAAGCACTTAGGAAAAGGAATAGTCAGGGATTCTTGAAATGGGAAGAGGAACATGATCAAAAGGTCAAGAACCCTCCAAAATTTGAGAAGAGAAATGATGGAAAATATATAAGAGGTTCAAGAAGAACTTCCAAAAGAAAACCAACAACAATCCCAACAATGCTAAACCTTAGCCTCTGAAATCATAAACTTCAGCCCCAATAAGTAAGGTAGGGGAACAAAAACCTAAAAAGTGGTAGGGACCCAAGGATGGGTGTTATAATTATAGAGGCCCTCACTATGCTAGTCAGTGTCCACATCAACCAAGGTCGAGTACATCTAGTGCCAAGGGAAAGGAACCCACACACTGAATTTATGTTGCAACCAAGAATCAGAAGCTAGAAGGGCAAGCCACCCCAATGCTTATAAAAGGTAAGATTTTTAATAAAGAAGTAAATATTTTAATTGATAGTGGGGCCACAAATAGTTTTATTTCTTCTAGTTTAGCAAGGGATATGCCAAAAATGCTAGGATATTTGGCCCAAGGATGGAAGGTCGAGTATGGTTCTAGGTAAACCTACTCAGTAAACCAATGTTTTCCAATGGTAGAGATTACTCTAACTAGTGGTACCATTGAAGGTTGTTTGTATGTAGCTCCACTTCATGCTTTTGATGTGATCCTAGGGATGGATTGGTTATAGGCCCATAAAGCCTTGATCAATTTCCAAGATAGATGGATCGAGTATTCAAAAAAAGGTAAGGAAAGACTAAGAATTCATAGCAAGCAAGGGTCATTCAAACCCTAGATGTTGTCAGCTATGCAATTGAAGAAAGCCCTCAAGAAGGGAGGGATAGTCTATGTCATAAAACTCAATGAAGTTGGAGAAGATCAAAAGAGAGAAGTGTTGGAGAAACACCCAATTTTGCAAGACTTTAAGGATGTGTTCCCTGAGGATTTACCTGGACTTCCCCTTGTGCAAGAATTTGATTTTACTATTGAACTTATGCTAGGAGTGGAAAACCTATCCATAGATCTCCATATAGGATGAATCCTATTGAGATGCAAGAATTAAAGGTGCAACTACAAGGGCTATTAGAAAAGGGATTGATAAAACCAAGTGTGTCACCATGGGGTGCACCAATGTTATTTGTTAAAAAGGATGGTTCATTAAGATTATGTATTGATTACAGGATGCTTAATAAGGCTACAATCAAGAACCGATACCCTTTACCTAGAATCAAAGATTTTTTCGACCAACTAAGGGATGCCATAATATTCACAAATATTGATCTAAAATCAAGGTACCATCAATTAAGAATACATGAGGAGGACACTCACAAAATGATATTCAAAACTAGGTATGGGCATTATGAGTTTATAGTCCTACCCTTTGGACTAACTAACGCCCCAACTGCATTCATGAATCTAATGAACAATGTGTTTAGGAGGTATCTAGATCAGTTTGTCCTCATATTTTTAGATGATATCTTAATATACTCTTGAGACAAGGAGGAGCATGATAAACATCTCAAGATCATGTTAGAGTTGCTAAGGGAGAACCAACTCTATGGAAATCTAGCAAAAAGTGATTTCTATGTCTTGAAGGTATGATATCTTGGGCATATTATATCTACAGAAGGGATTGTAGTAGACCCAGAGAAAATTGAAGCCATTCTGAATTGGCCACCCCCTACCAATGTGATAGAAGTACGAAGCTTCATGGGGATGATGGGCTACTATAGATGTTATATAAAGGATTACTCCAAGATTGTAGTAGCAATAACTAACCTTCAGAAAAAGGGAAAGGAATTCAAGTGGTTAGAAAAGTGTGAAGCTACCTTTGCATTGCTAAAATATAAACTCACTACAACACCAATATTGAAAATTCTAGACCCTCAAGGGAACTTTTTAGTATGCATGGATGCATCACTAGAAGGGTTAGGAGGAGTACTCTCTCAAGAAGAGTCAGTAGTAGCATACACTTCAAGGAAGCTTAAGAAGCATGAAATTAATTATGCTACACATGATTTAGAGCTAGCTGTAGTGGTGCATGCTCTAAAAGTCTGGCACCACTACTTGGTAGGAAGGCCCTTTGAGTTGAAAATTGACCATCAAAGTCTGAGGTATATATTCACCCAACCTATACTCAATGCGAGACAGAGAAGATGGGTCGAGTTCCTCGTTGAGTATGACTTTGAGATTGAGTATATAAAGGGGAAAGAGAATAAGGTTGTTGATGCCTTAAGCAGAAGGAAGCACATAGCAGCCATAACCAGGAGTCACATGGATCTAATGGATCAAGTGAGAAAGGAGCAATCTCAAGATGAGTATTGCAAGGAAATTCGGTCTAAGATGAGCAGAGACCTTGAGGGTAATAAGGAATTTAGCATGAATGATGACCTTTTGTGCTACAAAGGTAGGATCATCATACCAAAAATGGGTGATTTAAGGAAGCTAATAATGCAAGAAGCCCATAGATCCCCTTATTCTGCTCACCTTAGAGGGGCCAAAATGAGGGAAAACATGAAAATAACCTTCTTCTAGATAGGAATGAAGAAGGATATCACTGATTTTTTTACTCGATGCCTCAAATTTCAGAAGGTTAAGGCTGAATGCAAGCATCCTATAGGACAATTGTATCCACATGATGTACCTACACATAAATGGTAGGTT
Organism: Wollemia nobilis; assembly: GCA_028583015.1. Classification (NCBI taxonomy): domain Eukaryota; kingdom Viridiplantae; phylum Streptophyta; class Pinopsida; order Araucariales; family Araucariaceae; genus Wollemia; species Wollemia nobilis. The sequence continues at coordinate 596,433 of JAQPPZ010001119.1, read as the reverse complement.
ATATCTATGGATTTTATAGTAGGTTTACCCAAGACCAGGTATCAACATGATGCAATCCTTGTAATAGTCGACAGATTGACTAAGGTTGCACATTTCATACCAGGGAACATCAAGGATGATGCTCAAGTAGTGGCTAATAGATTTTCCAAAGAGGTATTCCGATTGCATGGGTTTCCTAAAATAATCATTTCAGATAGGGATTCTAGATTCACTTCTGAATTTTGGAAAGCTCTACATCGTGTAGTAGGCATGAAGTTGAATATGAGCTCGACATACCACCCTGAGATAGATGGTCAAACAAAATGGGTAAATCAAGTACTAGAGGACATGCTCCGCATGTACTGCATGGATCAAAAGTCTCATTGGGAAGACTATCTACACCTTGTAGAGTTCACCTACAATAATGGACATCATTCCTCTCTAGGAATGGCTCCTTTTGATGCCTTGTATAGCTGGAAGTGTAGAACACCATTGTCTTGGGACAATATAGAAGATCAAGTTGTGATTGGACTAGATATGGTTAGAGAAATGGAGGATCAGTTAAAAGTAATCAGATAAAGGCTTAAAGAAGTTGTTGATCGACAAAAAATTTATGCTGATCTAAAAAGGACTCCAAGAGAGTACTCTGTGGGGGATAAAGTGTTCTTGAGGGTTAAACTGATGAAGAGTGCTATCAAATCCACAAAGTTGGATCCTCGATTTATGGGACCCTTTGAGATCATTAAAAATATTAGCTCGATGGCATACCGACTTGCTTTACCACCTAACCTATCAAAGATCCATGACACCTTCCACATATCCCTACTTAGGAAATATGTTGCTGACCTTGAACATGTGTGGGATGTTTCTAAATTGCAGATGGAAAACCCAAAGGCTATTGAAGTAATATCGATGAAGATTCTTGAGTTCCGTTCTAAGTCTATGTGAAACCGGACTCTTGAACAATGTAAGGTCCAATGGGACCATTTTTCTAAAAGAAATGCCACTTGGGAAAAAGTGGAGGACATGCAAAAATATTTTCCCTTCTTGTTTGAAAATATAATGTAATAATTTTTATTTTTGTAAAACAGGAAACACCCGGGATGATGTTTAGTCCTAGGGGGTAGTATGTCATGACCCTCCCTAGCAGGACTTATGGCATGGAAAAACTATGTGATGATCAATAGTAATTTGATACTTAGTTTTGTTGCAAATGAATGACTATATAATGCTTAGATTGATTTATCTTTGAAGAACATGGTACTGCTGATAGATTGTCAATGTGTAGGATCAGGTACGCTCGTAGGTGGAAGAAATAGAATTGTCCACCAAAAATGAGGGTACTTGAGGTTGGGGAAGTGATGATTAAGGCAACTCGAGGGTAACATGGATGACTACCTTCATATAGGCATGCATTATCGTTTAAGGGATAATCATCAACTAGCTAGCCACCTAGAGCCACAATTGATAGCCTAGTAGCTATCGTAAATTCTCTGGCTGAGATGGGTGATTGGGTTGATGGAAAGACTCCCTCTTTGCTTGTTGTATGTATTGATTGTCTTTTACTTCATCACTTTGTTGCATCATTGGTTTTGATAAAAAGTGCATAAGTTAGTCGCTTTTAGAACCCCTTGTTTTGCTTAAATATTTTAAAAGAATAACATGATGATAGTATTTGATCAAAGAACCCTTTTATGCTTTTTGGTATATGTATTTACATATATAGTAAATATTTATTTTAATGATAATAGAATTTCATTCAAATAAATAATAAAACCTTAGTTTAAATGATAATTGAATTTCATTTAAAAAGGTAATGAAATATTTATTTTAATGATAATATAATTTCATTCAAACAAAGATAATAAATACTTTATTTAAATGGTAATAAAATTCCATAATAGATACTTTACTTGAATAAAGGTGGAACTTTTATTTTAATAATTGTTAGACCTTATAAAGAATATTATAATTTAGAGAAAGTTATAATTTGACTTTTCAAGAGTGTTATGAGTCATGCATTCGGGTGAATGGAAGCTTCACCATTGACTTGGTAAAGAGATCCATTAATATTGAAGTCTTAGAATGAGGAAAGAAAGGTTTTAAAAATTCAAAATATCTTGTTACCTCTAGGGGAAGGTAAGGGAAGTTATGGCAGATAGGAGTGGTGGTTGGAAGGAGGTGTGAAGAGCTGTAAAAGAAGGAGAACTCAAAAAAAGGTGGAGCTAACCCTGGACATCTTTCGAAAGTAGTAGTTCAACTTAGAAGATAGTGGTTGACGTTAGTAATTCATAGTGGTAGTTCAACTAAGAATATAGTAGTTGACATCAACAATTCACAGGTTGGCTAATGAAAACCATATTTTACTAGAAAGCTTAGTTAAAATTGTTTTAACCAGGTCGTAACGATGGTTCTTTCAGATTTATATTTCTAGATTTTATTCGTATGAATGTTGGTTTGTTGTGTAAAAACCTTTAGCACCTCTTGTTGGGTTGCCTAGATTGGATATGTGGGTTGCTTATCCCTTCTAATACAATTGTGACTGTTGAGCCACCTCCTGGGTCCCTTGTTGGGTAGAAAACCTTGTTAGCATCATGTTTGAGTGAGCCACCTTGCTATTTGAAACTAACATTTCATTTGGCTATGGGTTGTTACCTATCAATAGGATGATTGACTAGTTTAGCCACCCTTTGGTTGACATCCCTAAACCTATTGATACCTAGTATTTTGACCATGAGTTTTTCCTTCTTGTTCAATTCTAGGGCTGACTGCATCATTGTTGTTGTGTGTCGAGTTATCTCCAGTTATACCCCTTTTTCTCTTTTTTGTTCAATTGTCAATGAACCCTATTAGGGTTTGGTAGGGCTTGCATAAATTGGACCACTATCGGTTGACCACAATAATCGCTATGATGGAAGCAATGATCTTTGTGTATTTCCTCTTCGGCCAACCCTAGTTTTACCTCACAGTCCTCAGTGCTCCTATTGTGTCACCCTATGTTGATCTCTTTTCTCTTGTCAAGCTTACTCATATGCTTTTAAATTGTAAATGAAATCATGTTGTTCAGTGGCCCTTATTTTTAGGATGTATGATTTATTAATTTAGAGAAGAATATCTTTAGTTCTTAAATAAGATGAACGTAAATTTTATAAACCAAATAAATTAGGTTTATATTTTATAGGGCATAACAAATTTTATTATTTGATAGCATATATATTTAGAAATTCTAAAATGAATATTTTTTTTTAAAGGAAACGTAGTTTATTTTATTAATTAAAGGAATGAGACTTTGATTAATGAAAATAAAGGAAACATAGTTTATTTTATTAATTAAAGGAATGAGACTTTGATTAATGGAAATAAAGGAAACATAGTTTATTTTATTGATTAAAGGAATGGGACTTTAATTAATGTAAATAAAGTAAACATAGTTTATTTTATTGATTAAAGGAATGTGAATTTGATTAATGGAAATAAAGGAAACATAGTTTATTTTATTTATTAAAGGAAAAAGACTTTGATTAATGGAAATAAAGGAAACCTAGTTTATTTTATTGATTAAAGGAATGAGACTTTGATTAATGTAAATAAAGGAAATAAGGTTTATTTGGTTAATTAAAGGAATGAGACTTTGATTGAATCAAATAGATGGAATATAGATTATTTGCTTAATTAAGGAAGAGAACCTTAGTTATTTGAAATAATGATCTTGGTATGATTTGGTTAAAGTAAGACTTGTGGTCTAGTTGTGTCTATTGAAATGACTCTCTTGGGGCAAATGAGAGGTGAGAATAAAAATAAGAAATTTGTATGATATCAACTAGATAGTAGATGGTTCAATGCTTTAAATGAATTTGTATAGTTGCAATTTAGCAAAGTAAACAATAAATGCACTAGTTTCATGTTACTAGTCGATGCATTTAGATGCATGTCTTTCAAAGAACCATGGGTTGCCTTGATCCTCTACTATCCTTAAACGATTGATGGAAAGACAAGGAGGACCAAAGAGGCAGTTGGAACCTATTCATCGATTTGATTTACAATTGCAGTAATTTACCATACTCAAATAGACTAGAATTGTAGGGAGAAATCCCTAGATGAATATGATGTATTACTTTATTCTTTAAAGAGTGTGGAGGTTTTACCATGCTTGGTGTAAAGTGTAAAAATCGTGCATCTAAACTAATTGCAAGCATGTAAAAAATTGAAACTAGAAAAGCATGTAACCATTGCAAGAAAAATATGAAAAAAAATGGAGTGCTCTTGAAACGTACAAAAGAAATGTGTTTGATCTAATAATTTGTTGAAACACAGATTATACAGAATTGGTGATTTTATTCATGATTGAATTGATTTTGTGTTACAATTAGGGATAATTCCCCTTTCTTTCTTTCATGAATTTACAATAAATCTGATGCTTTCTCTTGGGCTCCTCAATGTAGGTGGGTTTCATGCATAATGTGTGCCATCACTGGTTGTATTTGTTGTTGTTTTTCTCTTTGCATTTGTGCTAGACCTGCAAAATAGAGTTAGTATGTTTGGGGGCTTGCCTTAGTTAGGCCCCATGGTAAAAAGGACAAATCGACTCAAAATATGTAATGAAAACTGAAATAAATTGCATAGAACCTCATAAAACATCAAATGGAGCTTACCTACTAGAATTGGAGTGATTTGAGGCCTGTAGACCCAACTCATAGGTTGAGGGACAAATTGGTGCCAAATTTGTAGGTCGAGGGGTGTATTACATTGTAAGCACTTTTCAATGGAAATCCTTTCACGGATGGGCTCCTCATGTGCTGTAATGTTGCTGGTATAGATTAGATGTCCTTGCTTGCACTTTTGGTTGCATTTTGACAGAGTTTCTATACTTAAACTAAAAGGGGAGAGAGAGGTAGAATGAGGGATTAGGTCCACTATTTATAGATAAACCTAAGGTGTAGGGGGTGTGGTTAGGAGAACTAAACCCTAAGGTTAGGTTCCATGGTGGTTAGGTTAGGTTTTGTGAGGTGTCATCCCCACATTCCCTAAGGAAATATCTCATCCTCACACATGTGTGAGGAGAGATTAGGGTTAACTAGGATTAGTCAACTCTAAGGTTAGATTAGGGTTAGGTTAGGGTTTCCTAAGAAATAACCTAATCAAATTTAAGTGAAGTCACTTTAAAATTAGAATTTGAATTAACTTTAATTAAGACTTTTTGGGAACTAATAGTCCCGTGGGGTCCTAATTAAGTCTAGGAAGGGCTTAAGTGGCCTTAGGTGATTGATGAGTGGTCCTTTGATGGATGCAAAGTGGTTATGATGTGGATTGAGTAGTTTAATAGGGTTTTGTACCTATAAAATAGTGAAGTGGTCTATGTAAGTCTATGATATGCTACGCTAATCTAGAGTGATCTACGCTAGTCTACGCATATCTACAGTAGTCTATGCATGTCTACAATAGTCTACGTAGGTCTAGAGGGATCTACAATAGTCTACGCCGGTCTACAATAGCCTAGAGGTGTCTAGGATGGCCTATGTAAACCTACAAGTGTCCAAAAGGATCTACAAGTATGTAGAGGTAGCTATGTGCGACTTTTAGGTGTCTATATTTTTCCCCTTTTTGTACTATACTATGTGGCACACAGTTTAATACAAAAATGTGAAGGGAGAAAGTAGAAGATGAAGAAAGGAAGAGAATGGAATCCAATCAAAGGTATGTAGTCGCTTGAAGTGTGACCATACAACATTGATCGATAGCCAAGAAGAAGGGAAAAGAATAGGATCCAATCAAAGGTATGTAGTCACTCGAAGTGTGACCATACAACATTGATCGATAGCCAAGAGAAGAAGGGAAAATAGTGGTCTAGGTTGTTTCTTGAGTTGCCTCTTATTGTCCAAGAGGGGGGGAAGAATGGGATCCAATCAAAGGTTGTAGCATCAGGTTGTCTGGTTGTAGCCTCGAAGTGTGACCATACAACATTGATCGATAGCCAAGATAAGAAGGGAAAAGAATGGGATCTAATCAAAGGTATGTAGTTGCTCGAAGTGTGACCATACAACATTGATCGATAGCCAAGAGGAGAAGGGAATGGAATCCAACCAAAGGTATGTAGCCACTCGAAGCATGACCATACAACATTGATCAAGGATCCAGGGGGAGAGAAGAGAAGAAAGAAAAGAAAATGAAAAACAATACCGGTGAATGGAAATGGATGATTGTGGATGCAACGCGATGATTTTGTTGAGTCTGTATGACATTTCTCAATGTCATACTGGTTGCTTGGGGGTGGCAAATTTTGACTACTTTGCTTTTGCAACCAATGTAGGATGGTCCAAAGTACGAATAGAACAAATGCCTATTCAAATTTTTATTGTTGATTGATTGATGAGTGCATGGTGACAATTGTCAAACCATTTGAGCTAGTTAACATATGGATTATTCAAATGTGTCATTCATTATGTATCATGAATGCCAGAGTGACATCTCCAAATATTGTGTTGGGTTAGTCAAACGTGTCATTCATTGTGTATCATGAATGCCAGAGTGACCTCTCCATTGTTACACACAACTCTCGTGATCTAACAAATATCTAGTTGGGATTGATATTATAATCATAAGATAATATTTAGCAAAAAAAATTGTAGACAGATGTGATATCCATGATTTGGATGTTTGGTTGCATGCAAAGCTAAATTTTGGATATGAATACCCCTCAAACAAGGAATCAACAATGAGGTAAATGAAATGTGGTGATGTGGTGATGAATCGATTGATATAAAAAAAATGCATGATGAAATTGATGAAAAAATAGATGGACAGGAATTCCTAGGGTTTGGAATCAAATTTGGGTGATTTTGGGGCTTCTAGGCTCAATTCGTAGGTCGAGGGGTGAATTGGATCTGGATTTGTAGGCCAAGGGGAGAATTGGTCTAATTCACAGACCGGGGGGTGAATTGGGTCTAATTCGTAGGCCATGGGGTGAATTGGACTATTTGACCCATGTGCACTGTTTTGGCAGTTTGGGTGACCAAATGATGTCAAAATTGGACAAATCTTATACCGTTGGAAATCTCTTTTTAAGCTATATCCAATGGTGGAAGTTTTGGGAAATTTGGAGATGATTTGATAGGTGAAAATTTAGGCCAAAGATGACCCTACTTTTAGCAAGTGATGAGCACACAATTTCAAGCCTTGTGAAGGGTGCACATGATGATTTTGTGTTGTGCCTACATACAATGTATGTGATTTTATGTGTATGTCATGTGTACATGTAGTGAAATGTGTTTGATATGAATGATGTGCACTAGGTACGATGAACCTAACTAAACATGAGTATGTATGAATTATGATGTGTAGAGGTTATATGTAATAACCTGTGGACATACATGTTCCTCTTTTTTGTTTTGAGGTCTGCCCATTGAAACAAGACATGTGTGTCGACGGGTGTACAAGATGCACATGAAATAAATGTAAAAAATCATGAGATGATGTGATGAATTAGAAATGCAAGTGTGATTGATAAGATGTATGTGATAAACAGAGTCAACGATGATGCTACACGATCCTAATTCTCAAGCATAGTGAATGTTTAAAAGAGTTTCTGAGAGCTCAAATGACATAGTATGAAGAATCAAACTGATCTAATGGCCAAGCAATATCATGAAGATATATTAACTATCATAACAAAGGTTAAATTGTTCATGGACTTGTGTGTGCACATGATGTTCATTTATCCATTTTGAGGGAGGTTGGACTAACCCATTGCAAACTTAGCCAAAGTAGCTAGCTCATCCACAAGTGTGTAGTGATCTATACAAGAGAAGGTCGCTAATGTGACAGATGTGTCACCACTTGTAAGACTATTCCACTGGTAGGCAGGCTCTTGGAGCCTATTGCTAGTGATGGAAATCATCCCATGATGTTATGTTAAACCGAAGGACCAAAGGGAGTCAAGCATAGTGGTAGTACTCTTGGAGGCTTTTCCTTTTTTTTTTTTACCCCTCTTCCTTTTGATTTTTTTGTGATGCTCTTTTTTTTTTTCATTTTTTTTGTGGGCGTTGGCTTTTGTTTTCTGCCCATTTTTTGTTTTTGCTTATGCTTGTCCCTTTGTTTATCCCCAGGTCGTATTTTTATCATGCAAATGATAGGGTGAGTAGGGGAAACCATTCGCTACATGGTGAGGCTTGCATAAGGTGTTGTCCTTCCTAGACTCAAAATTTTCTTAAGATGTAGTGTGTGAGTGGTCCATGAACGGACTTGATTCAGCTAGTGAAAGTCTTGAAATCTTGTAGATTTTGATGACGTTTGATACAGGTTGATTAAAATAACCATGAATGGTTGAGCAATCGAAATACTTCTCATAAACATGCAACTAAGAATAGAACCAATGTCATGATATATATGAGCAATGGAATGCTTATGTACAAGGAAGACAAAGAACATGACTAGGGGTGATGTCAACATGATGCGACAAAATACCTAAAAATGTATAGGAGGATGTGACTAATGTGTTTTGACAATGCAAAGTGAGTGAGATAGATAGATGCAAGAAGGTGTACCCAAAATGTGGGTTTTCATGTACAAAACCAATTCCAAAAGGTGTGGATGGATGCATGAAATAGTCAAACTGGATGCCAATATTTCATGGTCATCAACGTGATTGATGGATGTAGATGATTATGATGGAAGAGGAAAATAAAGTGCAAGATACGTCACCAATGGATGGTTTTTATTTGTTTGTATTTTTTTTGTTTGGATGTTTGTTGTGTTCGATGTCGAATGTACAAGAATGTACAAGCAAGGAAGGTTGCTCATGGAAGCAAAATCTTTGTGAGGACAAAGAAGTGAAAAATTATTGTGCTATGCTAGGCTATGTATGCTATGCTATGCTAGGCTATGCTAGGCTATGTATGGTATGCTATGCTAGGCTATGCTAGGCTATGTGTATGCTATGCTTGTGCTAGGCTATGAGTATGCTATGACTATGCTAGGCTAGGCTAGGCTATTTTTGTTGAGGTTTTTGGACAAACCTATCCAAATTTTTGCTGAGGTTTTTGGACAAACCTATCCAAATTTTTGCTGAGGTTTTTGGATAAACCTATCCAAATTTTTACTAAGGTTTTTGGAGAAACCTATCCAAATTTTTACTAAGGTTTTTGGAGAAACCTATCCAAATTTTTATTGAGGTTTTTGGAGAAACCTATCCAAATTTTTACTGAGGTTTTTGGAGAAACCTATCCAAATTTTTATAGAGGTTTTTGGAGAAACCTGGGTTGCTAAGGGATTCTAAAAAGAATGTTCCAAAATTTTATTGAGGATTTTGGAGAAACTTGGTGTGCTAAGAGATTCTAAAAAGAATGTTCTAAAATTTTTGTTGAGGATTTTGGAGAAACCTGGTGTGCTAAGAGATTCTAAAAAGAATGTTCCAAAATTTTGCTGAGGATTTTGGAGAAACCTGGTGTTTGGAACAACAATTGTGATGAAGGTAAGGTAAAGGGTGTAACCTTTTGAACCTGGCGATTGACTTGATTTAATGAGGCCAAGGCAAAGGATGCAACCTTTTGAACCTGGCGATTGATTTTATTTGATGAGGGCAAGGCAAAGGATGCAACCTTTTGAACCTGGTGATTGATTTGGTTTGATGAGGGCAAGGCAAAGGATGCAACCTTTTGAACCTGATGATGTATGATGTATGCCCCTGCATTGAATTATGTATGGGAAGAAGATGAAGTTACCCCAGTTTTGAATGATGAATGAGAGAGGATGAAGTTGTCCTAGTTTTGAATGATGAATGAAAAAGATAAAGTTGCCCCAGTTTTGAATTATGAATGAGAGAGGATGAAGTTGCCCTAGTTTTGAATGATGAATGGGGAAATATGAAGTTGCCCCAATTTTGAATGATGGATTGGGAGAGGATGAAGTTACCCCAGTTTTGAATGATGAATGGGGAAAGAGGAAGTTAACCCCCATTTTTGATAATGTATGGGGAGGAGATGAATCTACCCCCACATTGAATGATGTATTGGGAGAAGATGAAGTTGTCCCAATTTTAAATAATAGATAAGGGGAAGATGAAATTACCCCTGGTTGTTAATGATGTATGGGGAGAAGATGAAATTACCCCTGGTTTGAATGATGTATGGGGAGAAGATGAAATTACCCCTAGTTTTGAATGATGTATGGGGAGAAGATGAAGTTGCCCCAGTTTTGAATGATGGATGGGGAGAAGATGAAACTACCCCTAGTTTGAATGATGTATGGGGAGAATATGAAGTTGCTCCCAGTTTTGGATGATGTATTGGGGGTAGGTGAAGTTGCCCCAGTTTTGCATGATGGATTAGGAGGTAGGATGAAGTTGCCCCAGTTTTGAATGATGGATTGGGGAATCAACAATGAGGTGAGTGAAATGTGATGAGGTGGTGATGAGTTGATTGGTAGAGAAAATTTATGACAATAGAGAGGAAAAATTGGGTAGACATGAGGAAGAAGGAGAAAAAGGTGCTAGAGTGAAAAATATGTGAATTTGGTGGTTGTTGCTATGATTCACATGGTGGGGGGTGAATTGAACTTGAATTCACAGGTTGGGGGCGAATTGGACCTAATTCGTAGGGTGACCTACGAATTGGACTGCTTGACCCCTACGTAGTGTTTTGGTAGTTTGGGGGACCAAAAGATATCAGAATTAGACAAATATTATACCGTTGGAAAGCTCTTTTCGAGCCCGATCCAATGGTGAAAATTTTGGAAAATTTAGAGATAATATTATGGGGAAAAGTTGGGTCAAATATGACCCTTCTTTTGGAAGTGATGAATGTGCGATTTCAAGCCTTTTGAAAGGGAAAATTGATATTATTAGTGAAATGGTCAATGGGTGATGATGGAGAAGAAGAAAGGGAAAGTAAAGAAATAATAAAGGAGAAGAAGATGTAAGGGAAGGAAGAATGGTGAACACCACATGGAAAAATGGAATGCTATGTATGAGGAAGGTGAAAAGTGGAAGTGGATGATGGTGTAAGTGGATTATGGTGTAAGTTGAGGAATGGGCACATCCCAATGTAGTGGATAGTGTTGATTATGAGTAGTGATGCTAATCATGCCAACCATTCCATGGGAAGGAATATTGTGATGTACATGATTGACCTACCTTGATTGGGCTTATTGAGTGGGTTGAGTCTCGTGGGGATTAGTCCCCCTGTGTTCAGGTAATGTGTTATGATAATTACCCAAATTTTGATTTTGTGGTATGATGGGGTTTGAAACTTGAATAGTACCATGATCGATAAGATCCTCAACTAAGTCATAAAAGGTGTGACAAGAATGGATGTCATGACCTGGCTAGCGATGGTAAACACAAAAGGCATGTTCAATGTGCCCACGAGGGTTGGGTCGATTTGGATCTACGGGTCAAATGTCTGGTAATGTAACATGACCAACCTCAAACAACCTCTAGAATAAAGTAGGTAGAGGCTCAAAAAGTGGAGTCCAATCATGATGTCGACGTGGAGGACGGGGACCATGATCTCGTTATGGATTGGATGGAGGAGGTGCATTAGTATGAGATAATTATTGTTGTGGAGGAGGAGGTTGTGAGATTGATGAAGAATATGGAGAGGCTACCGCTACTTGATTGGTTTATGGTGGTTCAAAGAAGGGTTGATTCGATGTATTGTAATTGAAGTGAGAATTTGAAGTGTAATATGGCTTTTATTGAAGTTTGATTTTACCATATTGGACCTTGATGTCCTCAATGACTTTTGCTTGAGCAATGGCTTCCTCAAAGGTGCAACTTTGGTGAATCTATAAAGAGATGGAGATATGTTTGTGACAACTCTTAGAGAAGAGCATAACGAGTCCTACAGATGGGAGACTATGAACTAGGTCATGGATGGCCTATCTCCATCAAGAAATGAAATCCATGAGTGGTTTGTTATTAGCTTGTCGTAAGGCATATACATCAAAAAGTATATCTTCTTGATGTTGATGGAGAAATGCTCTAGGAAGGAGTTGGCCAATTGTTCAAAGGTGTACAGGCTATGGCACAGGAGCATGTTGTGCCAGTCTAGGGCTTGTCCCCTAAGCAAAAGGGAGAAGGTACATAACATGAGGGGGTTGCTACTATGAAGCTGGCAGTAAGCTGAGCAGTAGTTACTAATGTGTTCTCTAGGATTCTCCTTACCTTTGTACTTATCAAACTTTGGAATCTCAAAGTGAGAGGGGTAATGTGGGATAGGAACTAATGGATGAGTTGGCTCGCTGTAGAGTTCATCATATGTTAGTTTTTATGGTCCATAACTAGTCATGGATAGGTTTAACATCTTGACCTCATCTCGTAGGAGCTGAAGTTCAAGTGTTAAGGGCATGGGGGACTATGCTAAGGTGAGATAAGCCTAGGAATACAGAGGGTATTGAAGTTGATGTTCTTCCCAGTACTAAGGGGGGAAGTGTGGCAACTGGTCCTAGTAGGATGGCTGCTGAGCGACATATGATGTCACGGCTAGTGGGACACTAGGCTATGGAATAGGTGTTTGTTGGGGATAGTAGTATTTTGATTGTGGTATGTGTTGTTGTGGCATGGGTGCCTACTAGGTAAGAGCCTATTATAATGGTTGGGCTTTAGGCGATGATGACCATAAAGGTGGAGGCATAAAGAATGTAGATCCAATAGGTAATGATGGAGGTATCAAGATTACCGGTGCTAAGGGTGGTCAAGGTAAGGTGTCAAAGGACAGGACCTATCTCTACCCCGAAGGGTGGGAGGTGGCAAAACTAAACTATGTAGAATAGCCTAGAGAGGTAGGACTGTAGACTGCAGATATTGATCTGTAAGGGGGAAGACTAACAGTTGGGGCCTAAAAAGGAGGAGGAGGAGGTAACCTAAATGTCGATGTAGATGAAGGTTGAGCAAAGGATTGGGTAGGGGTACATTCCAAAAACTTGAGATGAAGGTGGGAATGATGAGGAGGAAGGAGGGTAAGCTTCTAGGGTAGGAGCTTGGGAAGATGGAGTGAGGAATGCATCCACTCCCGATTGGGTGTGAGTTGTTGGTTGTTGTTGTTGGTATTGTGTGGTTTGGGTTTGGAGAGGTGGTTGTGATAGGTCCTCAAAAATTGTGAAAAATAGTTGTTGGGATGATGATGGTTGGGACTCTTGAGAAGAGTATGGGGGGGGGGGGGGGGGGGGGGGGGGGGGGGGGGGGGGGGGGGGGGGGGGGGGGGGGGGGGGGAGGAGTGTAATATAATGTGTGAGTGGATCGTGTGTATACGTGGACTTTCCCTTTGTGATTTAAGGAGGAGACATGGCCTGACTAGAAGGGGTGCTAGGTGCCTTTATAGGGCATGCCTACTCGTGCACATGACTATGGGTAATAACTGGCATGATGATGTGTGTTATTCCGTGAAGTTTTAGAATCACACAGAAACTAGAATTTGTGGTTCTATATTCGATGTGTAAATGGGGTTGGGAAAACTCCTGTGATGTGTCGACTCAAACTAAGGTGATAAGCTATGTGGAGCTAAAAAACAAAGTGCTACGTGGTGTGATGTGTTGAAACCAGTTTGTGATCATGCAAACAACATGAAACTGGAATCAATTCTAAATGCAAGAAATAAAGTGTTTTGTTCATTTTAGTGTGTTTTGATGTTGATACTTCCTAGGTAGAATCACAGGTAGTGGAGTGAATATTCTAGAAGATCAGGAGTATCATCGGTATCAAACCTCCTACAACACCCAAATATGCATAGAATAGAACAATATCATGATGTGCGAATGGTGACCTGTATGGAAGGCACGATAAAATGATAACCTAAAAGGAGGGAGACCTCACTGTACTAAAATGAGCTCACTATATCCTCTCACGAGAAGAGGTGGCACTATCTAAGACCTACTAGGCATGGTCAACAACCCCATGCTTTCACTTCACCCTCAGGTGGGCTTAGTCAAGAATGATAGTTATCGTGTCCATGAATTATGTGAGCCTTATGAACAAAGGTATCTAATCCTATCCCACTTCGAAGGTAACTTCTGGTGATGAAATCCATAAACCCAATTTCAAAAGTGGAGTATTTTTTTATGATGAAGTCCAAAAAACCTCTCTTGTGGAGCTGCTAGGTTTCTAAGGAGGTGAGATGGTGGAGGGTACTACTCTACCACACCAGTATCGAGCAATGGATTGGGGATGAAGTCCAATCTCACCACTTGTTTTAAACCACGTGTGTGTGTGGGTTTGATTTTTCTAACGATGATGTATAAAGCAAGAAAACTAACTAAATGTCTTTTTGAAATGAAATTCTAGCCCTAGATGCACTTTTTGGAAGCAAAGGCTAAAGTAAGATGTGTTTTATAAAAGAAATCTAGTCCTATGTGCCTTTTTGGAAAGGAAACTAGGACCTATTCTATAAAGCATGTAAACAAGCAATGTACAATATCTGAGAAGAGGGGTTTATGGAACCCTAATTTTAAAGCATGAAAGAAATGTAAGAAATATTTATACAAATATAAATAGGTAATCTTAAACTAAAGATGTAGAAAGAAATGTAACAATTGTACTTGGAGGATTTGGGAAAGAAATGGGGAAATCCTAATTTAATGACAATAGAAGGAATCTGAAATTTGTATTTACAAAAAGGAATCTAAAATTTGCTTTAATGAAATATGCAAAAAGAAATTTGGAAAACCCTAATTCTTAAATGCATGAAAGAAATTTGAAATTGATTTTTGTACAACAAAGAAATTCAAAATTGCTTCAAGAGAAATGTGCAAAAGGGATTTGCAAAAATCTAATTCTAAATCTGACTATTAGAACTAAAATCTGAAATGCTTGTAAAGGGGAATTGATGTGAAAGGACAAGAAATAAATGCAAAACTTATGCAACATGCGATTTGCAAAAAGAAATTAAAAATTTCTTAAAAATAAATGAAATTGAACTTTCTAGTTTTGTGCAGGTTTCTGCAACTAAAGTAAATATTTCTAGCATGATGGATGCATAAGAAAAAGAAAATTTACCAAATGTATCGATGCATTTACTAGTAAATATTTCTTCGCACATAAATGTTAGAACAGAGAAAATTTTAGGGAATACCTAGTTTTTGATGCTACAGGTGGTCTTATTTGCTTCTCTGTTGCTCACCCCTACAAGTTTGAGGGGTTTTGAGGCTTGTAGGACCAATTCGTAGGCCAAGGGGTGAATTGGATCTGAATTCATAGGTCGGGGGGTGAATTGGGTCTGATTCGTAGGTCGTGGGGTGAATTGGATCTGATTCGCAGGTCAGGGGGCAAATTGGGTCTGATTCGTAGGTCGGGGGATGAATTGTATCTAGAGGCTTAAAATCCCTATTCTAAAGGTTTTAGGGGGTTGTCAGGGCTTCAAGGATCTCTGTAATGCCTAGATATTGTACCTAAAATAGAACAAAATTAGTAAATTATGTTAGATTCACAATAAAACTAGTCTAGCACAATCCTTTGTGGGGGTCCCACCTAGGCATGCTAGAATGAAATGTACAAAAGAAATGCATTTGATCTAATAATTTTCTAAAACATAGATTATACATAATTGCTAATTTTATTCATGATTGAATTGCTTTTATGTTATAATTAGGGAGAATTTTCCTTTCTTTCTTTCATGAATTTACAATAAATCAGATGCTTTCTCTTGGGCTCCTTAATGTAGGTGGGCTTCATGCATAATGTGTGCCACCGTTGGTTGTATTTGTTGTTGTTTTCCTCTTTGCATCTATGCTAGACCTACAAAATAGATTTAGTATGTTTGGGGGCTTGCCTCAGTCATGCCCCATGGTAAAAATAACAAATCAACTAAAAATATGTAATGAAAACTAAAATAAATTGCATAGAACCTCATAAAAACATCAAATGGAGCTTACCTACAAGAATTGGAGTGATTTGAGGCTTGTAGACCCAACTTGCAAGTCGAGGGGTGAATTGGTGCCAGATTTGTAGGCCGGGAGGTGAATTGCACTATAAGCACTTTTTGGTGGAAATCCTTGCCTGTTATGGATCAAATGTCCTTGCTTGCACTTCTAGTCACATTTTGACAGATCTTATGTAATTCAAATAAAAGGGAAGAGAGAGGTAGAATGAGGAATTAGGTCCACTATTTATAGATAAACCTAAGGTGTAGGGGTGTGGTTAGGAGAACTAAACCCTAAGGTCAGGTTCTATGGTGGTTAGGTTAGGGTTTGTGAGGTGTCATCCCCACATTCCCTAAGGAAATATCTCATCCTCACACATGTGTGAGGAGATATTAGGGTTAACTAGGATTAGTCAACTCTAAGTTTAGATTAGGGTTAGGTTAGGGTTTCCTAAGAAATATCCTAACCAAATTTGTGCACACACATGTGGGAGGGAATAATTAGGACTAATTAGGGTTTAGGAACCTAATTAACCTTTTTAATCCAAAAAGTGCACTTTAAGTGAAGTCACTTTAAAATTAGAATTTGAATTAACTTTAATTAAGATTTTTGGGAACTAATGGTCCCGTGGGGTCCTAATTAAGTCTAGGAAGGGCTTAAGTGGCCTTAGGTGATTGATGAGTGGTCCTTTGATGGATGCAAAGTGGTTATGATGTGGATTGAGTAGTTTAATAGGGTTTTGTACCTATAAACTAGTGAAGTGGTCTATGTAAGTCTACGATATGCTACACTAATCTAGAGTGATCTATGTTAGTCTACGCATGTCTATAGTAGTCTACGCATTTCTAAAATAGTCTATGCAGGTCTATATGGATCTACAATAGTATACACTGGTCTACAATATCCTAGAGGTGTCTAGGATGGCCTATGTAAACCTACAAGTGTCCAAAAGGATCTACAAGTACGTAGAGGTAGCTATGTGCGACTTTTAGGTGTCTAAAACTCTTTATTAATAACAATGAATCTTGATTAAAATATTTCCCTCTTAGGGAATACCTCAATTTGATACAGTTATTACAAAATATTGTGGCACCTCAAAGGGGAGAGATGCATTCTAATGATTTTCACTCCACTACTTTGCTTATATGAAGGATTTTTAGATTCCTCCTTATTTGATGTCAAGAAGTATGATCTCGATGATGCTATTGGATCCTTGATTGTTCCTGTCCCCTACACACAAAGAAACTAGAAGACACATCAATAGCACATGATGCCTCTCAATATGAGGCTAATTTCAAGATGAATGCAAGAAAGAAAGCAAATGCATACAGATAAGATGAAATTCATGAGAGGCCTCAATGGAGGAAATAAGCAATGCTTAGTCAAGTCCATGAGGAGAGAACATAGACCCACCATTCTTCTTCTCCAAGAAAACAAGCTTAATTCTCAAGATGTTTCTTGCATTTCAAAGAACATTTGGAGAGACGCTGCCTCTTGTTTTAGTTCATCCAATGGAGCATCAAGGGGGATGTTGTGCTTATGGAATCTAGCGAAGATCAATGGGACGGTGTTGTCTATAGTTGAGAGCTATATTAACATTCTGTTATTCAATAAAGAGGATGGGTTTTGATGGGTCCTATAAAATATTTATTCTCTGAATGCCCCTTATCGTAGGAACCTATTATGGAACTCTCTTAGCCAGTTAAGGGATGTATTTTCTTCATAATCCTAGATATTGGCTAGAGACTTCAACTCCCCCCTCTTCCCTTTTGACAAGAGAGGGGGGTATCCAATATTTTAGATGTCCTATAAGTGCTTTGCAAGCTTCATAGACAACAATGAAATGATGGACATCAATATTAGAGGGCCAAAATTCACTTGGAGCAACTACAGGAAGGGTGACCAACTGATCTAAATGCACCTTGATCATGTCCTTATTTCCACAAATACCATTCCAAAATTTGGTGATGCAACTATGTGGTCTCTGCCCAGGATTGGCTTCGACCATAATCCCCTCTTGTTGGATTTCCATCCTCATGCCTCCTCTTTCAAATCCCCCTTTAGATTCGAATCCATGTGGCTCCATGATCCTAATATCATATTCTTAATCTCCCAATGGTGGGTCTACCCCTTCCATGGATCCAAAATTTCTTAGGTGAGCAATAAACTACGACATGTGAAATACAATTTGAAATGATGGAACAAAGAAGTTTTCGAGAATATTTTTGACAAGAAATAGTAAATTCAGTCATAGCTTAGAGATATCGAAATGACTTTGTAGAATGGATATCCTGACCCCACTCTTCAAGACTCTAAAAGGATCCTCCTCTCTCACTACCATAACATCCTCAAAAGTGAAGAAGTAATTTTTAAAAAAAAAATCTAGGGTTACGTGGCTCAAATAAGGTGATTCAAACACCAAGATTTTCCATGCCACAACAGTGAGGCATAGGGGAAGCAACGGGATCAAGAAACTAGTTCAGTAGGATGGCTAGGTAATCACGATCATTCAGGAAATTAGATCCAAGGCAGTTCATTTCTTAAAGGAGCTACTTGGTCCCTCTTCTAGTTGTGACCATCAAACCATTTAGGACCTTATCTAAAACATCCCCAGGTTAGTCACTGCCAACCAAAATCAAAATTTAATCAAAGCCCTCACTATTGAAGAAATTAGGACTGCTATTTTTCTATGCAAGGAAGGAAAGCTCTAGGTCTGGATGGCTTTCTACCCATTTTTTTCTAGTACTTCTGGGAAATCCTAGACCCAGATGTAGTCTTGGTTATCTAGCAGATGCAAAAAGACAAGGATATCCTAGGGGACATCAAGTCCGCCTTCTTGGCTCTCATTACAAAAGTTAACTAGACCCACACCCTCTCTAAATTTTGCCCTATAAGTCTATGCAATGTCCTATATAAAATCTTCATCAAGGCCCTAGCTACTAGGCTCAAGCTTATCATTCCCTACATCATAGCCCCAAACCAAGGTAGCTCTATCCATGGAAGGCAAATCAATGATAACATTATCACCATCCATGAGCTCATTCATTCCATCTCCTCGAGTGGCCAAGCAGGCTTCCTCCTGAAGCTTGATATGAACAAATATTTCGATAGAATCTCCTAGGATTTCCTATTTGTAGTTCTCCATAAATTTGGCTTCCATACAGTCTAGATTGATCTAATCAAAGGTTGTCTTACCTTAGCCAACTTTTATGTCTAGGTCAATGGATCCCTTGTAGGCTATTTTAAGAACTTCAAAGGCCTTAGGCAAGGAGACCCCATTTCCCCTTTATTATTCATCATTGTTGTTGAAGCTCTTAGGAGGGCTCTTACCCATACATACCTCGAAGGTTCCATCTCTGGTATTGAACCTGGTTCCTCTCTCTAGGCCATCTCCCACGAGTAGTTTATTAATGACACCATTTTGGCTACCCGTAACTTTATTCCCCAAGCCCAATGCATCAAATCCATCCTCCTCTCCTTCGAGGCTACAACGGGTCAAAAGGTGAATTTTAACAAGAGTAAAATATATTTCATCATTACATCGATGAATTTACAATCCCACATTGCTACCATCCTTGGTTGCTCCATTGACGCCTTCCCTGCCACCTACCTGGGATTTCCTCTCTTCGAAGGCCATTCTAGAAAATCCTTATGGAACCCTATCATTGAGCGCATCCAAAAAAATTTGGCTAGCTGGAAAGGGAGCCTCCTTAGTCAAGTAGGCAAAGCCACCTTAGTCAAAGCTACCCTTCAGAGCATCCCCGTCTTCTTCCTTTTTGTCTTCCATATTCATGTTGAGGATTGCAACCACATTGATCAATTTCAGAGGAATTTTCTTTGGTTAGGATCAGAAAACAAGTAGCGAATTCACCTAGTGTAGACACCTAAAATGCATCATGTCGATGGCGACTACTCATATGGGCACCTTTGCAGACCATATGAATGACCTTGGACCTTTCCAAGACCAAGCAGTGGTTTTAACCACTCAATTTGGGCTCCTTGGCCTATTCAGTGCTAACCACGACTGACACCTACGGTTAGCAAAATCCTGCATGCTAACCATGGCTGACACCTATGGTTAGCAAAATCCTGCATGCTAACCATGGCTGACACCTACGGTTAGCACTGTAACAAACTCGGGCGACCAGAGCCGAGTCAAATCAGTTGCAACAACCGAATTGCAATGGTTTTCAAAGCGGTTTGGGCTGGGAAGCATCCAGAAGCTTCCTCTCAACTGCCAAATCTTGTTCTTGGCTTCTCCATGAAGCTAGAGCAAGGATTTTGGGAGTCTACTTAAGACCCCAATTTTAGAGAGCAAAGATCCGGAAGAATAGCTCAATTGCACATAGCGGAGCCCTATCGAATTGGAGAGCATTTCATATCCCCTTGAGGAGTAACGAAGTGTTGTCCAATTGATCAATGACAACTATGCTTGCAACAATGGAGATCTCAAGAGCTTGAGGAGCAAGCTTGACAATTGACACACCTCCATTGCTAATTCCATTGAATTCAACCACCAATCTATTCCAGAAAACATAGGCGACCCTTGACCATCAATTCCTTGGAGGATTTGAGAGTTTCTGGCCTTGGTTGCAAGAGAAAGGACACTTTCATCTTAACCATAGCTATGAGCCATGGTTAATAGTGCCAACCACACCTCAGACCTATGGCTAGGGTTTGATGCTCTCCTTCCTCCATTTTAGTAGTAGTTTTCCATTTTTAGTCATGCAATTAGCTTAATCTAGCATAGATCTACATTTTAGCAGACATTTGACCGGTTAATTTAGGAATTAGAGGTAGATTTGCTTCACCTTTCCTTGCATTTGTTAATCTATATTAGTTTCATGCAATTCAAGTTTTCTAATGGTTAATTAGGATGTTTCTTAGCTAGATTCATGCTTCTTTACATGCTATATTACAATTTCCTCATTTCTTGCATAGATTGATAGTTTTACATGCTTTCTTGATTTCATGCTATTCTTTATGCAAGATTCCTTTCAAAGCCTCATCAAGAGAGGCCTCCTTTGTTACTAATTGCTTCTTGTTGTTTCTTGATCATAGGGAATATGTATTGAAAGAGACAAAGCATACAATTCCTTCCTCAATGTGAAGAAGAGGGTCATCGACACCCTAGAGCAGTTCATGTCACCCTGAAAGGCACTTGGAAATCACACCTACCCTTGAGAGGGAAACAATTACATCCTATTGTAATAATTGTATCAAGATGATTATCCCTAAGAGGGATGTACTTGTAATTTGAGTTTGGCTTCAAATATAATGAAATAAAGCATGTTTTATTGATCAATTTGTTGTCAATTTCTTGTTCTTGTATGCATTTTGTGTTTTTGTCAATTCTTGCAATAGGATACTTCGGGTGTGAGCCTTTTTGGTGGTTATATAAGGTGATCATGATGGAAACCCCAAAAATTTCGTGATCACTGATGTTTTTCTCTATTTTTTGTTGTAGGTGCTAACCGCGGGTAACAACCATGGTTCATAGTGCTAACCATGGTTCACACCTACGGTTCATAGTGCTAACCATGGTTGACACCTACGGTTCATAGTCGTAGCCACATCTGACAAACGTGATCAACAGAGAACAAAAAAATAGCAAAATCAGACATCACCAATAGACTTGGACCTGAGGTAGGAGCATTTTTCCCTCTCTGTCTTTTTTTGTCTATGTTTTTACAAAAGCAGAATGCAATAGATGGATGCTAATTAGGAAAACTTAAGTAGAAATGGGAAAATCCTAGATGCTTTTTAGTTTTCTACTAGTCATTGCTAGGAATAGCGGATCTCTGATTGTAGTCCGCCCTAGTCTCCAACGGTCTAGGATATTGATTGTTTAAGAGTTTGCATGTTTGAGGCCTAATCAATGGCCATTTTCATCATAGATAGTTGCACTCTCTGAATATCATCTAGTGTAATTGTGCATTCTCTGAAAAGCAAACGTTCTTTTGAAAAGCATGTAGGAGAATCATGTGAATGTTGTTTTATGCATTTTATTTTCATGCAAAGTAAAAAGAACCCCACACACCACGTTTCATTTAAACATCAATGGCGTTGGGCTCTCACATCCAACCCATTTGATTGAGACCAACAGTGGATGTCATTACCACTTGGTTGGCTCATTTGAAATTGTATTATCGAGACCCGCTCATGGCCAAGGCCGACCCAAGAACTATCCTATCCATGCAAAATAGCATGCACTCATCTTCGGAAGAGTGTATCACTATGCACGGTGTGTTGGGTGAGGGTTGGTAGTACCTATGCTACCTCGTTGAGTATGGACTTCACTCCCATATTCGGCTTGTGCGAGTATATAGGTGAAAACCTTTGAACAAATTGAGTATAACATCAACTTTTGAAAAACACGATAAGAGTTCAGAGTATATTCACAACAAATCAAATGCACTAAACCAGTTTTAGGACACACATTTAATCCTTAAAAGAGATAATCATATTGTCTACTTTGTGTGTTTCTTTATTGTTGGGGTAATCAACATAAGATCCTTGATCTGGGGCCAAACCCTAACCCTAATAATAAATAATATACTTTTTGATTCTACATCCAATGGTTCGAGAATCATGTAAATCAGAGCTATAACAAAGATTTTATTTTGGTTTTATGATTACTCTATTTTCGAAGCCGAAAACTAAGAAAAACTGCACTAAAATGGTCATAAAATGGTCTAGACAACTCCAAAACTTGCCAAATTTGTTTTGTTGTCTTAGTTTTACCATTGTGCACCTCTCACAGAAATTTTGGGTCCTAACTCTTCATGGTTCAAAATATCCCAAAAATTCCTAAAAGTGGTCATTTCCCCACGAGCCCCGGTTGGCCAATTATTCCAAAAATACAAAATTTTGACCCGAAAATCATATTTTTGTGTTATAGCTCATTTTGATCAGCTCATCGCACTGATCATTTTGATATATAACACTTATAACCTTTTTTGGAAGCCAAAAATTTTTATATGGCTAGGGGACCTCCCATGGTGAGCAAGACCTCCAATCTAGAGAGGGAATCAGGTTCCATGACCACTGAACATATTCATATTAGTCCAGAGGACATGGCCATCCCTGAATGGCATCCCAGGTCTTATCATAGCATCAATAACATCCATAGGGGGTCTAACCTTCGAGATAGCCCTATTAGGGAGGCACCCACGGGTCCTCTAGGAAGCCTTCCTGACTGGAACACCTTGATAGAATTCTATATAAGGAACAATCCACCAACTGAGGAGCCTAGTAGGTCAATGTCATAGGTTCACATCCCAGCTTGCTCTATACATCAATCAGAAAGTGATCATGAACATACACCATGGCCTAGCTTGGGTGAGCAAACCACCCCATCGGGTCGAGCAAGTCACCCCCCTACTCCTCATAGGGAGCCTTCTGTGCAACCTGAATATACAGAGATTACATCTGAGCCTGAGTATGCATCATTTCTCATAGATGAGGAAGAGGACCCAAGTCATCCTCCTATTCCTTGTGAAGAGTACGTGGGGCAACCACGTTGTGGCTCTACATCGTCAAACTATACAGAGCCCACTCATGACTCAAAATATCAGGTCAATGCAACCTTTAAGGAGTGTGGAAAACAAGTGATAGATCCTACTAGGGGGAAAAGACATGATAAACCCATTTGTATCTCAAATACGAGGGTACATAGCCCCCATACAACTGAACAATGGGATCATACACATCAGGCACTGAGGCCACAACTTGACCAACAACATACGGATCAATTCCAGTTGGATCAACAACAATTAAATCAACAATGGGTGGACTCACCATGAGCACACCTACAAAGGTTGTATCAATGAAAGATACGAGAACAACAAAAGATACAACAAGAGCAAGTGCAAAATGCATTGCGTAAAGTGGTGCTTATGCCTAGCACACAAAGGATGCAACAACGCATAAGGCACCCAGTGCAATCTCAGAATATTTCATCGCGGCCATGCAAAAATCATGTTCAACATCATAGGCCATTATCTGGGTATCATAATGAACCTCATATTCCTCAATAGTACCAAGATCAATATGATGAGGAATCATATGCAGATTCCCAGTGGGAACATCAGGAAGAAGTAGATGCTTACCCTAAATCCAGTTATGATGAGGTACCTAAGGATTATACTTATCGTCCACCTCAACATCAAAAGCGACCTCCTCGGCCTAACCAAGGGCGACGAGATGAAGATCATATCATTTCGTCAGGGGCATACAAAGTGCTAGTTGATCGGATAAATGCAGTCAAAAAACAAAATCAAAGATTGGTTTATCAAAAACCCATGCTAAAGCAGCTTAGAAATCAGCCTTTGCATCCCTCAATGTCATCACCAATATACCCATCGAATTTCAAGATGCCTCAACTTGAAAAGTTCAACGATGACGAAGATGATGAAGATGCACGAGAGCATATGACAGGCTTCATCCATATGTGCTTTAGTTTTCAAGACAATGACCCCTTGATGTTGAGAACCTTCATGACAACATTAGTTGGGGATGCTTTAGAGTGGTATAATCATTTACCACATCATAGCATATACACCTTTGAGCAATTAGCCGATGCATTCTTGCAACGTTTTGCCTTTAGTGCTAAGGAAATGACAAACTTGACTGACTTGGTTAGCCTTTGTCAACTTGATGATGAGCCAGTCATTGAGTATGGCAATAAGTGGAGGAAGGTGATGTCAAAACTACCTTTCACCCTACCCACAACAGAGCTCATTCGAATGTTTACGAGAAGTTGTTCGAAACATATCTCGCTTCTCTTGCAATTACAATAGTATCAAACATTCGAGGAGGCCTTAGCATAGGCCCAGGTCATTGAAGACATCAAGATACAGGAGGGTGATATTCAACTCCACAAAAAGGAATGGCCAAACAAGAATATCATAGGTGGCAACACGCAACAAAAGGTGACCCCAATCAATCAAGTTGTTTTGAGTATCCCCAGATCCTCAAACCAGGGTGCACCACCTCCACCAGTGCAGCATAATTACCAAGCTCAACCTCCTCTGGTCCAAAATCATATGCAAAAGAATCAGATACAAGGCCAACAACGTCGGCCACAATGACAATATACTGATTTTCCAGAGACATTAGCATCGCTCTTTGATCGATTATATGAGGCGGGAAGGATCAATCTTCCAGAGTTACATCCTTTGAAACCTAATAAGCATAGATCAAAGGTGCATAGAGAAAATCTATATTGTGTTTACCATCGACAAAGAGGTCATGACATACAGACATGTTATCCCTTTAGAGATGTAGTGCAGGATATGATCGAGAGGCAAGAGCTTCAGATAGGAGTCTTCCAAGACCCCTTGCATGCACACAAAGTAAACATAGCACCTGTCAATCAAGTTGAACAATCTAATCAGGTGCACATTAATATGCCTCCCCAAGAGTTTGTGGGAATGATCAGTGTTGTAACAGAGAAACAGGATTGTCAAAATCGATCTTCGCAATCGGTGGCATCTTCCAATGTTTCACCTTCGCTTGTCTCATCTCAGTGGGACATTGGCACTGCACAAAATTGCACATCACAGCAGGGGGGTTCAGTTTCTACTACTTCTCCTAGTCAAGTCAATCATGGTGCATCAAGCACATTGCACATTGGGGGTCTTCAAGGTGTCACACCTTCCCCATCATCCACATCACGATCAATGAGGCAAAGTGAGACTTCTAAAGGTATCACACCTTCCTCACTTTCATTGAGTGGCACACACACTAGGGGGTACTTAAGGTAGCGTACTTTCCCCTTTAAAAACATAAAAATAAGGAAAAAATCATAAAATATCAAAATTCAAAAACATTCAAATAAAACATTTAAATTTCAAAAACAATTGAAAAATCATAAATTCAAATATCAAAACATAAAAAAAATATATATGGAAAATATCAAAATCCATACACATGCACAAAATGCTCCAAAGGCATCATAAGCCCTTTGGTCATTCAGAAAAGGCTCCAAGGGTTCTTGAAAACCGCTTGGTCATGTCAGTTAAAGGCTTCGAGGGTTTGCCTAAAACTTCATCCAAAAGGCTCCAAGGATTCTAAAAAATCATTTGGTCATCCCAAAACGTCCCAAAGGTGCTCATAATCTCTTTGGTCAAACCTAAAAGGCTCAGGTTTTAAAATTGGTCATCCTAAAAGCTCCAAGGTTTTTTAAAATCACTTGGTCACTCCTAAAGGCTCCAAAGGCATGTACTCACCGTTTGGTCATATATGAGGCTCAAAACTCATAAAAATTATAAAATCAATAAAATCCAAAAAAATTGGTAAAGCATAAAATCCAAAAACATTTGCATTTGCATTTGCATTTCATTTTGCATTCACATATGCATCCATTGCATTATTGCATTGCATATAGGCATTCGTCATCCATTGCATTCCGTAGTAGGAGGGATTATGTTTGTTAGTCTTACAAACGACACCATGTTTGTGTCTAAATCATGCATCTCTGCATTTATCATAATCCATCATTCATGTGAGTAATTGTGTTTTTCAACACAACCCATTTTGTTGCTATGGAGAATATACTAGGGTTTTTCGGTCATTCAACCATACCTAGAGGTCTTCTCAAGAGTTGATAGAAAGCTTGCTTTGCTTTTGTAGCTGAGGTTCAGTTAGTATAGCCCTTAGCATATCAGAATTCTATCACTAATCAACAAATTAAACAATCCTAATAAGGACTAGGGGAAGATGAAAGCTATGAAGCAGGACCGGGTATCCTGAAGTGAAAAGAGTTATTCTTGCTTATCCCTCTGTGCGGATGGTATGGGAAATGTTGGCAATTGGCAAAAGGACAGGTTAGTTCCCTATTCAGAATCCCTTGCTTATGATAAAATGAGCAATATCCCATAGTGATATCCCACATCAATCCTCAATATTGATACCCTAGATCGATATCATAGATTGACATCCCTAGATGATATCCCATATTGATATCATAAGATCGATATCCTCAATCGATATACCAGAAATAGTTTCCCCAAGTAAATCCCCCAAAGGAAAGTTTTTGAAGAAAATTATCAAATGTAAATTCTAAAAAGTGAAGATCAAATGAAGATCATAAAATAGGCTCAAATCAAGTTCAAAGTGAAGATCAAATGAAGATCATAAATCAAAGTTCGAGTGATGAAGATCAAAGAATCTAGTTCGAAGAGAGATCAAATGAAGATCCAGAGAAAGTTCAAAGTCAAAATGGAATCGACTCCCTTGCTTCACTACATATGAGCAAGTATCCCAAAAATTGAAGGATAGAAAGGAATGAGCTTGAATCCCTGGAATTGTTAGCACTACTGTACCTTACGCATGATGATATGTCTGATACACTTGCATCTCGCTTATGTGCAGACCAATGTTTGAATGTGGAAGAGCTAGCTTCAGGTGTCCTGCATTGCCTAGTGGCTTAGTCCAACTAAAATCTAAACCTGGGATTGGATAAGACATTTGTGGAACCCCTATCTTAGCAATGGGCTGAAAGAATCCTGCCTGACATCGGGGAACGCTCGTGTCTTATCTTAAAATACTCATGTGCACACACAAGGATAATGAATAGTTAGGGCCTATCCTAGCAAAAGCCTTGTATTTCAGAAGTCTAGTATGGTTAGTATTCAACTTTTGAGCAGTCCACTAGGGTGTTTGAGTCTCATGGAAAACCCTTAAAAATGTTCGCTAATAGCAACAAAATACCAAAAGCTCACAAACCATCAAAAATAAAAGTCATTTCAAATATCAAACTGCAAAGTATCGATCCATGATACATCATTACACTGAGCACAAAGTTTTCAAGATATAGGATAGATACCGGATGGATATCAGAAATGATATTTAGACGACCACTGACTATATCGTGCATATCTGTCAAATTGCAAAAGGAATATAGAGTGACATATTATATCATTCACATCATTCCATGTCATATCATTGCATTTCATATATGGGTGATTAATTGTTTAAATTCTTGTAATGAGGATTTTCAATTACATTCATGATTTTTACACATTCTGTGGTGTCATCCATTAGATTGTTAAACACATATCACATTCATTCCTTATGTTTTAAGTGATTAAAGCATACAAGTTCATCTGCATTACTTCATCCATCATGTAATTAATGCATCACATACATGGCATTCACCATATCATAACCATATAAATTAAATGCATACAAAAAAATAAAACTAAACATGCATTTAACAATAAGCATTGCATCCATATGCATACAATATAGCCCATCTATACATATAGAACATCTATCATATAGCTAGTGCATGTAATCTGTCCATTGCATACATATAGCATAATCAAATCATTATCTAGGCATTGCATTCATCATTGCATCCATAACATAAAATCAAAACAAAAATATTTGCAAACATCAACTGGGGCATTATCAGTATCGATCCCCAAAAGCTCCAAAGAAGTCTAAATATTTGGTCTTTTTATTCAAGTCATAAATGCACATATTTTCTCACCATAAGGAGTTTCATATTGGACATTAAAGCATATCTACAAGTTCAAAATTTCAAAAATTGCAAAATTAATAAAAAAATTAAATAAATCAAAATTCAAAATGATTCAGCAGATCATCGAACATAGTGATTCAACACAAGCATAATTGGAATTGCTATCATCTTGATTCTCTAAGAAGGCCATAGTGGCCGGACTGCTCCATGGGATAGAAATATACAATTACTATTAACAGTTGAAATCATAGCTGAGTTAGGCCTTGCCAAGTAATATTAAAAGTGCTCAAGTCTTAAAATGTTCTAGATCATTCATAGTGGTCAAGCGACCTCATCGCTTCATTTAATTGTCATTACCCTCATCGACTCATCGCTTGAGGGGGTAGTCATAATAATCAAATTCATAATCAAAATCAACAATTAAATGCTTAATCATTGTTAAGTGCATTCGTTCAAGAATCATTTTCAAAGACAATCATGCACCCTCCTTGCTTGGGGCAAATAATCAAAATATCAAGATCAAATTCAAGCAAACTGGGCAGCTAGTCTCCTAATTTAGTTAAGGCTAAGATTTGACTTAAGCTTGTCTCCTAATTGCCACTAAGGCTAGGATTTGACTTAAGCTTGTCTCCTAATTGCCATCAAGGCTAGGATTTGACTTAAGCTTGTCTCCTAATTGCCATCAAGGCTAGGATTTGACTTAAGCTTGTCTCCTAATTGCCGCTAAGGCTAGGATTTGACTTAAGCTTTCCATAATCAAGTTCTTCAACTCATCGAAGGTAATGATTCAATGATGCATGCTCTTTTCATGATTGGGGCATCTAATGTTGATCAGACTAATGATCATCATGCAACCTTTGGCATCATTTTAGGAGGTCTATTTTTGCTCATGCGTTGTTCAATCTCACAATGCATCATAAAAGGGGCATCTGTAGACACCTAAAATGCATCATGTCGATGGCGACTACTCATATGGGCACCTTTGTAGACCATATGAATGACCTTGGACCTTTCCAAGACCAAGCAATGGTTTTAACCACTCAATTTGGGCTCCTTGGCCTATTCAGTGCTAACCGTGACTGACACCTATGGTTAGCAAAAGCCTGCATGCTAACCATGGCTGACACCTACGATTAGCAAAAGCCTATATGCTAACCATGGCTGACACCTACGGTTAGCACTATAACAAACTCGAGTGACCAGAGCCGAGTCAAATCAATTGCAACAGTTTTCAAAGCGGTTTGGGCTGGGAAGCATCCAAAAGCTTCCTCTCAACTGCCAAATCTTGTTCTTGGCTTCTCCATGAAGCTAGAGCAAGGATTTTGGGAGTCTACTTAAGACCCCAATTTTAGAGAGCAACTATCCTAAAGAATAGCTCAATTGCACATAGCGGAGCCCTGTCGGATTGGAGAGCAATTTCATATCCCCTTGAGGAGTAACGAAGTGTTGTCCAATTGATCAATGACAATTATGCATGCAACAATGGAGATATCAAGAGCTTGAGGAGCAAGCTTGACAATTGACACACCTCCATTGCTAATTCCATTGAATTCAACCACCAATCTATTCCAAAAAACACAGGCGACCCTTGACCATCAATTCCTTGGAGGATTTGAGAGTTTCTGGCCTTGGTTGCAAGAGAAAGGACACTTTCATCTTAACCATGGCTATGAGCCATGGTTAATAGTGCCAACCACACCTCAGACCTATGGCTAGGGTTTGATGCTCTCCTTCCTCCATTTTAGTAGTAGTTTTCCATTTTTAGTCATGCAATTAGCTTAATCTAGCATAGATCTACATTTTAGCAGACATTTGACCGGGTAATTTAGGGGAATTAGGGGTAGATTTGCTCCCCCTTTCCTTGCATTTGTTAATCTAGATTAGTTTCATGCAATTCAAGTTTTCTAATGGTTAATTAGGATGTTTCTTAGCTAGATTCATGCTTCTTTACATGCTATATTACAATTTCCTCATTTCTTGCATAGATTGATAGTTTTACATGCTTTCTTGATTTCATGCTATTCTTTATGCAAGATTCCTTTCAAAGCCTCATCAAGAGAGGCCTCCTTTGTTACTAATTGCTTCTTGTTGTTTCTTGATCATAGGGAACAGGTATTGAAAGAGACAAAGCATACAATTCCTTCCTCAACGCGAAGAAGAGGGTCATCGACACCCTAGAGCAGTTCGTGTCACCCTGAAAGGCACTTGGAAATCACACCTACCCTTGAGAGGGAAACAATTACATCCTATTGTAACAATTGTATCAAGATGATTATCCCTAAGAGGGATGTACTTGTAATTTGAGTTTGGCTTCAAATATAATGAAATAAAGCGTGTTTTATTGATCAATTTGTTGTCAATTTCTTGTTCTTGTATGCATTTTGTGTTTTTGTCAATTCTTGCAATAGGATACTTTGGGTGTGAGCCTTTTTGGTGGTTACACCTAGTGTATTAGAATTAGGTATACTCCAGGAATGAGTATGGTGTTATTAGGCTCCAAAAGGTCTATAATATGAACCAAGCTCTTATTTTCAAGCAAGGCTGGTGGATCCTCACTAACAAAAACTCTCTATGGATTTCCATCATCCAGGAAAAATACCTCTGGCACAACCATAATTTTTTGGATGACCCTAACCCCATTCATGGATCTGTGATCTAGAATTCAATCCTTAGGATGAAGCATATCCTTTAGAAATGTATTAGGTGGAAGCTAGGAAATGGGGCTAGGATTAGCTTTTGGGATGGCCTCTGGCTGGGCAACTTTCCACTACAGAACCATGATAATCTTGTGTATCTTAGGTTGATGATCGACACCCTATTTGGGCCAAAGGTGTGTAATTTCTTCCTTCCTAATAACCTCTCTTGGAAACCCCTACTAGTTGATTTTCTTTTTAATGAGCAGAAGCAAGCCTCTGTCGACCTCTCCAACCTTCTCTAACGAGTTTTGAGGGGCAGATCCACCTATAGAGATTTGAAAATTCATATTCCCACCTTCCCCTCGCTCTCCTGAAGCTGTCCGATTACCTGAAACCGCTCGTTCGCTTGCCATCACCTTCGCTATTGCTCAACCCAGATGAAACCCTTGCACAATCGCTTGTCAAAAAACTTGTTCACACATAACAATACGTTAGGATCTGTGTTGCTTCAAATAATCTGAAATTAATGAAGACGTTTTAGGGTTTGTCAGACATCTACCCTTAATATTTCAGCTCAATAAAACCAAATAAATAAAATATGACCAAAACAAGTTTGATAGTTTGTACAATCCTACCCATAAATGAAAAATTAAATGTTATAATAGTAATAGCGAAAAACCAAAACAGTATTATATAAAATAAAAGTTTAAAATGTGTCCTCGTTAGTCAGAGCACACGAGCCGTCTTTAAGCTCCCCTGAAAATTTCTCGCGGCAATGAAGCCTGCGCTCTTCACAATTGCAAGAATTTATATAAGCGCTGAAAATCCAGCGACCAGTAACTTCTCAGAAATTATTTTCAATTTTTATTCTGCAAAATAATTTGAGAGAAGGGCCAGTAAATTCCTTTTTACAGTCGATTTGAGGAAGCCATGAATCCTCTAACGCAAGTGAAGAATGTTCAAAAAATCACAGCAAGGGAAGCAGCCGCCGGTATATCAGAAGAAGCATCCTGGCATGCCAAGTACAAAGATTCTGCCTATGTATTCGTCGGTGGCGTCTCCTATGACCTCACCGAAGGCGATTTGCTCGCAGTATTCGCTCAGTAAGTTCCCTTGTTCTTGTACTTTCTTTTTTATCTGCAAATTAATATAGATGATTTTCTTCCCTTCGAAATCCAAAACCCTAGCAATAACAATCACCACTGCAAATTTTGAACATTTAGGGTTTCTACCTCAGAAAGTTGTTTCATCATCTTTTTCATGATGCCAAGATATTTCTAAAGCTTCTTTGTATTATACCTTTGGCTTTCTTTTCATGAATTGCAGTTTCTTAACAAACATGAACGTGTCTGTACCTGTGTTCATTCCACCATGTCCTGGAACTCGGTATGGTGAACGCTGTGTAGTCGAATTTGAAGGGGTGTTCCTTTTATACAATCTTTTGCTTAATATAAGTTCCACGAGTTCCAGTGGCCAATGTTAAATTGGCGGCTGCATTTGACGACAAAGGATGTTCAGTTCACAATGGAGAAATCTGGCCAGACTTTCAGCTAAAAGAGAGTTGATATTCTTCGAACTGTTCCCTATAAACCGCCCATCTTTAATTTTTTTTTTTTTTGAGTTTACATGGTGGAATCGGTTCCCCGTATCCCTGGGTCAGGACTTTCCCTTCCACATCTTTAAATCTTTTTGTTCGACGCTCAATAAGAACTGTTGGTCTGTAAGGATTTTGGGCAGAATTTTGCCCAGGTCAACAAATCTGACCCCTACTTCTTTTATCTCCGAGAAAGAAGATTCCAGTGAAAGCTCCCTCGGTTATGCATCTATATCCTTGTCTGCTGTATGCTCCCCACTCATTTCGTTCCAACATCTTGCTTTGGCGAGTATAATGGTGGTGAAGGTACAGGAGAAATTCCACTACAACAGATTTAGGGTTTAGCTATCCACAATTCGAACTCTTTTTTTTCCTCTGAATTATAAGCTATCTTACCGTGATTGACATCTGTCTGTGGCAATGCATCAGTATTGGGTTTGATTTTCATCATAAGTACGTCATATCACCAGCAGGAAGCTTGGTTTCTCGAGTGGTTTTAATGCGAGGACTATATTTAACCATACATCTCATGAGGGCTCTTTGGTTAGGGCAGAGCCTAGGCGCTCATACTCCATTTCTTTGACCACTGGTTTGGTGGATCTTAGTAAGCTCACATCTGAAGTCCTTTGATTCTCCACTGTATCCCGAGTTGGTTCTCTCTGGCACAGTTATCTGGATGCCTTTTCATCAGACCCTTGCCGAGACCCAACTTTGCAGACTTCAATTTGATGACAATACATTTTTAATTGGCAAACCTGTCCTTTTCCTTCGGTTTTTAATTTGGCAAACATGAATCATTGATGACAGATGAGAGGCCCATCTGAGGAGGGATAGGAACTTTTCAAGGTCTTGGAGTTTCATTTTTGAAAGCAAGGTTTTGATAGCAAGTCATGATTTCCTGGCCTGACAACTCCTCCAATGCGACTTCCTTAGACACCCCAGCATTGAGAATAGCTATTGATGTGGAATGGAATTCCATCATAGGAGTATGTTAGGGTAGTTACACTAGCTTGCAACAAAAGCTTGAACCCTAAAGACCCAACTAGGAGGCAAGAGGGCTATGACACCCCACTCATGATATATGACTGACATTTCATTAGCTGGATGCTGAAGTCTGAGTTCTAGATCCTTAGTTGAGAGAGTCGCGTCAATCTAAGGATTCGAGTCTGTTACCAGCTTATAAAGCATTCTCAAACACTGTAGGATATTCATGAAGAATTTTCCTAGACTATTCTTTCTGGATTTCATTGTTCTTGTCATTTTTTGTTGCAATTCAGACTCTATTTCTGAATTTTCACCTAAGAAACTCCAGAAATCTCCAGTCATTGATCAACCAAGTTCCCAGAGGGCAGTTCCTTTTCAGATAGCCATACTCTTGGCAAGAATGTTACTGGAAAAGAAGTTTTTATAATCTGAAATCTGGTTGGAATATCAATGATAGTTAAGGGTGATTGGGTCAGGAAGTGGCTCCACCAAGTTCAATTCCAAACATATCCTGATCTAGGTTCCTAAAGTACCATTCTAAATTTCATAACCAACATTAGTAACTTGCCCATATTTGAGAAATAATGGGTAAGGTTTCCAAGCCATAAAATTCGTAGGGATGAAAGGAAAGCTTGACCCACACAGGGCAAAAACAACATTATTGAGATTCATATCCACATCCCAAGGCCTTCGTAATAAACTGAAGTTGTCAAAGAACCATGGACTGTCCTTGAAGATAGCTTTCTTATCGTCCTATGAAGCAAACAAGACCGGAAAGAAGCCCATTTTAACCTAAGCAAATTAATAAGATGAAGACCCCCCAGGCCTTCAAAAAGAGGGTCCTTGAGCTGCTGTCAACTGGGCCAAAAGTCAATGGAACTAAGTAGCATTGCATGATCTTTGAGCTCCTTTATTGATCTGCATAGAGAAATGCAAGTGGCTGTAGTTTCTAGGTGATGATGTTTCTGCTGTGAAATAGAGTCAACTT
This sequence comes from Wollemia nobilis, assembly GCA_028583015.1. NCBI lineage: Eukaryota > Viridiplantae > Streptophyta > Pinopsida > Araucariales > Araucariaceae > Wollemia > Wollemia nobilis. Next base: position 561,916 of record JAQPPZ010001119.1, on the reverse strand, counting down.
TAGTTCTTCAATTCTCTTTGAATATTATTGATTGCTGTAGTTTTGAGGGCATACGTTTTGGTCTTTTGAGAATAACACTATTTCCTCTATATTCAAACTCTACTGGAATAAAATAGATACCAATTATAAGCATAGATCTTGGGGTGGCCTTCTTTCAGCCCTTGGCTGCCTAAAGCCCCATATTATGGTTATTGGGCCCTTTGCTGTTATGTGAATTGGATATTTTATTCTTTCATTGTGTTGTTTAGGCAGTAATTTCTACCGTGTACCTTTCTATATTGTATATTAGTTACTTTGTATTCATTGTACTGGTGTGACTATACACACGTGGAAGACCAATTGATCACTTCTCTACATCCTCTGTTTAAGAAATGATGATCAGCAAAGGAGACGAGGCATCTCTGGAAAACAATTCTAAAATTGTATTTTCTCAGTTTCAGCAATATAGTCAAGCATGATCACAAATGAAAGAATAACTTTCAAGAGCTGTGTAAGCGTGAGGACCCAACATTCTGATGTCCATGCAATCTGGGAGGAAAAATTCCCTGCTTTTTGCTATGCACACAAAAATGTAATAACAAAGCAGATCTCAACTTCAGAAATACTAGGAATCCTAAAAGATTGCATCTACAGCTTGCTTTTCAAGTATTATGATAAGCATATATAAGAAAGCATCCACCATGGACAAAGAGATTAGCATCTTGATGAAAGTTCCAATGGATCGATTAACTCATTTAAGCCAAAAGTTCTTTAGTTTTAGAAATTTTATTTCTATTTGTTTCATGTAAACACAGATTCCATAGTATTTTAGAGTTCTTATTATATGTTGTTATGATGTTATCTCTTAGTTTCATATGGTTACTTGTCTTCAATTGAAAAGTTGACTTTGTGGATTTTTTGCAGATACGGGGAAGTAGTTGATGTCAACCTCATCAGAGACAAAGCTACTGGAAAATCAAAGGGCTTTGCCTTTCTTGCATATCAAGACCAAAGGAGCACTATCCTTGCAGTAGGTTGGTTATTTTTTCTCTAATAACTGCTATTATTTTTAAAATTTTGAACTTTTTGAATATAGTTTTCTTGAATCTATTGGTTTCTTTTATCCTCTTTATATTAATGGTTTGGAATCCACTTCAATCCAATTTGTGGGATGTTTGATTGCTTGAGAAAACTTGAGTTCTGTTAAAGAAAACAACTTAAATACTAAGTTGACACTTGACAAAGCACAAGGATCCTTATCTAATTTACTATATTTCAAATTTGTAGATGAGACGTTGTATATAATTTGATTTACAAGCATTGTTGCGTGGTTAATCATATAGCGAAAGCAGTGTCTCCTTGAGGGAGATGTATTGTGTATCTATTACATGGGACCTTAATACCAGAGAATGAATAATATAATTCTATGTATAGGAATAGAATCAAACAACTAGTTAATGTTATTCTTTCTAAGCCTTTTTGCAGTTTAGGTTTATGCAATGCCAAGCATGGCAACCAAGCTCTTTTGTAGATAAGGTAGTAACCAAAGGAAGTTTGGACACTAATGCTTCAATAAGTATGTTCTGTTCCTAGATAGCGTACTCTGCTATGTAAATGTAGCTAGCTATTCTGTTATAAAGCTCATAATGTTTTGTTGTTTAGTTGTTGTTCTAGGTTCAACACCTGTCACACTTTATGATGTAAAAGGGGTCACTTGTATATATGAGATCTATAGAAGATCAGTTAAACGTGTACGTCTATAGCAAATATTTTACCCAACATTCAAGAGCAGAAATCAAGTCTTCCTAGGTTTTACCTTAAGGCTCATATTATAATATATAATCCCCCTTCTAGTATAATTTATTATAAAATTCAGGTTGGATAGGCGAGGTTTAGTTAGGTTGGATTGATCCACCATTTATGTAGACGGCATTGATCTTTATTTTCTAAATTATATTCTATATTGAATTCTTTATGGATAAAAGTGACCTTTTAATTGCTTAATGTAATGTATATCTGCACCATATACTAGTCTTTGCCCCGATTAAATACAATTAATTGCTCAACTGTATTAAATCTTCTGTTGCTCCAGAATTTTGACTGGATGCACATGGTGTACATTAAGAGTGTTGGCAGGATTTTTTGATAGCCATGGGGCCTGTCCAGATTTCATTGCTGTTTCTTGAATCCAGAACCAAGTGCCATCCGCTACATTGTGTCATCTCTCTTGGCTTTTTCCTTGGATTCCTTGCTCACACCACAAAGTAGTCCCGTATGTATTGTCAAATTTGTGGAGTCATCTGGGATGGCTTCTTGTGATGGCCTGGTAAGGTTAAATGGTTCTTTGGATGATCTAAGGCTGTTCATCCTCCTGCATGGATGCAGAGAGCTAAAATGCTAGTTTGAAGCATAGTTGGAAAATTTGCAACTCGTGATAAACTTGGCATCCTAATTTTGGAGATTTTATCGGCCACTTGGGAAAACTTGGTTAAAAAAAACCGAAGAAAATTTTTCAATTAAAAAAAAAATTTAAACAATTGGAGAGCCAGAAAGCTAATTTTATATTAGATATTCATAAAAAAGAGCACAATTACAATTCATGATCATCAAATCCAACCAAATACATCATAATATCATACAAATGCAAAATTTCAAAAATATAAAGCAGTTTTTAAACTGTTTTTTGTTTTCCCCTCCTCCCCCTTGAACTAGATGGTTGGCCTTGGCTCTAAATGGGTGGTCGAATTGAAGGCTCCTCAAGTACACGATCATCATGGTATATCTCCTCCAATCCTCTTAAATGACCTGCTTCCTCCTCAAGTGCCTCAAAAAATGAACAAGCTTTCAGTGAAACTTACTGCCCCTTTTAGCTTTGTATTGCCTTTCTTCGTTATTGTTCATTTTATTCCAATTTTCCCAAATTTAAATTCTAGTAGTTGTTAGCATATTTCATAGTTTATTACATTATTATGTTAGCGCATATTACATAGTTTTATTATGCGCACTCTAAGGTAGTTAGGGTAGGGGCAGTTCGTTCTAGGAACTGCAATTCAGTTTGATTGTAGTTTGGTTCGTTGGGCTCCATGTACCATTCTAATTCATGAGGTAATGCTCATTTCACCCTTATGGTATTAGAGCAAACTCGCGATCATTTGGGTGCAGGAGGAGAAGGGCGTGTTCTACAATGCATGTTTCCCAAGGCACAGTTAGGGCACAAATCCCGAGCACGGGACCCTTGAACTGGAAGCATTTTGCACGCGGATCGAGGTAGTTTTCACGCGGATCGAGACAGAGCGCTGACATGGATTGCTGAATGGGTGGCTGACGTGTTAGGTTGTTGACGTGGTGGCTTATGTGGCGGTTGAAGTGTCAACCCAGTTGGTGACGGTGAGGTGGTGGTTTGTGATTGGTCCACGTGGCGCATTCCTGTTTCATTGTTCTCATCGGCAAAAGGGGTGACAAAACTCCAGATTGCCCGAAGGCAATCAAATACAACTTTGTGCACGGTCAGTTTTATCCCACTGCAATTGCAGCGATCTGCTGCGTGTGGGATAACTATCCCCAATTTTTTTTTTATCTTTTCTTTTCTGGCAGAGAAGCATTCAATACAAAGGCCGTCCGCCTTTGTTCTCATTCTGAGCAATAGCCGGATTGGTTGACTGCGCAGTGTGAAGATGTTGGGCCGCCGGGAGGTTGGGGGTTCAAACCCCCGCTCAGCGACAAGACACAAAGCAATTTTTTTTTTTGTTTTCAGTGACGTGGTGGTTCGGAAGTTTTCAAATACTCGGGGCTATTCCTTTGGTTTCGTCGGCGGCCTTAGCCGAGATGGTCGGGCGGAGAACGCTAAGGCGCTAAGCAAGTGGTTGTGGTTTCAAATCCTGCAAAGTCAAATTTTTTGCTTCCAAAGGTGGTGAAGGTATTTTTTTTTAATACCTTAGGTTTTTTTTTGCAAATCCAATTTCTTTTGCAACTAAAACCTAACCAAGAAAGAAAGGAGTATTATTTTTTTTGCAACAATTTAAGAACATTAGTGCATTTTTTTTCCACATGGAGGGATAAGACACCAAGATTTGCACTTTGTTTCTTTTGCAAACTGAAAGGGTTCTCAACATTTCTTCACACCTTGTTTATTTTGCAAACAAAAGGGGGGACAAAACAACATTATTTTTTTGCAAAATTCTAACACAAGGGGGGAAATTGTTGAATTGTGAATATCATATTTTTGCAAATATAAAATCAAATTTCTTGCAAAAATTATTGTAAAAAAAGGTGCATTTTCGATTGCATTCGACACCTTAAAATTGGCATTGTAAAATAGGTGCATTTTCGGTGGAAACCGACACCTATGTTTTAAAATTTGTGGGCACTTGTGATTGTATACTGCATTTAATTTCCTATTTTTTGCATTTACATCATAAGTTAAAATTCAAAAGCAAATAAAGACCCCAAATTTTAAACCTATTTGTGCAATTTATTGCACCATAGTGTTCGGTATATACGGTACCTCTGGCCCACACTTACAGGTAAAGTTGTCGTGCTTTGGGCTACTGTATCTAACGCCTAACATAGCTGCAACAACGACGTCTGAGCTATTGTTCTCTATAAATCATCGGGGAGAAATAAGGAAAGCCAATTTTCTTTTGATATTCACTCCATCATATACCCTAATTCATTCTTATTGCTTGGCTTAATCTCCTCCAACTCATCATCCTTTTTCGGAAGGGTTTTGAGGTAGGTGCCATCAATTTGAGTGAATTCCCTTTCACGTACTCTTTGTAAGTATATAGAAAGGGGGACCATTTTGGTGAGATAAGGAACCTTCACAATGGCCTCTGTTCACAAATATCTTTTAGATTCACAGTTGCTCAAAGGTTCCAATTTTGCTCCATGGAAAACAAATATGAGAGCCATTCTTCAGGTTGAAGATTTGTGGGATGTAGTGACTGGCACTACAAAACATCCCGATACACCAGGTACAGAATCGGATGAATATGATAAAAAGGATAAAAGGTCCCTCATGTTTATCATCCTTGCTACTACTGATGAGATACAACCTCACATTTGTGATGCTAAAACTGGTAAAGATGCTTGGGATGCATTAGTTACCATATATGAAGGGAAGAATCAGTCCACCATTCTTAACCTTCAATCTCAACTTCATACTCTCAGTATGAAGTCTGGTGAATCAGTAGAACTGTTCCTATGCAGAGTGGCAGAATTGAAAGCCAAGTTGAATGCTTTGGGAGAAAAAGTAGAGGATACGCTCTTGACTTCAGTCATTTTGAGAGCTTTGCCAGATTCCTACAAGATGTTGATCACATCCCTTCAAGTGTCCATGAGACAAGTTACTTTTGTGGAGTTGGTAAATTTACTTCAAACTGAGGAGGCAAATCAACTTCAAAGAGATGAAGTGACAGATAATGCACTTTACTCAAAACAGGGGTCCAGAAGATAGGGTAACTTTCATAAGGGAGGATCTTCTTCCAAAGGTTCCAAAGGCAAGGAACCTCAACAGAAACAAAAGAAATATTGCAAGATTTGTGATATGGACAACCATGACACCAACAGGTGTTGGTTCAAGAATAAACAACCCCATGACCAAGGTCAAAAGAAAAAGGGCAAATACAAACCACAAAAGAAGAATAAGCAACCCAAGGGAAATGTTGCTTATGAGGAATCAGACTCAGACTCTGAGAGGGCACACAAGGTGCTCATGACTCACACAACTTCTCAGCAAAAGGATCCTGTGTGGTATATTGATTCCGGCGCCAATAAACACATGATTGGTGATAAATCATGGTTTGAGACATTTGAGGCTAAGGAAGGCAAACCAATTACAATAGCTGATGATAAGACCTACCGAGTCCAGGGTGAAGGAGATGTTTTCGTCACTCTTCCAGATGGACAATGTTAGATTGAGAAAGTTCTCTATGTTCCAGGATTGGCAAACAATTTGTTGTTAGTACCTCAGATCTTGGATAAAAACATGGCTGTTGATTTCAGAGTTGAGGATGGAAAGAAGCGATGCTTCATCACCAGGAAGGGAAAGCATGTTGCAACAGGTTCCTACAAGCATGGCTTGTTTACTTTAGATGCCATTTCTACGCCTCATGTTGCCATGGTGGTAAACACAAAGGAGGCCACTTCTCTTTGGCATAAGAGATATGGGCATCTAAGTTCAGGATATTTACTTGAGTTAAGTAAATATGAGATGGTGAAAGGTCTTCCCAACCTTTCATCCACTTTGCCAGTTTGCTCGGATTGCTTAGCAGGGAAGCAACACCGAGTACCTTTTGAGTTGAGCTCTTCAAGAGCCAAAAGACCTTTGGAGTTGGTACACACCGATCTGTGTGGTCCTATGCCAAACATTTATGGGGGAAAGAGGTATTTTCAGTTGTTTGTTGATGACTACTCATGAAAGATGTGGGTTTTCTTTCTGCAACTGAAGTCAGAGGCTTTTCTGTATTTTCAGCAGTTCAAGAAAAGTGTTGAGAAGGAAGCAGGATGTTCTATTAAGACCCTCCACTCAGATCGAGGGGGGAATATACCTCAAAAGAATTTTCCACATTTCTTAATTCACATGGGATTAAGAGGCAACTTACAACAGCCTATACTCCTCAACAAAATGGAGTTGCTGAGAGGAGGAATCGTTCCATCATAGAAATGGTTCGTTGTATGCTTACAAGGGCACATCTTGAGCAACAGTATTGGGCAGAAGCTGTCAGTACAACAACGTACCTCCTGAATAGAGCACCCACAAAAGCTCTTAAGGGAATGACTCCACAAGAATCATGGAGTGGTAGAAAACCCTCCATTTCTCATCTAAGGATTTTTGGGTGTAAGGCATTCATGCACATTCCAAAATAGAAGAGAAAGAAGTTAGATGAGAAAACCTTGCAGTGTATTTTTCTTGGTTATGATGAGCATTCCAAGGGATATCGGTTGATAGATCCTAAAACCAAGAAAACTCACATAAGTAGAGATGTGGTATTTGATGAAGCTTTCACATCAGATGACACATCTTCAGCTGTATACCTGGATGAAGAGGAGCCTAAGAAAGAGACTCCACCCCCACAGAAAAAGGTTCCAAAATGGTATACTAGCACAATGAGAGATTCAAAACTGACTACACCTCCAGATCTAACTCTAGATCGACCTTGTACACGTAGTATGACTCAGCAGATGAGAGCAGAAGCATCAACTTCAGAGGTTGACGAGCTTTGCCAACAATTTGATGAACTTTCTGTAGATGCAGAGGAAGATAGAGAAGAAGATATGGATGTGGATGATGAAAGGGTTTATATGACTTCATTGGATGAGGATGAACCTACCTCAGTTCAAGATGCACTTAGTGAGCCTCAGTGGAAGGCTGCTATGGATGCAGAACATATGTCTCTCATGAAAAATAACACTTGGAAGCTAGTTGATCTACCTTCTGGAAAGAAGCCCATTGGCTGCAAATGGGTATTCAAAGTGAAGTATAAGGCAGATGGAACTATAGATAAGCATAAGGCCCACCTTGTTGCAAAGGGCTATGCACAGAAAGAAGGCATTGACTATGAAGAGACTTTTGCACCCACAGCTAGAATGACTACCATTCGTGTACTTTGTGCTATGGCAGCTCAGTTCGGATGGAAGCTACATCAGATGGATGTCAAAAGTGCCTTCTTAAATGGTGATCTATAGGAAGAAGTGTATATGACTCAGCCAGAAGGATTTGTGGTTGAAGGCCAAGAGCAAAAAGTTTACAAATTGGTTAAATCCTTGTATGGGTTAAAACAAGCTCCACGAGCTTGGTACATAAAAATGGACAATCACCTATTGCAACATGGATTCAAGAGAAGTCCTTCGGATGCTAATCTCTATATCAAGAAAAATGGTTCTGATATAGTGATCTTAGTACTCTATGTTGATGATCTGATTATCACTGGCAGTTCAGAGAAATTGATAGATGCAGTGAAAGGTGACTTGAAAAAGTCATTTGAGATGACAGATCTAGGACTTCTTCATTATTGTCTTGGTTTAGAAGTGGCACAGAAGAAGAATCATATCAGAGTGACACAGAAGAAATATGCCAAGACATTAATTGAGAAATATTGCATGACTGATTGTAAGCCCAAAGCAACTCCAATGGAAACAGGGCTACAATTATCATGATATGATAAATCTCCATAGGTAGATGGTACTCTCTATCGCCAGTTGATTGGGAGTCTCATATATCTGACCAACACCAGGCCAGACATCAGTTTTATTATGAGTTATCTTTCGAGGTTCATGCAGGAACCTAAGGTTAGTCATTGGAAAGCAATGAAATGAGTTCTTCATTATGTCCGTGGTAGTACAGAATATGGCCTGGAATACAAGAAGAATGACAACTTCTTCTTGCAAGGTTACACGGACTCAGATTATGTCGGGTCATTTGATGATAGGAAATCCACTTCTGGATACATTTTTCATCTTGGCTCCGGTCCTGTCTCTTGGCATAGTAAAAAGCAGCAGGTGGTTGCTTTATCATCTACAGAGGCAGAATATCGCGCAACACGTGGAGCAGTCTGCGAGGTGATATGGTTACGTCGCATTCTTGCAAGTATGGGTCTTCCCAAGAAACTTCCAATTCACTTGTTTTGCGACAACCAAGGTGTTTTGAAGCTCGTCAAGAATCCAATGTTTCATGAATGCACCAAACACATTGACACTCAATGTCATTTCATTCGAGATGAAGTTCCAAAACACAAGATACAACTCCAGTACATTCCCACCGATGAACAGGTTGCGGATATTTTCACTAAGGCACTTGGACGTGTCAAATTTGAGTTGTTTTGCAACACTCTTTGTATTTCAAAATAATGTAATAAGGGGGGGATGTTAGCATATTTCATAGTTTATTACATTATTATGTTAGCGCATATTACATTGTTTTATTATGCGTACTCTAAGGTAGTTAGGGCAGGGGCAGTTCGTTCTAGAAACTGCAATTCACTTTGATTTTAGTTTGGTTCGTTGGGCTGCATGTAATATATGTCACACCATTCTTATTCATGAGGTAATGCTCATTTCACCTTAGTAGTATTATATCAGGAAGAGGTGACATGTAGAATCTATTTGGTATAATGATAAAAGAATGGTGATCAACATTGAATATACTAGATTTTTAATCAAATGTAGTTACAAATATTTTGCCTTTTTCATCAATTAGTCTCTTTCCCCAAGGGTACATGTACCTCTTAAGAGATCTCTATATTTCTATTTCATTTAAGAACTTATACTTACCATCAATACCACAATCACTTTCTTAGAGATTTATGTGGATGTAGTTGAAATTTTGAAACTCTTGTAAATATAGAAAATAAATCATTCTCAAAATTATTAATAATAAAACTCTATAAAAAATTGTTTACAGTTGGAGAGAAGAAAAAATGCAAAAATAAGGCTAAATCACCTTTTAAAAATTTAATTTTCCAGCCCTTTTTGCTAACTGCCCGAGGCTTGCCGAGTTTCTCACGAAAAACGGCGAGAAATTGCTGCAAGTTGGCGATTTTCTCAGCGCCAAGGAAAAAAAAGAAAAGAACTCACCGCCTACAATTTCCTGCGAGGTAACGGAGAAATTGTGGGAAATCGGAAATTTTTCTAACTATGGTTTGAAGTATGGGACGTAGAGTTTTACTTCCGATGTAAGTGCCTTCCTAGAAAACGGTGTGCACAAAAAGAGAATCTATTTTGATAGAGGAAGCACCAAGGGAACCAAGAGTTGCTCTATTGCTCAAGAAACAGTGTATGCAGGAAGCGAATCTGTTTTGATTGAGGAATTGCCAAGGGATGCAAATTTTCTATATTTGCTCAAGACCACGACTCATGACTTAATGTTGGAAGTTAAAGTAAAAATTTGTTTTTTACTTTACCTTTATTTACCTTTACCTGGACAACAAATGAGGTGGTCGGCAGACTCCAATGTGGATGGCAAGATGAAGGACGACAGACAAGAGAATTCACTCCTAAATTCTTCTTTCTTCCCTATTTCTTTTCTATCTTATTTTCTCTCCCTAATTTTCTCCTAAGCTATTTCTGGCTTATTCCTAAGTTATTTAAGGTTGTAATCTAGGCTTTATTGATTAATGAACCTTTTGGAGCTTTACAATTATTCGAGAACCATATTTGGTATCAGAGCCGGACAAGGTCCGAGGTGGGATCCTGCAACAGGCACAAGACCCGAGGCGGACAAGGGAACCCTCGCCAGGCACGAGACCAGAGGAGCGGACACAGGACACGTGGCAATTGATGGACATGGGACACGTGGCGAAGAGCGGACATGAGGCTGACATGGAACTCAAACGCAGACTCAGAGGACGCGGGACACTTGGTGAGGATCGATTGGACACAAGTGGCAAGGGTGAGTGGCAACAAACACGCTTACGTGGCGGAGCGTGGGTGGGTGGGTGGAGGCTTCAAAAGGGAGGCTTTCGATTGCCCGTAGGCAATCGAAAGAACTATTGCTTGTTAGTTCTTTTAAACCACTAAATAATCCCTACTCTTGTGCATGTGGGATATTATCCCAAAACGTTTTTTTTTGTCTAAGAAATTGCAGCAGTCGGAGAACGACTTCGTCGAAGCAAAGCGAATCGTAGCCAGCAAAGGAACGAACCAGATGTGGATTTCGCAGTAAAGAATCCTCACCTAGCGCTGTTGCAAGAGAAATTGACGCAATTCTGACAGAGTTCGACCAGCGGATCGTGTGTGTTCGTAGCCCCACTCATCGCTGTAGCAGAGAACGTGCAATGGATCTCTGGTTTGATTGGATCGTGCAGTGAATCAGAGTTGTGCAACGGAAGACTGTGTTTAAATTTTTTTTTCCTTTCTTCTCTGTATCGAATCTCTCAGAAAGAGTTCGTGGTTCTGTTATTGAAGACATCTGACAGAATTGGTAAAAGAAACCCGCAAAATTGTTTTTGTATTGAAAGAAACCCCGGAAAAAATTGTATATTATCCTCCTGATACGCCATAGATCTATAAATGGCAGAAATAAATTATTTCTTAGCAAAGGTTTTGGAGGGTACGACATAGAAGATAGGGTTTTAAAATCTTATCCGCGACGGCTGAAGAACTAAGCACATCAGGTGCTTAAGGGATCTCATCCGAGGTGCTAGCCGACTTGGCAAGAGGGCTAGCTTGTAAGGAAGGAGTCAAGGGTTCGACTCTTGTGGGTGTAATTTTTTGTTTCAAAAAGGTTTTTAAAAGCTACAAAGGGAGTAGCTTTATAAGGAAGTGCGACTTCCTTAGCTCACGGCAGGTGAGCTATTGTTGTGGCAAGAGAGCACGCGGTAAGGCCCAAGGGCCATCATAGGTCAAGGGTTCGAAACCCTCTGACCTCACTTCTAAAGTTGATTTTTTTTTTTAAATTATTATATATATATTTTTGTTTTTTTGTATTTACATGGTGGAATCGGTAGCCGCCACGAATCCGGGCAGGCTGTCCAGCTTTTATGGCCGCCACGGTATTCTGCGTTGTTTGCCCCGGAAGCCGCCACACAGATCTTCGCGCGATCCGCCCCTATAACCACCATGCCACAATCATTTTGAACCTTTTACGCCGCTGAAAGCACCGGGGAAAGGGACAAGTGTTCAATTCGGCGAGGCCCGAGATTTGAACCTTGGACCTCCCCCCTTATGGGGTTTGGATGAACCAATTGGTCTACACCTCGGACTTTAAAATTATTATATTAAAAAACTATTTATATCATATTTAATAAATTAAAACATAATTGTTTTTTTTTTTTTTTTAAGCAATTATTATTTTTTATTAAATAGAAATATATATATATATTTTATTATAAAAAGAGGACATTGCCTAGGAGGCAATTCATTGTAAAAGAAAAGTTTTTGATTCAGGGAATCATAAATTTGGTGTAAATAAGCCTAAGAGGCTTAGTTTTGTAAAGGACACAACAAGTCAAATTTTAAAATTGTAACAAGGCATTGATGATCACACCTGGAGAGATCAATTAAAATGCAATGATCGCACATCAAAGGCATCTTGACTCAGGGTACGAGGCAGATTTTGAAGACAACTCATTCAGGAGTCAATTTGAACAATCGGAATCATTACAAGCTGCACCACAAGAATCAGAGTATACACACTACAGTAATTCAGTGGAAATCCTAGAACTAGAATCATCGGAAATCATACAGATAAGTGACGACGAAGAAGAAGTGGCAGATAACTTTGTAAATCAAGAGATAGCATCCCCACATCAAGAGGAACAAGCAGTCAATGATAGAGTAGAACAAGTCAGATTTGACTTAAATTTGTAATCTCTTCCTTCTTCCTTCTTCTTCTCCTTCTTTCAGCAAAAGTACTTTATTGTAACCGTGAAATAAAGAGAGTTTTTTGGTAACTATGGCCTCACACAATAGCTTACCTATACCAGAATTTAATGGTTATGACTATGAGTATTGGTCTATAAAGATGAAGACCTTGCTCATAGGTAGAGGTTTGTGGGACATCATAGAAGAGGGCTACACAGAACCCTCAGACTGGACAACACTTAGTGCCGCAGACAAGAAAACACGAAAAGAAGAGAAAAAGAGCAACTCATCTGCTCTTTCTCATCTCCAAGTTGCATTGGAGAAAAGCATATTTCCCAGAATTGTTGCTTGTATGACTGCACAAGTTGCATGGAAAGCATTGAGTGATGGATTCCAGGGTAGTAATCAAGTGAAGCAGGTAAGGCTTCAAACATTGAAGCGAGATTTTGAAAATCTTCGAATGAAAGATGATGAAAAAGTCGGTGATTATTGTGTTAAGAGTAAAAGCAATTGTAGATAAAATGGTTACACTAGGCGAAGAAATCAAGCCTGAGACAATTGTAACAAAAGTGTTGAGAACACTTACACAAAAATGGAACCATATTGCCATAATAATAGAAGAATCCAAAGATCTTTCCCTTTTAACATTCGATGCATTGATCGGATCGTTAATGTCACATGAAGAGAGGTTTCTTGAAACTCCTTCAACCAGCTACGGAGGCGATGATAAGGCCTTCACTTCCAATGAAAATAATGGAAGAGGACGGGGAAGAGGTCAAGGTAGATGCAAGCAAAGAGGTAGAGGTAGAGGCAACTACAGAGGAGGCAATTCCAACAGAGGAGGCAACCAGAACAGAGGAGACAATTCCAATAGAGGAGGCAATTCATACAGAGAGGAGGCAACCAACAAAGAGGTGGAAATCAGAATCGAGGTGGAAATCAAGGACAAAGTGGCAATCAAGGGCGAGGAAGTGACAAGTCCAAATCAGCTTGTTTCAACTGTGGCAAGCTAGGTCACTTCGCTCATGACTGCTGGTCAAAATCTTCACAAGCCAACAGCAGTCAATATGGAAATTATGGAGAAGAAGATGATGCTTCTAATATTTTTCTGTCATATGGACAATCAGATCAGAATCTAAATGACACATGGATTCTAGCTACTGGTTGCTAAAACCATATGAGTGGCAAAGAAAATCTATTTGCTACTCTAGATTCCACTTATAAATCCCAAATCAAATTAGGGGATGACAAAGCATTGCAAGTAGAGGGAATTGGAGCCATGGCGGTTCCAACCAAAGGAGGACTAAAGAAAGTGAGTGACATCTATTACACTCCAAAGCTCCAACACAATCTGCTCAGTGTTGGACAAATGATGGAGAACAATTACAAGCTTGTATTTGATGAAGGACAATGTATTATTTTTGATAAAAATAATTGTAATCGTGTCATCACACAAGTCCCCATGACCAAGAATAGGTTATTCCCTCTCAAATTTGGCGAGCCAGGGGGAGCAAACTTGCAAATGTAGCCATAACAAATCCAAATGTGCTGTGGCACTTGCGATATGGTCACCTTAATTCTACAATCCCAAGACTCATAAAATTGTACTCTCCAAGGATGTAATTTTTTGATGAAGGGGGAGAATGGGGTCATCAAAGAATTTTTGTTGATGATGAGTCCCAAGATGTAAATTCTTCATAGGTACAATAGATACAGTAGGTGTCTCCAAAGAAAAGCAAAGGCACACCACCCCTCCAAGACCGATAAGTTCAAGTAGATCAACCGCCAGTCCATGTCCTTCTCCACAAATATCAGTAAGTTCTTCATCGATGGACATTGACTCTCCATCAAGAGGCGAAGAACTTTACAACATCATCCTTCCTTTCGGATCTTGGATCAAAATTTTCAAAGAAGATTCACTAGAAGCCGCCGGTGAAATGAATTCAGTTTTGCAACAACTTGAGAATTTGGAATTGTATGGGGATGATAACTCCAAGAACCTAGAGGAGATGAATTCAATTATGCTTTTTGACTAGTACACGCTAGAACAACTAGCTATGAGAAGGCGTGTACTCAAAATGTATGGCAAGAAGCCATGAAAGAGGAAATAACCTCTATAAAAAATAATGATACATGGGAGCTAGTAAAGCTACCCAAAGGTAAAAAATGTGTTGGATGTAAATGGGTCTACAAGACCAAGTACAATGCTGATGGAAGCATTGAGAGGCATAAGGCAAGACTAGTAGCAAAAGGTTTTACTCAAAAATATGGCATTGACTATGAGGAAACTTTTGCTCCTGTTGCAAGACAAGAGACAATCAGATCAGTTCTTTCCTTAGCAGCCTATAAAGGATGGAATGTTCAACACATGGATGTAAAGAGTGCTTTTCTGAACGGATACTTGAAAGAAGAGGTTTATGTTCAACAACCTCAAGGTTTCCAAGAACAGGGAAAAGAAAACCTTGTTTACAAATTGAAGAAAGCACTTTATGGCCTCAAGCAAGCACCAAGAGCTTGGTACTCACGCATTGATGGCTATTTCAGCGAGTATGGATTCACAAGAAGCAAAAGTGAACCAACTCTGTACTACCTAAAGCATGGAGTAGACATTCTCATAGTTTGTTTGTATGTGGATGATCTAATATTTATGGGTAGTAACAATAAAATGAATATGGAGTTCAAAAACTCCATGATGAAGCAGTTCGAGATGAAAGATCTTGGTTTAATGCGATACTTCCTAGCCATGGAAGTGCATCAATCAAATAAAGGGATCTTCATATGTCAACACAAGTATGCTTGAGACATGATTAAGAAATTTGCCATGGAGCAGTGCAAATCAGTTGCAACTCCAACTGGACATGGGATCCAATTGAGCAAGGACGATGGAGCATCAAAGGTTGACATGACCACTTACAGAAGCATGGTTGGGAGTTTGATGTTTCTCACCAACACAAGGCCCGATATTCAATATGTTGTTTCTCTAGTTTCAAGGTTTATGGCTAGTCCTTCTGAGTTGCATTTACAAGCAACTAAAAGAATATTGAGATATGTAAAAGGTACATTGGATTTTGGAATCCATTACCAACAATGTAAGTTTGTAAAATTAGTTGGCTTCAGTGATAGTGATTGGGGCAGCAATATAGATGACAGGAAATCTACATCAGGAAATTGTTTTAGTCTAGGATTAGGACTAATTACATGGAGTTCCAAGAAACAAACTATTGTAGCATTGTCATCGACTGAGGTTGAGTATATAGCCATCACACATGCTAGTACTCAAGCCCTATGGTTGAGAAAAGTTCTTGAAGAGATTGGAGAAAGTCAAAGTGGTCCAACTCGACTGTATTGTGATAACATAAGTGCCATTCAGTTGGCATACAATCCAATCCATCATAGCAAATCAAAGCATTTCGATATGAAGTATCACTTCATTCGAGATATGGTGGAACAACAAATAGTTGAGCTTCAATATTGTAACACTTTGGATAATATTGTAGATATCTTCACCAAAGGTATAGCTAAAGCTCAATATATAAAGTTGAGAGACTGTATAGTCAGACCTCTCAACTTTAAGGGGGAGAATGTTGAAGTTAAAGTAAAAATTTGTTTTTTACTTTACCTTTATTTACCTTTACCTGGACGGCAGATGAGGTGGTCGGCAGACTCCAATGTGGACGGCAAGAGGAAGGACGGCAGACAAGAGAATTCACTCCTAAATTCTTCTTTCCTCCCTATTTCTTTTCTATCCTATTTTCTCTCCCTAATTTTCTCCTAAGCTATTTTTGGCTTATTCCTAAGTTATTTAAGGTTGTAATCTAGGCTTTATTGATTAATGAACTTTTTGGAGCTTCACAATTATTCGAGAACCATAATTTCAGTTCCCAGGATATAGTCGGCTTTCGATTTCATTTTTGTCTTCTTGAAACTTGGTACTTTTTCCTTTATGAGCAAATAATGTATGAAACTTGGTACTTTTTCTTCTTTGGTATTTTTTCTTGTTGGACAAAAAAAATTGCTCTTCGCATGTGAAACAAAAAATTGTCTTGCAACATTGATCTGTTTTTGCCATGGTGCTAGTTTATTACGAAGCTCTTTGTGCTAAGTCGCTGACAACTACTGCATAAGAACTCCCATGTCTCTGTAGCATGTCTTTTGCAAGATCCAGAGCTATGTTCCCTGCAATGCATCAAATTCCTTCCAGGGTGGAGCTCAAAATGTTTTTCTTTCATCTTAAAGTGGTAGAAGATCATAGCAGACCTACAGTTGAATTAAACAAGCTTTCTCAAACTCGAAGACTTGAATTAGTATATAATATATGTATTGCACCAACTATCATAATCTCTAATTATGGATTTTCTTCATGGTGGGCTGATGTTGAGCAACAAAAATGCCACCTAAGACGTATGCATGCTCTCCATTGCCAGATTTCTGTGGGTATTTTTCCTCTGGAACTTGAAGTTTGCATCATCAGAAAGGCCTGATCTCTTGGAATGCAACATGAAATATTCTCTGGCTACTTTGAATTCATCAGAAGGCTTGTAAGATATGAAATCCACCAATTTTTTGCAATAAGGGCTGGATAAGTAGTAAACATGGCGATGAACTTTGTCAAAATGGACATAGATAGCAAGCTTACTAAATCAAAGCTAGGTTGAGGCCTACCTTTTTTTTTTCATTCGTTGAAATTGATTCATCACATTGCCATTTTGAGGCTAAACTTACATCCCTTACTGGGAAGGGTAAGAATAGTCCTACTTTTTTTTTTCCAGACAATGTGATTGATTCATCACATTGTCATTTTGAGGCTAAACTTACATCCCTTACTGGGAAGGGTAAGAATAGGCCTACTTTTTTTTTTCCAGACAATGTGATTGATTCATCACATTGTCATTTTGAGGCTAAACTTAGAATAAAAAATGTCAGAAGCTAGATGGGGCATCTATGTTCAGATCTTATTGTAAAAGATGCCCCACTTTTTGATTTGATTGCTTCTTTGATGGTAAGAATTCTTGAATCACTAGAAAATGTCTTGTAATATATCTGGAATTTACTCTGTTTGCTGGAGAGCTGTTGAATTGGTTGCATCATGCCATGCCAATCATGTTGTCAAATTGTTTAGGCTGGCTCTGCTTCAGTTGTGGGAATTACATGGCCAAGTGTACTTTTGCACCACTGATCAGCACTTTTATGGGTTAAATGTATCTTCTGTCGAATCAGCAAAAGGTAACATTTGCCCTATGAAACATCCTCTTTTCTCTTAATATTGATGGGGCCTTCTCTTGGTTTGATTTTGACTCATTATCTGTAATAGTAATAGCTGATACATTAATATGTATGCCAAATTGTCACTTTAATTGATGTCTTATTTTGCTTAAGATTTTCTATTGTTAGTGAATTTGCTAAATATCATAATGTAGCCGGTCTTCAATTGGCTAAGCTATTGGGCCTTGAGACAAAGTTTGACATGACTTTATCAGTCCAAGTGATACTGTTTTCTTGACCAGTATGTGTTTGTCATGCCTTAACAGATAATTTAAATGGTGCAACCATTGTAGGCCGGACTGTGAGAGTTGATCATGTAGCAAACTATAAGAGGAAAAAGGAAGAGGATGAGGAGGAAGCGCAGCAAAAAAGAGAGGAACGTGGTGTTTGCTATGCTTTTCAGAGAGGTGAATGCACCCGTGGGTCAGCTTGCAAATTTTCACATGATGAACAGGTTGGCAATGAGATTCTCTTTATATCAATATTTCCTCACAAGTCATTCTTGCTTTATTTTTTCTTTCTTACATCATAAACTTTCTTGGGTAAATGCTTGAAATGTTCAGTCTTTGACTGCTTTCTGAGGAACCCTTCTTTGCTAACTTTTGATAGGCGTTAAAGTGTTGACCTAAAACAAGATGTCTACTTGATTGAACTGAATTGTATACTTTTGCCTAGAAACCCACATTTGTCTTGAGGCAAGGGTCTTTATTATACATGGCAGTTTTAATGACTATATTGTTGCTGCATTCTTCTATCATTTTCTTTTTAGCAATTGGGAATTTTTAGATAACCATCAAACATGTTATGATGCTGCCAAGTACACATTATGTCTCTAGGGTTGGGCAGCACAATTGTTGCTTTATGTGTTCAAAATCACTATTTTGCATTATATTCTGCATTACAAATGCATTTAACTTGTTAGCGTCTGTACTTCATTCCAAAAGTGAACAGGGCCTTAGCATTGGCCTTTTTTTAATAAAGAAATAATTTAAAATTTCATCCATGGGAGATCCTGTAGGAGCTATGGAATGGAAAAGAAAAGGAAAACAGAATTGTGAAAAATAGATTACACAAATACATCTTTGTCCTGCAGCTCAGTTGGATTTCAATTGATTGCTGCTGCCATATTAATTCTCATAAGTCTTGTCTGTGCCCGGTCTATGATGTTTCAAAATAAATTTAACATAGCTACTACTCTTATAGATGGTAAATTTAATCACTTGCATGAGTTGCTCAAGTCATCATGTTAGTATGCAGGACAATATAGCATCACATGTTTCTTATCCTTAACTTCTTGCATGCGGAGTAAAAAAATGGCATTCTTAATTAATACTTTCCCATCATTCTGTTTCAATTGCAAGATGATGGAACTTAATCTAAATTGGCTGACAATGTATCCTTTTTACATTTGAGACTTTTGATTTTGTTCTATGTAGGTGACCATTGAATTGATCTCACATTTGTAAAGTATCATTTTTCAACTACGATCTTGCCTAAGAATCTCTATTAGTATTGTCATTTTTTTCCCTCGTAAAATGAAGACTTGAATTCTTGATGAACATTTAGTAAATCACTTTCATCAACTCTCCATTTTTAATACATTTATGTTTTATTTTGATTATATGTTCCAAAAATTAGCATAATGTTTCTACTTCCAATGATAACATTCCTGCGTTTGCTAACATTGCAGGATAAAGAGTCTGAACACCTAGTTCTGACAAAAAAATTGTTTTGTACCCTCAATTTTTTTCCAAGATTCTTTTGATAGGCCGACATCCCAAACAGACAACCATATAAAATCATCTGTACCAATGTTTTAAAAGGATTTTTTCAAAATTTCGAATTCCATGATTGGATTCATCTACTTTTATTTTGCATCTCATAGAAAGTTTTCTTATCTCTTTTTATATGTTTCTCTACAGAAGCATTCAAATTGTAGCTAGAATCAAATTTAAGGACCAAGTATCTGTAGGAAGGAACTATCTGCAAAACATATGTTAGGAACCATTGTGGATGATTGTAATTTTGGTATCGTCCTTCTGTTTTCTTCTGTCTTTGAGAATCTAAATGATTGATCCTATCTTTATTAACTTTGGTGTAATTTGACATATAATTCGCAGAGAAATGCAAATACTGGTTGGGGTAGCAAAGGTGATGATAAATGGAAGCATGATGAGTACGAACACACATACAATAGAGGGCAACAGACAAAGCCTAAATATGGGCAACCATTAAAGGGAGACGATAGTCAATACAGACATGTTGATACAAAATATAAAGAGAGGACCACAAAAGAAGATGTTAGATTGTCAAAGTATGATGAGAGAAAAGGAAGTCAGAATAGATTAATGGATGAGAAGTATGATGGCTCACGGCATAAGGATGATGGAAATTGCTATGTGGATACAGAACCTAGCAGGAAGAGAGACTACAAGAGGGAATTTGGCTCAGGGTCAAGAGATATGAATGAGGGAGAGGATGGCAGAAGGTCAAGAGATGCAAAGGATAGAGATGATGGCAAAAAGTCAAGAGATACAGAGGAGGGAGAGGATCGCAGAAGGTCAAAAGATACAAAGGAGAGGGTTGATATGAAAAGGTCAAGAGAGACGAGTGAAAGAGATGATGGCAGAAGGTCAAGAGATACAAATGAGAGAGATGATGGAAAAAGGTCAAGATATACAAACGAGAGAGACAATGCCAAAAGATCAAGAGATTATAATGGAAGAAATTATGATAGAAATGTAGAAGAGATGGACAGAAGAGAAGCAAAACGACATCACAGGTAAAATTATGCTCAAATCTGCCATTGATTTGGCTCATACACATTGGCAATCTTTTAATTATAGAAATGTCATGCCATCATTCTGAGTGGTGAGAATTATTTTTCAAGTTTTAAATGTGAAGCTAAATATTAACCATTTCGGTTTGAATGAAATTCTTGTTTCTCTTGATCTAGTAATTCCCATTTGTACACAATACTCAGAATTATAATTGATACTTCTTGTTGTTCTCAGTGGAAATCCTTCATGTTTGTAAGCATGCAAATTTTTAAACATATTTTTATATTTCCCAATGGAGATATTTTTACTCATATACTCTACTTGAAAGTTTCCTTTGTGTTACTAGAATGTCAGTAGTTGAGAGCTAAATATTTTCTGGTGTCTTCATTTCTCCTTTTTCATTTTGGTACTGGAAGGATGAAGTGTTAAAAACTTAAATATATTTTTTTCAACATGTGCCATAAATACGTATCTGTAAAAGTACATTTGTCATAACTGTTTGGAATGCCAGTTTCAATGGGATTTTTTTTAATTCCTAGCATTTTAAAGTTTTTGAGCTTGAGCATTTATAAACCAAAAAGGCCAGAAGAATATAAATGGAACATTACTGTTGTATTGGAACTGTTGAATGCAGGCTAATTCATGGAAATGCAATTAAGAGCATTACATCCCCAATACTTTTGCCCACACTAAACACGTGCATCTTAAATTTCTTTAGGCTATTTTGTTACATTCTTCTGAAATTTCTGTGGGATGGCTATTGCATACTTTTTCTTAAAGGTTTCCATCAAGGTCTAAGGTCTGATTTGTCCACATAATGCATGTTCTTTTAGAAACCACTGCTGCATTGTTGGGCTTTTTAATTTTCAGCTACAGTTCACTTGCATTTGCAAATGGGATCTCAACTTTTGTCTGCACCATTTCTGTAAAATAGTCTATGCAGCAGGGCATCTGTAATGTCTTGCAAGGTGATTTTATGAAAACCTCATGCTCAATCAATATTTCTAGGAGCTATTAGACTTTCCTGAAGAATAACATATGCTTTGAAATTACAAAAGGAAAAGTGTAAAGAATAAGAGGATCATACACCTAACTGAAGTCCAATAATTTGCTTTTGTAAAAGGAGAATGCACAAAATCAGAGGGAAACCATAATTACCTGTATATTTATTTTTAACTGGATTACTAACTTTAGAAAAATGTTTGATTTCAATTTAAAGTAAAGTATAAGTAAAGAAGTTTTTATTGTCTATGAGACCATACGTGTTAGGACCCTATCCTAACACAACCATTGTTATGTACTTGTCTAGTGTTGGTGTATGTTTGCACCTTGGGCGCCTAGTGTGTATGGGCCCATTATGATGTAACCTTTACTTTTATTATAAGTAGGAATTAGTAGCTTGGGTCCCCTCTTTCATGTGGTCCAACCCTTGAGCATTAGGGTTAGGGTAAATAAGAGTCTATATAAGGACATGGGTTTGGAGTAGAATGTATCTCATATTTTTCTCAAATTGTATCGGAGCTCTGCTTCCAAGGAGGTTGCCCCCTCGAAGAGGCCTGCGATATTTGTTCCGCTTGATTAATATAAGTTTGTTGTATTTCCAATTAGTTATTTTCTTAAGCACTTATGTTATTTCATTTTCATGGTCATTTAGTTTATAAGCATTTCCATTAATTCCTGCATTGCTATTTTGTTTTTTTTTTTTTTTATATGAACTTTCCTAACAAGTGGTATTAGAGCTCTTTCTAGGGCCGTGTTCCGCAGCAGCAACAATAGTTCTTGTCCTTCCGTCCATTTTTCTATTTTGTAATTTTTTTTCATTCTTTTCATTTTCCATTAAAGTATCTTTCCAAAAAAAAAACAAATTTTTCTTATTTTTGTTTTTAGTGGATTAGGTTAGAAACCTTGTGTCGGGGGTTTTAAAATATCATAGAGGAGCTGTTATTTTTGGCTAAGCTAGATTGCCCATAAAGCGTCTAGTGAAGTGAGGGGTGCTCAAACTCCAATACCCAAGCCTTAGAAGACACCCGTATACGGCTACGAGCTCCCATGGGTGTATAGGGAGGCCCCCTAGGAATAGGAGAAGCCTTCACCCATAGGAAGATATCGACCGTTTGAGTTTTGTGGTGCATCGGTAAGCGGTTAGCCTCGGGAAGTTACTCTCACAGTACCCTCGAAACGGATAGTGCGACTACGGGTATGGTGGAACCCTCTGTAGTTAGAGCTTTGAAATATTGGGCTGACCACTAATCACGAACGAGATTGTATATCAGAGAGCCCACGAAATCAGACACACCTTGACTTAAGTCCTTTCCTATTTAAAACCAGATTTGAGCATACTATAGAAGAGACTACACCAGTCATAGTCTAACAGTGCAGAGAATATCTAGTGTGATAGTATAGAGAATATACAGTTTGACAGTACAAAGAATATACAAATTGACAATACAAAGAATATATAGTTGGTAGTCACAGTAGTTTGTTGTTAGTGGTAGTTTGATAGTGTAGAGAATAACCAATTTAACAGTTGGAGCAATCGGTTGTCAGTAGTCTGCCAACAAAGCAATCAGTTGTCAATAGTCATAAAAAAGCCAAAAATTGTCATTTTGTGGTATAGTCCATTCCAATCCTCTTTTCGAGCCGATTGTTTTGACATATAACTCTGATAAACTTTTTTGGAGACCCTAAAGTGACAAAATGGTTGGTGGTACTAGAGCTACCCAAGAGCTAGAGTGATTAGGTGACTAGGTGAAACAAATTGAAAATTATCAGTCACAAATCCTTCAGGCATTATCCAAATTAGACAAATTGGATAAAATGGACGACCTTGAGAGTTGTTTAATAGGCCTAAATGCAAAATACGATGTTCTGGAAAGACAATCACCAGGGAGTCAAGATGGTAGTTTTGAGGGCAGAGCACGAAATACCTTGCCTCTAAATACAATTCAGAGAATGCCCAAGCTAGACTTTCCAAAATTTGATGGAGAGGACCCAACCAGTTGGTTGTATCAGGCCAAACAATATTTTTCTCTTCATGCCACTCCCCATAATCAAAGGCTTGCAATTGCATCTTTCAACCTAGAACATGAAGCAGTTCAATGGTACCAATGGTTAGAGAATATGCATCCGCGGCTCACTTGGGCTGAATTTGAGACAAAATTACTCACCCGTTTTGGACCCAGTGAGTATGAAGATTTCACTGGAGCCCTCACCAAGTTAAGACAGACGACATTTGTCCGTGATTACTAGACATAGTTTGAAAAGCTGGCAAATCGCACTAGGGGATTGAGTGCCGAGTTTTTCCAAAGTTGTTTCATTAGTGGATTAAAGGAAGATATCTATGCTGAAGTGAAAATGTTCAATCCGGACAACATGATGGCAGTTGTAGGATTGGCTAGGCTTGCTGAAGATAAATTCGCAGCACAAAGGCATACTTTTAAACCTCCACAAGCTCGAACCTTGTTTCCATCCTGGACATCATCAAACTCAGGAAACAAACCACCCCAAGTCAAATGTCTCACCCGAGAAGAAATGGAGGCACGTAGGGCACAAGGACTATGTTACAATTGTGATGATAAATATTCTCCGGGCCACAAGTGTGTACAATAGAAACTATATTTACTCGATGTGGGCGAACCTTCCACCAGGGAACCACATGACGAAGGGGAGGACCATAGAGAGGAAGATCAACTTGAAGAGTCTGAACCGACAGAGGACCAACCACTTGAAATTTCAGTACATGCATTAGCTGGGATTTCTACTCCCCAGACCATGAAAGTGGTAGGGCATTTCAAGGGCCAGCGACTCATCATCCTCATTGATTCTGGTAGTACCCACAATTTTATTGATCCTCGAGTAGCTAAAAAAGCAACTTGTTACATCTACTCTTGCAATTCATTTGAAGTCATGGTTGCCAATGGGGGTACTCTACCGTGCAAAGGAAAATGCAGAAATGTAAAGGTGATGATGGGCGACTACAACCTCAGGGCAGACATGTTTGCCCTTCCTTTGGGGGGTTGTGACATTGTGTTGGGAACTCAATGGCTTCGTACCTTGGGCCCGATAGTATGGGACTTTTTTGAGCTATGGATGCAATTCACTGAACATGGGAAGCAATACACTCTCCATGGCATGACCGCAGGTCCTACCCAACTCATCAGCTCACATCGAATGGAAAAACTTTTGAAGAAATCGTCTCAAGGGGTGGTGGCACAATTGTTTGCACTACAAGCCCCAAATACCAATGATATAGTTCAGCCAATTGAATTACAGGAAATTGTGGATAAACATGCACCTGTATTTGCAGAACCACAAGGGTTACCACCACGATGCACCCATGATCATGCCATCGAGCTTGTCCTGGGAAGCTTATCGTCGAACATTCATCCCTACCGGTACCCATATGTGCAAAAGATTGAAATTGAAAAGATGGTGCAAGAGTTATTAGCAACAGGGGTCATTCGACCAAGTGTCAGCCCATATTCTTCCCTAGTACTTTTGGTTCATAAGAAAGATAGGTCTTGGCGGTTATGTGTGGATTTTCGAGAACTCAACAAAATTACCATCAAGGACAAATTTCCCATTCTCGTCATTGATGAGTTATTGGATGAACTCCATGGTGCTCGCTTCTTCTCAAAGTTGGATCTTCGTTCAGGTTATCATCAGATCAGATTGCAGGAAGAAGATATTCCAAAGATAGCATTCCGCACTCATGAAGGCCATTATGAATTCCTCGTCATGCCATTCGGTCTTACCAACATGCCGTCCACCTTTTAGAGTCTCATGAATGCAATCTTTCGACCATTTCTGTGTAAATTTATTTTGGTCTTTTTTGATGATATTCTGATTTATAGTCGTACATGGGTGGAACATTTGCAACATTTAGACTAGACACTGCAACTCTTGGTTGATAATCAACTATGTGCCAAATGATCCAAATGTTCTTTTGGGATGCAGGAAGTGGAATACCTAGGCCATATAGTTTCAGGGGAAGGGGTCAAGGTGGATCCTAAAAAGATTACTGCCATACAAGAATGGCCCAAACCACACACTCTCAAAAGTCTTTGGGGTTTCCTAGGCCTCAATGGCTATTATCGAAAATTTGTCCGTGATTATGGAAAGATTGCATCCCCTTTGACGGCTATGTTGTGGAAGAACTTGTTTCTATGGTCAGAACCCGCCAAACATGCCTTTCTGCGACTCAAACAAGCTATGCTCTCTACTCCCGTGTTGGCTATGCCTAATTTCTCCAAGCCATTTGTGGTTGAAAGTGATGCCTCCAGAAGTGGAATTGGTGCAGTGCTTATGCAAGAAGGGCAGCCATTGGCCTTCACTAGTAAGGCACTATCAAGCAAAAACTTGGGAAAATCGACTTATGAGAAGGAGATGATGGTGATCTTACATGTTGTCAACCAATGGAGGCCTTATCTTATTGGGCGACATTTTTCCATCAAAATAGACCACCATAGCCTTAAGTACTTTCTTGAGCAGCATGTATCTATGCCCAAACAACAAAAATGGGTTACCAAACTGCTAGGGTATGACTATGAAATCATTTATAAGAAGGGCAAGGAAAATATAGTTGCTGATGCACTATCCCGCCAATATGAGGATCAGGGTATGCTATGTGCCATCTCTACTCCACTTCCTCAATGGACCCACCAGCTTCAAGGAGAAGTGACCCAAGATTCCACCTTGCAATCCTTAATTCAACAACTTCAAATTGATCCTGACTCTCGCCCAAGATATACATGGGATGGACAACATCTGCGATACTGAGGTCACCTTGTTATCCCTGAAAATTTGCCACTCTACGAGTCTATACTACAGGAAATGCATGCTTCTCTGATTGTAGGACATTCAGGCTTCTTAAAGACATGAATGAGCTAAACACACATTTTTTGGGCAGGGATGAAAAAGGATATCAAGACCTTTGTTGTAGAATGTGACACTTGTCAACATGTTAAGGGTGAAACTATTTGCACACCGAGACTGTTTGGATGAACATTTCTATGGATTTTATTGAAGGGCTCCCAAAGTTTGGAGGCAAAATAGTCATTCTCGTGGTGGTGGATCGTCTCTCTAAGTATGCTCATTTTTGTCCTCTAGCCCACCCTTACAAGGCCTCAACTGTTGCCCAAATATTCCTTGATTCCATTTTTCGCCTTCATGGCATGCCCTGGTCCATTATATCCTATCGTGACCCCACATTCACTAGTCATTTTTGGTAGGAACTGTTCAAGCTTGCACAGCATACAAATTAAGATGAGCTTGGCATACCATATCCCCAGACCAATGCCAATCTGAAATTGTTAGCAAGTGCTTGGAAACTTATCTCCGTTGCTTTGCATCTGAGCAATTGACTCATTGGGTCAAATGGCTTCCTTTGGCTGAGTGTGCAAGGGTTCACCTTGCACTTCAATAATGCAATATGCGATAATAATAACAGATAGCAGTTCAGTTAATTATGTATACACAGTGATCAACCAGAGAGATGCAGAAGAACAAGAATATTAATTAAATGAATGTTGGCCTCTTCAGGAGGGCAGATCCCCGCCTTATAGGCACTATGCGAATACACAAATGATAAGAATAATAAATTCGATGATGATCTCATAAATCAATAAGCTAACTTTATAAATAATAAAAGTAAAGAGCTATTGGAAACTATAGCGTCGGCTAAGTTACTTTTGGAATGTAACAGAGTGGTGGTATGATACTTCTTATCACTCCACCAAGATGACACCATATGACAGTTTATGGACACTCCATCGTTAATTCTGTCATACACTTTGGGTGGTTCCAAGGTTGAAGCAGTGGATTCCACTCTCATGGAGTGTGCACAACTACTCCAATATCTCAAAGATAATTTGGCCATGGCACAAAATTGTATGCGACAAGAAGCAGATCAACACTGTTATGAGTGCAGTTTTAACATCTGTGACACAGTTTTCCTATGCTTGCAGCCCTACGAGCAATCATCATTGAAAGTCCATGGAAGTCCAGAGATAGCACCAAAATTCTATGGATTGTATAAAGTGCTCCAGGATATTGGCCTTGTGGCCTACAAGCTAGAATTGCTGCCTTCCTCCATGAGACATCCAGGTTTCCATGTCTCATCTTTAAAGGTGGTCCTTGGCAACCGTATACAGGTTTAATCCACACTACCCCAATTGGATTTGGAAGGCTTAGTGATCTTAGAATCCGTGAGTATTCTGGACTGGCATACACAGACACTTCGCAACTGTACTCTCACTGATGTTTTAGTACAGTTGTGTGGACTGCAGCCTGAAGATGCCACCTGGGAGCTGCTCCATCAACTACAACAGTAGTTTCTTCACCTCAAGCTTTGAGGACAAAGCTTCTTAAAGGGGAAGGGCATGTTAGGACCTTATCCTAACACAACCATTGTTATGTAGTTGTCTAGCATTGGTGTATGTTTGCACCTTAGGCGCTTAGTGTGTATGGCCCCATTATGATGTAACCTTTAATTTTATTACAAGTAGGAATTATTAGCTCAGGTCCCCTCTTTCATGTGGTCCGACCCTTGAGCATTAGGGTTAGTAGGGTAAATAAGAATCTATATAAGGACATGGGTTTGGAATAGAATGTACCTCATATTTTTCTCATATTGTGTTGGAGCTCTGCTTCCAAGGAAGTTTGCCCCTCGAAGAGGTTTGCGATATCTGTTCCGCTTCATTAATATAAGTTGTATTTCTGATCAGTTATTTTCTTAAGCACTCGTGTTATTTCATTTTCATGGTCATTTAGCTTATAAGCATTTTCGTTAATTCCTGCATTGCTATTGTGGTTATGCTAATTTTTATCTAAAGGTTCTTAACAATAGGCCATATGAGATGACCCTCATAGAGGATGTTATTTACCCAAAATATGTTTATCCAACCAAAACTCCAGTCACCGAAGTATGGTGTACAACTCTACCTCCCATTGGATTCAAACATTGATCCTCGTATTCAGAGTTTCAAAGACTTACCATTAGGCCCACTCCAGTTTAAATAATACAAAACAGATTGTTGGAAGAGTTTCAAAATATGTGTGTTTAACTGATGATTATAAATGATTACAGCTATTAATTTAATTGAATACACAAACATAAAGTAGAGAGTAATGTTTATGTTGCATTCAATGTTCGTTTATTTTAGACGGCTAAAGCTATGATCAGAGCAATGTCTCTAGAGCAAGTTTATTACAGCGCCTAAAGAAAAATACCTTTATGTGAAACATACAATGTATTGTATGGCTGCTTTGAAACACATTAGCTATGCCAAAAAAAGTTGCAGGAGTAAATCAGTTTTTCACAGGAACAATACGGTTGGAATAAATCAACTATGTTGGGATGAGTTTTGTTTGAATAGAAAATATGACTTATGCTGGAATAAATTATTTCTGTTATATCATGCCATATCAGTTATGTTGGAGTAAACCAGTTGTGTTTGGTTATGACAATTAAACTGGCAATGACAGCTATTTCCAAATTTAGTCATCAGTTGTCTATCAGTTGTGCATTATGCCTCATGCCAATTTAAAAAATCAACATTACAGGTGATAAAAGGAAAATGATGTCATCTACACCAAGGTTGGGTCCTGTAATATTATAAAAAGAGCATTAAGCCTCGAGGAGAGTTACTTTGGCTGGAAATTTTGAGCAAGATATTTAAGAATTATTTTGGTCAAGTGCAGCATTTATATTTCCATGGATTGGAATTAAATGGGGAACTATACCTTCACAGAAAAGTAGTTGGTCTTCTTGAATATTCCTTAATATTCACAGTATCATAAGCAGTATGTTTCATCTTTCAAATTTTGTGTTTCTCCTATATATTATTTTTTAGATATTAAACAAATTGGATTTCTTCTTTTTCAGATTTCCCCTTTTCATTTGTTTGGATGTTGTGTCTTTTGCTTTAGTAGCTCCAGATCAGGTTTATGACAAAGGTATTAAATCCAGTTTTCAAATTATTTTCAGTTATCGAGGTTTGGATTCAGATTTCAAGTTTATCTTGCATCCATAGTGCCAATTAATTGGCCTTGTGGAAGTATTGATGTTGGATTCATCCTGTGCCACCAAAGAGGGGAAATGGAGATCAAGACTTGCATTCTGTGTGGAGGAGGCTATAACCAATTTAATGTATTTATCACAGAAGTTTATGGACTATATAAATGGTGGTACCATTGCAGTGAGTAGCACTATAAATATTTTACTCCTATGCATGTGAAGAGGTGGTAACAATAATGGTGAAGACAACCAGCCTGCACTTTGAGATTGAAGAAAACAATTTGGATGAATTAATCAATGGGAGAACTATTATGCAAGGGATGGTAGTGTACAGATAATTGTAAAGGAATCAAGACAAGAATTACATAGACCAAAGGTAGCATGCGAAGATCCCCATTCTTAAGATTGATGGAATTGATGATAATATGAACGCTAGTGTTTTCTATTGGGAAGTTTAACTATTTCTTTAGAGCAAATCATGTGGGTGAATTTAAAAAATCAAATTTGCTACGTTATATGTTGAGGGGCCAATATTTGATTGGGGGCAAATAGTTCATCATAGGATGCGAATAAAATGATGACGATGATGGCGGCTTTCAAGACAATCATTTGGGAATAATTTGTAATTGCGTTCTTTCATAATTTTTAGACCTAGAACCAAAAAAATTATTTCGTGGCCCTAAAAATTGTGAAGTTATAATGACATTATTTCGAAGAGTTTTGCCAAGCAAGTTTGTTGGTTGAATGAATATCTTTTTGAAAGGTTCTCACTATGTATATCAATGAATTGAAGGAGTCAATTGAGACAGATATGTTGAGGCTTTGAGTGCTACTACCTTGAGAGAGGCCATCCAAAAAGTAGAGAACAATTCATAAGCTGTTAAAAGTTGATTTCTAGTCAATTCAACTTCTAAACTTTCTATGGAAGCCAATGCCTACCCAAAGGGATAAGAACAATCCAACTTTTGATGAAACTCTTGGACCTTGCTATCATTATTGATTTGTGTTTGAAGGGGCTTTGCCATGTGGGCAAAGGAACTTGGTTCAAAGGATATGATTTCATGGGGTTTGGAGAGATTCACATGATTGAGATTGTAAATGAAGAACGTAAAGCACATGATACTTTTTGTCGAAACTCTAAATAGAGGTTCAAGGTTAGATTCTTGCAGGTGGTAGGGTTGTACACCATGCTTTGGTAACTGGAGTATGGTTGGATAACCATATAAGGGGTAAACAACATCGTCAGTGAGGGTCGTCTCATATGGCCTATAACCTTGCGGATAGTAGAAACTACATTACCTTTACCTTTATGCAAAGAAAGGCAATTATAGATCAAGAGAAACAAGAAGAACAATCTTCCTTTTGACTATATTGGGAATTAGCCAATATCAAGGTTAAAAAACAAGTAATTGAACCTTTATCCAAAGAGGCAATTATAGAAAAAGAGAAACAAGAAGAAGAATACTCTTCCTTTTGACTATATTGGGAATTATTCAATATCAAGTTTAAAAAACAAATAATCGAATTGACTCTTATTGATTCAAATAACACTTCCAAATTTATAGATGCTTAGCCTTTGACTTTGTTGGGTCTAAAGATTGTCCTATTATAATGACCTTGTAGAAAGATAGAGTACAAAGAAATGGTCAAAGAAATGAAGTCGTAGTTAGACACTGTGTACTATATGTCATGTTTTGATTTTTATGTTGTGGTTCTAGCAAATGTTGATGTGGACATGGGAGCACAACTTAGAGAAGCTGTACATAAAGTTCAAAGACAAACAACAATAATCGAAGGGCTGATCCTTGTGGAAACACATTATTTTAGCTAGCAAAATATCCAAGCAATTGGCCAAGGTAAGACATGTTTTATTCTCCATTGCAATTCTACAAAGGGTTTGCATGGCAAAGTTAAGGCACAACAAAGAGTACTAAAAGAGGTACAACAAAATATTTTTGAATTTGGATATCCCTTACGGACCTACTTCCTGGATTACTATCAAATAGTAGACAAGAATACACTATTGAGCTGGATCTTGAGGCTAAACTAGTCATTGCCCATCTTTGCATGCAACCTAAAGTTATTTAAAAATGAAATATAGAAGATTCTAAAATTGTTGGACATAGGTTTATATGGTAAGAGCCTTTTAACATCTTTTTTGGTATTGATAAAAAGGATGTTTTTTTATCCCTTTTTCTTTTCTCCATATGCATATTGATTATTAGGTGCAAATTAAAATGACCATTAAATATAGGTATTCAATTTTAGGTACAAATGAACTTGTGAATCATAAGGGATAAAATTTCACAAAGATGATCTAATATGTAGGTATCATTGGATAAAGGTGAAGGAAAATGATCAGTTTCACAATTTCGAGATAGCATTTCAAACTTATAATATTGTTGAGATTCAATTAATGTTTTATGGACAAATGCCCTTGTTATTTTTTTGAGGGGTTAATCCTATTTTCAAGCCATATTTTGACAAAATTAATTTTGGTTTTCATTGATGATTTTCTTATTTATAGCAACAAAATGGAGGACCATCCTCGTCAAATTGAGCTGTTATAGATATCCTACAAGACACAACATGAGTTTGCCAATAAAGAGTTAGTGTCTTTATGACATATCATAAACAAGAGAATGGGTCTATATAGGGCACATTTTAAGCTGGGATGGACTTAGACTTGATGTAGATAAAATTCAACTTCTTGCTAACTAGCCACCTTAAAGAACATGACACTATTGAGAGGGTTCAATGTGGCGTGCAACTTTTAAAACATAATCATGAAGGGATTTGAAGACTTATTGCACCTCTTGTTGACCTTACAATGAAATTTTATTGAAAACATACCAAGGTTTTGTTCAATGTGTCATTCAAATTTTTAAAAATAACCATGAAGGAATTTGAAGACTTATGGCACCTCTAATTGACCTTAAAATGAAATTCAATTGAAAACATACCAAAGTTTCTATGCCCGCCTTTCAACATATGAAAGAGGTAATTACTTTTAGCCCTATTACTTGGACTTTAAACTCTCTTATAACATTTATATAGATGCAATTCATTGCACATTGACATATATGTAAAATAGGTGGCCAAGTGCCTTTGAAAGTAGAACATTGGATGATACAAATAATTGCCATGTTTTTATAACAAGAAAATATTGGCCCAAACACGTTATAGAAAAATTCAAACAAGATATACTAGGAAAGCATATCATTATTAAGACAAACAATTAAATTCTTGAGTGAGCAACAAGTCAAAGGGATATGTAAATCTTTAAGGGCTTGTATTTAAATTCAATATAGACAAATAATCGACATGGTTGCATATTAGTTTTCTTGATTATTTAAGTTACATGCCATAATTATAATGAAATGTCTATATTGGAACTCAAGTAGTAAGAAATATTGACCAGATATGCCAAAGAATAAATTACTATGCTACAAGATTTAAAAAGAATATGAGAGGACATGTAAACATCTTTAAATAAATAATGTTCTTACAATATTTGCATGTATCTGAAAAAAATGTTGGGTTTAGGAAGAGTGCCTCTCCTCACTTCTTGTTGGTTATGTTGGCTTCTTTAAAGGATTACATCATAGGTAGTACAATTTTTAGAGGGGATTGAAATTTGTGAATAAATACTCACATCATATGGAATTTGCCTAAGGAATAAAACAAAGAACGTGAGAAAAATAAGTTTGTTGAAGTTCTTACCAATTCCCAACCAAAAAGCAGAATCCATTGTCAGTGACTTCATTTATTGTAGGCCTACCACAATTAAGAGAAAATATGAATTATAGTGGTAGATCAATTGGATAAGTACACTTATTTTAATCCTATGGAAGCCACAAACATTAGAAAAACTTTATTCATTGTTGCAAAACTATACGGATTTCTTAAGAACATTATTAGTGAGTGAGTGAGATCCAGTCTTTTTACCCAACTTTTGAAAGTTATTTAAACATGTTAGGACTCACTTAATGGCAAGTGCTAGCTATAACACCCCAATTAATGGCAAATAGAGATCATTAATAAATTACTAGAAGGGTACTTGACAAATAATGTTGTAAATCAACAATCCTCATGACCAAAATGGTTACATTTGGTAGGGAATTGATTCAATACTATGGACGATACAACCATTATAATGTCATTGTTTAAGGTCTTGTATAGTTGTACCTACCCTTTGCTAATTGATTGGTTTATCGGAGACACCCAAGTGGTATATATCTACAATTTTCTTGAGGAAAATTGATTTGTAATTCACATTAATTGAACCTAAACAAATCTTAAACACTTTAAAGTGCACCTTGGCTTAGTTTCTCTCGAATTTTGGCAAAACTAATCTAGTGATACCCTTTATTTTGCATCAAATATACTCTTTCATTTGTAGAAATAATTTTATACGTTAAGAATAGAGTATGGGAAGTCCATGAAGAGCTTGATGCAATACTAATGAAGCTTAGAATCAAGTATGAATGCAATAGTATGTTGTGTCAAACTAATGGTCACTCAACTCAAGCTTGTTAGTTTCTAAGGATGAAAACCACATGGATCTATGCAAATGTTATAGAATGAAGTGGAATTTAAATAAACTTATGAAGTATTAGCAAGACATGTCTATAATACTAAAGACGAATGATCTAAAGTGGGATAAACCCACCTAAGGAATAAAATCAATGGATGAATCATTCAAACTTCACATTCTTTGCAAAATAGAGAATATACAAGAGACACTTGTCATCAATTTAGCCTTGGTTTATATGTACAATTACAATGCATTTATTTGAAGGCTCATATAATGCATGCCAATGGCTTTTAGTTCTCCTTTGGTTTTAACTCACATGCCCCTATTCCTAGCTCTTTATAACTCCCTTCTCCTTCCTTTTGTTGATCCAAATAATCTTCATTTAACCTCCTTTTCTTAATTTGGAAGTGTAATTGAAGTTTCTTGGTTATTGAGATTTCTTATAAGTGTAAAGATGCATGGAGGTCATGTATCATTCTTTCCTTCAATTTTAGACCATCTTGCATACACCAACATTATCTAATCCCATCCAACTTGTTCGTTGGACTAGTTTTGGCCTTTTAGAGGTCTAAGTGGATGATTTTTGAGTTGAAACTTTGTAGGAACATGTGCTAAATTGTCTTATTTGGATCTTGTGAGAGAGAAATAAAAACTGTATAATAAATTGAGTTTTGCCATGTGAAAGAGTCAAACAATATGTTTTTAGTCTATTTTTTGTCAAACATAGGTTTACGACTCCTCTTTTGTATGGAAAATAACCACTAAAATTGGATATTTGGTTGACACATGCCTAAAACAAGACTCATTGATCTTAAATGTTATTTCCGCTATTATGAATTCAAATGATGGACACTTGAGATCAAAATAGTTTTGAACATTTGTTTTAATATCCAAAAGATCATTTTGAAGTTCCATTACAATGCACAATTTATCAAAGGAGCCATGACTAGGAGACCACATTGCCCTATTTTAAAAGCTTGTTGGGTCATTGTCATTTTGGTCAGATTGACTTTTTATGGATCCATTTGGATAAAAAATAGGATACCTTTGACATAACTAATGGATAATCTAACAATAGTCTAAACTAAGATGAAAGCTCAATAGAATCAACTCCAAAATGAAGGAGACTTTGAGGTGGGTGAGCTTTCTTTGAAGTCAGAAAGTTGTAAGCAAAAATATCTTCAAGGAAATAAAGTAGATAAATTTGGACCTAGATGCTAGAGGCTTATAAGGTGCTATAAGGTGCAATAAACAAGAAGACAAAATGCTTATACTCTTGAGCCGCCTATAAGTCATTGCATATACAACACCTTCACACCTTTCATGTTCATTCTTGAAAAGAGTGGTAAGATAAAAGGCTAAACATTCAAATAGACTTCAACTCTTAGACAATGAAGAACACATCCCTTTGATTCTAGAGAACACTTTGGCAATTGAGATCAAACATTAATCAAATAGATTATGTTACAACACCTTATTCAATGGAAAGATATATTACCAATTTAGCACTTTAATTGCTTTTACAAAGCAATTTAAAGACTAAAGAGTAGCATCATTATAATGCCATAGAAAACCAACACACATTCATAATGTTTTACAAGAATAAATGAAATATAGTTGGTCAAATTATATTCAAATAAGTTAGTTATATTGAATGCAATTTATTTTTGTTGTAAATATTTTATGTCAAATTTATTGGGAGCCACTCACATCAAAATATTAGTCATGCTTTTATGTCAATTAGAGCATATCCAAACAACATTTCCATGAATAATTTCTAGCTTGTCTTTTTATTAGAGATATTTTCCAGCTTCGTTGATCATTTTCATTAAGAAAAAAATTCTCTTGACCAATTCTCTTTTAAAATTTAAATTCCACCAAAATAAAGATGAGCAACATGATTGCTCGCCACTCTATTTCCATCCTAATAAGGCACTGACCTCTTGTTCATCATTTATTGATGAAGGCGGTATATTAGAAATATATATATATATATATATATATATATAAGGAAATAAGGTGGCAAGGAATAATTGTTACCCCATTTATAGGAAATTCATTGGGCCTTAGTGCCATGTCAAGGTGGAAAGAGGAAACTACCTCTTGTAGGTCCATAATAATTATCCTCATCAAGCTTTTATTTTGTCTTTGTGTTAAGATGGAATATTCGGCAAAAACTTACCTTGAGCCTCTTTATCTTGTCGAACTTCTAATATAATATCTTTGAATCAATTAATTGATTCCTTCTTAATATCTTCTTCTTCCTTAATACTTCTATTTGGAGTTGAAATATTTTTGATTCGACAAAAAATAAATAAATAGTATTTCTGTCCCCTTCCTTAAGCCATCACTGTTTGGATTTGTGGGCCTAATGACTCTTCCTTTTGTAATACATCATGACAATAAAAAAGTATTTGTTCTTATTGCATAGAAGGATATTGGTCCACTCCCTTGATTTCTAATATCTCTTGTAAGTTGTTGAGATTGGATTTAATTTCCTCTATTTTAAAAATGTTACCAAAATATTTGACATTCCAAATATTCGTTTGCCCCTTTATATATTTCATCTTTTGAACAAACCTGTACATTTATCATTGTTAAAACCTTGTTTCATTCTACCATAACATAACCACTTCGAAGAAATTAGGATCTTGTAGCCACATAAACTAAACATGAAATGACTTTAGATGACCATTATTGAGTAGATTACATCTTAAGAGAAAGGGTTTCAAACCTTGCTTCATCCTACCATAACATATCCCCTTGGAAGAAATTAGGGTCTTGTAGTGACATAAACTGAAGATAAAATGACTTACGTGACCATTATTGAGTAGATTATTTCTTAAGAGAAAGGGTTTCAAACCTTGCTTCAGCGTACTATATGTTAGAAGACTAATGTAAAACTAATGATATGAAATACTGAATACAAAATAAAGATCGCATTTTTAATGAATCGCCTTTTGAGTTGAATGGAGAACCAGACAATGTATATATAAATTAATGTTCGATGATGCCCTCTAAATAAAACAAGACTACCCTATTAAATATTATGTTATGGGTTGCCTATAAAAGGTCACACCCTTTCATGATATGTCATAAGTAAAATAATATAGAGTTAAGGTTGGTTAGGAGATAGATCCTAACATGCCACCCCTCTTATAAAAGCTTTGACCTCAAAGCTAGAATGTTGGAAAATGTTGCTGGATATGATGGAGTGTTTCCCAAGTAGCATCTTCTAAGGGTAGACCTTTCCATTGGATCAAGACTTCCGTGATATCTCGATTATGAAGGTGACGAGATCGGCGATCCAAGATAGCTTCGGGTTCAACCAAAAGTACTCCATCGTCAGTAAATTTTGGAAGGGTAGTTTGGATAGTGATATGTGCTCCAATTACTGGCTTAAGGCAAGAAACATGGAATACGGGATGAATTTTGGAAGTTGGTGGTAACTCAAGTTTGTAAGCAATGGCCCCAATACGTTGGAGAACCTTATAAGGTCCATAAAATTTGGGTGCTAACTTCTGAGAGCCTTTTTGTTTGAGAGATGATTGACGGTATGGTTGGAGGCGTAGGAAAACCTTATCACCCTCTTGAAAACTATGCTCGCTCCTATGTTGATCGGCTTGTTGCTTCATGCGATTTTGGGCGATGTGTAAGTTCTCTTTTAGGATCCGCAGAATGTCATCTCGAGTAGAGAGTTCCGTCTCCACCGCTTGTACCTTTGTACTTCCGGGAATATAAGAAGTGAGTGATGGTGGTGTTTGGCCATATAATGCTTCATAAGGAGTCATTTTGATGGATGTATGGTATGAAGTGTTATACCACCATTCTGCTAACGGAAGCCATTTTACCCAATGGAGCGGTTGAGTAGAAACGAAACAACGAAGGTAAGTTTCTAAGCATTTATTAACAACTTTCGTCTGGCCATCGGTTTGAGGATGGTAAGCGGAGCTCATACAAAGTTGAGTACCTTGTAATTTGAACAATTCCTTCCAAAAAGTGCTAGTGAAAGTTGGGTCACGATCACTAACAATCGTTGAGGGCATACCATGTAATTTAAAGATGTTATCAAGGAAAAGGTGGGCTATAGTACTAGCGGTGTAAGGGTGAGCCACAGGACAAAAATGGGCATATTTGGATAAACGATCTACTACTACAAAAATTGTTGTTTTTCCGCCCTGATTTTGGTAGTCCTTCAATAAAATCCATAGAAATATCTGCCCATGTTTTGGTTGGTATAGGAAGAGGTTGAAGTAATCCCGGAGTAGCAATTGTCTCCCCTTTGTGTCTTTGGCAAGTCTCACATTCTTTTACAAATTTTTTGATGTAGTTTTTCATACCAACCCAATAAAAAGATCTAGTTACTCTTTTATATGTCTTTAAGAACCCTGAGTGTCCGACCGTAGGTGAGGAATGTAATTCGTGGAGAAGTTTTTCACGATAAGAGGAATTAGGGGAGAGAACCATCCGTCCTTTGTACCTTAATATATTATCCGTCCAAGTGTATGGCGGTTTGCTATTAGGATTATGTTGGAGTTGTTGAATGATTGCGTGGGTAGTAGGATCATTAATCCATTCTTCATGCACCTCATCTAACCATTTAGGAATAAGGGAGGAAAGAGCATGTAATTGAGGCATGTCTTCAAATTTCCTAGAAAGTGCATCGATGGCCATGTTGTCTTTTCCCTTTTTGTATGTAATTTCGTAATCATAGCCAAGTAGTTTAGTAACCCACTTTTGTTGTTTCGGGGTATTAGTACGTTGTTCCAAGAAGTATTTTAGGCTATGATGATCAGTGCGTATAATGAAATGTTGTCCAATAAGGTAAGGTCTCCAATGTTGAATAGCGTGAACAATAGCCAACATTTCTTTTTCATAGGTAGAACGGGCTAGATTCTTTTTAGAAAATGCCTTGCTTGTAAAAGCTAGAGGCCTTTCATCTTGCATGAGTACGGCTCCTATTCCTACCCCCGAGGCATCACTTTCAATGATGAATGGTTTAGAAAAGTTGGGCATAGCTAGGACAGGAGTGGTACACATTGCATTTTTTAATGTAATAAAAGCTTCATCCGCTTGAGATGACCATTTGAAGGCATTTTTCTTAAGTAATGTTGTTAAAGGAGCTACGATTTTACCATAATTTTTGACAAACTTGCGATAATATCCTGTTAGCCCAAGAAACCCCCTTAAACCTTTTAAGGTTTTTGGAATCGGCCAACTCTTTACATCCTCAATTTTGCGTGGATCTACCTTAACTCCTTCCTTAGAGACAATGTGTCCTAAGTATTCGATTTCTTGTTTTCCAAAAGAACACTTTGATCTTTTTGCATATAGTTGATTTTCCTTCAATATTCTCAATGCTTGGCTAATATGTTTCAAATGATCTTCCCATGTTTTGTTGTAAATCAAAATGTCATCAAAGAAAACTAAGATAAATTTACGAAGGAAAGGGTGGAATACCTTGTTCATTAGACTTTGAAAAGTGGAAGGAGCGTTGGTAAGGCCAAATGGCATCACCAAGAATTCATAGTGCCCTTCATGAGTGCGAAAGGCTGTCTTTGGAATATCCTTCTCGTTAACTCTAATTTGGTGGTAGCCCGATCGTAAGTCTAATTTGGAAAAATAGGCAGCCCCATGTAGTTCATCTAGTAGTTCGTCTATGACTGGAATAGGAAATTTATCCTTGATGGTCATTTTGTTAAGTGCTCTAAAATCGACACATAAGCGCCATGACCCATCCTTCTTCCTTACTAATATAATTGGAGAGGAGTAAGGGCTTCTGCTAGGTCTAATGACCCCTGCCTTAAGAAGCTCTTGTACTAGTTTCTCTATCTCGGTATTTTGAAGATATGGATAACGATAGGGCCTAATATTAGGGGGTTGATGCCCTGGAAGTAGTTGAATAGTGTGATCGTGACTTCGTTGTGGAGGTAGTCCTTTTGGTTCATTGAATACTTCTTTATGGTGTTCTAAAATATTTTGTAGCTCTGGCGCCTCCTGTTCTTCGTGAGTGGGTTGGATTGAGAACAATTGGGCGACCATTCCTTTGCCTCCTTTATGGATAATTTTCTCCATTCTATGAGAACTTATGATTTGTGAGGGTCCATATTTTAATCCCTTGATAGTATAAGTTTGGTTCTTCTCTGTGAACTTCATCCATAATTCGTCAAATTCCCATTGAACTATGCCCAATGTTCGTAGCCATTGTACTCCTAGTACGATGTCACAACCTCCTAGAGGTAGTACATACATGTCTCCTTTCATGTTATAATCCCCCATAGTTAGTTTTATATTTCTGCATTTACCTTTACATGCAATTTTTCCTCCGTTTCCAATCATCACTTCAAAATTATTGCAAGGATATATAAAACAATTAGCTTGCTTAGCCACCTTTGGATCGATAAAATTGTGCGTGCTACCAGAGTCTAGGAGCACAATAAGGTTTTGTTTCTTAAAATACCCTTTTACCCTCATCGTTTGTGGAGCAAAAAATCTGGCAAGGGCATTGAAGGAAACTTTAGGTGTATTTTCATCATCACTTTCAGGTGTGTCGGATACTACTTCCACTTCTATCTCGGTTTCTTCTTCGGTTGAATTGCCACAGTCCATAGCATCCAGAATATACAACTTTCGTGAGGTGCATTTATGATTTCGGTCAAATTTCTCATCGCAGTGGTAGCAAAGACCTTTAGCTTGTCGTTCCTTCATTTCCTCGAAACTAAGACGTTTAATTGGTAGGGTTGGGTTAAGTTTGGGGGTTGTGTAGGAGTTTTGTACCCTTCCATTTTGCATAGTTTTGGGGTTAGTGTAAGTGTTTGATGATTTCCCCATGGATGGTTTTCCCAATCGACGTTGTGCCTTGATTTTATCCTCAGCTAGTTTTGCCAACCCTATGGTCTGCATCATGGTTGTGGGATTATACATTTGTACCTCTATCCGGATTTCTTCTTTTAATCCACTGATGAAACAATCTTGAAATAATGAAGCGTCTAGCCCGGTTGTTCGATTTGCCAATATTTCAAATTCAGCTTGATATTCCCTTACTGAAGTGGTTTGGCACAATTTGGTGAGAGCTCCTGTGAAATTTTCAAAAGCGCTAGGTCCAAACCGTACTAATAGATTTTGTGTAAAGTCGAACCAAGTAGGAGTGCCGTTGGTTTTTTTGAACCATTGGTACCATTGGATGGCCTCATTCTCTAAGTGAAAGGATGCAATATGCACTTTTTGTCTTTCAGGAATTTGATAGGAGCAGGAGGAACCGTGACAGAGGGAATGAGGCACAGTGGAACCACGATAGAGGGAATGAGGGACGATGAGAAGTACGAGGTCAAGTAGTTGCAGGGCGACATGGCTACGAATTAGAGGAAATAGCTGCAGGGCGGCATGGGCTACGAAACCGAGGAGCGGTAGGGCACGACAGAGTAAACACGAGGCAAAATACGAGTGCGACAGACGGAAGCACTAAGTAGGAACATGTGGCAAGAGATGGAAGCACTAAGTGGAGACAGGTGGCGACACACGCGTGGGCGGTTTCCAAGATGTAGTGTGACCAAAGTCACACATTCAATTATATGATTGCCTCCTTTTAAATTGCTTTGGTCGCACTCTTTTGTTGAATGTGCGATTATATCCCTAAACGAAAACGATTCTTGCTCTCTCCCGATGACCAGACGACGGACTACCCGCCGAAAAAATTTACCGACGTCGGAATAAATTTTCAAAATTTATATTATGTTTTAAGTTTTATATTTTTCTGTGGTTTTCCTATCAGCTCCGTCGAAAAACGTCACATTCGAGATTTTTCGATTGATTTTCTTCAATCTGAGCTCGTTTCTCACTGGGATCACTTGGATGGAATCACTATGGAGAATTCGTTGTATGTCCTCTCGATTTGGTGATGAGTTGGAATCAATTTAACTTGTTATGCTTCCTGTAGATCGTCTGAATTTCGCTGTTACAGAGTGCAGATTTCCTTTGTATTGCATAAGATACTATGAGGATTTTTATGAACTACGATGAAGAGGACGATGATGACGAAAATGAGGGTGATGAGTGATTTTGAGTGGATTAAGCTATTACTGCAGAATATGAGCGTAGTGAGGTAACATTAAGTGACGAACCAGGTGTTTGAAATGGTAGATGATACTGACTATAGGACATCAGTTTGCAGGAACTTAAGGCTCTGATACCAGATGTTAGAAGACTAATGTAAAACTAATGATATGAAATACTGAATACAAAATAAAGACCGCATTTTTAATGAATCGTATTTTGAGTTGAATAGAGAACCAAACACTGTATATATAAATTAATGTTCGATGATGCCCTCTAAATAAAACAATGATATCCTATTAATACTATTTCATGGGTTGCCTATAGAAAGGATACACCCTTTCATGTGATATTATAAGTAAATTAATATATAGTTAATGTTAGGAAATATATCCTAACACTATAACTAACCACTTGGAAGAAA
Organism: Wollemia nobilis; assembly: GCA_028583015.1. Lineage (NCBI taxonomy): Eukaryota > Viridiplantae > Streptophyta > Pinopsida > Araucariales > Araucariaceae > Wollemia > Wollemia nobilis. The sequence goes on along the minus strand of JAQPPZ010001119.1, from coordinate 519,566 downwards.
TTAGGGTCTTGTATCCACATAAATTAAAGATGAAATGGATTTGAATAACAATTATTAAGTAGATCATATTTTAAGAGAAAGGGTTTGTGATCTATTCCCTAATTGCAATAAAATGTTTAAAGAAATTGGATACTCTATTTGTAATGATGTATTATATAACAAAAATATATTTAATCTTTTTGCCATACCTATTTGATATATATTGAAATAACAAACTCCTCCATTGATTTAGACCATCCAATGATACCAATATTTTTTTTCAAAGGAGAGAGAACTATGTTGTAGTCCCTCCCAAGATTCCTTAGATCACAATTGTGAATCATCATGAAATTTAACATAAATAAACCATGGTCATTTCAACATCTATCACAAAGAGTATTGTAATTGAAAAATATACATTTATGACTATGATATTTTGCTCTTTCCTATTAAAAATACCAAATAATCCAATTAGTTCTTGCTTTTAGCAATTGTCCATTCCAGTAGTGTTTTTTGCAATAACTTTTATAGCCCCTATAGTAGAAATAGCTAGACAATCCTCCATCTTTAAAATATTTTAAAATGCATTCTTATATTTTCCACTATTTATTTCTGTTTCTCAAGTTTAGGACTATAACAACCTACTAATTCCTTGATGACTCTTTTTGTTGGGGATCGGATTTATATTGCTAATATTCCAAAACACTATTTTCATCATCATTATTTATTCTTATTTGTGGGATTAGCCTATTTCTTCTTAACACTCGTGATATTGATTTCTGGTTTCCCAAATCAATATCCCTTTGAGTTTTCCTTTCTCTTTGTTCCTGCTTTTACAATATTTCCCTTTTTTATTCATTCCCACTAATGCTTTCATCCTCATCAACCTCTCCCATTTTTCTAGACTTTTTATAGTGTGACTTATCATCTATAGGTTTATACTACGCCAAAGAACATGAAGTGCAAAGGATAGCCTAAAAAATGCTTTCTTTTTTAACCTGCCCTAGAAACCCTAAAGTGCAAGTGCCATCTTCCTTTGTACTTACTTTCTTATGCTTCTCTAGAAATTCTATAATTTGCAATGAATATCCTCTATACTATTTTCTTTATTATGATATACTTGGAACCCTAAAGTGCATGGGACAAAATCTATATTACTTTCATTTTCATTGCAAGGAGATGATTTTCCAAAATCTATCCTATTGGAACCTTTAATTTGCAATGGAAATCCTCCATTTTATCTTCTTGATTATGATATACTTGGAACCCTAAAGTGCATGGGATAAACTCTAGCTATTTTCACGTTTATTGTAAGGAGATGATTTTCTACTACATGAGGAAAATGAAAATGATTTACTTGGATTAAACTTGACCTCGTTTACCTTTTGAAGTTTAAATCTACCTCTACATCTTCCTTCACATCTTTAATTCCTTTTGAATTTGAACATACATATTGCAATTCCTCATTGATTGTATCCTTCTTAGTTTCTTCTACTGTTTACTCTAAATGAACCGTTTAGTCCTTTCCCATTTAATGAGATAGAGCAACTTGCATTGCCACTTTTTTGGGAGTGAAAAGTCCTTAATCTAAGCTAATTTTTGCTACAATATAATCTCTTTACCTCATCTTGAAGTTTGTCTCATACCCATAACTTCCCTCTGTACCATTTTCATTTCCCATTCTTGTCATATGTCTAGTCTCAAAACATTAGTGGCATTGAAATGCAATGTTTTCATCATCCACTACTTGATCTCGTTCTCTTTTGAAATGCCCATAACACATATTGAGGTATACACAACATGCTCTTGCTCCTTAGTAGTTAGCCTCTCTTGCTTAAGCTCCCCTAAGTATTACCGATATTATTCAAAACCTCCTTCTTGATAAGTTAAAATGGAAGTCCCAAAATTCTAAACCATACTAGAAGCCTTTTATAGTTCTTATCTTCACAAAAAATTCTCACTCCATGGTATTTAATACAAGCCATATCTCCCCTTCAACCATGGGCCACTAACCATTATTTTATCTTCGACTTAGGAATTAGAGAAGATGATGAGAAAAATCCTTTTGAAAGGAAGTCATGGAATAACATGAACTTAATCCCCACTCCTATTTAATCCAATATGACCATTTGAATAAGTTGACAAGTATCCATTGAACTTATATATTAACACTTTGTTTTTAAGAACCATTATATTGTGATAAATCATGTCATCCTTGATAATCATTTTTGGTGAAACATTTATTACCCGGATAAAGATTACCATAAATTTGCTTTTCCTTTTGTCCCCAACTAGGGCATCCTTACTTCCTATTAGGGCTTCCATAAATGCATTTCCTTCCTTGCTACGTAGCTTTTTGTCATAAAAAATCTTACTTTTTGATTTTTTTCAAAGATTTGGAATAATGCATCTTAAGGCGAGGATCACTCCTTGCTCTATTTACTCTTTAAAATCTAATAAAGCACAACCTACCTCCTCCTTATGTTGGAGATATGTATTATAATTTATTAAAACACAATTAAAATAAAAATGATAAATACAATCTAGTTAACATAAGAATTAAAGGGTTGCCATATTTGTGTTGTTCATTTTTTGAGTGTATGATATTTTTTCCTCCTTTCTAAACTTGTTTGTAACTCAAGATGTCATTATTGTAACCAGGAAAATCATAGTTTATTTAATAAAAAACATTAAAAAATAGAAGGAAAAAGAGGTTGGCAATGTGAATAATAATTATATGAGGAATCAAAAAATATGCATTGAGATGATGTTAACATTTTCATTCTCTTTGTATGAAATATCATTTAAGGTGCTTGTGTATTTTATGGATTCCTGTAATTTGTATTAGTTGATGCAAATGTTGTAGAGCAATCTTAAATGGAATTCAATCATATGAATACAACCCAAGTTTAAATCTTTGTATTATGATGGACATTCTCATGACAAGATGACCTATAATAATATGGTTTGTTGTAATACCACCGTCTAGTTTGTTCAAATATTATGATATTATGGTTAGGATGTAATATAGATAAAACTCATTTTAACCTTATATAACAGTTAAAAGCATTTATATAATAAATGATATTGTTAACATTGTAGACACCAAATTCTAACCATTTATTGTCCATTCAGGTCTTCTCGCTATTTTTACCCATTATTTACATATATTTATGTATATTTAATTAATATATTTAAATATTAATATTTTATATTATATATTATATATATTTAATAAATGTATATATATGTAAATTAATCTCAACCACCTATCTTGGTCTAATCCTAGCCATTCATTCGCCTTAATCCATGCCACTTGCCCAAATTTAATTTCCACCCTCCGTCACGTTTTAATCTTGACCGTACAAATTGTGTCGTTGAAACCCTAACGTGCCTGAGGGAAGATTATAAATAGGAGTCATTTTGATTACTCAATCCCTAAGCAATTCACGCCTGAATCCTGAGTTTTCCCTAAGTTTTTGAAGTCCTCAAGCATCGAAGCATTTTCACCATCTCTCCTCGCTCGTAGCCTCTGCATCCGTTGTCGCCTGCTTCGTTGAACCGTATATGCTTCTACAAATTTTGTTACAGTTCTCGAGCACCTCTAGGTGTCTCCTTTTACTATCGAGCACCTCTGGGCGCCTTTCCTCCGTCGTCGAGTGCCTCTAGGTGCTTTCCGCCATCCTTGAGCGTCCTTGGGCGCTTCTTGCTGCTGTCGAGCGCCTGCGGGCATCTCAAAACCTAGTTCTGCTGACTAGTGAACCCTCAGGTGTCGCTAGGGCATATGTGCACCTGTTTCCTGCAACGATGACAACGAAAAATCAAAAAGCGACAAGTTTACAAGGTAAATCTTCTATTATTGTATTAATTTTTATTATTTCCATATTTGCATGCAGTTTTATCATTTGGCACTTAGGGTTTTTATTGATTTCTAAGGGTCTCACAGAATGGAGCCCTCATAGTTACTACTAATCCTCTCTTATCATTTTCTGTGTGCATATCTGGAAATACACAGGCATTGAGTAGCTGTTTAAGTTGGAGTGGTTCGATCAATAGATATCTAAAGCCCACTCACCTCAGTTGGGAGCAACGATGCGCTTTGAAGACACCACCAACATTGTTGGCTAGGGTTTCGGAGAACCCTAGCATATTGTATTTATTATATCAAAGAATAAACAGTGTAAACCCCTATTTGGGGTACATTTGATTGTATCGGGATCCACCAACATTAATAATATAAAATCTATTCTTTGTGCAATCTCTTGTATCACTATTTGTTTATTTTTTGTTATATATTTGGTGTTGCGTTTTTGTCTTCACAAAAATCTAATCTATAATGGTGTTCATATGATTTATTTCTTATTAAATTTTTTGAAAATAAAAACTATTCCATTGAAATATAAGATTATATAAACTCAAAACCTTGTAATAAAAAAAATAAAAAAAAGATAAATATATATTAAAAATTAGTTGAAATTAGTGTTCAACATAAATAATAAGTATCAATATAATCAATTAAATTTATATAATATTTTAATATTTATATTTTATTTTGTTTTTCATTTTTTTGATTTGGTACAAAATTTTAGGTTAGTGTAAAAAATCCCTACGACCAACGCACAGGGTTGAGTAGTCTCCTCCCAACCATGACCCCTCGTAAAACCGAGAGCTATGCTTATCAATAGGGAATTTAACACAACCTTTGTGTCCACCTTTTTCTTTTCATTTTCACACAAGCTAATTTTAAGCAATTTTTTTTTATAAGCTATGCGTGGCTTCTATTGGCGGCCACTCCCATTATGAAAATAAAGTAATCTTTTAACATATTAAGTTTTTTTTTCAATGGGTTATATGGGATTGAAACGGATTTTACCAGTATTACATCATCACCACATAATGGTATAACAACAAAGCTTGGATATTATCCATATATTATTTGACAAAATTCGTACTTAGATCTCTCCTTAAAATATTGAAGAATCTATATGAACTAATGCCACTTGATCAATGTTGGGATTTGAACAAAGATGAAATATTGTATTGATACAAAAGAGTACAATATATAGGCATAAGCCTATATGAAAGACATGATAAGTGTCAAGGAATATGACAAGTGTCAAACTAAAATTGAAGGCATAGTGCACATTAATATTTTAACATTCCCCCTTAATGTGCACTATCCTAACTATAGAAAAAAATAAGTCAACATTAGATAACATTCCCTCTTAATGTTGACTTCTCTAAAAGAACTCTATCATCCTATTTTATTACATGATTTGGTCTAGGCTCATGCTCTTTGCGCTTGGCTTTCCAACTGTGAATAATGCTAGATCAACGATGTATACATCTCGATTTGTGTTAGGATCCTCAATCCTAACATTATTAGTTAGTATTAGTTAGTATTATTAATCATTTAATTATTATATTATTAACTTATAAAGTGAACCATCATGTCTCTTCACCAACGTAGCTTTAGGGTAGATATATATATTAGGTTGGCCATCCATATCAAATCATCCAAGAAGAAGAATAAGAATATAGATTCTAAAGGAGGGAACCCCCTATAGTGGCAAAGCGATTACAAGGGAGCCCCCTTTGAGTGGCCTACGATTACATTTACATTAATTTGTTAATAATTTTATAGTAAGACCTTGGGGTCTTACCATTTGGTATCAGAGCCATATGGGATCCAACCATGTGGTATTTGCTCAAAGATCATCAAATCACTTCTATGCGTGAGTATCAAACTCGTTTTGAGGATATCACCAAACACAACACAATATTGGATGAATCAATTCTCATCAATGGTTTCATTAGGGGATTAAAAGAGGAAATTAGAATGGAGGTGACAAGGTTCAATCCCTATACCATGATGTAGACCTATGGATTGGCAAAATTAGTTGAAGATAAAATCAATGCACAACAACGATTAGGGAAACCACTTATGGAAAAATTATCGACCACTTACATCGCTCCCAAACCTATGCATAATGGAAGGGCACAAAGCACTTACACAACCCCCAAATCTAACCGAACTTTACGAATTAAACATCTTAGATTTGAGGAGATGAAGGAACGACGAGCAAAAGGACTGTGATACTTGTGATGAACAATTTGGACCCCACCATAAATGTGCTACGCTAACATTGTATTTGTTGAAGGAAGTTGATCCCTGTCTCTCCATAGAGAAAGCTGATGAGGTAGTTGTGTCCGAAGCGACCAGTGCACCTACTCACCACAATGAAGACAATGAGGTCGATGTGCAATAAGTGATTGATGTACCAAGCAAGGATGAGGTAGACATACCCAAAGTGATCAATGCTAGCCAAACATGCACTTTACAAGACCTACACATACCTTCCTCACCAATAGCGAGTTCTTACCATATGACCAAACTTATTCGAAACCAACGTAGAGTGACTACACACTCCTCCATTGGATCTACCAAGAAACCAAAAAAGGATATGAAATCATTACCATCACTTTTGATGCATCATTCTGAAGTATTTGAGGAACCCCAAGGGTTGCCCTCCCATCGTAATCATGATTTTCCTAAGGAAGATTCTACTATTGTTCTTGGTAACCCCCGCTAATGCTTCATCCTTCTCGATATCCCTGCCTACGAAAGGATGCCATTAAAAGAGTCCAAGAACTTACACAAATCCTTCTTGAAAAACAAAGGACAAAGCTTCTCACTTTGAGATTTGAGGACAAAGCTCTTTTTAAGGAGGGTGGCATGTTAGGATCCTCAATCCTAACATTATTAGTTAGTATTAGTTAGTATTATCAATCATTTAATTATTATATTATTAACTTATAAAGTGAACCATCACAACCCTTCATAATGTGAACCATCACGTCTCTTCATATGTGAACCATCATGTCTCTTCACCAACGTAGCTTTAGGGTAGATATATATATTAGGTTGGCCATCCATATCAAATCATCCAAGAAGAATAAGAATATAGATTCTAAAGGAGGGAGCCCCCTATAGTGGCAAAGCGATTACAAGGGAGCCCCCTTTGAGTGGCCTGCGATTACATTTACATTAATTTGTTAATAATTTTATAGTAAGACCTTGGGGTCTTACCAGTTTGTTGCCTCAAGGTCAACCACTTTCTTGGATCTGTTACCACTGGGTTAGCCGTCTAAGTGCCTCAGGGTCATCCTGGGTGCCTCAGGGTCAACCACTTCCATGGGTCTATTGCCTCTGTAGGTCATCCTCTAGGTATGTTGCCTCTCGTAGGTCACTGACTAGATTCACCATGAATATCATCCCCTCTCATGGTGAACTCAATCTAGAAGGTATCGGTCTCTGCCGAAAATGCACCTTAATACAAAAGAATTAGAGCCATATAAGAGTGTCGATATTTTTCGAAAATGCACTCAAGAAATACAATAAAATGAGCCATAGAATCCAAATGTGGAGGAGAAAAATAAAGAAGAGAATAGAATCTTCTGAAGTGTCTTCATTTGTAGTCTTCAAAAGTTGATCCGAAAAAGTCCTCGAATAGAGTCTAGGGTGTCTATGTTTGTAGTCCCTAGAGTAGGTGTCCTTATGGTAATCACCTCATCTTACTAAAATGCATGGGTAACCAGCCACTGCATCCACCAAGTATGATAGAGGAGAATACTAGATACTAGGATCACTTACATAGAGTGTCGGGTTCAACCGAAAATGCACTCTAGAATACAACAATGTTTGAGGCTAAAAAAATCTTGCCAAACTACCTCAAAATTGAAAAAAGGACATCACCACTGTGTCCATCTCGAAAAACCTTTATGACGACTATAAATACCCCTATGTTCCACTCTCAATGGGGCCTTTAAAAAAACATCAAGAATCTTAGAATATTTCTGGCATCAGAGAATATTCCCTTGGAATATTCTTGGCATCACTCATTACGGAATAAAACAGTTTCAACTTTCCCTCGTAGGGAATAAAACAGTTTCAACTTTCCCTCGCAGGGGAATAAAACATGAGTACATGAACCCATAAATTTTTTTTAGCCATACATTATAATAAAAAATGTACCTTTTTTAAAAGAACCTCCATTTTAAAATTGGCCATCTTTTTAAAAAAGATTCCTCCAATTAAAATAAGTTGCCCCCTTTCTTTTTAATAAAAGGTGCCCTTCTTTTCTTCGACATTTCATGGTGGGGAAAAGAATAAAAATAAAATTCATTTAAAAAAAATGTGTGGTTATGGCCTTGCCTGTCCCTATCGGTGGCCCAACTCGTGTCCGCTTACATGCTTGATGAGACTACGACATGTACACGGGGCACCACGACGCATCAGCTCGATGCCTTGGTTGCTGCAACCTCAGCCATTTCCAAGCACGACTGAAGATCCCCATGTGGTGCTTCCATGACAATTGATCTTTCTTCTTTTGCTTTGTGGGTGCCACCTTGACTAATAAATCTTCCATCACGACCCACAACGCTTTTTTGTAGTCCACGTCTCACCATGGAACATCATCAATAGACTGATCTTGACTCTGCAACACATCATTATCTGTAGATCAGATGCGCACTGTGCCACTTGCATGGGATTATCGCTCATCTCGGAGTCAACTGTACCGAAAACTGCGTTTTCCTTCGACGATGATGGATGCCAACAACATATATGGGATAAACGGGCCCACATAATTTGAACTGCAAATTGTTGAATTAGATGTGCATCACAAATTTCTCAACTCAACACGGTCCGTCGATGATTTTCCATTACGGTTCTCGCATAACATCTCAAGTAGCATTACGTTGGTGCAGATCTCAAACTAAAAACCGATATCTCTTACTGTGATTCAAATCAACAAAGTGTTCATCTGGAGCAAAGCAGTTTATCATAGGACCAAATCAGATTCTCATCGTCATATTCTTCAGCGAGCAAGGAATTTCTACCAAACAAGCAAAAAGCATGATCGTCTGTCCCGACTATAGAGCGGACATCCACAACGAGCACCAACATTGATTTGTTGATTAATACAAGCAAATCCTGCGGGTAACTAGGATTTCTGGCCCTTCAATGAGGGCATGGGCAGGAATCAACATACAAATCTTCACGGCGGTGTGCATTGTAGGAGTAGAGAAAGAGATTGTGCTGACGTCTAATGCAAATTCGTGCTGATTTTAACAAAAATCTCTCACTGTGTCGTCGATTTTAACAAATAGAAACAACTCTTTACGCTGTGTCGAGATGGCGCGGTTCACAGTGAAATTGGGGCTTCCTCGCCATAGGTATGAATCAAGAGAAACGATGTTATTCATTTCAGATCCACATGCCGAGTTTCTTATGCAGGAGAAAAAAATACTGTCTTCATCTAGACTTTTTTTGTGATGCAGCGAACGGGTGTTGCTGATATGTGCCTAGAATTTTTTTGTGATCATCGTCGCAGGTTCAAAAATTTTCAGTGCCCGTCTCTCCCCACGTGGAATCTGATCGATTGGGATCTGTGTCCAAGTGCCCACCGCAACAGCATCACGGGAATTTTCAAGCAGTATCCTCCATGGATCTTGATGAGAGAGCGTCAACATATTGACAACACGACCGCCATTAAAACCAAATTGCCCAAGTACAGTGCATGCGCCTCATTCACCAGCACCGCCATCGTTGAAAACTATAACCAAATTCGACTTGTTATCTAATGTTTTTTTCTTTGATTCCCTTCGAAAGTGATGAGCATCCGCAGGCCTGAAAAAACACCACTGGTCCATAAAAAAAACTCATTTTAAAAACAAAAAATTACAACGCGCGACATGGGGCCATACTGTCACGCGTCAGCAACGTGCATCTTCAACCATCAAGGATGGTGGAAAATACCGTTACAGCCAGCCGAGAAGCACATGATGGACCTGTAAAAAAACATAGTAGAGAAAAAAAAAAAAAATGAAACCCTCGTAGCTGTGCAAATAAATTTTTAGTATCCCGTTTTTCATTTCTCCGTGCAGAAATTACTTCTGCGGACAGATACCTCAAGAAACGAGAACCTTCCCTAAATAAATAATAATGGGCAGCCATTTTTTCTTAAACTTTATGGTTTCTAATCCATCTCATGGATGGAGAGCATACTCCCTTAGTCAGAGAAAAATGTGGAGAAAAAATGAGGGGGGGATTCCCATGACTCAAGGGTTTACACAGGGCAAGGAAAGCCTGAGCTCTGATACCATATGTTGGTATTTGAACAAAGATGAGATATTGTATTGATACAAAAGAGTACAATATATAGGCATAAGCCTATATGAAAAACATGACAAGTGTCAAACTAAAACTGAAGGCATAGTGCACATTAATATTCTAACAATCAACATATTAAATTTTTTAATATTAATAAAATTTATTTTTTAAAATAATAAGTATACAAATATTTAAATATGATAATTTTACTTTTATTCTTATGCCTTTTACGTATCAATAAGTTGTAGAGCAATTGTGAGATGATCAATACAAGTTAACAATTTTTAAAAGTAATAAACAATGAGTATTTTTGGCTGACCATAAACATATGATAAAAAATAAACTTAATTTTTTTTTTTGAGTAATACTTCTTATACACATCCACCATGGGGATTGAACCCGGATCACATCACTAATAATAGAAGTGGCATCCTTGCCGGTAGACCACACTCACGGGGATAAAAATAAAGTTAATTTTAATAAGATACTAGAACTAAATTGCAATGGTCATTAACATTGGATAGAATAAGTTCAAAAAACAAACATATAAATCAAAAGTGAAACAAAATGAAATTAAACAACTTGTATAAGAAAAATATAAAAAGTTATTAAGCAATAGCAAACCAACCTAAAAACAAATTAAAAATAAATTTATATAATTAAGAACTATTTCCTTTATTTATCGATGCTTTGGATTAAAGGCCTTTAAACATGCTTTAAACTATCTTTTTATTACCATCATATGAATGTTATATCAATTCAAATGTTTTCCTTTTGTTATTTTATATACTTGTTGACCTTTGCCACAACCTTTGCTTTTTTCAAGTAAATATGTTGTAGAAGGAAGAGAGTAATTAACTAATGTACATTAATCTATGGGTGGAGGTAGTAGACTGACAAGTTTTTTTGTTGAGTGTTTGCCAACTTGAGGTTGACGGTTTCAATCCCGAGCCTCTCTAGATCCCCTCTCTGGAGTAAATACTTATTGAGATGGGTCATATGAAAAAACCTTTGTTTAAAAAAATAAATATTAATTTACAATGTTTAAATAAAAGTTATTGAAATATTTCTTGGTTTTTGTTTTGACTAACTTATTAGGTTCTTTGATATAAGTTAATTGTTATGAACAAGGAATTATGTAGTATTTGGATCTATTTGTTTCTTTACCAATTTTAAGGTTGTTTTTAGATCGTAAAGAAAAGAAAAAATAATTAAATAGAATAAAATAGAAGGTTTTAATGTCCATGAGACCAAAAAAAATTCTAGGGGATAGGAACTTTACAAAGAACCATGGTTGCCAACTCTCAAAATTTGATCCAATCATTTTTTTTTGCAATGTTGGTCTTTTGCTATTGATTTTGATTATTATTTTTTTGCTTGATAATAAGGGGTTGTACTCGGGTCCCTTACCCTTGATAAATTATATCTCTTCTTTAGAGCTTGAGAGTTTACAAATAGATACACTTCTCATCTCAATTGAGATGCTATAGCTAGAAACCTACATCATTTTACATAAAATGTTTGAATTCTTGATTTTCATTTTTTGGATCTTTTTCAAATTCTGTATGAATACAATTAATCTAGAATTTAGCATATTTCTTGACATTTTCCTATAGCAGACTTCACAATGCCAAAACTTCACCTCTACTATCTATGCCTTACATCTTAGTAGAGTAATATTTTCAAAACATCGCACTATCATAGTCCGCTTTACCTTACCAAATATGGATTGCTAGTTTCCTTCCTAAAACAGAAGTGCAACCACAAAAAATATTATAAATAGTCTAAATGAAAACACATTATTGTTACAAAATAAAGCAGATATTACCAATGGAAAACATTAAAGTAAATCTTAATCATTAATTGATTCGGGCAATCAACATTTTTTTGTCAGCTTCAACTAAAGTTTCTACTTCCTCTAACCATGGAAAGAAGAATTTAACTTCATGATCCTCAATCAAAACCCCTCTATTGGCTAGCTTATCTGCACATTTGTTTCCTTCCCTATATGTGTAAACTTGATTTCTTCAAACTCTTTAGCAAGATCTTGAATTTCCACAATTTCTCTTGTATGTTCCATGGAGCCTTTGCTTTCCTCAAAATTGCATTTATTACTATGAGAGAATCACCTTCCATCCATACTCTATTCCATTTCATTTGTTTACATATTTTTAACCCTTCTAAAGTTGCCAAAGCTTCAAATTCATTATTTGTCTTAAATCCACTATTGAAAGCATAATAAGACAAAATCTCTCCTCTATTAATTCTAATTATTCCTCCTCCTCTTGGTGGTTTTGGATTTCCTTTAGATGCTCTATCAAAATTCAATTTAACCTACTCCACATTTGGTTGTTTCCACTTTATATTCTTTACTTTCTTTTTGCTTCTCTTGTACCCAACATCATAATTCCATTTAATGAGTTGAATCCATCTATCAAGGCTCTCTGCTTCCAAATTAGGGATTGAGTGAGTTGATAGGGTTGGTTTAGACTCCTCTATGGCTAAACATATTTTCTTTTTCATTACCTTTAAACTGCTTTCCTTTCCTTTAAATATTCTTCTATTCCTTTCTAACCATATAGTCTAAAATATTGTATCTTTTGATATATCCTATGTTGTCTGTAAAGCCTCACTTTTATAAGTGCTCTGCCATTGCTTTAACCAATCTTCAATTTTTCTATTCATCACCATGTATTTACCAAACATATTAAGAATCCATTGCCATACATTCCAGACTATTGAGCAATGTCCCAAGAGTTGGTCTATACTCTCCTCATTATAGAAAACACATTGAGAGGGGCCATGAAAATCCCTTTTCATAAGGCTATCCCAGGATAAAATTCTTTTATGACCTACTAGCAAAACAAACATTTTGACTTTATAAATGCTTGGGCTATCCCAAAGATATCTTCATATTCTAGTGACATTATTATTTTGTTGGTGTTGAACATTATATCCACTTCTTGTTGTGCATTCTCCTAAGCTATTCAACTCTCAAATCAATTTATCCCTGGGTCCCCTCAAAATAATCACAATTTTTATCTTTCTACTCAATTGCATCCTAGAATCAATGTCATGTATACTTGTAAAAAAATATTATTTCCATTTGTATCTTCCTTATAGATTCTTGTATTTGTCTTGAAGCAATCTCATCCAAGGTTTCAAAACTGGATCTAAATTGAGTGGTTTTTTATTATACCAAGTATCCATCCAAATAGAAATTTTTTCTCTAGTTTCCACCATCCATATTAAACCTTTATTCGTAAGATCAATAGATTTTTTTAACCATTCTAAAGAGCAGAACCATTTGGAGAGAATGCAGGAAATATTAAACTTGGGTCATTGGGATAAACATACTTAGAAGAATTATTTCCCATTGTCTTGGACTCTTTGTGTACAATCTCAGATAACTTTTTCCCTAAGAGCTAAGTTTGCATATGTAAGAACTCTTAAACCAAGACCTTCGCTAGTTTTATCATCACACAACTTGCTTCATTTCACCAAAGGAAATTTCCTTTTATCAAGTAAACCTAACCATAAAAAGGATCTCATAATATAGATTAAATTTTTTTCAATTGATTTTGGCATAGAATACAATGACATATAATAAGTTGGAATGGTTTGGAAGACTACCTTAATTAACTGCACTCTTCTAGGTAACGATAATCATCTTTCCAAGCTGGAATTGTATTATGAAATCTACTAATAATTGAATTCCATAAATCTATCCTCATTATCCCCTCAAATAAAGGCATCCCTATATAAGTTATTGGTAAATTTACCTCCTCCATTTGAAGCAACCTGCATTTTATTACTTTGATATTAGCAGGAGTATTAAGGAAGTAAATTTTGGATTTAGTCCTATTGACTTTTTGTCCTGAAGCTCTTTCATACTCTTTTAAAAAGTTATTTAAAGCTCTGGCCTCATTTATCCTTGCCCTTCCAAAAAGGGTTGTATCATCTATAAACTGTTGATGGGTGATGTTATCGATGTTATTACTAACCTTAAGTCCACTTATAAGCCTTCTTTAAGTTCCTACTTAAAACTTATGCCATAATAATGAACAAATAAGGAGATAGAGGATCTCCTTGTCTAAGGCCTCTCTTGGCTTTAAAATATTCTGTCACTAACCCATTGACCAACACTGAATAAGAAACTATAGAGACACAAGATTTAATCCATCTAACCCATTTCTTCCCAAAACCAAACTTATCTAAAATTGCAAAAATAAAATCCTATTTAACCCTATCATAGGCTTTACTCATATCAATATTTAAGATCATTGCTTTCTTTTTTCTTGATGTTGTTGAATGTATAACTTCATGAGCTACTATGATCTTGTCTATAATTCGTCATCCTTTCACAAATCCTTCTTGCTCTTCTGAAATGATGTTGTCTAACAATGGCCTTAATCTATTCACAATCACTTTGGAAATAATATTGTATTCCCTATTACATAGGCTTATGGATCTAAAGAATCAAACAATTCAACATACTTTTTTTTTGGAATAAGGGTAAGATTCATTTATTTTATAAGGTATTTATTATTTTACCTTAGACTATTCCACTGCCACCAATAAATAATCCTTCACTATATCCTAATTATTTTGGTAAAAAGTTGTAGAGATCCCATTTGGACCTAGGGATTTATCCTTATTAAAATAGAAAAGAGCTAAATGAACTTCTTCTAGAGTAATAGGCTCCATCAATTTCCTATTGTCTTCATTCGTTATAACTAAAGAAACATCTTGAAAAAGTTTATCATTAAGAACTTTGGTCTCCTCTGAACCTAGAATATTTTGATAAAATGACTTTACCTCTTTTCTAATTTCACTCTAATCTTCAATCCAAATCCCTTCTATTGATTTAATTCTACTAATTCTAGAAGTTGATCTTTGTACTATAGTCATCCTATGAAAAAACTTTGTATTTTTATCTCCTTCTTTTAACCAAGTCTGTCTTGATTTTAACATCCAAAATTTCTCTTCGTTACTCAAGATATTATGATATTTACTAAGAAACTCCCTTTCCTCCGAGCTTGGATTATTATTATCACCTTTTTAGAAATTTGAAATTTTATCTTTTAGTTCTTCTTTCTTATAAAAATTGTTTCCAAAGGTGTTCTTGTTCCATTCTTTTAATCTAGATTTCATAGCTTTAATTTGGTTTTGAAGAGCATACAACCCACCATTACCTAAAAAATTCCACTTTTGAGCTATCATATCAAAAAATCGAGGATGGTCTTCCCACATTTTCTCATATTTAAAATATGATATATTTTTTAATTCACTTACCACCATTTTAACTCTTATTGGCCAGTGATCCGAACCAATCCTTGTTAAAGTATTAATTTTAGCACAAGTTCCTTCATCTAGCCAATGGTCTGAGAGAATGCATCTGTCTATTTTTTCTGCTATTAGGTTCTAGCCTCTCCTGTTGTTGGTCCAAGTATAGTTGTCTTCTTCAAACTCAACTTCCCATGGATTATTTTTTTGAATAAAAGCTAAGAAATCTTTCATACTTTAGGTTAATTTCATAATTCTCCCAAAATTTTCATCCAACTTGGTTATGGCATTAAAATCTCCAATGATCATGAATCGGGTGTCTTGGTATTTACTTATCATAAAGGCTTCAATCCCACTCCAATATTCTAATCTACCTAACTGAGTTGTAGGTCCATAGACATTGATAAGGATGAAACGAATATATGCAAAATAGCAAGTGACTAAAGAGGCTATCCAATGCCTAGTTTTATAAATGGTTACACAAGAGGTTCTAGAAGGATTCCAATAAGTTATAATTTCCCCTACCGCTCCTTCAGAATTCATAGCATCCCATTCACATTTTTCCCATATTGCTTTCATAGTTTTTGAAACTTCTTCTTTTGTAATTTTAGTTTCTTTGATACAAAGAATATCAGGTTTATTACTTAAACATAGGTCCCTAATACACCTCTGCTTTGAGGAGGCATTGGCACCCCTTATATTCCATGAGATGATAATCATGTCTCATTAGGGGCTTTTGGACCCTCATGCATATTACCAATATCATTTTGTTGTTTAATAAAGAGAAGTTCAACCAACTTAGTTTGTTTTCCTTTCTCTATATTTGCTCTTGCTTCCTTGGATCTTGCCTGATAATTTGAGGGTTTTCTTCTTTATGCCTTGCCTATAGCAGGAGTAGGTCTTATTATTCTATTCCTCAATATTCTTTCATAATTTTTCATCATATTTATCCTCTCCTGACTCTATTATAGAATCTTTTGACTTGTCCTACTCATTTTATGGTATTTCCTTATTAATGGAAGAGGTATTAACTTCTAAAACTGCATTTTATTTACCAATTATTTTCTCATGAATGGTGCATGGTACTTCAAGAGAGTCTTCAAAATCTGATGAGACACATTCCTTAGGTTCATCGAAAATATTCTTTCTTAAATTAGGATCATACTGAATAGACAGTTCCTTGTTAATATGTTGAAATTATTATACTATGTCCTCTAAGTTTTGATCTACTTTTTTTCATAAGCTAAAGCCTCAAAAGAGTTGGTATTTCTTCCAATATCCTTCCTTATTGGTATCCACTCTTTATTTTCTTTTGTTTTCTAGATCTATTTTTTGGAAGTTGAAAACCATCTTCATTCATAACCATTTGTAAGTTTCTCTTACGGTTTTCTACAAATGATTTTGCTAGGCTCTTCTTAGGGCATGATCTCTCAATATGCCCCACCTCATGACATATTATACATCTAAAATATATGTTTTTATAATATATAGTTTGGATCCACATCTTATCCCCATACTTAGAAATGATTGATTCTGGCAAAGCTTTACATATATCAATCATGACCACTAGTCGAGCATAAATAGCTAAAATCCATATTTTATCATAAATGAAATCTCAAGGAATTATCCTAGAGTGTTGCCTATTGCATTGAAGGTATCTATTTCCTAAAATTCAATGGGCAACCCAAACATCCTAACCTAGACTGGTACTAGGGATAAATTTATATTTTCAGGTGAAAAGCCTTCACATACTAGTGGGTAAGGAAGAGTCTTACTTTTCCCATAAACCAAGGATCCCCTTTTCAGATTCTTTCTCTTTCTTACCTAGAACAAAAAATGGTTAGGAATAAGGCTTTGGGAAGAAATGATAGAATCACTCCTGGAAACTTCCAACTCCTATCAATCCATTTTCTCAAGGATGAAGCCCCTAGCCAATACCCATTAAATTTACCAAACACTGCCCTATATTGGAGCAACGAGGATCTCTCCAAGGTGCCCTCACTAACCTCTACCACTAGAGATAATTCTAAGGATTTAACTATAAATCGGTTCATGGAAAGGAAACTAAAATTCAAAATCTATTGAAATTTATCTTAATGTCTTATAGCAAGTATAAAATTTGATAAAAAATTATAAAATTTTCATGCACAATTTCTAAGATAAAGAAAGGGAAAAAAAATTAGCTAATTTTTTTTGTCTAGATAGAATGTATTACCTCATTGAAGTCTTAGCCCTTCATTGCTCTTCCCATCATTCGAACCCTAGCTAGCAAATATTTGCAATTTCTTATTTCGCAATTTGAAAAATCGTCACTGCCTTTATTTTGAATGGTTGATTTCATAAGGTCGTATCTCCCTCAATATTGCTCAAATTTTTGCATATTACCACTCATTTTAAAGCTATTAAAATTCTGCACATTTTGGTCCAAGAATCATCTAAATCAGATAACTCTTCATGAAGATATGGCTCCTAAAAGATGAGATATTTTTCCCTATAGCAAATATAATATTTGATAAAAACTTTATAATAATTTGCATGCACAATTTCTAAGATAAAGAAAGGAAAAAAAACTTAGCTGAAAAATTCTTTGTCCAGATAGAATGTCTTGCCTCACTAAAGTCTTAGTCATTCATTGCTCTTCCCATCATCCGAACCCTAGCTGAAAAATATTTGCAATTTCATTTTTCGCGACTTGAAAAATCGTCACTGCCCTTGTTTCGGATGGTTTAATTCACAGGGTCATATCTTCCTCAATATTAATCAAATTATTTCATATGACCACTCATTTTAAAGCTATTCAAATTCTTCACAAGTTGGTGTAAGAATCAATTGAATTGGATTACCCTTCACGAAGATATAGCTCCTAAAAGATGAGATATTTTTCAAAAAAAAATCCTAATGCTTTGCGAAGATAATGAACCCAAAAGTTTACATTATTAGATAGCACGAGTTTATGTAATAAAAATTAAGAGGTTTGGTGGGAGAAGCCCCTGTGGTTCTATAGATTTTGATTATTAACATTCTTCTAAAATTATTATTAATTTTAATTTAGTTTTTTTGTATAAAGGAAGAGATCAAATATATTTTTTGCTTGAGAAAAAAGGGTTGTACTCAGGTCCCCCACCCTTGATAAATCACAACTCTTTCGTTAGAGCTTGAGAGTTTACAAACACATTCAATTCTCATCTTAATTGAGATGCTATAGCTAGATACCTACACCTTTTTAAAAAAAGTTTGAATTCTTGATATTCATTTTCTAAGCCTTCAAATTTGTTTGTAAATACAAATATTTATCATCCTTCTTCTTGATATTTTCCTATCTTGTTTATCCACGCATCCAAGTGAAATATTGATTAGTGGTTGTCTTCAATGATGCCAAACTGCCATTATACCACTTGAATATATATAACTATTCTGTTGACTCCATGCTTCTGTTGCTTTGCTTTGATATTTTGAATGGTTGGTCCTACTGTTCTTTGATGCTACTACACCCATTTTAAATCCAAAACCAATAGGATTTTTTTGCCAAACACTGATATACTTTATGCCTTTTTGACTCCATGTAGATCTATAATATTGATGTCTTAAGCCATACCTCCAAGATTGTTGCCACTCACGGTGGTGTGGGTGTCGATATGCTACAACCTTAACTTGACATTTTGTTTCCTTTGATTATTTAGCAATTTTTTTCTTTATTTTAAATTCTTCTTCAAATATTCTCTTATGCCCTTCTTTTGGAGCATCCTTGTGTATTTATGATAGGGATTCCTTGGACTTTGTTGCTTCTTCCATAGTCTCTATTGCTACTGTTACTATAAATTCTACTTTTGAGTCTTTTACTTGTTCTTCAACTTGTCCCCCTACCAAAACTGCTTCTTACTTCTCCTCAGGTCCTTGCTTCTTAATATTTTTCTTCTTAATGCAATCATAAACTTGCACATTGTCATTTGCATTTTTTCTTCTATTATATCCTCTTTATTCATTTCTTTTAGTTCCCTCTAAAGCCATTTTATTTCTTCTTCATATCCTTTGATGGTGACCTTCAAACTGGCTATATTTTTATATGGGTCTCACTGACTCAAGAATACATGCTCCATTTCATACCAAGTGTAGTTATAACTCCCTTCCCATTTAACACTTTCCCACCAAACATAAACTTTCTCTTTTAAAAATTTTATATGTTAAATTTTTCAAAAATGGTCACAAAAATATAGGGATCTAAACTTCATCTGCCATTTTCGAGCATCAATGTCATCCTTTCTAGTTAAAATTGGTAACTCCATGATCTCAACTCAAAAAATATCCTAAAGCAACCAACATTTTGGGGAAAAAATAGGGGTTTTAAAAGAAAAATCAAATCTCCTCTATTGCTTGCTATTAACAAATAATTCTATAGATTTTCTTCAAAAATGAATTAAAATACAACTAATTTACTTACCCTAACTGACAAAGATATCTATAAATTTATTTTTTGTGATTGAAAATCTTTACCCTCTTATATTATATCTATTAAGGCGAAAGTTTTAAAATTCGAAAGAATGCTCATAGATTGACACTTTGCAAAGGAATTTGTTTGTCTATATGCTAATGGCAATACCGATTTTAATGATTGGAATAATATTTGCTTCCATCATTCCTAATAAATATTCAAACCTAAAATCACGCCTTCTCGATCCCTCTCACGTCCCCAAAATCATTGTAAAATGCAACAGATTGGACATTCAAGTCACGCTTTGGTTCTTTCATTGATCCACCAAACTCCAAGGTTTTTGAGGTTACTCGGTCGAATCATACTGTGCTCTCATCCAAACCCTAACCTACGCCACAAAATATCCATAAAGATATGTATAGGAAGAGATCATTTATTGATAACATAAGACCCTTCTTTTTAAAATATTTGTCATCAAAAATTCTAATGAACCTTCTAGTTAGATAGAGTAAAGGTATATGTTGATCCATAAAATCCTTATCAAAATATAATCTCATTCACGTAGTTGTAACTAGAAATAATATTTCCAATGTGAAGAGCTAATGAACTATGCAAATTGAAAAAAGGCTCAAAATGTTTCCATATGTAAAAGTTATGGATGCCAAAATTTTGTCCAAACATTGTAAAAGATACTACTAACACCTTTCAAACCAAGTAAAAAATTAAAAGTACCTTTAGTGAATGAGATGATGTCACATGATGTTAAATAGAAGGATAATAGGGTATCAAATGTATGCTGATTGGTATACCAACTAGATAGTACCGAGAAGTGTTGCTTATTTGGACAAGGAGGTACCATTGGGATGACGACTATGCTAGTTGTTGGACAAGAAACAAGCACATCATACATTTCTAGATTCACATTTTGGAGAAGAAAAAAGCACTGGCACTCCACATCTTCTATTGATTGGTCTAAGGCAAGTATAGGTCAAATTATGAGATGTCTTCATTGGTTGATCTCTATTTTATAGGTAAAATCTAGGTTTTGCATCATCAATATATCCACATCAACCATTGATATATTGACCATATTTATCATATGAGCCACATGACTCCCAATAATCAACCAGGTCTTCACAAAATGATGTGCAACAAATTTGAGCCTTGGACCTCTTAGGACCCAAGTCATATGACACTTTCCCCTAACCATAAAACTCAAGTGCACATAAGGCCTCCATTCCATGCGTACAAGGCATGTTCCTTAGTGTAACACCTTGACTGCTATCTTTGAATTCCAACAAGGAATTAGCCATGAAGGATAATAGAAAGGAAATTTTGTAGCCCCAAGAGCAACAATATAGAAAGGAAAGCTTGGGCAAAAAATTCAAAATTTGGTTGTGTCAAAAGTGTGATTCATTCTTTTAAGAACTAAATGCGTGATTTGCTCTTAAAATATGATTCACTATTGGAAAGAAAATGCTTGTAAATTTGGCTAAGTGCTAAAAGTGTGATTCACTTTGTTCTTTTGTAGTACTAAAAATATGAAACACAATTTTGCTAAAATTTTGAATCGTTCCAAAAATGCAAATTGTAATTTAAGGCTTGAAATCAAACAAGGTTGGAAGGAAACCAAAGGCAAAAAATTGAAAAATAATATTTTGTCTTCATATGATGTCAATAAGTGTTTAGAAGACTACTAAATGCATTCAGAGGCAATTTGGAGGCATGTAAAGTTTAGTGATGCATATTAAATATGCCACTAAATTAGAGATTTTACTAGTAGAAAAAATTACCTTTAGTTACTCTTAGGTAAATAATTTGCTATAAATAGGACCTAAGGGTTCCATTTTAAACATCTTTTGGCCATTTCAGAAATTCAATGCTACACTTGGTGAGCACAAATTGTACTTATGAATTCATACTACCATTGATAGAAAAATTGTGCATGATATTTGCTTATTGATTGTGCCATTGACTTTTTGATTTGTGAATGCATAGTGATTTGTGGCATTCCCATATCACTTTTTGTCTATCCTTCCTTCTATTATATGGATTATTTGTAGGTTGGGCCACATTGATGATATTCATTTATCTCCAGATGTTTGATCAACAATAACCCTATTATGATTACAATTATAATTCTTGTATTACATTTACTTTACATTTCTTGCACCCTATTCCTTTCAAATTTACCTTTATGCATTTAGATTAGTTTAGTTTAGCACAATTATTGGGGAGCTAGTCTAAATTTAGATATTGAAGAGGATAGATTCATTATTTTCAATTGTAAAAATGCAACTTCTTAGACGCATGCCATTTTGTGAGTTCAAGAGTTTCTAGCATGTCTAGTGGGACCAACAACTTGATTTTTATTGGAATAAGACCTTAGTTCACTTGTCCCAAAATATTTAGATATATGCAAATCAACTTAGAGTCTTATCATATCTATCAAAGGGTTTGTTCATTATGCTAATTAACTCACAACTCAAAATTATTTTGTTGGATCCACTTGCTATGACTTTAGATTTTTAGATTTTATGTTTTTGGATCTATAGGTACTTTGTAAGATGGAGACTCCGTTATGAAACCCAATATATATATTTTTTAATTTTAGCATTCCAAATCAGGATTGTAAACTAATTTTTTCATGAATTCTTTGACCAAATTATTATTTTCATGTGAAACTTTGATCGATTCTATTTTGTAGGTCCAAAAATCCAATTCGTCAATTCACATTTTTTGCTAAGTACAAAAGATAATTTTTCTTTCATAAGTTGTGGTTTACTCCCTAAATAGCAACAATCATTCAAAGTTCAAAAATAACAATTCACCCATCCTTTGAAGCATAAAAAGATTTCAATTTTAAAAATTACGATTCATTTTCTAAAAAAGGCAATTCACTTCTCCCCTTTTTAAAAAGAGAAAATTTTTCCAAGGACGAAGATTGCAATTTACTTTCTTGGGACAAAGAAATTCATCTTGAAAAGTGTGATTTATCCTATTTTGTCGACAAAGGGTAAGTTTTGCTCAATTATGAAAAGTGTGATTTACTTGTAGAGAAATTGTGATTTGATCCCCAAAAAATATGATTAACTCCATAACTCTCCAAAGAAACCCAAAAACTTAAGTTTCAAATATTTGATTTACTTCAAACAAAAGTGTGGTTTGCTCTTAGAGAAAAATGCTTAGAATATCTTGAAAATTTGACCAAATGTAAAAAACTAATTCAATATGGATCAAAATGCAATTTGCTCTTGAACCAAAAGTGTGATTTATTTTAGTATTTTAAAAGAAGTATTTTGATTTGGGCATTTTATTTTAAAAAATACCAATTTATTTTGAGGTGTTGCCTCAAACCTTGTTACAACCCTATCTTCAACCAATATGTACTTCGAGCAACATTATGGTGGCTCCACTAGGGGATAATCCTCAAATGATGTAGAATATACCATGGATCCTAAACCCTCCATTCCTCTAGTACCTATAATTTCTCCAAGGTCTACATTGGTTTATGTAAAATTCTAGAATCAACAAATTCCACAATATCAACAATTTTATTTTAATCAACAAAACATGCAAACTTATTAAATAATGTAGAATCCTAGTCAACAATAGGTATATTAGAACTGATAGTTGATGTAAAATCTAAATCAATAATTCATGCAACAACTACAAAAAAATATTGTTTAAAATTTGTAAGTTGCACAAAATGAATAAATGGTATAATATCTTGAAGAACAACCAACATATACCTTTATGCAATAACCTATATGATACAAATATGAGCAGTGATAATACGACCCACAGATATAGCATGTACACACACCTTAATTAATTTAACAACAAAATCCAATGGTGTTTGTGTAGCAAAACTATCCAACTTTTATGACCTAAAACTATACGACGTCAGTCTTTACGCTTCCTACCTGCAACTCGAAATTCCTTCGTCGCTTGTTCATTTCTTCTCTCATGCGCTCTTCTTTTTCCCACAAGCTCTCCTCTTCCAAAAAGACCCACTACTTTCTTTTTCCTTTTACTTACTGAAATTCTTTCCTTCTTTTTCGAATCTTCCACTCCAAAATGATATCATGTTCTATGCTCGACATGTTACTCTCCTCCATCTGCTGCTAGGGTTTCCAACCAGATTTCATTAAAAGTGAAGGTGAAGGAACAGTAGCACACAAGCTCTCATGATTGATCTCTAACAACCATCCAAAATGCGTTCACATCCTTTAGTGGAACGAAGTTGCAACAAACATTAAAATGTCATAGCAAAATGAACAAAGAAGCATTTCACATGATAATAATTCTACGAGGAGCAAGCTCTCCTTTAAGAACATAAATAAATCACACACAACACTAGAAACATGCTTATAACAAAATATTATTTCTTTTCAAGGTACCAAACTAGAATATATTTCAAAACAAACACAAGACTCCATTCCCTAGAAACTCAAAAACAACAAACAATTCCATAGTCATTCATCTTTTAAATCAAAACAGTCATTTCTATGCTAAGCATTCCTTAGCTAAGGGTTAACATATTTAAATTCCTTTTATGCAAGTCATGTTATGCATTCTCCATGAAAGAAGCACTCATTCATGTTGCTTCTAGATACTTTGTCGATTAACCCATCACATCATTTCCCATGGACTTTCCCTTGGTGACCAATTCTTTATGCCACCCATAACAACCCTTTTCCTGCAAAAAGTGATGTTCCATTAGCAATATCTTATTATTTCATAAACCAAATTTACAAGGATGTTAGCATGAGAGGATGATCAATCAATCCACCACATAATTCCATCAATAATACATAATTATCCATGATAAATACATAGATAGATAGTCCATCATATTTTTCACAAATAGTACTAATACATCATGAAAACATAAGCAAAGTCCATCATCTTCTCAAAAGTAGCACTAGCACATCATGAAAACATAAGCAAACCACAAAACCAAGCATTGGCTAAGGGAGGGTTATCACATGCATAGACCAAAAAAAGAATGGGTGTGGGTGACCATTTTTGATAACATCACATCTGAAAAAAATATTTTGTGATTGGATCCCACTTGTAATATAATATCTAAAGGATATTATTCTTTGATTGTAACCAACAATTACATAACAAAAAAATTGTCCAATATTTTACCACACGTTATCTCCCAATATGTCTATTATCCTATGTATATTGAAAGTTTGGAGGAATAACATGCCAATGGCCATTCATATTGATAAAATAACTGAAGTCCTCTATTGGCCTGAACCATATAAGATTACCACATTTCTTCTATAAATGAGATGAATTGTATTGAAGTCCTAAGAATCCAAAGCTTACTAGTGTGCATCATCATTGAATCTAACATGAGTAAACTAAGGCCCTTCCAACATCTTTCTCAATTAGAAACTATATCTAATTGCATACAATTTATGACTTTAGATTTCAATATTTTTCCATTTCTAAAAAAAATTGTAATGTAATTGTCCTAAGTAGTCGCAATGCTCCTAAAGTTCTTATTATAGAAACAGTTAGTTAGATATGCCCCTTGTCTCTCAACTCTTTTGGAATGTATCCTTACATTCCTCACTATATGTTTTTGTTTTATATTAATACAAATTAAAGACTATAATAATAACCCAGGTGTTGTAGGTGAGTTGGAGAGGAGAGGGCAATCCTCCAAGGGAGGTCCTAGGTTCGAATCTCCACCCTACAAAAAAGCTGAATTGGGTACCCAAAATTCAATTGATAATGTTGGTGCCGGCAACGCCGGGTGCGACTCCCGGGTGACTTTGACGGTGTAGAACCCCTTGTTCATGGTCTCTCAGACCAAGGCGGCCCCACAAGGGGTTTTTCGCTTAAAAAAAAAAAAAAAAAGACTATAATAATCTACTAATTTATTTATAACTTTTTCTAAAGGGGTCATATTTATACCCAAAATATTTCAAAATACCATCTTGATGGTCATGTTTTATTCTTACGTGGGATTAGCCCAAGTTCTTGTTAACATTGTGATATTTATTCTTACCTTTCCAAATCAATCTCCCTTTGGGTTCCTTTTTCTCTTTGATCTTGATTTAGGGCCTTCCTCCCTTTTAGACATCCCATCAATGTTTTTATCCTCAATCTCTTCACTTGATTTGACTTATCATTTATGTTTATATTATCATTAAAAACCTAAATTGCAAGGGATGACCTCCAATTACTTTATTTTTATATTTACCTAGAAACCTTAAAGTATAAGATGACCTCCATACCTCTTTCTTTTTTAATTTGCCTTGAAAACCTTAAAGTGCATGTGACAAATCTCCAAACTATTTTCTCTTTTACTAAAAGGAGATGATTTTTACTATTTGAATAAAATGAAGATAATTTGCTTGGTTCAAACACAACCTTTTCCACCTTCACTTTGAAAATTGAATCTAGTCTTCCTTTGCAAGTTTGGTTCCTTCTAAGTTAAAGCTCACACATTGAAATTGCTTATATAGTGTATTCTTAGTTTCTTGTAATTTTTGCTTTGAATGATTTGTGATGGCCTTTTTCATTTGATGAGGTAGAGGGCCTTTCTTTTCCATATTTTTAAGGCTAATTGGAGTTATTTTCTTCTATTACAATCTAATCCCTTTTGTTCAATTATGGGGTTGTCTTATGACCAAAACCTTTCATATTTTTCTTGAATGTTTCTAGTTTGCAATCTCTTGCCATGTGTCTAGTCTCATAGCATATGTAGCATTGGAATGAAATATTTTTTATAATCCACTTAACCTAACATATTGATTAGAATTTATCATGATAGGTTTTTGCAAACCATGAAAACACATCCATATTACAACTAAATTTCCTTCCTCAAAATTCAAAGCTACCTAGATGAACATCCCTCATTCCCCACCCCTCAACCAAAGTATTACCGATATTTTTTACAACCTTTTTGTTGATAAGTGGATATGGAAATCTAACATCTTAACCCACTCTAGAATCCTAGTTTCTCTATAAAAAGTAGGTACTTTGTAGTTTGGGCATTTGGTTAAGAACCCATATCCACAAGTATAATATTGAGTTTAATTATCTATGGTCTTAAATACAATATGACGCTTCCCATAAATTATTGTAAAAGATCATAAGAAAAAATTTTCTAAAAGAAAAGGTCATTGAATATTATGATTTCGATCCCCATTTTATTTCAATCCACTTTCAATATATCACAAAAACTTTGATAATAACCAAACTGGTATATTAACCATCTAGTTTTAAAATATGTTATATCATGTTTGATAATCTTATCTTTAATAATTTACTTTAGTAAATTAGTTTTTTCCTTAAAAATATTTTCATATATTTATTCTTAATTATTTTTTTGCCTTAAAGAAATATTTCCATATATTTGTTCTTCTTTTAGCTTTTATCAATAATAAAAACACTTCCCTCAAATTAAATATTTTGTTAGCCGAATGGCATTTGGTGTAATGGCAGTTGCCTAGTTATTATCATCCATGTGGTTGTGAGGTCGATTCCTCTTGTGTTTGCTCGAACGAGCACTGATATTTGTAAATATTTGTAAATGATGTTCAATATAAAAAAATATATATTTTGTTAGAATATATCCTTGCAACTATGACTTCCATAAATGACCCTTTTTATTGTTTGCAAACATTTCTTAATAGAATTCTTATTTTTTCAAATTTCTTTAATGTATCAAACAAAATAATTCATAAGGCAAGGCTTAATTCTTACTTACACTCTAAATATATTTTCTTATTTTTAAATTAAATTTTTAAAACTAAATTTAATTAATGTTATACAATTTTATAACACTAATTAATCCTCTTTTCATAATTCACATCATCACACCCAGGTGTTGTAGGTGAGTTGGAGAGGAGAGGGCAATCCTACAAGGGAGGTCCTAGGTTCGAATCTCCACCCTACCAAAAAGCTGAATTGGGTACCCAAAATCTAATTAATAATGTTGGTGTGGGCAGGGCTGGGTGCGATCCTCGGGTGACTTTGACAGTGTAGAACCCCCTGTTCGTGGTCTCTTAGACCAAGGCGGCCCCCCAAGGGGTTTTCGCTTTTAAAAAAAAAATAATTCGCATCATAAAAAAAAAAAAAAAAAAACTTAAATTAAAATAAAATAAATAAAACCCCAGAGAAAGAGACCTCCAGCTCCGATTTCGGTGCTCTGAAACATTTTCAACAGGAGGCCTCCTGTTCTCCCACTCTGGATCTGGCTGCTAGTCATGCTTAGTTCTCTGTTGTGGCCCGTGTCTACGGTGTTTTGCTTGTTGGGGGTCTTGTTGGTTGCATTTCATGGATTGTTGTTAGTTTCGAGGACTTGGTTGGATGGTGCAACACTTCTTCTGGGTTCAGTAGTTTCATGTTTTTTTGGCTTTCCAAGGAGGGGAAAGGGTCATCTATTGACCCAAATCCACTGGGGTGAATTTGCAAGAACACATACAGTGGTATGGTGTTTTGTTACAGCTATCTAAGGGTGTTCCCTTGGCTGCCTTTGACTTTGTGGAAATTTTTGGTTGTTGATCCCCTGGTTGCTTTTGGCCCCATGGTTGTGTTGGGTTTCCTAGCTTCAGTGGCCTATAGAGATTTCTTTCTCTAGTTCCAACAGTGGTGGTGTTCTTCTTGGTGCTAGAGGCTAGATTCCCTTTGGTTCGTGTGGAGTGGTGAGGTCGTGGGTGGGTGCTCATTCGTGGTCCCTTCTTGTGGGTGGGCGTCATTTTTGGGCTCCTATTTAGGGACTTCTTGCTGTTGGACCTGATCCTTTTGGTGTACACTCAGATCATTCTTCTTAGCTTCGACGATGGCCTTGCATTTTGAATTGTATTGAGTGGATCCATTGGCTTCCCAGTTTCAGTCCTTGAAGCCATTCATCTGCAGGGATGGAGGGTTTCGGGTCCTTTTTGGTTACTCGGGGTACCATACTGCATCCTTCAATATTTGGAGAGTGGACCTGTGCTTTATCGATAGCTTTGGTTTATCCTGACTGCTCCAGATCTGGGTCATGGGTGGGTGCTCATTGGTGATCCCTTCTTGTGGATGGGCTTCATTTTCGAGCTCATGTTCAAGGGATTCTTGTTGCTGGACTTGATCATTTTGGTGTACACTCAAATATTTCTTCTTGGATTCGAGGGTGGCCTTACGTTTTGAATGCTATTGAGTGGATCCATTGGCTTCCTAGGTTTAGTCCTTGAAGTTATTCGTCTGCAGGGATGGAGGGTTCCAAATCCTTTTTGGTTGCTCGGGGTACCATACTGCATCCTTCGATCTTTGGGGAGTGGACCTGTGCTTTTTCGATAACTTTGGTTTATCATGACTCCTCCAGATATGGATCCTTGGAATCTTCCTGCCCATATCTGCTCTTCACCTGGGTTTTACGGGCCTTCATTTCCTTGGGTCTTTTGGCTTCCTTGAAGTTCACCTCTGTGTGCAAGAGGATATCCTAGCCTGAGGAGATCCTCAGGATTGTTGTTCCACTTTTCAAGCTTGTGTTGTGGCGTCCCTAGGTTCCTACTAGTTCCTAGACCGCGTTCTACTACTGCATCATGGTCGCTTTCATGTCGCTGCTTCCCGGTTTGCATCCTGATCGACATCCTGGACAGTTGCTATTTCATGGATTGCATCCCAATAGACATCTTGGTTTGCATCCTGCAAATGTTTCCTGGTCTGTGTCCTACAACTGCGTCCTTGGCTACCCGTGGGCAGGTATGATTTTCAAATTTTAATTTTTTTATTTTTCTCGCTTCATTTTCAAATTTTAATTTTAAATTTTGGGTGGGATGGCCCTGCCTCAAATTTTTCATCCTTTGTATGGGTTTGTGCGGGATGGCCCTGTTTCAAAATTTTCATCCTTTGTATGGTTTTGGGTGGAATGGCCCTGATTCAAATTTTCCATCCTCTGTATGGTTTTGGGCGGGATGGCCCTGATTCAAATTTTATCGATTTAACTATTTTTCTCCAATAACCCATAGAGGATCTGTTTCTTCAGTTATTTTTTGGTTGGAAACTCTTCTTCCAACCTTCTTCTCTTTGTAAAAGGTTACGGTATCCTTTCAAAACCCATTTTACCAATAAATAAAAAATTAAAAAAAATCCCTATGAGACACTTTGTTAGATGTCAAGCAAAGAAAATTGTCAAAGCCACTATAAATAAAGGATTGTATTAAACTTGGGCCTTCCCTATGGAAGACCACCAATGGTAACCACTAAAGTGTAACTACAAAAATATAAATTCAAGTTTTTTTTAATAAAATTTAATTATTTTATAATATATTTTTTTAATTGGTTATGTAAGATTAAAATAGGTTCATTAGTATTATATCATCATCATATAGTGGTATTATAATAATATTCATGTATTTTTTGGCAAGATTTGAACCTTGGTTTTCTTCTTAAATGTTGATGAATCTAACTAGTTGAGCTAATTCCATTTGATTAAATTTAAGTTTACATAGGTTTTTATGAGGGGTCCAGGTCTCCTTGTACCAAGGTTTGAACTTGGGTCTTTCATATGAAAACCCAAAGACTTACCACTACAATATCCCTCACAGATATTTTTATAATATGTTTTTTAAAATTATAATTAACTTTGTCCCAGGATAAAATGCTTCTATGACCTACTAGCCAAACAAACATTTTGACTTTAGGAATGCTTGGGCTATCCCAAATATCTCTCCAAATTCTAGTGATATTATTATTATGTTGGTGTTGAACATTATATTCAGTTCTTCTATGACCTACTAGCCAAACAAACATTTTGAATTTAGGAATGCTTGGGCTATCCCAAATATCTCTCCAAATTCTAGTGATATTATTATTATATTGGTGTTGAACATTATATCCACTTCTTGTTGTGTATTCTATTGAGCTATTCAACTCCCAAATCAAATTATCCTTGGCACCCCTTGAAATAATTATAGTTGTTATCTTTCAACTCAATTGCCTCCTAGCATCAATGTCTTGTATACTTGTAAAAAAATATTCTTTCCATTTGTATCTTCCTTCTCAATCCTTGTACAAAATGTTTGAAAATCTATCATCGTATTTGTCTTGAAGCAATCTCATACAAGGTTTCAAAATTAAATCTATATTGAGTGGTTTTTTATCACACCAAGTATCCATCCAAATAAAAAAATTTCTCCAGTTCCCACCACCCATCTTAAACCTTTAATAATAAGATCAATAGATTTTTTAAACCATTCCAAAGAGCAGAACCATTTGGAATAGAGAATGCAGTAAATATTAAACTTGGGTCATTGGGAACAACATACTTAGAAGAATTCTTGCCAATTGTATTTGAATCTCTTTGTACAATCTCCAGATAACTTTTCCCCTAAGAGGTAAGTTTGCATCCGTAAGAGCTCTTAAACCAAGACCTCCCCTACTTTTATCATCACACAACTTGCTCCATTTCACCAAAGAAAATTTCATTTTATCATGTAAACTTGACCATAAAAAGGATCGCATAATAAAGATTAAACTTTTTTGAACTAATTTTGGCATAGAATACAAAGACATATAATATGTTGGAATAGCTTGTAAGATTGACTTAATTAACTACACTCTTCCTGCTAAAGATAACCATCTACCTTTCCAAGCTAGAAGTTTATTTTGAACCTTACTAATAAATGGATTCCATAAATCTATCCTCATTCTTCCCTCAAATAAAGGCATCCCTAGATAAGTTGTTGGTAAATTTGCCTCCTCCATTTGAAGCAACCTACAAATTCTTGCTTTGATATTAGCAGGAGTGTTAAGAAAGTAAATTTTGGATTTAGTCCTATTAATTTTTTGCCTTGAAACTCTTTCGTACTCTTTTAAAAAGTTATTCAAATCTTTGACTTCATTTATCCTTGCCCTTCCAAAAAGGGTTGTATCATCTACAAACTGTTGATGGGTGATGTTATCGATGTTATTACTAACCTTAAGTCCACTTATAAACCCATCTTTGTAAGCCTTCTTTAAGTTCCTACTCAAAACTTCTGCCATAATAAGGAACAAATAAGGAGATAGAGGATCTCCTTGTCTAAGGCCTCTCTTGACTTTAAGAACTTTGAACTCCTCTAAACCTAGAATACTATGATAAAACGACTTAGCCTCTTTTCTAATTTCACTTTGATCTTCAATACAAACCCCTTCTATTGATTTAATTCTACCAATTCTAGAAGAAGATCTCTGTACTATAGCCATTCTAAGAAAAAACTTTGTATTTTTGTCTCCTTTTAACCAAGTCTGTCTTGATTTAAATCTCTAGAATTTCTCCTTACTCAAAATATTATGATATTCACTAAGCAACTCCCTTTCCTCCGAGCTTGTACTATTTTCATCACCTTTTTGGAATTTTGAAAGTTTATCTTTTAGTTCTCCTTTCTTCTCAAAAATGTTTCCAAAGGTGTTCTTGTTCTATTATTTTAATCTATATTTCATAGCTTTAATTTGGTTTGTAAGAGCATACAACCCACTATTACCTAAATAATTCCATGTTTGAGCTATCATATCAACAAATTGAGGATGGTCTTCCCACATTTACTCATATTTAAAATATGATATTTTTTGAATTCACTAACCACCATTTTAACTCTTATTGGCCAGTGATCTGAACCAATCCTTGTTAAGGTATTAATTTTAGCACAAGTTCCTTCATCTAGCCAATGATCTGGGAGAATGCAACTATCTATTTTTTTTGCTATTAGGTTTTAGCCTCTCCTATTTTTGGTCCAAGTATAGTTGCCTTCTTTAAACTCAACTTCCCATAGATTGTTGTTTTGAATAAAAGCTGAGAAATATTTCATACTTTGGATCAATTTCCTAATTTACCCAAATTTTTCATTCAGCTTGGTAATGGCATTAAATTCTCCAATGATAATAAAATGGGTTTCTTGGTATTTACTTCTCATAAAGGCCTCAATCCCACTCCAAACTTCTAATCTACTTGACTGAGTTGTAGGACCATACACATTGATAAGGATGAAGCAAATATTAGCAAAGTAGCAAGTGACTAAAGAGGCTATCCAATGCCTAGTTTTATAAATGGTTACACAAGAGGTTCTAGAAGGATTTCAACAAGTTAGAATTCCCCCTGTTGCTCCTTCAAAATCCATAGCATCCCATTCACATCTTGCCCAAACTGCTTTCATAGTTTTTGAAACTTCTTTTGTCATTTTAGTTTCCTGGATACATAGAATATCAGGTTTATTACTTAAACATAGGTCCCTAATACACCTATGCTTTGAGGGGGCATTAACACCCCTTATATTCCATGAGATGATAATCATGTCTCATTAGGGGATTTTGGCCCCTCTTGCATATTACCAATATCATTTTGTTGTTTGGTAAAGAGAAGTTCAACCAACTTAGTTTGTGTTCCTTTCTCTATGTTAGCTCTTGCTTCCCTCTGGATCTTGCTTGATAGTTTGAGGGTTTTCCTCTTTTTGCCTTGCATATATCAAGAGTAGGTCTTATTATTCTATTCCTCAATATTCTTTCACCATTTTGTTTTTCAACATATTTATCCTCTCCTAACTCTATTATAGAAGCTTTTGACTTATCTTGCTCATTTTTTGGTATTTCCTTATTAATGGCAGAGGTATTACCTTCTAAAACTACATTTTCTTTACCAATTATTTTCTCCTGCATGGTGCATGGTACTTCAAGAGTCTTCAAAATTTGATGAAACACATTCCTTAGGTTCATCGAGAATACTTCCTTAAATTAGGATCATATTAAATAGACGGTTTCTTGCCAATATGTTGAAATTGTTGTCGTATGTCCTCTAAGTTTTGATTTACTTTTTTTTCATAGGCTAAAGCCTCGTAAGAATTAGAATTTCTTCCAGTATCCTTTCTTATTGGTCTTCACTGTTCATTTTCTTTTATTTTTCTAGATCTATTTTTTGGAAATTGAAAACCATCTTTATCCATAACCATTTGTAAATTTATCAAACGATTTTCTACAAATGATTATCCTGGGCTCTTCTTGGGGCATGATCTCTCAATATGCCCCACCTCATGACATCTTCTACATCTAAAAGATACATTTTCATAATCTATAGTTTGGGTCCACATCTTATCCCCATGCTTAAGAATGATTGATTATGGTAAAGCTTTACTTATATCAATCATGACCAATATTCGAGCATAGATAGCCAAAAATCCATCTTTTGTTGTATCTAAAATCTCAAGGAATTCTTCTATAGTGTTTTCTATTGCCTTGAAGGTATCTATTTCCCAAAATTCAATGAGTTCCAAACATCCTAACCTAGACTGGTACTAGAGATAGATTTATATTTTCAAGTGAAAAGCCTTCATACCAATGGGTAAGGAAGAGCCCTGCTCTTCCCATAAACCAAGGACCCCCTTTTAGGATTCTTTATCTTTCTTCCCTAGAACAAAAATGGCTAGGAAGAAACCTTTGGGAAGAAATTATAGAATCACTCCTGGAGACTTCCAACTTC
Organism: Wollemia nobilis; assembly: GCA_028583015.1. Taxonomy (NCBI): domain Eukaryota; kingdom Viridiplantae; phylum Streptophyta; class Pinopsida; order Araucariales; family Araucariaceae; genus Wollemia; species Wollemia nobilis. The sequence goes on along the minus strand of JAQPPZ010001119.1, from coordinate 485,237 downwards.
TATCAATCCATTTTCTCAAGGTTGAAGCCCCTATCTAATACCCATTAAATTTACCAAAAACTACCCTATCTTGGAGCAATGAGGATCTCTTTGAGGTGCACTCACTATCCTCTACCACTAGGGGTGATTCTAAGGATTTAACTATAAATTGATCCATGGAAAGGAAACTAAAACTCAAAATTTAATGAAATTAATCTTAAATTTCTATAACAAATATATTATTTGATAAAAACTTTATAAAATTTTCATGCACAATTTCTAAGATAAGAAAAGGGAAAAAATAAGTTAGCTAAAAAATTATTTGTCCAGATAGAATGTCTTGCCTCGCTAAAGTCCTAGCCCTTCATTGCTCTTCCCATTGTTCGAACCCTATTTGGAAAATATTTGCAATTTTGTTTTTTGTGATTTGAAAAATCGTCACTGCCCTTATTCCAAATGGTTGATTTCACAGGGTTGTATCTCCCTCAATATTGCTCGGATTTTTACATATGACCACTCATTCTAAAGCTATTCAAATTCTGCACAAGTTGGTCCAAGAATCAACTGAATTGGATAAATCTTCGTGAAGATATGGCTCCTAAAAGATGAGACATTTTTTAAGAAAAACCCTAATCCTTCGCACTTTGCAATTTTGTTTTTTGCGATTTGAAAAATCATCACTGCCCTTGTTCCGAATGGTTGACTTCACAGGATAGTATCTCCCTTAATATTGCTCATATTTTTGCATATGACCACTCATTTTAAAGCTATTCAATTTATGCACAAGTTGGTCCAAGAATCAACTAAATCAGATAACTCTTCACGAAGATATGGCTCCTAAAAGATGAGATATTTTTCAAGAGAAAACCCTAATCCTTTGCACTTTGCAATTTCATTTTTCGCTATTTGAAAAATCGTCTTTGCTAAGTAAAGTTTATTTAATAGTTAACACTAAATACATTTTTTGTGTGTAAATAAAAAATAGTAGTTTAATTGATTAGATTTTGAATCTTGCTAAGTCAGCTTTTCCCTTTAAACAAATTTGATCTTTAAGAGGGATTCAAATATCTAGGATTATTTTTTAAACCTGATGACCACACTAAACAAGACTAGAATTGGTTGATAGAGAAGGTGGAAGGAAGAATTAATATATGGTGCCACAAAAGGTTCTCTTTGGGGGGAGATTGACTTTGGTCTAGTCTGTGTTGGAGGCAATACTAATATATTGGTAATCTTTGGTTCATATACCAAAAGGACTTTTGGAAAAAAAATAGATAGTTAAGCTATAAGTTCTAATGGACAGAGAAAAGGGAAAGACAAGGTATTTCTTTGGTTAAATGGAGGACGAGGACTTAAGAACATCTTCCTATTTAGCAAGGCACTAGTAGCAAAGTGTGTTTGAAAGATAATATCAAAGGAAGAGTTGTGGAATAAGATCATACATGAAAAGTATTTAGAGCCACTCACAATTGAGGAGTGGATAAGGGCCCAATGAAGTAAACCCATAATGTTTCAATCTGTTGGAAGGCAATGATTCAGGGTTTTTCTATTATAGGTGATTGGCTTGTTTGGAAAATAGGGGATGGTTCAAGGACTAGACCCTTGGATTGGTTGTGGTGATATGCACAACCTACCAAATAATGTAATTCAAACCCTAAGAGCTAAGGGGATTGGAAATCTCGCCCAAGCAGTTGACCCAAAATCTTCTACAAACTGGAGTCAAGGATGGAAGGAAGCAATAGTGTTAGGGCTTCAAGGCCAAGAGGCACACCAATGGGAAGAATATGTGGGGAGACTTAAAGCTGGACATATCAAGTTGCGAGAGGAAAATGATCAATTGGTTTGGAAAAGAATGGAGATATGGGGGTGTAAAATCCAAAGTTGGGGTATAAGACTATATTGGAAGATAGCAATGACAATCCAGCATGGTGGTGGAAGACACTCTAGAAGCAGAAAGCTCGGTTGAAGACAAGACTATTCCTATGGCTTGCCATGAAAAATAAGGTTCTTGCATGGGAGGTATTATAGAAGAAGAATTGGAATTGTCCATGAAGGTGTCATTTATGTAAGTCAAACAATAAAATAATTGATCATTTACTGGTTGCTTGCTCTTTTACTAAACAAGTTTGGAGGGAGGTTGTAGCATAGTTAAAGCTTCCTATAGGATGGCAAGAATATTCCTTAGAAGAGTGCTTAAAATCTTGGTTTGAAAATAGGTATTTCAAATATTGTATAGCTCTTGCGTTGTTTGTCTTGTGTCTTGGGGAGTATGATTATCTAGGAATGTAATAATTTTTCAAGATCAAGAGAAGCCTACTTAGCAGGTCTCCTCCCAAATCATTGGAAGTTTCAATAAATTGTAAGGTTTCAACAACAACAAAGGTAAACAGACAAATCATCCCTCCAAATATTGATAAATTAGGGGCTTGGGGCTTTTTTGATGGGCCTAGACAGGGCTCCCTCGAGTTTGTGGAGGAGGATTACTATATATTTTTGACTCTCATTATTTTAAATTTAAGGCTGGATTGAGAGAAGGTTCTAATAATTATGCTGAAATTATAACCCTCAAATTGTTGGTTCAGTTAGTAGAATCAAAAGGAATACAAAAAATTCAAATTTATGAAGACTCATAGGTGGTAATAAACTAGATGCTTGGTGTTTTTAGGATGGAAAACATGATTCTACAACCCATCTTCTCTCAAATAAAAGTTGTGGATTGAAGTGAAGCTTTTACTTTTTGACATATTTATAAATGTTTGGTATTTTTAAAATGGAAAATATGATTCTACAACCCATCTTCTCTCAAATAAAGAAGTTGTGGATCAAAGTGAAGATTTTACTTTTTGGCATATTTATAGAGAACTTAATAGGGAAGCAGATGAACTCTCAAAGGAGGTACTTCAAATTGATCCAGGTGCGTGCTTAGTACAATAATTCAATAAGGGTAGTGCTAGTCCAAATCTCTATATGGGGGGATTAATACACTTCAGTTAAAGCAAACAGATAAATATTTTTTTCAAAAAACTCAGAAGTTAGTAATTTAAAGGATATTGGATAGAACTTAGCATGATAAAGATAGCTAGTTATGATGTATAAATGACCTGACTTTTAGGTCACTATTAAAATTTTGAAAAAATGCCAAAAAAGCATATGAAGAATGTAATTTCATATTTACTTAATATAAAATTATGACTTTTTTTTAAGAAAAAAAATATCCAATTTATTATAATACTACCATGTGATCATGATACATAATTTTTATAATCAAATTTTATTTCATGATTGATATAAAACACCTTTTTTATTATAAGAACGAGAAAAAAAAAAAAAAAAAATATATATATATATATATATATATATAAAATTTAAATGTATTGGAATAGTGTATGATATTTAATATCAAATGCGATGATGTGTGGTGGTTAAATACTTTTGCTAAGGCTCCAAAAGATGATATAAATATATGTGCCAAAATGTTAATACTCTACCAAAAAGTTGAACTGGTACCCAAAATCCAATTGATAATGTTGGTGTGGGAAGGGCCGGACACAACTCTCGGGTGACTTTGACGGTGTAAAACTCTTGGTTGAGGTCTCTCGGACCAAGGCGGCACTGCAAGGGGTTTTTCGCTTATTAAAAAAATGTTAATAGAGTAGAACCTGTTTTAATTATAACCAATTTAAAACACAAACAAAAATGTTAATAGAGTAGAACCTGTTTTAATTATAACCAATTTAAAACACAAACAACCAGAGATGTTTCGCTTATAAAAAAAATGTTAATAGAGTGAAACCTGTTTTAATTATAACCAATTTAAAACACAAACAACCAGAGATAATTCCTGTATCTGATGAGTATACTATATTTCAAGAAGAAACCGTGAATTTAAAAATACAACATTTTTATAGCAGGTGAAAACACTAAACATTGGCTAGTGATCATTTGGAGATGGATAGCTCCCATCTTTCTTCAAACTAAACCTCAACCATGCTACAGGCAAGTGTTTATCCAAGTCATCTGATGAACTTTTAGTTGTCTTACACCCTATAAGAACACACAACAAATTGGATTAGCCAGTTGCAAATGCTAGTTATAATAATAATTTATAGGTATTTGGTAAACTTCTTTGTTTCTGATAGGCATCGCAGACCAGCACAGCAATTCTTCCGTACCTTCTTAACCTTTTCTTTTCACCAGCTAAACACACGCAAGGATTTGCACACATCCTGGTCCAGGTATGCCCCGCATTAATGTGCTGGTTTTCAAGGGGATATGCCTCACGAGTTAAACCTGCGTCATCATCATGGCAACCAATCTGCCTTGCAGCAAGACCACAACCTGCTGGCCAAGCCAACACCCTATTTTGTTGCATCCCTATCCCTCTCCCATTTGATTTTTCATCTGTAAATGCAGGCACTCACATGTTCCTTCACTTAACATTGTGCATGAAAAATGAATAACACCATCCTATCTAAGCATGAATACAATAATTCAATAATGAGCAAATCATCATTTATTTACCTGTTTTACTGTAATTGATATTTAATGTCAAAGAGTTTTCACCAACAAAGAACACACTGATATCATTTATGCCAGAATGGAGGAGATGCTAGACCAAAGATCAATTATGTATTTCTGTCAACATACATTAAATTCCAGTTATGTAAGGATTGAATTAAGTTCGAAGCTTATCTTCACTCAACTGAAATGCTTAACTGATTGCAGTGCAAATAGACATCTTATACACAAGTTCTTTTGCATACCCAAGGATAGATACACCATTGAGATCCACTGTTAGGGAAAACAAGTAGAAGTCACAGTGCAACAAAAAACTCTTCACACTAATAATACATCTAATCAACAGCCTAATTTGTTTTTCCTCCTTTTGATGAGTGGGTTTCACCAATATCCATAGCAGCTCCATTTCTAAAATAGTCTAAACCTCAAATTACATATCTATCTCCAAGCTTTTGTTCAATGGAGAATACATTGATTGCCCAAATGCATTTAACTATCTGCTGTCTAAAATGTCTTTTGTGTTTTCTGATTCATGCATCAACTTGAAATGAAAGCTTATTGCCGTCTATGCTGACAATATGAAATGCTTCACATGCCAATTCAACGGAACATATGGTAAAGAAAATAAAAATACAACTCAAATAATCATCCTTTTGGATAACTGCAGCCCAGCATTATAAGTAATAGACAGGTAAAAATTAGAACAAAGGAGGAAGTAACCAAGGATTTTGCCATGGCTGAGGAACATGAATTTTGATGACCCCAAGACCCTTCAAAGGAAATATTATCTGTCAAGGAAGTGCTAGAAGCCTATGAATATTTTTCCGTCGAGCAACAAGCAAAAATCAGATTTGCTTGTAAATAAAACTTTTCAATTTACGATCTTGCTTTTCTTGCAGTACAATATCTTGATTTTGAAGGGAAGTATTCCTCTGAACATTTTGACTGATCCATTGCACTTCGACAACACCTTTGGACAGAAGAATGAACCTCCCTATCAGATTTCACCAACTTATTATCTACTTGCCCCACTTCTTCAAGAATTCCACTGATTTTGCATCACTGTTTTTACATCTAATGTTATACGAAATATAGCACCAAGTTGTATAGATTAAAATACTCCGTAAGTTGCAATAATCTAAGGGTGGCTCATTGCAACCAAAATGAAACATTACAAATGTTCTGATAGAATATTTTTCTGATCTGCACCCTCGAGAGGGTGAGAGCTTCCTTGGGTAGTTCTTCCCACTTTGTTGCAAGAGCAGCAGGATTGTGCTTTAGAAACATTTATACCTTAAATCAAAATATCCACCTTGGAGAATTTTGTGCAAAAGTTCCTTTGTTATTATGAACTGGCTCCAAATTTCGCTTCTTCATGATGGATGAGACAGTTGGTCCAAAATAATCAGGACCTCTGTATGAGGGCATCTTCACACTTATCTTTCTGCTACAGGAAGGATGCACTTGATTTTTCTGCATGTGATAAGCAGACTTCAATCCCCCTGGTGATGAATTCCTCTCACCGCAATTCCAATTCTGAACCCCTCTCACAGTAGTAAAGTAACTTTGAGTTCGTCTTCCTTGTGGAATGTTTTTCTTTCCATTACTTTCTCTTGGGCTATAATTTCGGCTCTCTCTTGTTTCTGCTGAATACATCGTCTCTACATCACTGCTGTCTGTTTCTCTTTGAGTACTTGCTTGAATCAAAGACTTAATGTGGCTCATCTCGACTCCAAAGTCTTCCATTGACACCTTGTCTGAACACCCTCCCTTCGCTTCAACCTCTGCAACCTGATAATCTCTAGAAATTTCTGCATTGCCCATTGCTTCTGTAAGTCCATATTTACTTGAGAGGTCCTCTTCAGTCTCATTTTCTTCTTCTATGTGCTTCAATTCTAAATGAACAGTTGTTGAAATGGGTTTCCTAACTTCTGTCAATTCCCCTAAACATTCTCCCCCTTGATCATTTTCAGCAGAAAAATTAGATTCTGAACATTCAGCATTATGCTTCTGCCAGGTTGGTTTTCCTTCAATCTGCTTCTTTTCTTCTACGTGTTTGGGTCTGATACAAATGATTGGGATTGGAGGCTCCTTAAATGGTGGGAAAGTGGAAGACTTGTAATTTCTTGTATGCTCGTGAGAAAGATCAAGTGCCTGGTTGTGAGCTGTCTTGAGCATATCTTGAATAATTGATGTGTTCCCCTTGCCCTGTTTCTTTTGTTCAAGGTTACTGAGTTTCAAGTGAATGTTGGGCATGGGATCTTTGAATTGGGAAGGAATGATTTTCTTTTCCTTATCTCTTTCATGTTTAGGAAAGAAATCTATCTCCGAAAGCTGGTGTTTTCCCTTCTGGATCTCAGTTGTTTGGACAGGAATGGTTTCTTCATTTATCAACTTTGAGAAAGTTCTGTCCAAAAGTTGCTGGTTTTTCTTATGGATGATACGATGCTTTGCAGGACTAGATTCTCTAGATACCATCTTTAGAACAGTAGAGTCATAATGCTTATGCTTCTCATTTTCAATTTGAATTTCTGATGCTGGAAGACTTACCTTTTGGATCTCGCTTTGATGTGAAGGTTTACTTTCTCTACACACCACCTTCTGTGAATCTTGCTTATCTTCCTTTTGTGGCCCCTTTAAATGCACCATTATACTGGGTCCCTCTGCATCTTGTTCCTTCCAAGGAATAGTGATGCCATTTTCCTCTGGATGCTCGTCCTCCTTTCCAGACCCACCCTGATCTGCACCAAAGAATCTTTCTTTATTGAGGCTTTCTTCCCTTTGTGGCACAGGAGTACTAAACTCCCAAGATTCCTTCTTGGGGTCCCTTTTGCCTTCATGATTGGTTAACCCATTTGCGATCTCACTTTTGCCTTCAGGCAATCTCGATCTGCCAGAATTTAGATCACCAGGTAATAATGGCCTAGTCAACTTACTGTTCTTTTCCACTTGGATCTCTCGAGAAGAAGTGCCTAATGTATCCAAAATCTCATTTTCAGGCCCTGCAGGAGTGCTTGATACTTCCTCATCATCCACAATTTGCTTGGATATGGCTTTAAGCTTTTCTGAATTGTCAGACTCTACACACTGTCCGCTTTCCTTATGGACCCACTTGAGCTTCACTGAGCTACTAGAAGACTCTGGACTTCTGTCCTTTTGATGAGACTTCAGCCTGGCAGGAATACGGGGCTTATCGAGCTCCTCAATATTGCCTTTCCAATTCTGGTTTAACCAATGCCGGATCACCGGAACAGGAATCCCAAACTGCTTAGGCAAGTCCTTTTTCCAAAATGTGGTGGCAGAAGCCCTTTTCCTTTGAGGCGCAGAAACAAGCTTCATTGGATCACAGATCATGAATGAAAAATTGCCATGGATGTCAAAACCTGCAGATCCAGGGCTCCAAATCACCCCATCTGTAGAGAATTTGATAAGGGTGTCAGTGCCAACTGTGATTTTACCATCTCCGACCATCAAATCTTTCTCTTGTTCTTCAGTGAGTTGTTTGCCAAGGACGTAAACAACCCTTCCAAAATCAAGACAAGGAGCAACAGAACTTTGCAGACAGAGAGGTTGGACAGCTTCAACTTCAGTTGGATCACATGCAACAACAGTGAGATCCAGGACAGAGTTTGTTATGAAGAATCTGCAGATAAATTCAATGCATTGGCATTAGGATTCCCAGATTAAACTAATAAAAAGAAAAAGAAAAATGCAAACCCAAATGACCAAAAAATTTCCATATGTGAAAAACTATTGATTTAGGCCCAAAAGAAAAAGAAAAAAAATCTGTTCTCGACCACTTTTGCATTAATATTTGGTAGAGAACAATATTTGGGGGATTGAAACACTAGTCATTTTATTCCAAAGCACAAACAGACAGCAAAAAAATATTGAGGTTCGCCTATTGCCCATAAGAAATCGTCAATGTACCTTTCTGGAGCAAGTCTTCTTCTGTATTCTCGGGAATCTGCAGACCCCATTCTACTTACCAGTATTTCTGAGTCCTCTGCAGCAGTTGCAGAGGGAAGAGACCCATGGGTGGTGAGCACCAGGGCTCTATGAATCAGAATCCCGGTTCCTGTGGAATTTATCCTTACAACTGCTCCTTTGTTGGACAAGACACTTCCTCTGATTCTTTCTGAGCCACCAGGGCCATCACATGCACACCCACAAAAGCACCACAGGCTTCTCAAGAAACCCATCAAGGAACCACTTTGCTTCGACATCCCCAGTGGTCAAGGATTGCCAAAAGAACCAATATATCTGATAAGTATCGTCTTCTTCTTCTTACACCTTTTTACCTTCTGATATCTATGCACATGTAAATATTTATATTTTACGCATATTTATATGTATTTATTTGCCTAACTGTCCAATGTCATTTTGTGCACAGCTGAGCTGGTCTAATAATTTATTTCAGAGAAGACAATAGGAGGGCATGGGAAGCAGGTGGTGGGTGGTGACCATTCCTATCTGCATGTAATGGCATTGAAGAAATACATCATTTTCAGCGCATTGGGATTATGTGGTATCTTCTTGGAAGTATTATTGGGCATTGATTGTTACAACAGGAATGTGGATGGGCTATGCTTTTAGCAACTTAAGCTTCTCTCCATCCTGGACACAACCACAAGAAAAATTACCCCAAAAAATATAACAAAACAAAACTCAATATTTGTATTTGAGGATTAAATAAACTTCCTGATAACTTAAAATGGACAGCCTAGGGAAGGTGAGTAGACCTGTGGAATAAGCAGCTGAAGTTGGGCAATGCCCAAAAAAAAAAAAGTGGGCATCACCGATGTAAGCGGAGAAATCGCCAATGGCAATGCCCAGATTATCACAACTGAGAACTGGTAATAATAGCGGTCAGAAATGGAGGATTATATTATGAAGAGGAAAAATATATACTTTGATCAAATGATTTTCCGTATTAACAAGAAATGAGAACTGCAGAGATCAACTCACGTTTTGTCCCTGAGGTCAACATCATCACAAAACTGAAATTACAGATCTACCTGTTCAGACATCAGAAAGTAAAACTACTAAAAGTTGCTATTTTATATTTAATTTTCATTTAAGTACTTCAGATGGTTGCTATTTTATATTTAATTTTCATTGAAGTACTTCAGATGGTTGCTATTCTGAAGTTGCTATTTTATATTTAATTCTCATTGAAGTACTTCAGATGGTTGCTATTTTGGGAGTAATTTAAGAACTTGCCTGTACCGTAATCCATGATGAGACGGACAACACAATTTCATTCACGTGATTTAGGCGTCACTTGAAGTTCACAGTTTAATAATCTATAATTCACGGCTCAAATTTGGGACCCGATGGAATTGGGATTATTTAATGGGATTACACTATAATAATTACCGAGTGAAATGCCAGTGTTCTTGGATTTTGACAGATGGTAATAAAGAGTAAGAGACTGGCGGTCAAAATGTCACGGCTGGCATTGAGAGCGACGTAATGTAAAGGTGATGGTACATAAGGACATATCAATGCGGCAATTTATTGGATACGCTATGTGGGGTTCAAGACTCGCAGCAATGGGTGCCCCCTCCAATGCCTAGGTCACAATCTAAGGTGGATCAATAGTCAAAGGTTTTAAATATATATTAAATAAATATTATATTTGAAAGAGATTGAGATTAAAGTATTTGTTAAAATGTAAAATAATATGCTTTCAGGTTTTCTTTAAAGATATTTAATTTTTTTTAGTAAAAAATAAATTAAAACTTAAAAAATATTATTAATAGTATTCAAACCCTTCACCTTCATTTGATTGAAACTTTCTTATAACCATGTCCAGGGTGAAACTTTCTAGCAGCCATGTCCTCAGCAGGATTGCTAAACCACCTCATTTTAGGGTTTAGGGATGGTTTGGGAAAAGCTACAACAAGATTTCTTAATTTTAATAAATTAAAAATATTATTAGTTGTTAAGTGTTTGTTAATAAATTATTATAATTTTTTTTGGATGTATTTTTATTTAATAAATTAAAATTTATAAAATATTTATAAATAAAATAAATAAATAAATATTCTACTCTTCAAAGTTTCACTTTAGTGTGTCATTTGTCAATGTGTTTAGTTTGTCAAGGAGTTTGACATTACTGAGAGAACCTTGTAAGTTTGACTAAGCACAGCTTTCTTAAATTTCAAAGGAGAATGTTGACAGGCACGTTGGCTGTTAAGTAACAGATTTCAGATTAGGAGATTGATGATGAGATGGAAGTCTCTAGACGTCAATAAGTGCGATAATAATCTCCTGTTCACGTCCAAAAACAAAACAAAGAAAAAAGTGCCATTATAGATCCACCTCACTCACATTCATACTTGCATATATCACATCGTAAATCAAACCCACGTTTGAAAATGTGTATTGGATGTTATTTTTTAATAAAAAAAATAAAAAATTATATTTACATGTATTTATTTTAAAATTCAATAAATAATAATAATTTAAAAAATAAAATAAAATTTAAATGATTAAATCGTGATAGTAATCATTGCTTCTATATATCAACAAAAAAAAAAATATATAGAAACTTTTTTAAAAAATATCTGAATTTAATTCTTCATAAATAAACATAACTTTTTTTATTTGTAACCCCTTTACATAATATTATATTTTAAAATCTGTCCAATAGAATATTAAAATATGATGTTAATAATATTATAATATAATATTAGTAAAGGTTGTTTAAAATATAGGTTTTTAATTTAAAGTTTAAGTGCTAAATTTTATGATATAAGATAAAATTGTTATTTAATGTAATTTTGTTTAAATATAATTAAAGATTTAAGTTTTAAATCTTGTCTAATTGTATTCCTAAGGGTTAGTGGATTGGTAAGTGTTAATTTGGGTGGGCACTTACTAAGAAGAGACCAAGGTTTAAACCTTGGAAGAACCTGTTGCAAAGGGTGTGCGTCAAACCGACGATGGTATGAATCCCGAGCACCTAGTGGTCCATTTCACGCCCGAGCTATAAAACAACGAGGGGGCATAGCTTTGATGGATGTAATCCATGTGGTTTGAACCTTGGGTTTGCTAGCTATTAAAAATAGTGTGGTTGTAACCAACTCTCCTATCAAGCAAATTAAATAATAATAATAACTAGTGTAATTGTTATTAATAATAACTTTGATAAAATATATAATATTTGTCTAAATACAATCAAATGGTATTAGATCATCAATTTAAATTTATTAACATTCAAGGGAGAAATCTGATTCAAATCTTACCAAACAATACAAAAAATATGTTGCAATACTACTAAGTAATATAGGTTTATCCCTAAGAAAAAAAATGAAATATAAAAAATCAACACTCATGTGATACAATAAAGTGATTCTATTATATATATACACTCGCTTGAACTTAGATCCCTATAGATAAGAGCCGAAAGCCAAACCACTATGATATCCGACATTATAATATTTATTAAAATAATAAAACACTTTTAATGTGATAAAATAACTCATTTCCCACGAGGGATAGCATGATGGTATTTCTTTGGGTTTCCATTTAAGGAACACAAGTTCAAAACTCTGAAGAGGAATCCCTTTCAAAAACTTGTGTTTTATTTTAAAAATTTTATTTTTTTTAATTCTATAAAGGATACGGTAGTAGTATGTCTTTGAATTTTCATCAAGGATTGGGACCTTTGAAATGAAATGAAAGATTTTAATTACGTCCGCAAGACTCAAAACATGGCCTATGGAACATCCAAATATGGAAACACAGTTTATGATTATTAATATCTTTGAGAAGGTTGTTCCTTTTACTGATTTGGGTTAGCAACTTCCCAACTTTTTTTATTTTACATCTTCAAATAACTCTGTCATAGACCATTTTCCAAGCGTTTATTTGTATTTGCCAAGGATGTTTATTTTACTATCTTCAAATAACTCTGTCATAGACCATTTTCCAAGCGTTTCTTTGTATTTGCCACGAATGTTCGAAAAACTCGAGCACTTATAAATGAAATGTTCCTCTGCCTCTATTGCCCTTGTGCTGCATAGAGTACATATCATTTCTTCCCATTGTTCCTTGGGCGTTGTCCATCTTCGTGTTTCACATCTAAGCCTATAAGAGCTAGTCCTTATCTGAGCAATGGGGATTTTTTCCCTCCACTTAATTTCAGTGCCTATATATGCTTTCCTTGTGGTCATACATTGGGTTAAACTTTGCAATATAGTATTGTCTTTTCTTGTTTGTATTTTTCCACATTCCACTTCTAAATTTTTCGTTCACATAGTTTTTATGTCTTCTTTGAAATTTTGGGCATTCATTTATGTTGATTTTCCAACGTTTCATCCATTTTTTATTTTGTTTCATCCATGTGTTCTTTCGCCTATGTAGCTCTTCGTCCCTAACTGCTCTAAGCCATCTGTTGTTTTTCATGTTTTTAGTTTTTTTAAGTAACATAACAACTTGATCATAGCAATTGCCTCTAAAGGTAACATTCCAGTTTCAGCTAGAATAATTTCATAAGGGAATGTAGTCTTAATTCTAAGAAAATTTGTAATTAGATGTTTTTGAATCCTTTCTATTTGCCTCCATTTTGTATTTGTGGTGCCACTGGCCCACACCTCACAACCATACAACACAATCGGTGTGATAAGTAGACCAAATAAGATCTTGGTGGTCTTCTAATCCCACAACTTGACATTCCTACACCGGTTTTGAAGTGCATATAGTGTTGTCCAACCACTTAGAGTTATTTTCATCCTACATTTCAATTGAGCTTGTCATGAAAGTCTATGCCTAGGTATTTGTATTCTACCACTACCTCAAGAGGTTCTCCTGCAAACTAAAATTCGAGATGTTGCTTCTTTTTTGCTGAAAAAATCATGATTTTTGTTTTGCTCATGTTCACCTGCATCCCAACTTCCTTACAAAAGATAACTAGAGCCCGAAGGTGATCTTCTAGATCTTTAGCTGTTTCGACCACAAGAATTACATCATCTGCATACATAAGGAGTTTTACCACATATTTGGTTAAGTGCACACCCTCTCCCCCAAATTTGTTTATCCATTCTTCTAACTTGTCAATGCACAACCCAAATAATGTTGGAGATTGAGGGCAACCTTGTTTAACGCCTATGTCACTCCTAAAACATTTAAATAACCCTTCCTGCGTTCAGATTCTATCCTTTACATGCTCATATAATCTGTGAACTGCTGCCCTATAGTGAATTGAAACCTTAATCCCGTGATACATACCATAGGAATATGTCTTTAAGTTTTCATCTAAGAAACCTAAGTTCAAACCCCATATAAAGGACGAGACTCTTTCAAAACTCATGTTTTATCCTCAAATTTTAATCAAATGGTATTAGCTCAACCAATTAGATTCCTTAGCATTCAAGGAGGAAATTCATGTTTAATCAAGCTATACATAAATAATATCCCATTTTTATTATAATACCACTACATGATAATAATGTAATACAAATAATATCATTTCAATCTTAAAATAATAAAATAAAACTTATTTTAATTTCTTATAAACAATTAAAAATTTTGTTTTCATTAATAAGCCTTAAAACCACATATTTCAAACAATTTAATATATTATTTAATCGAATTTCAAGGTAATGGTGGCCAAAGGCACCACTAACACCTTTAATTTGGGTTGATAAGCTCAACAAGCCAAATCATCGACCTAAAACACAAGAGATTTCCGTTCCACAAACAATTTAATATATTATTTAATCGAATTTCAAGGTAATGGTGGCCAAAGGCACCACTAACACCTTTAATTTGGGTTGATAAGCTCAATAAGCCAAATCATCGACCTAAAACACAAGAGATTTCCGTTCCGCATCAAACAAAATCACTTAAAATAGTTAAGGTGACAAGAGGGTATTCTTTTCCCGAGACAACACAAGTGGTTGTGTTGCATTGCATTCCCTGCTGTGGAATGTGCATATGCAATGCCATCGGTGAATCTAACAAAATGGGCATGGAAATGATTTTTTCTGTGACAAAAGTATTGTGATGGTCAAACCTAAACATCAATTTGCTCCTCCCCATAGTGTGGGAAAATACTCTAATATTTAATATTTGTGAAACAAAACACATCAAAGCAAATGGATGAGTAATGATATGGTTGTCATTGCTAATTCATAAAGGTATGTTAAGTATTTGACTACCGGGGCATCAATTGAGGCGTGTTAGAAAAGAAATATGTATAATTACAATAATAAAAGTTCACTTTGAATATGAGCGGAGTTTCCTTTAAAATATGTTTTTTTTTTAAATTTAGATTATATTATATTATTAATAGGAATATTACAATATTTTGGAGTTAGTATTGTTCATTAGTTAAAAAATAAAATGAGGTGGATCAAGACTAAATCATTCATAACTGGATATATATAAGAATAGAAGCTAATATCAACAAAAAAAACCTATAGCTATATCTTGTTGCAATATACTAGATATCAACATTCATCTATGGGAGAGTCTGTTATATGAAAAAATTCTAGGAATGTCTTTCGTGATATCTTCTAAAGTTTTTAGAGAAGAAAAAGAAATAATCAAACTCTGAACCTGTTTATCATTGTTAACTGTCTTTTTCTTAGTTTAAAGACTCCTCAAAAAAAAAGTTTAATGGATAGAAAAATATGTTATTTTAACATCAAATCAATTTTTAAGACTTAGTTCTCTTTGTTCAGGTAACTAAATGGGGTAACCAATTCACTGCGTGGTAAATGGTAAGAGGGGAAGAAAGGTATGTTTATTACTGGGATTCAATTCGGTCACTGCCCATAACCAAATGCTTTTCGTTAGTTATAGATGTGGTGTATGTATTCGGTCAGGGTTATCTCAATGATAAGCCCACCAGTGAAATAGTTTTGGTATGATACCGATCCTTCAATAAATTTGAAGGGACTTCGGTCTTTTCCATTCTATTTCTTTTTTATTTCTAGAGATACATCTCTATCTCTGTTTTCTACTAAACAGTATAAAAAAACAAAAAAAATCTTCCTCTCTTTTGGGTATATATATAGTTTGCGTCAACCACTCCTCATTTTACTCTATAGAAATCAATAGAAATCCCATCATATAAAAAGACAAAGAATTGGATCCAATCCATTTCTTATGGGCGAACGACGAGGATTGAACCCGCGCGTGGTGGATTCACACCACCAAAATTTATAATTAAATGGTTTTGACTTATAGGCCAATTCTTGAGAAGATATATTATGAGTTAATTAATTGGTTTTGACTTATAAACCAGTTGTTTTAAAATTTAAAGATATATTATAAATTTAAAAGCTCTTTGGCTTTTATCACATGGATATTTCATTGATTCATATCATAAGGTTTTGACGTTAGTTCGAATTAAAGAAGGATGACTTTTGTTATGCTTTTAGTTGAGAAAAAAAGGTGAAGGATGAATTTTGCTATGCTTTTAGTTGAGAAAAAAAGGTGTAGGCCCTTTTAAAAGGCTTAGTCAAAAAAAAATTAATAGAAGTAATAGAGTATAAATATTTTGGAATGGTTTTAATAATAAATTTAATTGGGAAACATGTAGAATGAAAAGAATATTGGAAGGATGGAAAATATTTTTTGTGTTGCTAAATAGAAAAGAGAGGTTGAAGTATTGGATTGAAATATTATATAGGTTTTGGATCTTGGAATTTGCACTTAGGTCGGAGCTGAGGTTTCGAGTGGCAGAGCGGAGCCCTTGCGAAAAAACTAGATCGACAAAAAATCACTCGGCTGCACTTAGATAAGGCATCGGCGAACGAAAATCTAGGGTTTCTATTGTCTAGATTCTACGCGGTCCAAATGAGGGTCGAGCGGAGTGTCCATGGCATCACGAGGTGAGAAGGAAAATGGGAATCTGGTCATGCGCAACGACATGGCGAGTGGCTCTCATAATGCCACAAGCACCACTACAAAGGCGGGGAAGATGGTGGGATCGACCACTGCCAATCAAAATGGGGAGATTAACGACAACGTTGGGGAAAAGACCATCAACGACGACCATACCTATGGAAACCCTTCGTATATAGATTTGTTACAGAGCAAGTAGAGAACCAAACCAAACACCACATGTGAGTTCGTTACTCAGGGTTGTGATGTCTTATGCCCTAGGAGCCTCATGGAAAACTACAAAATTTGTGACACCTACTCCTTGGTGGGAAAGTTCATAGGAGGCCACCCATACATGGATTCAATTCGTAGATGGGTAGCGTCCAAGTGGAAGACTTTGGGAAGCATGGAACTGTCGGTAATGACTCGGGGTTTCTTTATGATCCAACTCAACACCCAGGAGGAGGTAGAACATATATTGTCCGGAGGACCATGGTTTTTTGGGAGGAGAAGTCTATTTTTTAAAAAAATGGCAACCAAATTTTGACCCAAATTCTTAGAATATCAACTATGCTCCGCTCTGGGTGAGGCTTCCAAACCTCCCAACTCACTTCTTCTATGAAGACGCTCTGCAAGGCTTAGCCAAGGATATTAGGGATCTTGTGGCCATTGACCTAGCCACCCGAGCGAGAATGCGCTTAACTCAGATCGACATATGTGTCAATATGAACTTGGAGAGCCAACTCTCGAAATAATTGAACATCATATATGGGGAATTCAAATGGAGGCAACTGCTGATCTATGAGAACAAACCAACATTCTACCCTGAATGCTAGATGTAGGGCCACCTGCAGTCCTAGTACCCTAAGGATAGGAACCCTGTCATGGACAACCAGATCGTGGGTCATCCGAAGCAGATCTCTAGACAAACTATAGAAAATCGCACAACAACCGTCGGGCATCAAGCTAGACTGATGGCGAACACCCCATATCAAAAGGCAAGTGCTTCTATCCTTGTTACTAATAAATTTGATGCGCTTAAAGATTATGGTGTTTCTGAGGAAGTTGAGGAAGGGGAAATCCCTGTTGAATCTAACCTAGTTTTAACCCTAAACCCCTTCAATGCCCTAGGCCCAACCCCACCCACCAAGTCCTCAAGTCTGCATCTCCCCCGAAACAGTCTCCCAGTCCCTCCCCCTCCCAATCCCCTCAGAGGCCCCCCATGAAATCTTTTGCCTCGTCGTCCTCCACCCCGTAGGACTCTCCACTCTCAAATTTTGGGGCTCCAGCCTCGCCCACCTTCTACGACCCTGCCTCTAACAGTGAAGATCATGAACAACATTACCCTGAGCGGTGGAGCCCTAAAAAAACCCACAGTTTTAGGAAATTCCAAATGGGTGTTGGAGGGGAGAGGAAAAAAGGTAGACCGTCGAAAGCAGATAAAAGAATCATGGACACAGCAAAAGATATAGCCAATGGGACCCATAAAACCTTATTTTAGGATAACAAAATCAGTACTAAGGAAGAAACTTGAAGATCCAAACCCCCTACACAACAAGGAAAAGGGGGCAAAAGAATTCCTAAAATTTCTAAATGAGAGTCCTCTCCTGGAATGCGAGAGGGCTAAACGGAGCAACCAAGCAAAGAGTGGTTGCAGCTATGAGAAGAGAACATAACCCAACTATTTTTCTCATTCAGGAAACTAAACTCAATGAACATTGGTCGCCCAAGATGGCCAAAAATATCTAGAAAAATAGTGAGTTTATCCATTCCCCGACTTCTAGATTGGCTGGCAGGCTGCTTTGTTTGTGGAATCCCACTAAGGTGCAAGGCAACCTCATTTTCGGCCAGGACAAGCTAAGTAACATCCTGTTCCATGATCTCAGTTCCCAAGTTTCCTGGGTGATGACCAATGTGTATGCCCCTAACTCCTCCTAGGGCAAAGTGGCTTTGTGGAAATTGCTCACTTCGATAAGGCAAGCCTTTGATGGGACCCCCTGGATTCTAGCAGGGGACTTCAACTCTCCTTTGCAATATTCAGATAAGAGGGGAGGAACTATGTTAACTCACATGGAAACAGATGATCTGAGACACTTTATTGATTCCAACGCCCTCATGGATGTTCAACTTTAGGGGTCCTTATTCACATGGAGCAACAGGAGGAAAGGTAACAGTCTTATTCAAGAACGCCTTGATCGAGTTTTGTTATCCTAGGAAGCCCTCCCGCTTTTCGGGGATGCCAATTTGCTAGCTCTCCCTAAGATTGGGTCTGACCACAACCCCCTCTTGCTAGAAACTGACACCAAACCTTAGTTCAAAACCCCCTTCAGGTTCAAATCAATGTGGACCCAACATCCCGATCTCAGTAATCAGATTGCTTTGTGGTGGAAAATAAAATTCCTAGGATCAACAACCAATCGGTTCATGCAGAAACTCAGAATCATCAAGGAAAATTTGAAAATCGGGAATAAGGAGATATTTGGGAATATCTTCGAAGCAAAGAATCAGGTCAAAGCCAAAATTAATTATATAGAGAATAGTTTTCAAAAGGAAGTAGACAACGATAACCTTCGTGATGAAGAGCAACGATTACTGGCTGAATACCACAACATCCTCAGTAAGGAGGAAACCCTTTGGCACCAAAATTCTAGATAGTTGTGGCTCAAGAAAAGGGATTCTAACTCCAAATTCTTTCATATATCCACCCTAAGGCACAAGGGTGAAAATAAGATAAAAAACTTGGCCAAGCAAGATGGTTCTGCTACTTTAGACATCCTCCAGATCAGGGAAGAAGAGGTGAGCCACTTTAGAAACCTCCTTGCCTCTTCTTCGTCCTAGTCCCCTCCTGCCATGGAAGCCTTGTTGGCTAATATCCCCTTCATAATTTCTTGAGAGACCAATCACTTCCTCCTTAGCCCTCTATCCCGTAAGGAAATTCACCAAGCCCTATTTTCCATGAATCCAGATAAATCCCTAGGTCAGATGGTTTCCCCCCAGATTTTTCCAAACCTATTGGGGCATAGTGGGGTCAAAATTATGCAACTCCATCAGGGAAATGCAGTCTTCCAAATCCATCCCCAAAGATGTCAACTCCACTTTCCTGGATTTGATCCCTAAAGGCAAGAATCCCTAGTCCCTCTCGAACTACCGCCCCATTAGTCTATGCAATGTCATCTATAAAATCCTCTCCAAATCCATGACCAATCGATTTTCGAGCATTCTCCCCTCCATTATCGATCCTTGCCAGGGCAGCACTATCAAAGGCCACAACATCCTCAACGGATTCATCACCATTCACGAACTAATCCACTCTGCCCATGCCTCCAAGTCGGTTGCCTTTTTCCTCAAGTTAGACATGAACAAAGCCTTCAATAGAGTTAACAGGGATTTCCTCACCCAAATCCTCCTCAAGTTTGGCTTTCATGAATATTGGGTCAATATGATTTATAAGTGTATCTCCTCATCATGGTTTTAGGTCATGGTGAATGGGTCTACCACTGATTACTTCTCGAGTTCCAAGGGGCTCATACAGGGAGATCCGCTTTTCCCCATTCTCTTCATCATTTTGGTAGATAGCATGGGAAGAGCTATCAATAATGCTTGCTCTAAAAATCTGATTTAGAGTATCAAAGCTGCCACTGGCCTCTCGCCCTCAACCCATCAATAATTTGTGGATGATACCTTGTTGGAAACCAAAGCCTCAGTTCCTGATGCCAAATCTATCAAAACAATTCTCAACCTCTATGAGGAGGCAGCAAGTCAAAAAATCAACTACATAAAAAGCAAGTTATACTTCACTAACACCCTCCCCAAAAGATAACGTAAGATCATGAGAATTTTGGGATGCTCCATTTTAGATTTCCCAACCACATACTTGGGTCTCCCCATGTTCAAAGGAAGGCCCCTCAAAGACATGTGGAGGAATGTCATCAACAGGACCCACAAAAAACTTTCAGGATGGAAAGGTGCACTCCTTTCCAGTGCGGGCAAGGCAACCCTAGTTAAAGTTGTTTTACAGAGCATTCCCACATTTTTCCTGTATGTCTTAAAAATTTCGACGACTGTGGGCGAGGCCATCGAAAAAATCCAAAAATATTTTGTGGTCGGGAAATGACAACCAGAAGAAGTTCCACCTGGTTTCCTGGGACAAAGTGTGCTCCCCCAAGGATCAGGGAGGCCTGGGTATGTGGCGCATCAATGTCACCAATCTAGCCCTCCTGGCTAAGCAAGCATGGAAGGTTGTATCCAATGCTAATCTCGAGTGGGTGAATATAGTCAAAATAAAGTATCTCCAACAGTAATATTTTCTTCAGATGGATATCCCTCGTAACTACTCTTAATTTTGGAAGTCCATATCCCTCACCCAAAATATCTTGCACCAAGGCTCTTGGTGGTAGTTGAGATATGGCAAAGAGATAGACTTCTAGGAGGATGCCTGGGCCAAAAAAGATCCTCTCATAAGCGACCAGAATCTGCCTATTATCAAGCACATGACTGACAACAAGTACGAGGTCCACGTAGCAAACCTCATCACCTCCAACCAAGGAATCCAAAAGTGGAAAAAGGTTTAGTTTATAATTAAGAATGACACAATCAACAACACAGTGTCAGAGATCCATGCGATCGTGAGGGAAAATTTCATCGTCCAATACCAAAAAAAATATGAACAATACTGGAAAGGCACGAGCGATGGTAATTTCTCTGTGAAGTCCGCCTCCCAGATTATATAAAATATCACCAGAAGAGCCAGTCCCAAAAGCACGCAGACCTTAGCCAGTAGTGTGTGGCTTAAGACTTTAATCCCAAAGATAGCCCACTTCTGCTGGATTGTTGTCCACAATAAAATACTTACCAGTAACAATCTAATGCGCAGAGGGATCATTGTCCTGTTGGCAATTTTGCCACATTGTTTTGATTCATGATTATTCATGCATTAATTGTTAAAGTTCTCATTCCTCTGTGTTTCCCTGCGAGTTTTGATCCCAAAAAAGCTAAGTACGAAGACTGTCGTGATATCGCGACCGAAAACAACATGGAGAGCACAGGTTCAAAACCGTCATGATATTGCGACATGTCGCATTTTCATGGGCCTTTTGAGGAGAGAGAAGCCAAAGTCGGAGAATGTCGCGATATCGTGACGTGTTCCAAAATCATGGTCAAAATGGTCAACGAAGGTAGAGTAGTGAAATTGTCGCGATATCGCGACATGTCACGTTTTCACGACTTGCGATGGCCATGGAGTAGAATGATAGAAAAGGTCACGATATCGCGACATAATTGAGCAAAGACCAAAGACAATGAAAAACGTCACGATTTCACGACAGAAAAGTGAACAAGGGCCAGAATGTAAAAATCGTCGCGATTTCGTGACACTTTTGAAGATGAGACCAAGCAAGAAGAAGACGTCGCGAAATCACGACAGAAAGTGGCAACAGTAGAGGAAGCAAGGAAATGTCGCGATTTCATGACATATTGTGGA
The DNA here is from genome assembly GCA_028583015.1 of Wollemia nobilis. Classification (NCBI taxonomy): domain Eukaryota; kingdom Viridiplantae; phylum Streptophyta; class Pinopsida; order Araucariales; family Araucariaceae; genus Wollemia; species Wollemia nobilis. Next base: position 463,420 of record JAQPPZ010001119.1, on the reverse strand, counting down.
GAAAAGCTAAATAGACAAGAAATGTCACGATTTCACGACATGTCTTGTTTTCGCGATGTGAAAGCATAGAAAGAACAAAATGGTATGAAACGTCGTGATTTCACGACATGTTCTGTTTTTGCTACTCTTAAGAGCATGAGGGCCAAGGGAGAGAAAACTGTCGTGATTTCGTGACATGTTGTAGTTTCGCGGGTAGAGAGAAGAGAAAGGCACACCAAGTAGAAGACGTCACGATTTTGTGACATGTCGCATTTTCGCGACGAGAAGCAGTGATGAATCCAGAAGAGAGAAAGATGTCGTGAAATCGTGACTTGTCATGTTTTCGCGGTTTGAAACAGCACAAGGACAACATAGAGAAAAAATGTCATGATTTTGTGACAGGTCATAGTTTCATGAGAACAAAGCAAAAAGGGAGCAGAATAGTATGGAACGTCACGATTTCGCGACGCGTCACGTTTTCGCGACCTAAGGCGACGAAGAAGAACAAAGAACCGGATACATCACGATTTCGTGACATGGTTGGTTTTCGCGATCCAAAATGACAAAAGCATACGAAGGAGAAATATGTCACGATTTCACGACATGTCGCATTTTCGCGACCTGTCACAGTTTCGCGCCAGAAAAAAGTAGTTCAACGACCCGATGAAATATTATGATTTCCAAGGATTAAAAGCACTCTAGAATTTAATGTTTTGCTGCTTTTTAATGCATGCAAGGTAGAAGAACGTGCTCAGGCCTGTAGATTTCAAATCCACCAGAATTGAAGACGCCTCCATTATTCAAAGCTTCTATTCATGATTTTCTAACGGTCTGAGCATGCTCCAAGGATGACCATTCAATGAAGACGACCGGTTCCTTGTTTCATTTAATTTTTGGTTTCTTCAAGGCTGGTTTAAGGGGATCATTTCCTTTTTTCTATTGCACATTTTGTAGATCTCGAGGAGGTCCGTTTCATATTTTAAATGCTACAAAGAGGCAAGACCTCTATAAATATCAATGTATAGCTCAAGAACAATCATTGGGAGTTCGAGAGACATGTTGCATGAAAACATTCAAGTCCTCTGCGTAAATAAGAGATATTTGGCCTCTGATTTTTCAAGTGTCTTTTTGTGTGATTTCCTTCTATTTCATGCATTTCTCATTTATGCTCGTCTTTCTAATCTGCTGTTAGATTTAAATTCTGCATCTGAGTTTGAATATTGCTAATGAGAAAGTGAGTTCTAGAATGCCATCCTGGAGGTTGTCTACACAAGGTCGTAAGTAGATTATGTTGCGTTCTATTATTATATGCTGTTCATGCGCTTGAGGTTCAATTCTTGCTAAGTTTCTTCCCCCCAATCATATAAATTTGGTCTGTGGCCATATTTCCCATCTCTTTTCGTAATTTCCCATTTCTTTCTGCATATTTCCTATTTCTTTCCTGCAACTCTAGTCTTCATCAAGCTTAGGTTTAGTAAGGGAACTAGCCCTCTCTAGAGATTGGTCTGGAAGACATTTCTTTCTCCCAGCATTTCAATGTTGGCTGGGTCTAGGGCGCATTTTGTATGAAATTCTTTCCTGTGGAAGATTCGTGACCAACATGTCCCTAACAGATGCTACCTGTGCAGGCAAGCTTGGGAATCGACTCAACATATTTTTGATGGAATGCCCCTTCACCAGCAATGTGTTTTCCCTAGTGACCAATAAGTTTCAGGTTTGTTGGGTTAGGCCAAAAACTATCAAGGACATGTTCATCCAATGACCCAACACCTTCAAAAATCCAAGACTCAACTTCCTTTGGAATAACCTGGCCCACCATATTGCCTAGCAGATTTGGTTGGAACGTAACATATGAGTTTTTAGTGAGGATCACAGGGATCATGATGTTTTTGCGACAAGAGCCATCACCCTTGTAACAAAAAACAACAGTCTCATCCCTTGCCCATGAATTCCCCAGGATGGAATAGAAGGTCACCTATTTGTGACTCTCAGGATTCCCCAAGACTATTGCAAATCCAAGGAGTCCCACAAGGACAGAGCCTCAGGCAAGTGGACTCCCCCCAGGGTTGGATGAAGGCCAATTTTGATGGTGCCTCCAAAGGCAACCTGGGAAAAGTAGGAGTAGGGGGTGTGGTTAGGGATCACAATGGTAATATAATTCGGGCATTTGCTAAAAATATGGGTACCCAGACCAATAATTACGTAGAAGCCAGAGCTCTCTAGAGAAGCATTGACATATGCAAATCCATGGCTAGCCCTATCATATTTGAAGGCAACTCAGAAGTTATAGTGGGGATTATACAAAACAACACCAGAGGAGGGGAGAACATCCAAAGCATCATTTAGGATTGTCAAAAATACCTCAATGACAAGGATCGAAACCAAATCAAGCACATGTTTAGAGAGGCTAACTAGGTGGCATATGTCCTAGCCAACAAAGCCATCCTTCAAACCACCTTAACGATCTGGGAAGACAGTTTCCCATGCAAGGTTCTTGAGAAAGTAAATCATGATGTGGAGAATATTACTAATAAGTAGCTTGGGCTACATGACCAATGGTATTTCGTCAATACCTCCTAGGAGTGAGTTTAGCCCCCAACATCATTACAGTTCCAACAACAACGATGGCTATTGCTACCCCAACGGTGTCCTATCGACACCTAAGGGCCTCCGTGTCTCTAAAGGTGGCTTTAACCACCACACCAAGAAGTTACCACCCATTAAGGTGTTTTTCAACACCTTGGCCCATTGGTTCCAAGGCACCTTCATCATTTTTCAAAATGGTGAAGATACGAAGAAATGCGTGGTCTCTCCGGACCGTCTCATCCACCTGTGCTATCCTAGTTGAAGGTCTGGTTGCTTGTGCCTCAAATTTTTGCCCATCACTTATCTGTACTTTATCGCCTTTTCATCCCCATCCACCACTCCCACTAAGACCGCCACCCCAAGATCGAGTCAAAATCATGCCTAGTTTTATGGCCATAAGATGGTTGTTCAGATTCCCACTCTTGTGACCTTCCCATTTTAGGTCTTTATCCTCATCCCCTTCGTCCCTCTTGATCGCACTATGGTGCATCTTTGTACTAGCTCCGTCTACATCTCTAACCGACCCTTTACCTGCAACCAAAACCCTCTTTGCATCATGGCCATATTTGAACCTGCAACTCTACAGATTGACATAGGTACCGTAGCCCTTCTCGACTCCAAGCATTTCTTGAATTTCTTAAAAATATTTGAAGTTGCAGACGAGGAGGTAACTAAGGACTTCATAGATTCCTAGATCGACGACGAGGTTCGATTTCATGGCCTCCATTTTGTGGTAAGTCCTCAATCCATAGCTCAGGTGTCTGGGCTTAAGTTTTTTGGTAGAATTTTCCGCAGAGATGGACACAACTTCAAGGAAGAGACCGATCAATTCCCCGACAAGGGGAGCGAGTTAGTTTGGGAGAAAAAAGACATTGTGTGGTCTTCCCTCCCTCACCCCTGGAACATGACGATTGTTCCCATCCTCTAGTACATCTATGTGGATAATCCTAATAAGCCCCTGAGCACCTACAATATAGCCTTTGTCAATCACTTGTGGGATGTCTGCCCTGTCAAAATCCTAGAGTTTCTCTTTTGGTCCATCAACATTACCATCAAAAACTCCAAAAATATATAGTCTCCTAAGTCCCCCGCCACCAAGGCCTGTTTCTAGTTCTTTACAAGCACGCTCACGGTTCCCATCCCTATAGCAGCATCAATTTCAGTAACCCCTCCCTAATACGTCAGCATGGCTTGTCTCTGCCCAAGTCCCCTGGCCGTGTCAGCTTGCCCATGCCCTAGCCCCTAGTAGACCGCCAATCGTCGTCGCCTGCTTCACCTCCTACTTAGGCAACTGATGCCACCCCTCAGGGCAAGGAAAACCCCCTTGTGGAAGAGAAGCCTTGCGTGGGCAACCAAGGATCCCCTAAGGAAGAGAAGCCCTGGGTGGGCAAGAGACTTTGCCCCAAGCAGAAGGCTGCTAGACCTCCCTTGAAGAGAAGGTCTTCCAAGCGATTGTCAACGCCTATTCAGAGTGATAATCGGTCGTTCCACGACATCACCAATGATGACGAAGGCTACCAGGAAGGAAACCAGGAAGATCACCAAGAAGAGCGACAAAAAGAGACACGAGAGGATACCCAAAAGGACCGCAATAACGAATCCCTCGCTCAGGACATGTTGAGAATAGTAGCTCTTACCCACATCAATGAAGTAGTCGAACACTTTCAAACAAAGGTTAATGTCCTACATGAAGGGAACAATCTCATGTCCAATGCCATTGAGGAGCTCAAGAGACTTCCTGCCATTCTGGAAACTCTCCTCCCCAACGGGGATAGCTCCAGGAATGAAACAAGTCACAAATCCCAGAAAATTGGTAACTGAGTTGTATGGTTCATGTGGAGCATGGGTGTGATGGTGTTTATTTTTATTTTGTTGTGTAGTTTGAATTTTTTGTACGTTTGTGGAAGGACGCCTGTGGGGTCAGTCTGTGAATTTTTTTGGTTAGTTGCTTTATTTTTTTGGCTTAACATCCCCTAGATATGGGACTGTGGCCTTCCAGCTACAACTGTTTCGAATGTATAAAGGGACGGGTCCCTCCAACCCGTAAAGTAAATAAATTTACTTTTACCAAAAAAAATATTATATAGGTTTTATTTAGGCTACTAGTGATACCAATAATGTTGTATGAGTGTAAAGTGTGGACTAGTAACACATTAGACTCAAAATGGAGGTAAATCAAGGATTCAAAAACTCAAAATAAAAGAGTTGGTTCTATATAAGATGCTTCTAGCAAAAAAAAGTACCTTCCTTAAATATGTAGTTGTTATTGTTCATTTTCTAGGTTGTCTGAAAAAAAATCAAACATATAACCTAAAACTATAATAAAAATATATAAATAAAAGAAATAAAACATGAATGAAGAAAAACAATGAGCAAAAGGAATATTAACATAAATTAATGTCTAAATAATAACAAAGACATAAAGATATTTTTGAAAAGAGCAACTATGTGAAAATAAAAATTAAGGAATAAAGATAGAACATTTTCTTATGGAATTTGACCCTAAATACTATCACCATGAAAAGGTCTATATAGGGTAAACATAAATTGGAGAGTAAATATGTTCATGGTCCAACTAAGAACTAAATTATACTAACTTAGATATGAAAAAACCAAATGGAAGAAACCAAGAAAAGAATGGGAGAAGATTATATGCACCTTTCACAAATCATGGCATTTTATTTTGAAATGTGAGGCATATAATAATATTCTAGCTAGTTATGATGATATTTTAGTAGTGGGATCATTGCAAGAACCATTTGAAGAGGAGAAAGTATGGAAAGTAGGAGAATTTATTTATTAATCAATTACAACAAATCTATAGTGTAAAAAGAAAAAAAATTAAATCAAATTAAAATTTAACCAGATTTTAGAGTTATAATGGCATTTTTTTTTTGCAAAATTATTGTCCCATAAGCTAATTTTAACCTTATAAACATTAAAAAAACTTCTACTTTATTTTTAAAATTTTTTATTATGGTAAATGAAGGGGTTTTGAAAGGGCCCCAAACCTTTTACATTTGTAGAGGAGAAAATTTATTTTCAGCACCTACATATTACAAAATATGGACTAAAAAGGAGCATGTTGCATACTTCGATACAACAATATTGATTTAACTCTATCCCATGGAATTCAGTATTCCTTAAATTCAATCCATATGGTTTCTTTAGAATCTTCAAGAACTTTAATCAATTCTTGATTGGCTTTAGATCAGATCTCAAATTCTGCCTTGCTTCAACTCCACTTTCTTGAGATATTCAAAAGTGTTTGCTTAGTCTTCATTCAAACCGTAGCCTTCTTTATTGAACTACCGGATCTCAGTTTACTTTCTTTGAAAACTAGTCACATGCTAATAGATCTTTTATAGTGATCAATTCCCCTAAGGGTTTGAAACTTCTAACTCAACAGCATCATAAGTGTTTTCCTCTTTTAGAGTTATAATTATCAAATCCTCCAGGAAAAAATTATTCCATACCTTGCATCCATCCATCTAAAATCCTATGTTTGCCATAACATAAGTCACAACATTACTTTCCTTGTAGATGTGTTGGACCACAAATGACTCCATGTATGATAGTATATTCACTGCATCCCAAGTAATACTTTCAATTCTCCAGTTAGTGGTTTGCTTGACATTCAAATTGTTAATGATATTCATAGAATCCTCTTCCACTATAAGCTTATTAACATTCATATTTTTTGCAAGCCTTAATATTGTAATCATGGCTATCACATTTGCTACATGGTTTGATGCTTGGCCAAATTTCACCGCATAACAAGAAATCATTACCCTTGAGCTAGATCTCAAAACCCCTCCCCTCCAACCTTCCCTGGATTGCCTGTAGAGGCTTCAACAAAACTCAATTTTATCCACTCTATGAGGAGGAGTCCATATCACCCTTCTTCTTGGCCAACTAATTTGATTCCTTGTAGCTCTCAACAGTCCCCAATCTACTACTATTTCTTCCTCCAACTCATTTTCATAGATTTTGTTGTCCATATTAACAGTCACATTTTCATCAATGGTAGCTTTGATACTCCTAATAATGATCTCTATAATATTAGCCTTATTCTAAAACACTCGTTTATTCCTCTCCCTCCATATTTGCCAAATGATGTGAGGTAAAACAAAGATCCAAATTTTCTTCAATCGATGTCTATGACAACCATTAACCCAACTTTCCCATAAGGCCTCCAAATACTTTATTGTCACCCATTGAGTTTTAAGAAACTAAAGAAGTGCATACCTGTTGGAACCGATTCTTGCATCCATAGGAAATCAATTATCACGCTATAAGAACCCATTTGAAACTAATGAGATATTACAGGCTCTGGTCGACCTGTCTCATGTTCTGTTAAACCTGAATATTGCTATAAAAGACGACAAAACGGGTAAGGAAACCCCAACGACAATTCTACAATTAAAATTCTAATTTGCATGCTCCAGATTTATAGTAAACTATAGCATTATTATTAAAATGACCAAGCATGAAAATAACCAATTGTTATGCCTTATGTAGACCGGTGCCTAGATTCATTGGGATGTTATAGCAATTTAACAACAATTTTAATATGACACAAAGAGAAGGGGAGAAGGAAATTGGCATTCTTAATCTCATTAGAATATCATAATAAAATCAAGAGTTAACCAACGAAAGAAACGTATATAATGCATTCAAATAATGTAACCCATAATATAGATACACACAATACTGAGATAAGGCTGGAAATATTCTCAGCTTCTTGAACGCTTTCCTATCATACAATCTTGCACAACAAGGGGAGGAAGAAAGAATGAATAAAATAAAATAGACACAAAGAAATACAACAACACAACTAACAGGGCACTCAAGTATACCTCTTAGCAAAAATGCTATTCTCTAATTGCTTGATGCAGAATCCAGACCTACCTGCTTCCTTTTATAGCTGCTGGTTCTTGATTCTGTTATTTTTGGTTGAATTCTAGCTGTACACTTGGCAACATCTGATTGAATCCATTATGCGTGCTGTCCAGAAGGCATAGCTTTGAACTGACTGTTAAGGTTCTTCTCTGGATTGAAGGGAGATCTTTGTTATTTTAATTTGGCCTTTTTGCTCTCTTTGGTTGGCCCTAGAAACTAAGGATTCAACATTATATTTTTCCTTTTTGTTATGCTTGCCTTGGCCACTATGCTTGGCTGTTAGGGACCGGCCAGACTATCATCATGAATATTAGATGAAGGATATATGGGGGCTCGACGTAATGGTGAAGATAAGGGGTGGCGTGCCAGTGGCAAACTAATGGAGTTGCACTGATCACGAGATAGAGTGAAGAAGTAAGGATGGTTGGGGTCTGATGGATGGAATGATGGGGGGTAAATGATAAGAAGCGATAATGGGCGAGGGTGACATACTAGAAAAAATATTAGGATGGTCAAGGAGGAATACCCAAGAGGAGGAGGGTAGTGGTAAGTAGGAAGAAGATGGGAATGGACAATAAGATTTGGAAACATCTATAATTTGCTTTCATAACTATACTCCGTCGAAGTGCTCCCCTGGTAACTATATTCCGTCGAAGCACGAATTTGAATGGTTTTATAAAAATCAAAACCATGATTTTTCTTCACGTGCATCCTTTGCCTTAAATATTTGCAGAACAAAAAATTAATACATTTGTATTCCTTGTATTCCATTGTTTCTCTTTACTGATGCTCTTATCTCTTCCCTACTGTCTCTTATTTTTAAGCCAGTGACTATGTTTTGTAGTCTTATCTTGTGGTACGCCATTATTCCTGTGAGATATACACAATCTGGTGGCATGCTTGAGCGTCATGATTTATATTTTATTTGGTTTACTTTGTTCTTAACAAGGTACTATACACGAGATTTTCTTCAATTTCTTCAAATCTTTCCTCCCATGAGTATTATTCTGGATTCATAGCTTATGTGCGTACTATTTTGACTCCGTCTTGGCTATTGATTTTCATAATGTCTTTCAATGTACCTTGCTATGAATGAGTCACTTCTTTGATTCTTACCTTGATAATGTTGTAGGTATTTCTGTGAAGTAATCACCTTTCTTTGGAGGGTTTGTCCTTTGAATCTTTCTTGCAGGTGATTTTATCGATTTTTTTGGTTCGTGATTTTCATAGGTTCTGTCATGGTGATTTATGGTACTTTTAAACCTTTGGATTATGTGCTACCATTGTATTGATTTGGATGTAGCGCATTCGTTGTTGTTATGAAACCTGTATGATAGTTACTGTACATGTTCTCATGTAAACACTTGAAATAACATGTTTTATTGGTCTTCAATTAATCATATTTATCTGATGTTAATCCTTATACTGTTAAACCTTAATAACCTATCTTAATCGATGGTAATCATAAAACACACTTACTTTTCTTTTGCGATCGTCGTTGGATCTTATGGTGGTGAGACGCAACCGTTGGATCATACATATGCACGTATTCTTTAATAAATGGGAAAAATTCATACGTACCTTGACTAAATTAATCAACCTAATGCTTAGATTAACCTTTGATTATCTTCCCATATGCGCACCATTGGATCTGGGTGGTCAATGTCCACTGTCATTCGATTCGTGTGTTATAAAAAGGTCTTTATTTAGCCTTTGGATCTTTGTCACCAGTTACAAGCCTTTGCGTTCGTTGATTCTCGATTTAGTTTATGCACTGCCATTGGATTACTAACAAGATGCATGCTAGATAATGATGTTATAGACCTTTGCTTTTCTATTAATCATGATTAAGGCAAAAAGGGGGAAGATCAGTCAATGTATTAAACCCTTACTAAACATGATTAATATTAATTAATTTTGTCCTTACCCATGCATTTTACCTTCCATCCTATGATTTTGGTGCGACCGTCATATCTGAGTGGAGATAAGCGCAGCCGTCGGATCTAATCAACCCGCACGTTAGTTTAATCAAGAATTTATAATATTAATCATGATTACGGTAAAAGGGGGAAAATTAACCGACATATTAAACCCTTGCTAATCATGATTAACTTTAATTAATTTCTCCCGATCCTTAACCCTCTTTAATGCATCTTTAATTAGTGCACCATCGTTAGATTTAAGATCGATCGAGCACGACCGTCCGATCTTGGTAACAAGCCCGATGATTAATCGAATGGGGTGCATCCTTTTTAATATTAATTTTAAAGTTCGTTTCAATCAAAGCAGTCACGATCGTTGATCTAAGCTTCGTTGAGCACGATCATCCGATCTGTCAAACTTACTCGGATTTTAACTTGACATTTGACTTATGGCAACTTTACTTTAAACCTTTGACTTCTTAGAGGGTGCACGACCGTTGATTTGATCCTCGACAAAGCACTGCCATTGATCTTGTTAAAGGTGCAAGGATTTTAACTTTATTAGAGCCTTAGGTTTAACCTTTGGAGTCTTTAGTGAGCGCGCGTTCGTTGGATTTGGTCCTCGACAAAGCGCTGCCATTAGATTGAAGACGACTTGCTCGATTTTCAAATCTTAGGTTAAGTTTTATTGATCTTTTGACTTATCTTTTGGACTATTTCATGAGTGCGCATCCATTAGATTTTCTCAAGCGATGCGCTTTCGTCCGATTAAGTCTAAGGTGCAACCTTTTTACTTCTTGACTATGCTTGACTTTTGACTTATATTCGGTTTGATTTTATTAAAGCGCTATCATCCGATTTCTCTGGATTGTGCGCAACCCTTGGATTAAATCTGAGGTGCTCACCAGTTAGCTTAGCGGGGTTCATACCCTTAGGCTTTTAATCAATTAATATTTATTTTAACCTTAGGTTCTTCGGACTTGAGACCATAGTGAATGTTTTAACCGACTTATGATTTTAGGGACTTTATTAATCGATTTTCAGGCCCAAGGAAAGATTTATGAAGGTCGGACTTTGGCTTTAGGTTTTTAATTTGAAATTTTCTTCCCTAACCATTTGAGGTACTTTGATTTATAAAATTAAGCTCACATTATTAAAAAGGCTAAGGTTAGACATTATCAAACCAACCAATGAAAAATTGAATTACCCACAACAACTATAAGCAATGACCAACAGTATAAGCAATTTGATTGAAACCAAAAATTTAAATTTGGGGGTTCAAAGTTGAGTCAAATTTGGCTCCAACATAGGCTCTGAATGGGACAATGTGTTGAAAACATGAAGCACTTGAGAACCACAAAATCTCCTAGTTTTATTTTGTAAAAATTTAACAAAAAAACAACAAAATTTTGACTACTAAGCAAAACTTGAAATGTATAACAGAAAAACTTCCTTCCTCTTTTTCTTTCTTTTCTTCATCATTCATTTTTTTTATATGTACTAAAAACATGATATCAAAGAAAGTAGAGTATGGAAAACTGTAGATCCCTTTTCATTCAATTTGGAAACAAAGGTTTAGAAATTTTAGAAATCAATGAGTTTTATTTTGAAATATAGTAATGCTTGTTTTAGCTAAGTCATAAGATATGTTTACATAGATTTTGTCACAACCATTTGTCTCATCATATTTTTGCCCATGTGTGTGTTTGTGTATTATTTTTTGGATTTATAAATCTTTCAGAACTTTATCATATCTAAGAAAAATAGCCAAGCCTATAGCTATTTCACTCTTTAAAATTTTCACCATTCTGTAGGGATCCACTGCCAGTCAGGCGTCTATAGCCTCGGTGGAGTTGCTTCTAATCCCATATTAGTTTTACCCTACTGCCAGTAAAGCGTCTATAGCCCCAATAGAGATTTTCCAAGATATCTTAGGCAGTGACTCAATTTTACTTTATTTTTATTTTTCTTTCTCGTGAAAGAAGTGTTTGGATATATAAGCAAATTGTGTAATAAGTATGCCTGAGTTGAGGATTAGTTTCTGGCTATAAAATATGAGTGTAATAATTTTTGGCTCAACTACCCTATCAAAGATAACTCAGTTATTTGGACATTTGAAGTCACTTTAAGTATCATTTGTAATGTGAGGCTTGACATGATGTTTCAATCAGCTTTGTTTTCTGTTCGTTTTATCTCATATCAAACAACTATTGCATAAGCACTCATTTTTGACAGAATTGTAAAGCTCATCAATATCTAAAATAGATTACCTTTTTATTTTTATTGTTTTTTGTGGAATCAACAGTTAGATATACTCATCAAACTAAGATATCATGTATACAGTAAACTCATATTTTTTTTAAGAAAAAAAGGGAAGCTATAACTAATAAAAAAAATACACCACTCTGTTTTTGGATTTTTGTTTTTCTATTTTTTTTTGTACAGTACACCTTCAACAGGGATTGTACATTTTGAGGTGTTGGCCATTAATAGGGATAGCCATTATTTCTCCCTGTAAAATCTGTAGCTTGTAAGTATTCTGATTGATAACATGGGCAATTTGGTATGGACCAATCCATTTAGGTTCAAACTTACCCTTTTCACCATGCTTATCATTTTTAGGATCCCAATATATGACTATATCTCCTTGAGAAAAAGGAGTACCCTTGGATTTTTTATTAAACAAATTTATAGTTTTTTGGGTTTTTTCCATCATTCTATTGAGGGTCTCTCTTCTTTGTTCTTCTAACAAGACAATTTGGTCAAGCCTTCTCTGAATGGGATCAGGGTTTTCATGATCTTGCAATAAAAGAGAAAGTGCCATTTTTTCCATTTTTGGGGGCAGTAGGGCTTTTTATCCATAAACCATCTCATAGGGGGTTCTTCCTGTATTTATTTTAACAAACAACCTATCAGCCCATAAAGCAAATTTAATTTCACTATCCCATCCCCTTTTATTTTTGCCTAATGAACTTTTTATTCTTGTCATTACATTTTTGTTTTATGACTCAGCTAGACCATTTCCTTGAGGATAATAATTAGCAGAATGAGATAATTCAATTCCATATTCAACACAAAATTCTACCATTTCATATGACAAATTTTTTTGAGCATTATCAGTTACAAACTTTTTAGGAACTCCATACCTGGTCAAGATATTTTCTTCTATGAATATGATGACTACATCAGATGTATATGTTCTCAAAGGTATAGCTTCCACCCACTTGGTGAAGTAATCTATTGCAGTTATGATCCACTTATGCTGGCCAGATGAATTAGGCTTGATCTCTCCAATCAGGTCAATACCCCATTGAGCAAAATGTGCTTCAATGATTACTGGCCTGAGGGGCATGGCTGGTAGATGCTTTTTCCTTGTAAAAACTTGGTAGTTATGACAATTCCTAACATATTTATATACATCCTTAAAAAAGGATGGCCAATAATATCCTACTCTCATAATTTTATTAGTTGTAGCCCTTGGTGCAAAATGTCCTCCACAAAATCCATCATGAAATTCATTAATTATTTCTGGGACTTCTCTTTCATATAAGCAGACTAATAATACTCCATCAGGATGTTTCCAATATAATACTCCATTTTGTATATAATACTTTTGAGCTTGAATTTTGACTGACCTCATTCTATTTATTGACATATTTTTGGGGAATGACAGAGTTTTAGAAAAAACTACAGTCAAATGTTCTAGATGATCTTCTGGATTTTTAGAAAAAACTGTGATATCATCTAAGTACACTACTACAATTTTGAATATTATTCCTTTGAAAGCAAAGTCCATCGCTCTTTGGAAAGTATCACCTGCATTCATCAATCCAAAAGGTATTCTTAAATATTCAAATGTGCCCCAGGATGTGGTGAATGTTGCCTTGTGTCTATCTTCTGGATTTATCAGAATTTGATTGTACCCTAAAAATCCATCTAATAGGGACAATCTAGTTGAACCTACTATTGCTTGCAATAGTTGTTCCATGTTAGGCAATGGGTAATTGTCTTTTAGTGAGCTCTTGTTTAAATTTCTAAAATCCACGCATAGTCTAATGTCCCCATTCTTTTTCCTAACTGGTACTAAGTTGGATATCGAGGAGGAAAATCAAACTTTTCATATTATCTTGGAGTCCAACAATTTTTGAACCTCTTTTTGCATTAATGGGTGCAAAGTTGGATTGTACTTTCTCTATTTTTGTCTAAAAGGCTCGACCTCTTATTTCAAGGGTATTATATGTGTCATCACATCCGTTTTGAAAGTTTTGAGATCTTCATAGGTCCAAGAAAAATTTTCTTTGTTCTTTTTTAGGAAACTGATATATCCAGCTTTTTCTTTAGCAGGTAGTGCCATGTCTACTTTCACTATTTTGGGTTCTTTCATTGAGCCAAAATTAATATCTTCAGATATCACTTCTTTGCATATAGGTTTATAGGCTTTGTCAAAATCATCAAATAGGCTTTCAAGAGACATTAATACTTTGGGTATTCTATTAGTTTTCAACTGGATTACTTCTATTGGTTCTCCTATTTGATATTTTAACTTTTCTTCATATTTTCATCATAGATGACATCTGCATATTGATTTTACAAAGTCATAAAATCCTTAATATCTATGTCATCTTGAAAAACATGAAGATAGACTATGTTATCTGGCACATAAGGTTTATAGACTGAGATAGTTGGAAATCTGTCCATGTACTTTGTAGTTATTTATGGGTGATCTAGACCTGAGGCATTCACAACTAAGAGATCTACAACATGATTTTGTTCTCTTGGAATATATAAAATATTGAAAGCCAAGAATTTATCAATTTCTTCCAGTACTGCATTTCTATATTGCTTAAGTCTAGGATGCTTGGTCTAATATTTACCTTTTATTTGCAATATAATAAGTTTTGCATCCCCTGTTACAGTTAAGTAGTTAATTCCTAACTCTTTTGCCTTCCTTAGCCCTAATAGTAAAGCTTCGTACTCAGCTACATTGTTTGTGCAAGGAAATTGTAATCTGTAAGGTATACCAAGGTAATTTCCTTTAATATCAGTAAAATTTACACCTGCACCTGCTCTAGATTGGGATTTAGCTCCATCAAATGACATGGTACACATTTCTTGGGTTAATACTCGAATTTATTCAGCATCAATTATTCTCATATCTTTTGGATCTATGTTCTTTGCATCTGGGACTTCCATCAGGAATAGGTTGTGCCATATTGAATAAAATCCCATCCCTTTTTCTTCCATAGAGTTAACTAAGTTAATCATGGTTTCATCTGTTTGAATTAACTCTACAGAGTGTTTGTTGAATTGTTCCCTTCTCAAAATTATATTCTCCTTATCTGATATGGGGATGGTAGCATAAGACTAGTCTAGTTGTATTGATCCCCCTTGTTGTTCTACCCAATGCCTAGTGAGTAATAGTGAGAAGAATAGGTCAACATAAACTACTGCTACATCCATGAAAATGCCCTTTTTGGGGTGCTGGTCTAGGAAAACTAATAATCCAGTTATCACCCATATATAGGGAATTTGTCTGCTGTCCATTACAAAAACAGGGGTATAATATCTAGTATAGATTAATCCCATTTGGTCAACTATTAACTTAGGCATGATATTATGTGAATCTCCATTGTCAAGCATGCAATTATGAATCACATATCTTTCCCCTTAATTTGAATTATATCTTAATGACACATAGAAGGGTCTGACAAAATATGGTGATCTTGTATCATGTTGATTTTGTCTAGCAGCATGACAAGTAGGGTCTTCTTTCTGCTCTACTAATCCAAAAGCTCTGCATACTTGTTCTCTATATGTTTGAACTTTCATAAGTTCACCAAATGTGATATTAACTTTTTGCTTACTGAGTTTTGAACCAACATCAAATTATATCTTCTTTATATCCGATGGTTTATTACTTTCTTCTTTGGGAACTTCTTCTATTGATTCTATTACCTCAAGAGTAATTTTGTTAGGGTTCCTATCAGTTTTCTCTTTAATGATATTTTTATTGGTTAAAGTTTATCTTCTTATTTCATTTGTAGATAATTTATCTATTTTTTCAGGGACTGTTCTATTCCTCAAATTTAAAACATGGGTTGCCTCTAATTATTCAACCTCTTGAGCAGTGGGAATCAATTTCCCTTGCTTCATATTATCATATCTTAACTCATGTTATTTTTGTAAGATTTTAGTTCCTTCAGTCACTAAGATATGAGGATGATGATTTGAAGCATATTTATCCATGTCTTCTTCAAACAACCTTTCTATGGATTCATCTTCAATGAACCAACATGCATTGATTCTTATATCCTCTTCTGATTCTGCATGCATATCTACATTGCGTTGATAACTTAGGTGTATTCCACATGCATCAGGGTTATGGGGTGCATCACAAGTAGAGCAAAAACAACGAAAACCTTCAGCTATATTGGCAGATGGTATTGTGTTAGGGACATTGTTCTGATCCCTGTCAGAATCTCTATTTTTCCAGTTGTTATTTCCATCACCCCTATTCCTATTCCCTTCTTCAAAACCATTGTTGTTTCCCCAATTATTATTGTAATTTTTCTTAAATGGGGGATGGTTATCAACATGTGGTCTCTCTGTCTATGAAGATTCATTGCTATTTCTATTTCTTTCAATTCTTGCTAACCTGTTACTCATGTTGTTGAACATTTTTGTCATTTGACCGGTCAACTTCTCCACAGGATCAATTTTAGTTCTTCTTTGTATATAAAAATCCACTCTCTTAGGTTTTATCTCAGGCATGTTAACCTCTAAAGAATAAGGCTTCATATTACCACTATCAAACATATTTCTTTCTATATCCATTGCTTTTTCCATACAACCATCAATGGTAGTGGATTTTTCTTGCCTTAATTCATAGTTAAACTTTCCTTTAAAAGCATTCTTATAAAAACAAATAGACTGAATATCACTAGGCCTGAGGTTGGCAGGGATTTTGTTTCTTATTTTTGAAAATCTTCTGTTAAAATCACTAACAACCTCATTTTATTTCTTCTTCATAGTGGCTAGCTTAGTTAACAATGATTGTCCATTCTTCCTTTCACCATACTTCTTTAGGAAAACCTCTTACATTTTTGTGAAGTCTGGGATATCATTGTTAGGAAGGGAATTAAACCATTCTATAGCATCTTTTTCTAAAGTCTGCAGAAACAGTCTTAATACTACATATTCATGTTCAACTTCCAGACTATCGATTACATATAAGAAACTTTTGATATGATCCTCTCCAGTTACTGCACTGTTTCCTAAAAACTTAGGGAGGTATTTATGAGCTTTACTAGGTAAGACATTTAAATTTACTGGTAATACAAAAGACCTATATCTGTTAGTTCTCCATAAATAAACATTACCCTAAGCCATAGCTACTGTTGAATTTAATTTCACAGATGTAGTACCTATGGTGGTATGGGTCTTGGCAGTTTGAATGTAGATTGATGAATTATCTACCTTTAAATGAGGATAATCACATATATCTTCTACTACTAATTTTAAATGTTCATCTACAGTAATATCAATAGTAATAGTATTCTAGATTTTCTTCATGTATCTTTTACCACTAGAATTTAATCTACTATTATAAACGGTATTCTTAAAAAGTGGAGTTTTTTGGGTATGTATAAATACCTATGGATTCTCGAGTTCTAGAAATAGCTCCTTACCACTTCTCCTAGTGTTTGCCAACACGTTTTGTTCTCTCCTTTTTATATTTTTCTTCTAGGTTCATCCAGCAGAGTCACTAGTACTGGGATGCAGAAAGAACATCGTATACTCTTATCAAGAATGCTTGATATTATCACTCATCCTCATAGGAGTCAATTCTTGGGGAAAATCAAGAAAATCAAGAAACCAAAATTTCAAGAAAATCAAGAAAGAGAAAATTTCAAGAAAATCAAGAACGTAAAAACTTACTTCAAAAAATAAACTATGAACATAGGAAAAATAAAGAACTTCTAACAAAGTGAAATTAAAACGCTGGTTCTTTACTTTAACTGGTCATCCATTGATTTAAAAATAATCATTGAAGAAAAATTTAAAGAAGATAATCAAATCTTTCTAAGAAGTCCTCCCCGGCAACGGTGCCAAAAAACTATTGGCATCAACTTGATGGGTTTAAGCACAAAAATGTCATTGGGAAATAAACTAAAAAGATATGATTTTAACATATCAGTTCATTCCTCGATAATGACACCAAAAAACTGTTGGAACCGATTCTTGCATCTGTAGGAAATAAATTGTCATGCTACAAGAACCTGTTTGAAACCAACGAGCTATTACAGGCTCTGGTCAACCTGCCTCATGTTATGTTAAACTTGAATATTGCTATAAAATACAACAGAACGGGTAAGGAAACCCCAACATCAATTCTACAATTAAACTTCTAATTTGCATGCTCCAGATTTATATTAAACTATAGTATTCTTATTAAAATAGTCAAGCATGAAAATAACTAACTGTTATGCCTTATGTAGATCGGTGTCTAGATTCATTGGGCTATTATAATAATTTAACAATAATTTTAATATGAAACACAGAGAAGGGGAGAAGAAAATTGGCGTTCTTAATCTCATTCGAATATCGTAATAAAATCAAGAGTTAACCAACAATAAAAACGTATATAATACGTTCAAATAATGTAACCCATCATACAGATACACACAATACTGAGACAAAGAAATGACAGGAATAAAACCCAGAATTGTATTGATTTCATAAAATATTACATGTAGAGTGGACAGGATGCCTTTTAACTCTATTTTTCTTAAAGAAATACATGAATACAATGAAGAGGACTCTGTTAAAATAATGTAACAGGTCTCTCTGAATCTCCTTGTTCCAATTTGGTAACAAAAGAATCTCTGAATCCTAGGCTCAATAAGGCTGGAAATATTCTCAGCTTCTTGAACACTTTCCTATCATACAATCCTACACAGCAAGGGGAGGAAGAAAGAATGAATAAAAGAAAATAGACAAAGAAATACAATAGCACAACTAACAGGGCACTCAAACATACCTCTTAGCAAAAATGCTATTCTCTAATTGCTTGATGCAGAATCTAGACCTGCCTGCTTCCTTTTATAGCTGCTGGTTCTTGATTCTATTATTTTTGGTTGAATTCCCTCTGTACACCTGACAACATCTGATTGAATTTATTCTACGTGTTATCTAGTTGGCATAGCTCTGAACTGACTATTAAGATTCTTATTTGGATTGAATGGAGCTCTTTGTTATTTTAATTTGGTATTTTTTCTCTCTTTGGTTGGTCCTAGAAACTAAGGATTCAACATTATATTTTACTTTTTGTTATGCTTGTACTGACCACTATGCTTAGCTGTTAGGGACCGACCAGGCTATCATCATGAATATTAGATGAAGGATGGAGGGGGGCTCGATGTAATGGTGAAGACAAGGGGTGGTGTGCCAGTGGCAAACAAATGGAGTTGCATTGATCACGAGATAGAGTGAAGAAGTAAGGATGGTGGGGGTATGATGGATGGAATGATGGGGGGTAAATGATAAGAAGCGATAGTGGGCGAGGGTGACATACTAGGAAAAATATCAGGATGTTCAAGGAGGAATACCCAAGAGGAGGAGGGTAGTGGTAAGTAGGAAGAATATGGGAATGGACAACAAGATCTGGAAACATCTATAATTTGCTTCCATAACTATACTCCGTCGAAGTGCTCCCCTGGTAACTATATTCTATCGAAGCACATATTTGAATGGTTTTCTGAAAATTGAAACCATGTTTTTTCTTCACGTGCATCCTTCGCCTTAAATATTTGCAGAACAAAAATTTAATACATTTGTATTCCTTGTATTCCATTGTTTCTCTTTAATGATGCTCTTATCTCTTCCCTACTATCTCTTATTTATAATCCAGTGACTATGTTTTGTAGTCTTATCTTATGGTATGCCATTATTCTTGTGAGATATACACAATCTGGTGGCATGCTTGAGCGTCAGGATTTATATTTTATTTGGTTTGCTTTGTTCTTAACAAGGTACTATACATGGGATTTTCTCTGATTTCTTCGAATATTTCCTCCCATGAGTATTCTTCTGGATTCATAGCTTCTGTGCATACTATTTTGACTCCGTTTTGGCTATTGATTTTCATAATGTCTTTCAGTGTATCTTGCTGTGAATGAGTCACTTATTTGATTCTTACCTTGATAATGTTGTAGGTATTTCTGTGAAGTAATCACCTTTCTTTAGAGGCTTGGTCCTTTGAATATTTTTTGTGGGTGATTTTACCGATTTTTTTGGTTCACGATTTTCATAGGTTTCGTCATGGCGGTTTTTGGTACTTTTAAACCTTTGGATCGTGTGCTACTGTTGGATTGATCTGGGTGTAGTGCATCCATTGTTCTAAAACCTGTATGATAGTTACTGTATATGTTCTCATGTAAACACTTGAAATAACATGTTTTATTGGTCTTCAATTAATCATATTTATCCGATGTTAATCCTTATACTGTTAAACCTTAATAACCTATCTTAATCGATGGTAATCATAAAACACACTTACTTTTCTTTTGTGATCATCGTTGGATCTTATGGTGGTGAGGTGCGACCATTGGATCATACATATGCATGTATTCTTTAATAAATAGGAAAAATTCATACGTACCTCGACTAAATTAATCGACCTAATGCTTAGATTAACCTTTGATTATCTTCACATATGCGCACCATTGGATCTGGGTGGTCAATGTCCACGGTCGTTTGATTCATGTGTTATAAAAAGGTCTTTATTTAGCCTTTGGATCTTTGTCGTCAGTTACAAGCCTTCACATCCGTTGATTCTCGATTTAGTTTGTGCGCTGCCATTGGATTACTGACAAGATGCATGCTAGATAATCATGTTATAGACCTTTGATTTTCTATTAATCATGATTAAGGTGAAAAGGGGGAAGATCAGTCAATGTATTAAACCCTTACTAAACATGATTAATATCAATTAATTTTATCCTTACCCATGCCTTTTACCTTCCATCCTACGATTTTGGTGCGGTCGTCGTATCTGAGTGGAGACAAGTGCAGCCGTTGGATCTAATCAACCTACACGTTAGTTTAATCAAGCATTTATAATATTAATCATGATTAGGGCAAAAGGGGGAAAATTAGCCGACGTATTAAACCCTTGCTAATCATGATTAACTTTAATTAATTTCTCTCGATCCTTAACCCTATTTAATGCATCTTTAATTAGTGTGCCACTATTAGATTTAAGATCAATTGAGCACGATCGTCCGATATTGGTAACAAGATCGATGATTAATCGAATGGGGCGCATCCTTTTTAATATTAATTTTTTGTTTTTTTTAATCAAAGCAGTCGTGACCATTGATCTAAGCTTCGTTCAGTGCGATCATTCGATCTGTCAGACTTGCTTAGATTTTAACTTAACTTATGATGACTTTACTTTAAACCTTTGACTTCTTAGAGGGAACACGACCATTGATTTGATCCTCGATGAAGCACTGTCGTTGATATTATTAAAGGTGCAAGGATTTTAAATTTATTAGAGCCTTAGGTTTAACCTTTGGAGTCTTTAGTGAGCACGCGTCCGTTGGATTTGGTCCTCGACAAAGTGCTACCATTATATTGAAGACGACTTGCTCGATTTTTAAATCTTAGGTTAAGTTTTATTGACCTTTTGAATTATCTTTCAGACTATTTTGTGAGTGCGCATACATCAGAATTTCTCAGGCGATGCATTTTCGTCTGATTAAGTCTAAGGTGCAACCTTTTTACTTCTTGACTACGCTTGAATTTTGACTTATATTCAGTTTTATTTTATTAAAGCGCTATCATATGATTTCTCTGGATCATGCGCGACCCTTGGATTAAATCTGAGGTGCTCACCAGTTAGCTTAGTGGGGTTCATACCCTTAGGCTTTTCATCAATTAATATTTATTTTAACCTTAGGTTCTTTGGACTTGAGACCATAGTGAATGTTTTGACTGACTTATGATTTTAGGGACTTTATTAATCAATTTTCAGGCCTAAGGAAATATTTATGAAGATCAAACTTTGGCTTTAGGTTTTTAATTTGAAATTTTCTTCCCTAACCATTTGAGGTACTTTGATTTATACAATGAAGCTCACATTATTAAAAAGGCTAAGGTTAGACATTATCAAACCAACCAATGAAAAATTGAATTACCCACAACAACTATAAGCAATGACCAACAGTATAAGCAGTTTGATTGAAACCCAAAATTTAAATTTGGGGGTTACAAAGTTGAGTCAAATTTTGCTCCAACAATACCAAACCTCCAAAGAAAGGGGGCAAAGGACAAAAATATGATCAATTGTCTCCTCATCCCCACAACATAAATAACACCTATTAGAAATGATCATCCCTCTTCTTCTAAGATTGTCCATCATCAATATCCAATTTTGCAATGTCAACCAAAGAAATAAAGACACCTTCAACAGGAGATATTTAATCCAAACTCTATGTGAGGGAAAATACTGATTCTCCTTATCCTTTTCAAGGGAAAAAATGAGTTAATAGTAAATAGTATTTTAGGATAAGGATCCCAAAATAACCTATCCTCTCCTATATTGAGTTGCAGATAGTAATGTTGTAAGCAGAGATTGAAATATTTAAGCCTACTTTGCATAATTACATCAGCTCCTTCCAACTACAATATGTGTCACACTTTACAATTATCTTCCTCCTTGATGTACTCTTGAACCATGTTTTCATATTTTTGTTTTAAAGACTGAATGATGCACACTTCCAGTAATCATTAAAAATTAAAGGTCTCTCCATGACCCATGCATACTCCCAAAAGTGTATCTTATCACCTCTTCCTACCTACCATCTTAAAATTTTCCATAAGATATTTCTTGTTTTGATCAACTCATTCCATAAAGATGATCCTAAAGGTGGATTTAAGCTATAAGTAAAGGGGATTTTGTTCTCAATATTTTTTACATAGAGGATCTAAGCCCAACATTGATCATGTTCAATTATTTGTCACCACCCCACTTTGACCATTAAAGCATTTTTCATTTGCTTCACTTTTATAATGCTCATACTGCCTTCTAACTTAGGCCTACAAATTTTCTCCCATGTAACCAAACTAATCCTCTATTTATATTTTACACCAGTCCAAAGAAAGTTCCTATGCATTCACTCCAATTTATCAGCCACTGATGCTAGGATTTTAAATCAAGATATCATAGAAATGGGCAAGTTTTGAAGGGTTTCCCTCAATAGCTGTAATTTCCTTGCTTGAGTAAGGGAAGAACCTTTCCATCCTACAATATTTATATTGAATCTCTCAAGCACTGAATTCTAATATTCTCCTTTCATTCTACCTATAAAAAGGGACATTCCCGAATATACAATGGGGATTTGTCCACTTTACAACCAAAAATTCTTATAATTTTATTATGTTTAAGTTGGGGAGTGTTAACAAAGAACAACCTACTTTTCAAGAAATTAATTTTTTGATCTAAAGTTATTTAATAGGTTTTTAGAATATGCATGATATTCTCAACTTCCACAACTGATAACTCTGATAATATTATGGTATCATAAACAAATTGCTGGTGAGTAATTATATCTAAAGATGATGTTGGACAAATTCCTTTAATCAAGATTGTATCTTTTGTTGCAATTAAGCTCCTTCCTAGAACCTCAAACACTATTATGAACAAATAAGGTGATATAGGATCACCTTGTCTCAACCCTATTTTACCTAAAAATAAACCTACTGGTTCTCCATTTACAATCATTGAATACCGAGGAGTGGAGATGCAAACCATGATCCAAAACCTCCAATTTGTCCCAAAACCAAAATACTACAACACTTTATCTAGAAACTCCCAAGAGATTCTGTCATAGGCATTAGTCGTAACCAACTCCAACAACAAACCTTATGATACTCTCATCCTTATAGAGTGTAGAGCCTCATGAAAAATGATTATTCCACCCAAGATATGTCTTTGTTTAACAAAACCACTTTGTTGGGGGAGGATAATCGTAGGTAAAATACTTTTCAATCTATTGGCTAGAACCTTTGTCAAAATTTTATAAATGGAATTGCACAAGCTGATTGGGTGAAAATATTTTAGCATGTATGCTCCTTGCTTTTTCGAAATCAAAACGAGGAATGTCAAATTTCATTCCTTGAGAATTGTTTTTTCTTGTTGAAATTCTAGCAAATCCTCTAACATATCGTTCTTATTAAGCTCCTAGTAAATATGAAATAAACCATTTGGGGAGCCATCCGAACCCAGGGATTTATCCTTTTGTATGCTAAAACCTGCCCTATGTACCTCCTCCTTTGAGAAAGGATTGTCCAAAAAATATTTATTTCACTGATCACCACTTGGAGAATATTCTTCAACAATTTGTTAATTGATTCAAAATTTGTTACATCTTCCATGCTGAGGATATTTAAAAAAAAAACTATTTCCTTTCTAATATCCTCTTCCTATTTTATTTTCTTGACCTCTTTTTTATTAAATATTCTTATTCTATTATACGATCTATGTTTAATAGTTGTGAGAAGAAAAAAAAGGGTGTTTCGATCTCCTTTAAACCATAAAGCCCTAGATTTTTTTCTCCAATGGATTTCTTCTTGGGCTAATAAAGTGTGGAGATCAAACATAAGCACCTTTTATTTTATATCTAATTCTTTCATGCACCCCCAATTCTAAATTTGCTCTTCCACCCCTTCCAAGCTAGCATTTATATAATTTTTCTCTCTTTTTACCTCCATGTTCCAAACCTTTATATTTTTCAGCTTTTGAGAGACTTGAAACATTTTGGATCTCCTAATATCAATGTTCCACAATTCTAAAATATTTTGAGCTAAATAAGGATGTGACATCTATATTAACTCAAATCGGAAGGATCTACCTTTAACTCTTCTCCCCTATAGCACTTCCAAAAGCAATGGAGAATGATGAGAGGCAATCTTCGAGAGGGCTTTAAGAGAATAGTTATCATAGTGAGTTAACCAAGAATGAGATGCTAATACTCTATCCAATATAATTTGAATGCAGTTGCTTCCTAACCCCCTATTAGACCAATTGTATTTAGCCCCTTTCAAATCCAAATCTATCAATTCACATTTAGAGATAAAATCATTAAATTCCTCCATACTATTAGAATAACCCAATTTGCCTCCCTTCTTGTCACTAGGATACAAGAGTGTGTTAAAATACCTAGAAAATATCCATGGCCACTGAGATGCCTCATGAAGATCACTAAGGAGCTCCCAAACTTTTTTTCTTCCTTCTCGAGTGCTTGGGGCATACACATTGGAAACAACCCAAGAAAATTTTGTAATTTTACAAGTCAATAGGGCAAACATGCACCAATCATTTATTTGAATAAATTGACCATAAAATCTTCAAGGCTCTCACAAAGTCCATAAACCTCCAGAGACTCCCATCGTTGAACTTCCCACCATATCCAATTTCTTCCAAATAACATTTTTAACCAATTAAATTTTTTCTCACCAATATTAGTCTCTTAAATCAAGAAGATATCAGGTTTATATTCTTTTCACATCGCTTGAAGTACCCGATGTTTTGCAAGGACATTCATACCCCTAATATTCCAAGATAAAAAAATTATTTCTTAGATTTTGGTGGGCTCATCCCTGCACCCAAGTCTAAAACCTTCTAAGTACCATCTGCAACTTGTTTTGTTGTCTCTCTAGATCTAACCACTCTAGTATTTTGCCTTCCTCTAGATACAAAAGAGCCCACATCCACTTTTTTTTAGAATGCTTTATGAGAGTCAATAACTTCAAATTCTCTTCAGATTTTTCTATATTTGTATCCTTTGAGGACTCCCACTCCTATATATCCATTTCCTCTTATGGTCTATTCTTAAATCTCTCTTCATTTTGATTTTTCCTCTTATGCTGGGGTGTTTCTCCTAGAAAACTCTCATTCTTGTTACCAAATTTCTCCATTTGCTACCTGACCAGGTTTTCCTAATTAGTTTCTTATTCCAGATATCATAATCTACTTCAACCATTGGATTATAAAGACTTGCAAAGGAGTTCTGGTTCATGAACTCAGATTTTTCATAAGAGGGTTCTTGGATTTGAAAATTTTATTTCTCAATGAAAGAGGGGTTTGGATATATGAGATTCTCTTAAATCACTTCTTTCAAATTTTCTCTTTCCTCTATCATCTGAATCTTCAAGTCTTCGATAGGGGTTTCTTGAACATTAGCCTTATTTGAATTCTTCTCCATTGGAATGATTGGGTCTTCCACCTGTTTGGATCTTGAATCTAAAGCCTTTTTCCTTTGCTAGACCTTTTGAGGGTTACTCTCCTTCCTATTAGGACATAAAGTTCTTGAATTCCCTAGTTTCTTATTTTCTAAAATATTTTGTATTCATAGAGATGATATGGAGTCAAATTACCATGATGGTTTAGACACACAATAAGTCCTAATTACATCTAGGTTTATGGAAAACTCCCACAAAGGAGTTCCAACCTATACTTAATGATATGTATCATGACTTAACCTTACAAAAAATATGTGTCATCAAAGATAAAAATGTAATGTCATACATATGACTTTAGGATATCCATATATCTTGAAATTTTCTTTTGTAGACACAGTTTAACAACCCCTTTTTAAGGAATAATTCCATACTCCTCACACGAATAGATCCCCCCATCTATCTTTTTCCTTTAAGAGGTGGTTCAAATTATGGATGGAATTCATTTTCCCTTATTTTCTCTTAAATTTGACTCGAAATTAAATTGTTCTGAGAGGATCCCATACTCCTCTCGAGAATAGATTCCTCACCTACTCCCTTTCAATCCTTTTTCTATTCCTTCTATTATACCCATAATGTGCGATCTAGGTTTACTAAGATCCATGATTGATGTTCATAATAAGTAAAGAGCCCAATTTAATGTTCAAAATACCACTAGATGGACTTATCACTATCCAAGCTACATCGCTAAGTATAATTACCTAGGCCTACCCACTTTTGAAAGCCATCCTTCATTGTGGTTGCAATGAACATCAAAATACTCTTTGCCTCGTATAAACTTCAAGCATGAGTTTTACCTATAATCCAAGAGAATTATACATCAATACAAAAGTCCACCATAGATCTACTTGCAACGAGTCTTAGATTACCTTGAGCTTGGTTGCGACCAATCCTGTGGTCTCGAGCATCCCTTAATATCATCCAATTAGCCCTAGATCTTGATAAGATTCTCTCCTCCTCTCTTAGGTACTAATTATTTTTATACTCCAAGGAGCTTGGGCGAGGATGCAACATCCTAAATCAAATCATTTTGGGATAGAGGTAAGGATTACTCTCTCTTACCACAATCTATGTTCATGGGGTATACCACATTTGAGTTCCAGATGTTGTAGACATCCCTTGAGTGTGTAGGAGTGATCATTCTCCTGTAGTATAAATTGAAAGGAAGATACAAATTGAAATAAGATTATTTCATAAGTATACAAGACATTGGTGCTAAGAGGTAGTTGAGTAGAAAGATAAAAATTATGATTATTCTGAAGGGATCCAAGGATAAATTGATTTCGGAGTTGAATAAATCAAGAGAATATACAAAAATAAGTGGATATAATGTAAAGCACCAACAAAATAGGAATATCACAAGAATATGGAGAGATATTTGGGATAGCCCAAGCATTCCTAAAGTCAAAATATTTTTTTGGCTAGTAGGTCATAGAAGAATTTTAACTTGGGATAAAATTATGAAAAGGGATTTTCATGGCCCCTCTCAATGTGTTATTTGTAAAAAATAAAGGAGAGTATAGACCATCTCTTGGGACATTTCTCAATTGTCTGGAAACTATGCCAATGGATTCTTAATATGTTTGGTCAGTACATGGTGATGAATAGTAGAATTAAAGAATCGTTAAAGCAATGGTAGAGTACTTTTAAATATTAGGCTTTATAGACAATATGGGGTATATCAAAAGATACAATAGTTTGGACTGTATGGCTAGAAAGGAATATAAGAATATTTAGAGGAAATGAAAGCAATTTAAAGGAAATGAAATAGAAGATATGTTTAGCCATAGATGAGTCTAATCCAACCCTATCAAATTACCTAGTTCATAATCTAGAAGCAGAGAGCCTTGATAGATGGAGTCAAGTCTTCAAATAGAATTATGATGTTGGGTACAAGAGAAATAAAAAGAAGGTAAATATTATAAAGTGGAAACCACCATATGTGGATTTTGTCAAATCAAATTTTTATGGAGAATCTAAAGGAAATCTAGGACTAGTAAGAGGAGGAATAATTAGAAATAATAAAGAAGAAATTTTGTCTCATTACGCTTTCAATAGTGGATTTAAGACAAATAATGAATCTAAATCTTGGATGACTTTACAAGGGTTAAGATGTTAGGAACCTTTCATTTAAAAATAAACGCATTCACATAAATATTACAATTAAAACAAAATTTCATGAAATAACAATATATTGCAATAGAAAATATAAATGCATAATCAAAGCAATCTCACAAAACAACATAGAATCGCAAGCCTCTTCGATGGGGAAACCTTCTTCAATACTTTAATTAATTTGCAAAAAGATACATTTATTCATGGATCCATATCTTTTAAAGACACACTTCATGTAACCCTAACCTAATTATCAACATTTGGCTTACATGCAAAATGCCACTCAAGCTAGAATCTTCTACCAAACATCGGTTACATTCTTGATAACGGTTACATGAAATGGACCCACTTGTCTAGGCACCTTAATTGCTACATACCATTAAAAAGTATTATAAAATAACATTATAAAGCGATCCCCATGTTAGAAGAGGGTCATTACATAATCATTTAAGAATTACAAAAATAGTGTTAGGATGGGGTCCTAACATACCATTCCCATTCAAAAAGCTTTGTCATCAAAGTTATAGATGAGGAAATTGGTGTTGTAGCTACTTGAGAGACTCTCAAGTGGCATCTTCTTATTTTATTCCATACCATTAAACAAGAACCTTAGTGATTACATGATTTCAAAGAGTGCACAATATGCAGTCCAATAGTTGTTTTGGCTTGAGTAAGATAGAACCCTCTTCATCCAGTTTGGGTAAAATAGATTGAACTATTGGGATATATTAAATTATTTGGTACATGCTAATGTACAACCTTGGGTACATAATAGTTGTTTTGGCTTGAGTAAGACAGAACCCTCTTCATCTAGTTTGGATAAAATAGATTAAACTATTGGGATATATTACATTATTTGTACATCCTAATGTACCACTTTGGGTACATAATATTAGGAGCGTGTCTTAGATTAGCTTTTGAGTATTTACTTTATGCAATATAATAAATGCACAAGTATTGTTAGAATGTGTAAATTACTTGATGATGTAAATGTGCATGTTGTCCATGTGTACATGAGTCCATAGAATAAGAAGATGAAGAGTCATAGGTAGGTGGAAGGCCAAGAGTCACATATCATTATAAATAGGGATTTAATAGATGTGAATGTGTGAGAGAGAAAGTAGATAGCATAGTATATGATATGTTAGATACAATGTAGAGCATGTAAGGAATATGGAGAGTTTGAGACCTCCATTTTATATCATTATACTATTTTTGTGAGCCTTCATTAATGATAGTTTTATGAGTAGTTTAAAAAGTTTCTTATGAGTTTTACATTCTTAGTATATTGCCATTATCATATATTTAATATTGCATGTTCATTTTATATCTCGTGGTTGATTTCTCATTAAGTATCTAGTATAAAAAGCTAACAGTGGTATCATAGCACAAGGGATATTGATAGGAGATAGGGAGAGTCACAAGAGAGATTGAGAGGAGATAGGGAGATTTCATTTCCAATTTTTTTTAAAAGTTATTTTTTTGTTAGAGTCTTTCCCAGGGTTGCAGGAAAACTTGTGAAGAATAGGACTCAACATAGATCTTATTCCACTATATTGAAGGATAACTAGTGAAGTTTATTGATATGAAAATTTGCATGTATTTACTTGCTACTGTCTAAGGTTTACGTTGCAGAAAATTATTTCTCAAAAGTTGAGAAGCTTCCTATAATGAATAGAGAAGAATTTCATCTTTGATTACCTAAAAGTCTATGTGATTTCCTCGTGCAGGGATTAGTTCTTTATTGTAAAAAAAGTAGATATTGAATATTGAGGAGAACCAAGAATAAGGTTCCCATAGAATATTGGATATTGGAGATTAAGGAGACCTAAGAAGAAGGTTACCATAGAATATTGAAGACTCCCGATTGAAGAAAGAATAAAGTAACTCCATTGAATATTGAGAAGAGGCCAAGAGAAGACCTATTGAAGATTGGAGAAAGAGAATATCCAAGGAAATATATCTCATTGAAGAACTTCCGGATTTGGAAGATAGAATATTGAGGATTGAAGATAGAGGAGGACTAAGGAAAAGGTCCAATTGAAGAATTACAAATTTTGAAGACCCAATAGAAAAGGTTTCAAGAAAATTTAGAAGGAGAAAGAAGAATGTTAGAAAAGCTCTTTTGAATAAGTGGCCATTGGAGAAGATTTGAAGCTCAAGGTACAATATTACAATAAGGAGTATCTCCTATAAACAAGAAATTTGGGACAATTATCACCATCCGACAACAAGCCCAAAAGGAAGAAGGATTTGGTAAGAAGTTTGCCAAATTTTGGAAAGTATTTTTGAATATTTCAAGACATTCAAATTCTTGAGGGAGAGACCAACAAATAATCCCAATTTGAAGTTAGAATTTGACAAGAAGATCTAAGGAGGAGAAAGAAGATAGAAGAGACCACCAATTTGAGAAATTTAAAGACTTCCATTACGAAGAAGAATATTGTTGATTATCACAGAAGAATTTGAAGAGTCATAGGACAACAAATTGAAGGTGACATATAGCTATGATTTAGAGAAGATTTGGGTAGATTTTGAAGTGCCCTTAAACAACCAATTGAAGGAAGGCTTGACAACAAACTATGAAAGCAAATTGAAGGAATTAAATACTATTTTTAGATAATAAATGAAAGGAGAATAATTCAAAAATTTTGGATAGCATTTGAAGCCTTTTGGAAAGCAAGATTGAGCAGATAATTGGAGGAGTCATAAAGCTACAAATTGGAAGAAGTCTTGGATAGTAAGAGGGTAGCACTAATAGTTGTAAATTTTAGAGTTTAAGTGAACAAACCTTGGAGGAGAATTGAAGCCACAAAATCAGATTATTGGGAAGCACTTGAAGAAGGATGATTGCTGCAAATTATAAAGAAATCTGTACAGCATAGAAGTTGATTCCTAAATAGTGTTGAAAGCTGCAAATTAAATCCCTTCAAACAACAAGCTAAAGGCTAAAAGGTAGAGAGTTTTTTTTGCAGCAATTAGAGCTACAAAATTGACAAGTTTAAGGCAACAAAGCAAAAGGAATTGGAGCTGCAAATTTTACAATTTTAGGGTAAAAAAAAGTAAATTAAATCACCAAGAAAATTAGCTACAAAAGGAGGCCAAAAGGTATGCCACATTGGTGTTACAAAATTTTATTACTTTAGCATTAAAATCAATTTATTTTAAAGTTATAAGAGCACCATATTAGAGCTATTAAATTTGTAAAAAAAAGTCTTCAAGACAAAAAATGAGGCAATATTATTGTCTAAGGAAAGGTTGAATAAGTAACCAAAGACAACGTAATCAAGGTGTCTAAAGACACCAAGTAAAGATACCAAAACTTGAAGAAGGTAGCGCTCACATCGGATTAAAATCTATAATAAAAAGAAAAAGTTAGAGGACAGAGCCAAAGCAAGGATTAAGGTGCAAGTTTCTTGGAAAATAAATAAATTAAAAGGTAAAGGTTTTACCCAAGTTAAGAAGCTTGGATATCTGGACGAACAACGTTGAAAAGCTATCGAGAAAAAAAGTGTAAAAAACACCAAGGAAGATTTATTGGAGCACCATCAAAGGAGGAGCCATCATCGTAGAAGAGGAGCAACTATCGGTTAAGAAGAGCTAGCACCAAGCATTAGAAACAAAGAAGCACCAACAAGCATTAGAGAGTTACAAAATACATTGGAGAAAATAAGCGTTGGAAGTTACAACTATCGAGTAGCAAAAGATATTATGAGTGTTAATAAAGGGCAAGCAAGTTTGAGTGCAAAAGGAAGGAATACGTTATAGAATTATATGTAAGCATTGAGAGGAGCACAACTACCATTTGTCACTTCATTGAGAACATGAAATAACTTGGGTGCCACTTGGCATAGAGGAAAAGGAGCACCTACAACCATTGAGGAAAGAAAATGCTTCAAACCAACCATGAGCACTCCTTGAGGAAGGAAGACACTTGTCAAAGGTAACACTCATATTGTCATAACATCACCAACCTAGTAGAAGTAACACAACAAGAAGAAAATACCTAAATAAGACATTGAGTGCCATGTGGCACATGAGAAGGGGAATATTGATAGGTTGGAGGAACCCAAACGATCTTCAACATGCATATTAAGCACTTTCAATGACTAGAGAATGGAGAATAAGCACAAAGAGGACAATCAAAGTCCAAAAGAGAGCGCTATATAAGGAAGAGCATTGAATGAAAATAAATGACATCATCTAGCATTAAATACTAAAAGGAGGACAATATCTAAAACAATGTGCAAGTTGTAGTCACACAGAAGTAGATCGAATACATAGCACTCCATTTACATAAAGGTATAAAACAATTAATCAATTTACATTTAATACAGGTCAAGGAGGTATAAGGTATATCAATACTAAGGTTAAAGCTTAGTTAATCTATTGTTCTTAAGATTAATTAATTGAATGGATATATAAGGAAGTGAGTTGATAAATTACAACCATAGATGATTTATTGAATGACTTTTGAAGGAGGATTTAATTTGAAAGTTTTTTTTTTGAAATTGCTTTATTTGAAATTCAAGCATATACATATTTGCAAATAATTTAACTTGGAGGAATAAGGTTTTCTACATCAAAATTGAAATATTGAATTTGCAAATATATTTGTTTTCTAAATTTCTAATTAGGGAGATATAAGGAATTCATCATCAACATAAATTCTTGAAATTTAGAAACTAAATTATTGAAAATTGAAAGACATTGGAAGCACAACATAGAGTTGTTAGAAAGTTGGAAAACTACATTGGAATTAGTCTCTTATTCAAATTGAAGGGACATAAGGAATCCAACTTAAAATTCTTGAAGATAGAAAATTTTATCAATTGAAATTGCTTCAAAATTATCTTTAGGGAGAATAAAGTGCTTATCCTGAGTTGAACATAGAGAGACAAAAGGGATTCAAATAAAAATGAAAACTTAGAAAATAAGTATTTTATCAAAGTTATTTTACATTCAAAATACTATAGATAAAAAAGGAATTCTATATAAAAAACTCAAGAATTGATTAGATATTATCAAATTTGACCACATATTCAAAACACTCGGGAGATATAAGGTATTCTACAAAATTTGAGAATTAAAAATACTATCAAATTTGGCCATGTACTCAAAACTAGGGAGTCATAAGGTAGTCAAACTCAACAGTTTTGAAAGATAAAATATTCTATCAAAAACTATTGTCAATATATAATACTAGGGAGCTAAAAGGAATGTCTACTTCAAATACTTCAATGGATAATGATATGGAAAACATCATTAGAAAGGAAAGGGCTAATGTCATAAAAATTGGAATCAAGAATTTACATATAAATACTGAAGGGAACTTATATTTTACTTAAAAATTGATCTATAGTGAAGCCATAAAAGAAAACTCTAAAACTCTGGAATATTATTTACATGCTTGAATCATTGAAGCAATTGATAATGGAAAAAATGTTATTATAATTCCTTTAAACATTGGTAGCATATTGTATATGGCAATATCTACATTCAAAATTTACAAAGAGTAAAATATGGAGTAGAAGGAATTGATCGAATCACTTAAAGAGAAAAAAAAATAGATGAATCCTTCTTAGAGAAGATATTTCATTCTTCATGCAGTATTGATACTTCAATTTCTTCTAACTCAAGATCTTATCATGATGCTTTAAGTGATTATTTAGAATATTGTATACTAAAGAAAACTTATGATAAGAAGGACAAAGGTAAAGAGAAAACACATTTATAGGAATCTAATGATCGTGTGACATCTCATGAAAGCACAAAGAATGACTCTAATTATGAAGATAAGCAAGAAGAGAAGGACCCTGACCAAGGAGGCATACAATGCAAAGTGAATTAAAAATAAGATGAAGACCATATTGAAGACTAAAGTCTTCAATAACTAAATAATGTAATATAGGGGGTGTTGGAATATGTTATATTATTTGGTACATGCTAATGTACCACCTTGGATACATATTTAGATTAGGGGTGTGTCTTAGATTAGGGTTTGATTATTTACTTTATGCAATATAATAAATGCACAAGTATTGTTAGAATGTGAAAAGTACTTGATGATGTAAATGTGCATGTTGTCCATGTGTACATGAGTCCATAGAATAGGAATATGAAGAGTCATGTAGGTGGAATGCCAAGAGTCACATATCATTATAAATAGGGATTTGATAGATGTGAATGTGTGAAAGAGGAAGTAGATAGTATAGTAGATGATATGCTAGACACAATGTAGAGCATGTAAGGAATATGGACAGTTTGAGACCTCCATTTTATATCATTATAATATTTTTCGATCCTTCATTAATGGTAATATTATGAGTAGTTTAAAAATTTTCTTATGAGTTTTACATGCTTATTATATTTCCATTATCATATATTTAATATTGCATGATCATTTTATATCTTGTGGTTGGTTTCTAATTAAGTATCTATCATCAAAAGCTAACTTGAAGTTGTACTTACTTGCCGACAATATTCTTTAGAGAAGAGACATGAAATATATGATGGAGCTTGTATGTAGATGGAAAGGCTAATTTTTAGGTTGTCGAACCAATCCACTATAAGATCTTGTAGGGACCATAGTATTTGATAGCAATTTTTTGGCACCTACAAAGCTAGAGTGATGATAATTTATATGGTTGAAAGTAGAGGAAAACCATATCATCAACTTCAAAGTTGTATTCAAAATGGTGTTGATCAACTTGTTGGTGCATCCAATTCTAGGCCAATTCTATATTCATATTCAGTTGATGGAGGACTATGACATGTTGGTAGAGTGTAGTGTCAATAGCAAAGAATTGTTGGTGCAGATTTTATCTAATGGAAAGGTTTGTGCACCCATAAGCCTCCACCAACATTGAATGGCCTCAAGATTAGGAACCCGAGGGCCAATATCCAAAGTAGGATAGTTCCTTGTGAATTATAACTAAAATGCTTGAGGGAAAAGGGGAAATAATAAAACAAACAAAACGTAAAGCTAGAAATCAAAGTGGTATAGATCCAATCGCATCAAAATACATGCCAAATAAGTTTGAGATACAATATGCAATACTCATAGATTATCTAATAGACCAACCATTGATTTTATTAATCATCTACCGTACACAACTCTATTGCAAATTCTAAATTTAAAGAATAAACAACATGAAATCCACATTACAGAATTAAAGTGTATTGATTCATTTAAATTTAACAAAAATAAACAACAAAGTAAAATTCATACATACGTGAAAATAATTGAAGGTCACACAATATTCCACTTATATTGCAATTTGAACCAAACTATACATGCATGTTGTAATGACTAAAGAGTTGACCCCTAAAAATGTATTACAAACATCTATATATAACCTTCAAAGAATGACTATTATCAATGCTTCATTGATGGGGTATGGTAATATCAGTACCGAAATGATTCGTATGCTCTCATTGCAACTCCTTTGTAATCAATGGAACACCTTATGTTGCATCCGAATAGACCTCATTGATTACCTCTGCTTAATATTTTCTCAATCATTAATGAAATTTGTACTACTACCTCCCAAATGTGTTTATCTAGGAGTCGAGGTGGTTGTGTTACATAAATTCCTTAACTACCATCCATCGTGCCAATGTTGGTTAGGTATTAAATTTGCTCACCTACTTACAATTGAACCCAGTGCCCTAATATAGTTGGCAAGAAAGGAAATTTGAACCTATTTTCCATAATGAAGCTCTTCCTCTATTGTTGGGTCTTTAGACATCTGTATTCGCATGGGATGAGACTTTGGGATGAGTGCATAATTTGATTCTATCACGATCTTCTATCCAATTTAATCATTTACTTGGGGCAAGAAAATGGGATCCCTTGCTACCCTTAACTTTTCCCATTTCTCTACCCAGTCAGGTGCTTGGTCAACTCCAGGAAGAATTTTGGGATCAATCTTAAAAAAATTCACCATTAAATTACCCATACATGCTATTATATCATTGGGAAATAATTTTGGATCACTCTATCTCCTATTATCTTCCTAAATTTTCATCTGCTTCAAAGATGAGGATTTGGGATTGCTTGTTAGCTGCCTGCATGCCCAAACTTTTGCCCGCTTCAAGTCGTCTAAGGGTAAGCTTTTAGGAATTCTCGCGATAAGATCACAACCCGATATTACACCCAATGATCTTCTTGAATATTTTCCTATGGGTGAAACTTTGGTATGATCCAACTGCTGGAAGTGGACCTATTTCTCTACAAGTCCTTACACTTAGTCATTTTATTTTCGAATCAGCCCCAAACCTTCTATTCCTTAGGGAATAAGTGGGTGCAAAAAATTCACCCACATTCTTGGCAACTCATGAGGGGCTTTCACTCATTGAAAGGCAAATAACCCAGCTGACAATGGATTTTATCATGTTGATGAATAAAAACTAACTCTCATGACCTTGTCCTTTGAGCCATAGAGTTATAAAAAGGTTGATGATAAAAATAAGATTTAAGAGTCACTATTTGTGATGCAGGCTAGATCCAGTGGGTCACTTGGTTGTTATCCTTGTAATCCAAAAGTCTCAGCATGAGGAAAAACTATCTGAGTTATCCCAATATATAGTTTCTTACACATTTCTTCCCAAGCTTCTATGGCAAGAACATGAACGCTTCTCATTCATTGCACAACATATATCAACTTGTAGATTTATTTGCAAGGGGGTTCACTATATTTCTCGACCATATGGTCAGATATGATTGAAAGACTAAATAATTTAAGTGTTATACTAAAAAATTGATCTAGCATTATGGGATCTTGTAGTGCCACAATCATAATTTCATCATTTTCAACATCCTCAAATAGCTTCTATATATTTTATTCTATATATAGTTGATGCTTGTTGTCCTAGAATCTTGGTGACTCATATGCCTTAAGTTGTGCATTAAAATTATCCATTGTTTCAAGCTCCCTTTTGAGCACAATAATGAGCTTTACCCCCTCACAATACAAGTCTGTGAGGTGAAGAATTTGTTGCATCATGACATCATACTACTCTAGCTCACTCTTTGAATAGATGAAAATATTAACACTCTTGTTCATCAACATCATATACAAAGCTATTGCTTGGGGTCTCATATTCTGCATGATGCTCTTCTTTCTGTCCAACTCAACCTTTGCTTTCATTGAGACTTTGAGATAATTCTATATCACCAATGTAAAAGAAAAAATAATTTTCAAGGTTGCCTCCCTTACTTTTCTCAGGTGAACAAGCCTTACTCTTCTCAGATTATCCTTCGAGATAATTGATCTAGCAGGCTTCTCATGTTACCTTTGTAGATCCTCGAGAGTATGATTAAGCTAGGATTCCTACTTCTAGATATATTTTTTGCATTCACTCAGTAAATCCTCCTACTATTGTAGCTTGGCTTTGAGTTCTTCATCCTGCTCCTTCAACGTGTCATTGCAACTCATTTATGAGTTTAACAATCTCTTCATATCTATACTGTAGGATATTAGGGGAGGGGACCTTGTTCAAGGCATCACTCAATGTCTTATTCTTATTTTAAATATCCTTCTTCTCATGCTGTGCCCGATGGAATTGGAATTTGAAAATTTCCACCTTCTTTTTTGCAACCTTCAATTTTATTTTAGCATTCCTCAATTTTAGATACAGGGTATCAGAGTTGAGATGCACTTATTTTAGTACTTCAATTGAGGGGATATCATCGATGTGTCTGGTGTGATGCTCGTACTACCAGTTATCAGACCTCATGTTGACATTTTTATTTTTCACTTTGGGCTTGGTGATCATCTTATGATGCTTTCCTTAATTTTATCAAGCTCGTGCAAGATCATCATAGTGGCTTCTTCCTAGTATTCATGATCCTGCTATAACTGCTTATCTATCCATTTATTTTGGTTGTATTGCACCACACGTACAACCTTAAAAATATCTAGTTATTCTATTTCCTAGGGTAATAGTGGAAAAGATAAAATGGATGATAGTGGGGTTACAAGGAGTGTCACTAGTGCTTGATCTTGGCTTGAGCTAGTCGCTTGACTTGGGGTTTTGACAATAACTGATGGATATGGTGATAGGATTTACTTGGCCAACACCTATGGAGGAGGCATAGGAGTGACTAAAATTGTAGGTAAGATTAAAAGCTGAGGCTCTAGAAGTGGGGTGACCAATGGGTTGAATGCAAGTTCAGGGATGGATGACTCTAATGAGTTCTAGGAAAGGGCAGGTAGCTAGCCTAGATATGGAGGGGAAACTAATGGAGACTTAGGGTATTTCTTACTCAACACAAGGACCATGAAAAAAATTGCCTTGATAAATTAGGTAGCATGGGTAAGTGAGATGGGGGAATCATTCAGTGAGTCTATGGAAGGGGTCTGGTTTGGGTAAGGGATATTGAGTTGCACCTACATAGTACTTGGTTCTTCTACCTATATTATAGGCTCTATAGCTTTTTGCTTTCCTTTACTGTGGTGCACCATTGTTCTTGACTCTTCCACTTGTGCCACCTTGGACTGCAACCATTTATGCTTATGCTCTAACCCCTACATCTGGGAAGCACAGGGGCTAGAGTGAGCTCTATTATTTTTTCTTTGCACTAACCTTTATGGAGAAGGTTTGGATGACTATTGCATATCTATTCAAAAAGGCTTAGCTAACCTCATTTTTTGGCTGCTCTACTACCTTTGTGTAGATGAAAACTTTGTTTCAATTAGCTCCTCATGGGCTGAGTTTTATGGTTCTTAGAACAGACTTAGAACCTTTTGTTCCTCACCCTCTTCTTGTTCTTCATCATCCCCTTTTACTGTGGGCTCAACAAAATTAGAATTTCTTAACACCTTCAGGAAAATATCATCATACTTTTTTTCCTTCCATGCACCAATTTGATCATTGAATTCTGATTAAAATTTGGCATCTGTCGATCCTGGAAGAATCTCCCTAAGGTCATATTTTTCACATTTCATTATCCACCATTGCTCAATATTCTCCTCATCATCCCAACCCTTCTATCCTACCACTATGTCGAAGAAACTAGTATTTATCTTCTGGTCAAGGCTCCTCTCAGGATCAAAGACCTTTTTATATGGATATGGGGCCCTCCACTAAGATCACTAATTTAATTGGAACCAGGTGAAAGGCACCACTTGGTTGTTTTGGAGGTTCCTAAATTGCAATACTTTTTGATTGGCATCATTCTTATGATGTTAAAACTTCTGGGGTTTGATATTGTTCACGAGCTTCTTTTTGATAATGTTATCCGGGTCATAGTGCCACCTAGGAGGTACCACTAGGAGATCCAAGGTAGATAACTTATTATCCAACTTATTGTATGTGGGAAAATATCTAAATGGGTTACTGATAGGTCCATGTTGGGAATTAGAAAATCATATTTTTCTTTGCCTCTTGGCCATGCTTGTCTTCAATTACCAGAGCCTGCCTACATACCTCCAACCCAAAAATCTAATATGTAACATAGTAGGGGAGAAGAAAAGGGAAACCAAAGAAACCATAAAATTGGATGCATGTGCCTTCTGCTAGAAAATACCAGTCCCTTGTTTCAAATATTTTTATTTAATAATTCTATGGCCTTTTGGGACAAGTGGGGACAAACCTCGTAGATGTAAGCTAAAGTAGGGCCAAGGAAATTCTTTTTAAATTTTAGGTAGAATTGGCTCCTCTTGAGCATATACATCCAATCAATGACTAGGTGAGGGTCATCCTTAGCAATGGGTGCAGAGTGCTTTGATCTAGGCATATAATAAAGGAAAAAACAAGCCAAATAAGAGGGATAATAAAATTCCATACTTTGTTTGGACTGGTAGTTCGTAAATTGCTTTCTTATTTTTCTACCTAGAAAATCAACCCAATCCAATCTTATTGAATTGTAGGCTCTCAACATAGCATGTACCATGGCTATTTGTTCTGGGTGCACAATATTATCTATTGGAAAACCTTGCAACATGGTCAACATGGACAAGATTGGTTGAAAATCATATTTAAATTTCACTAACATCCATATATTTTCTGTATAATAATTAGAAAGCCTTCTCAGATTCAAAAATTCCAACATCCAGGCTCTTGGACCATCCTCCACTAGCCTCTTCCTTTGATATTTCTCCTTGATGACCCTAATATGCTTTATGGGCAAATACTCAATGGAAGGCTCTAGGGTCACAAATGCCCTTATGATGGTCTGGGCGGTTATTTGGAACAAAGGCTACAAATTTTGATTTCTGACCATGCCCATGCTAGCGTTGTAAATTTTTGACACAACATCAACCAACTAGGGACATGAATGTGCAGATATTGGCAAAAACATGGCCAACTGCATATTCTAGGGAGCACCCCCTACAACACTCGTGTTATTTCCTTTCACTTTAAGCTCTACTCCCATTTGTGATAGCTTTGCTTTAGATTTGAGGATAATATGTGTGTCTACAATCCCCTCAAATGCATCCTCCAATTTATTTTTTGGCTTGGCCTTTGTCATTTTATTCTTTTCTTCTCACACTTTCCTCTGAAACATTGAATCATAACACTTGAAACCATCTTGATTTCAGTCACTCAAGATTTGTCATGTCTATGACAATATCAGTGTTTAGCAAACATGAAAATATCATGAAGCTTAACATGTACCTCTTCTTTATAGTGCCGAAGGAAGATAATCCATGATATAGATCGTTAGAAATGTTGTAGAGGATCTTGTGAAGAACGAGGTAAATCTAGTTGGGGTACGTTACATATGATAAATAATTCCTATCAATTAACATTGGTTTGTGGACCATCAATCTATGAAATTATCCACATAATGCTTTCGGGTCAGCTGAGCATGCCATTGGAGCAATTGTTGCCATAATATTATTATAATATTTTAGGCTATGATTTCCCTAGACAGATCATATTTTGGATCTCGCCCACTACACCATTTATGATGCATGTTCAAATTATCCTAGAGAGTGTAATCCCACCATTTTATTTGATGATGCGCAATGATGTGTCAAAATCTATTGGCGCTAGTTGGACCACCACGTTTCCTTTGATGTTATACATACTGGAGCTCTTAGTATGTGTGCCCTCTGAAGAGATCTACAGAAACTTATTCCAAAAATAATGCAGAAATGACACCACAAAATGCACATATGACACACGAGATTTACCCTGGTTCACCCGATGTGGGCTACTTTAGCAAAATAAGAGCCACTCCTCCTTGATATTATTATTTTCCTTTCTTGCTCGAAAATGGGACATTACAATAAAATATAAAGGAAAATCTCACAACCCTAAACCACTATGTGGTATTAG
The DNA here is from genome assembly GCA_028583015.1 of Wollemia nobilis. Taxonomy (NCBI): domain Eukaryota; kingdom Viridiplantae; phylum Streptophyta; class Pinopsida; order Araucariales; family Araucariaceae; genus Wollemia; species Wollemia nobilis. Next base: position 422,324 of record JAQPPZ010001119.1, on the reverse strand, counting down.
AATACAATGGGCACAATACTATGGGCTAAACCACCCACACCCACCAACCACCCACCAACCATGGGAATCCTGGCAATCGCTCCGCCAATACTCCACCAATCACTTTAAATAATCCATCTAACAATGAGATAAATAATCAATGTTCTAACAAATGACTTGGATCACTAGCACCGAAAACCGTCTTTACATTGGATGGTTTGGTGTCTTGATGATTCCTACCCTATTGACTGCAACCTCTGTATTCATTATCGCTTTCATTGCAGCTCCTCCAGTAGATATTGATGGTATTCGTGAGCCTGTTTCCGGTTCTCTTCTTTATGGAAACAATATTATCTCCGGTGCTATTATTCCTACCTCTGCAGCTATTGGTCTGCATTTCTATCCCATCTGGGAAGCAGCTTCTGTTGATGAATGGCTATACAACGGCGGTCCTTATGAGCTAATCGTTCTGCACTTCCTACTTGAGTGGGAGCTTAGCTTCCGTCTAGGTATGCGTCCTTGGATTGCTGTTGCATACTCAGCTCCTGTTGCAGCTGCTACTGCTGTTTTCTTGATCTACCCCATCGGTCAAGGAAGCTTCTCTGACGGTATGCCTCTAGGAATCTCGGGTACTTTCAATTTCATGATTGTATTCCAGGCTGAGCACAATATTCTTATGCATCCATTTCACATGTTAGGTGTAGCTGGCGTATTCGGCGGCTCTCTATTTAGTGCTATGCATGGTTCCTTGGTAACTTCGAGTTTGATCAGGGAAACTACCGAAAATGAGTCTGCTAATGCAGGTTACAAATTCGGTCAAGAAGAAGAAACCTACAATATTGTAGCTGCTCACGGTTATTTCGGCCGATTGATCTTCCAATATGCTAGTTTCAACAACTCCCGTTCTCTACATTTCTTTTTAGCTGCTTGGCCTGTAGTAGGTATCTGGTTTACTGCTCTGGGCATCAGCACTATGGCTTTCAACTTAAATGGATTCAATTTCAACCAATCTGTAGTTGACAGTCAAGGTCGTGTAATTAACACTTGGGCCGATATTATTAATCGTGCTAACCTTGGTATGGAAGTTATGCACGAACGTAACGCTCACAACTTCCCTCTAGATCTAGCTGCTGTTGAAGCTATTTCTATAGACGGATAATTACTCAATCCGATGGATTGTTAGTGTGTTTCAATCCTTGAAAAGGAAAAGACAGTACCAAACCTTTCATTTTATGGAAAGGTTTGGTATTTTTCCGTCTAAAAGTTTTTTTCAAGCTGTAAATCAGAACGGTAAATCTGGACTTATAGTCCAGACTGGGCTATAAACCCAAAACTAGAAATCCAGACTTATAGTTCATACTGGGCTATAAACCTTGAATGGTAAGTCTAGACTTATAGTCCAGACTAGGCTATAAACCTAGAATGGTAAATCCAGACTTATAGTTCATACTGGGCTATAAACCCAGAATGATAAGTCTAGACTTATAGTCCAGACTGGGCTATAAACCCAGAATGGTAAATCTAAACTTATAGTTCATACTGGGCTATAAAACCAGAATAGAAATCCAGACTTATAGTTCATACTGGGCTATAAACCCAGAATGGTAAGTCTAGACTATAACAACGAATTAGATAATAATAAATTTTCCCTGGACCCATCAAGCTTTCTCCCTCACCCTAAACCTTGGGTTTTTCCTCTTAAAATAAGGTTAAAATAGTACAAATAGGAAGTTGCTCCTTCATTGCACTGACACCACCAATAAGGAGAAAATCCATAGTAATAACCCTTATCTAGATGGATGAAAATATGCTTCATGGTTCTTTTAAAACTCATTCCCATATCTAAGTAGATGCTTTCCAATAAGAGGTATTTATGGAAAGGAAAAGGTTTGTACAAGAAAGGTATTAAAGAACCCATATAGATCAAATCCTAGTCAGGATATTGTAGGATAGGTCATATCCTTAGTCATAGAGAGCCTTTACCTTCTTCTTTTGATAGTAAATAAGAAGTTAGTCATCCTGGTAGGGCATCACACAATGACACCATTTATCTAAATGGACTAGATTGGTATAACAAGTATGATGGATCACCACTCATCATAGATCATAGCCTCTCCAAGCTAATACAATCTATTGGATTAAATATTCTAACCCTAGTCTATCTTGAGTTGATTGCTACCAAATATAGATATGAATCATAGAATGTCCTAATAAATCCTCCCCAGGAAAGTCCCTTAAACTATCTAGTGTATAGAGAATTTTACTTTGGTGGATCCTTTCCCCAAATTGTTAATATCACTATCTCATAGAAAATGAACAATAGCAATCCAACCTTAGATCCTCCAAATCTAGCTTTTGATGCTAAATATTTAATGAAAAGCAACCACAAGATCTAGAATAAGCATGCTATATCAAATATAAGATAATGACAATATTTAAAGCATATAAAACTCATGAAAGGCTTCTACAATAACTCAAAAAACTACCATTAACAAAAGCTCACAAAAATAGTATTTTGATATAGAATGGAGATCTCAAACTCTCCATATTTCATACATGCTTCTACATTGTATCTCTACCTTATTCTCTACTTCTCTACATTGTGTCTCATCATATGCTCACACAAAGGCCAATATATAATGGGATGTGACTCTTGACCTTCCATCTTCCTGTGACTCTTCAACTTCCTATTCTATGGACTCATGTGCACATGGACTATTATGCACATTTACATTATTGAATACTTTGCACATTCTAATAATACTTGTGCATTTATTACATTGCATAAAGTAAATACTCATACCCTAATCTAAGACACACTCCTAATCTAAATATGTACCCAAGGTGGTACATTAGCATGTACCAAATAATGTAATATATTCCAACACCCCCATGTATTACATTATTTGGTTATTGAAGACTTTAGTCTTCAATATGGATCTTCATATTTCATATGTTCTTCAACTTGATTAGGTTCTTGTTCTTCTTATTTAATCTATATATGGCTAAGTAATCCAAAGTATTGTTGTCCTCTCATATTTCTCATTATGAATCTTCAATTTCCTTGTTGACTTTTATGATAAATAGATTTTTCATTTCCTGCAATCTGTTCCTCAAAAAATCCATTAGTGTTGTTTTGAACTACAACAATATCTTGTGAAATATCAATTGAGTCTAGAGCATATATATCATTGTGAATTGATCCTGTAGCTTCTATCTCATTTTGATTTATAATGAGACACTTATTGACTCCATTTATATATCTAAAATCAACCATCCTTTTGCTCTCTACCAATTTGGCTACTAAAATAAGATTTGATGTTAATCCAGGAACATACATTACATCATGTAACAAAAGATTTGGAAATGATGTACTAGGTGTTACACACCCATATCCATGTATAAGATAGGTTTTTCCATCTGCAATTTTCAACCTAATATTGTTAGTGACTTCAAGGCAATCAAACCATTGTAAATTTCCTGTCATGTGGTGACTTGCACCAGAATCAATATACCAAATGTCTTTTCCATTTTGACTTGTAGAGTTATTTGTGCTTGAAGTAATTTTACATTTTTGATATGGAATATTGTATGGATTTTGATCTTGAATCCTTTCATAGTATACCTTGTGATGATATGTTCCTCTTGCTAACTTATCCATTATTATCTTCAAAAAATAGTTTTATTGTTGTATTCCTTATGTCTTCCAATATCTTCAACTTCTAAATTTTAGGTTGAATTTGAGTATATAATCAAATACTTTTCAATTCTTCAAATTTTGTAGTATACCTTGTAATTTCTAATGATCAAACAATGGCTTTGACAAAGATTTAATTTCTCAAATTTCTAGGTAGAATTCCTTTTAGCTCCCTAGTGTTTTGAATGTAAGATAGATTTGATAAAATACTTAGCTTTCTAAGTTTTCCTTTGAGTTGAATCCCTTTTGTCTCCCTAATTATGAATAGAAAGCTAAAGATAATCTTGATGCAATTTCAATTTTGATAAGATTCTCTATTTTCAAGAACTTTAAGTTGGATTCCTTATGTCTCGTTAATTTGAGCAAGAGACTAATACCAATATAATTTTCCAACTTTCAAACAACTCTATGTTGTGTTTCTTATATTTTTCAATTTTCAATTGTATGGTTTCTAAATTTCAAGAACCTAAGTTGGTGTTGAATTCCTTATAACTCCTTAATTAGAAATTTAGAAAACAAAGATATTTGCAAATTCAATATTCCTATTTCGATGTAGAAATCCTTGTTCCTCCAAGTCAAATTATTTGCAAGTATTTCTATGCTTGAATTTCAAGTAAAGTAGTTTCAAAAACTTTCAAATTAGATACTCTTTACTTCAAAAATCTTCTAAATCATTCAATAAGTCTTCTAAGGTTATAACTTATCAATTCATTACCTTATACCTCCATTCATTTAATTAATCTCTAGCATAATAGATTATTCAATCTTAACCTTAGTAATAATATTGCTTATGTCTCCCAAACCTTTGCAAAAGCAAATTAATTAAAATATTTCATGTACCTCCTTGAATATGGAATACTACTTTTGACTTGCTTCTCGTGAGTCTTCTCGATTCTACAACCTGTACTTCTAAAAATGATCTTCCTCCTCTACAATGTATTAAATACTCCTTGTGTATGGCACTCAATAAATTTGATCTTCAAGACTTAGACTCTCTTTTGCATGCCCTCTGGCTTCTCTGACCATCAATGTGCTTAATACACATTCAAAAATTGTTTGGGCTCCTCCAAGACTATTGATGTTCCTCTTCTCATGTGCCACATGGCACTCAATATCTTCTTCAAGTGTTTCTATTCTCCAATATTCTCCTTGCTACATTACTCTACCCAGTTTGGTGATGTTATGATGATATGGGTATTACTTTTGACAAGTGGCTTCCCTCAACCATTCACCCAATTCCTTGGCACTTGGAGTTTGTTTATTTTTGCCCTAGCATGTTCTCTTTTGACCTCCTTGAAAACCTCACTTGATGTAGCACTCATTCAAAAATGCTACAACTTCTTGGATGTGCTAAGTTTAGTCTTATTCCATGCACATAAGAAGGTGTTTCACCTTGCTCATATGATGGTTGGCGTTCCTCCTTCCACGAGGACATGTGGCATACAATCTCTTCACATGCTTCTGAGTGATGCTCCTTCCTCCTGGGCATTATGGTTTTGATTCTCTTCACCTAAAAATATCTCTTGCCAATGCTCCAATGATGGCACTCCTTCCAAGATGTTTCAAGCCTTAGACAAATAATTTCCACTCAATATTTTTGCTTGCCCTAGTATTGCATGGTTGTAGAAGCTATGTCCCTCTATTATTTTCATCTTCCCTTGAGTGACTCTTCAATGGCTGAAGGTAAACGACTCTTGGTGCATTTACAATGACACTTGAACTTCTGTATTTTCCAAGTGTTCCTTATGGTGGTGCTTTGGTGATTCTTCCTTGCACATAGGTGATGTTCCTACGGCTTCTTCACTACCAAATTTCTAAAATTTGGTTATGCTCCTTAGTGTATTTTGACACTTTAAATCTTGCTCTATCTTGGGCCCTTATTCAATCTCCTATTATTTCAATAAATCTCCCTTTTGCAAGCTTGTAAAATGATATTCATTATCAATATTATTTTCTCCTTATTTCTCCTTTTTGAGCAACTTTTAACTCTATATTGTGTTGATGTATTTTGCAGGTTTTGAAATAATCAAAATACCTTTGAAGATTTATATTTTGTTATTTTTCAAAACCGCATATTGAGCACAATATTTTGAGTGCTCCTTTTTGTATTTGAAGCTCCTTAGCTTGTTAATGCTTGCTTTCTTAATAGCATACAAATATGATTTCAAACTTAAAATGAACCAACTCCTTTATGCTATATTAACACACTAATTTGCAAGCTTCTAAAACTCCTTCTTTAACTGGGAGATAATAAACTTAGAGTTCTTCTTTCTCCTGATTTGAACTCTCTAATATAAGGTGCCAAATAAACTTAAATTAAATCCACTTTTTATAAAACTAAAATATTCTTTTAAGCACCTAATTTCAAACCTCTTTGGTTGTCTTTTGCAGCTTGTCTCCTCTCCTTTCTTGCTACTTGAACTTGTTGTTCTATACCTTCAAATTTGCAGCCTTAGCTTGCTGCCCAAAATCAGCTTGTATGTTGTTCAAGAATGCTCTCAAATCTACCCTAAATTTCTCCAAAATGTAACTCTCTTTTCTCCTTCTAATGCTGCCCAATTTTGCAGTTCAAATCACTTAATTTTCTGCTCCAAAAATCTGATTTCTCCTCCTTTATCTTGTTGTCCAAAAACAACATTCAATTTCTCCAAATTGCTGCCTTCTTTTGCTGTCAAGCCTTCCTTCAATTGGTTGTTCAAGGGCACTTCAAAATCTACCCAATTCTTCTTCAATTTGCAGCTTTATGTCACCTTCAATTTGTTGTCCTATGACCTTTCAACTTCTACTACAAAATCAACAATCTTCTCTTCTACAAATCAACCTTCAAACTTTAAATGGTAGTCTTCAAATTTCTCAAATTGGTGGCCTCTTCTATCTCCTTTCTCCTCCTTAGCTCTAACTGAATTCTATCTTCAAATATGACCTCTTTTTCTAGTCTCTTCCTCAAGAATTTGAATGTCTTGAGATCTTCAAAAATCCTTTCCAAAAATTTGGCAAACTTCTTGCCAAATCCTTTTTCCTTTTGGGCTTGTTGTCGGATGGCGATAATTATCCCAAATTCTTCTTTTTAGGAGATTCTCTTTCTTGCAATATTCTACCTTGAGATTTCTTCAAATATTCTCTAATGGCCACTTCTTCAACTTCTTCAATAGGGCTTCTCTAGCCTTCTTTCTCCTTCCAAGTTTGCTTGAGACCTCTTCTCTTGGGTCTTCAAATTTTGCAACTCTTCAATTTGACTTTTCTTAGTCCTCCTCTATATTATTTCTTAAATATCTTTTCTCAAATATTTAATGGGGATCTCTTCTCTTGGGTCTCCTCCTTCTCAATATTCAATAGAGTTGCTTTCTTATTTCTTCAATATACAATCTGCAGTCTTCAATATTCTATGGGGACCTCCTTCTTGGGTCTCCTCAATATTTAATCTTCAATCTCCAATGGGGCCTTTTTCTTGGACCTCCTTAATCTTCAATGTCTATGCTATTTCTGCAACTCAAAAACTAATCCCTACATGAGGAAAGCACATAGACTTTTAGGTAATCAAAGATGAAATTCTTCTCTATCCATTGTAGGAAGCTTCTCAACTTTTGAGAACTAATTTTCTGCAACAAAACTTAGACAACAACAAGCAAATACATGCAAATCAATAAACTTCACTAGTTATCCTTCAATCTAGTGGAAAGCAATCTTTGTTGAGTCCTAGTCTTCACGAGTTTTCCTGCAACCCTATGGAAAGACTCTAGCCAAATTAATAACTTTAAATATTTTGAAAATGAGATCTCCCTATCTCCTCTCAATCTCTCTTGTGGCTCTCCCTATCTCCTATCAATCTCCCTTGTGGCTCTGATACCACTGTTAGCTTTTGATGCTAAATATTTAATGAAAAGCAACCACAAGATCTAGAATAAGCATGCTATATCAAATATAATATAATGGTAATATTTAAAGCATATAAAACTCATGAAAGACTTCTACAATAACTCAGAAAACTACCATTAACAAAAGCTCATGAAAATAGTATTTTGATATAGAATGGAGATCTCAAACTCTCCATATTTCATACATGCTTCTACATTGTATCTCTACCTTATTCTCTACTTCTCCTCTACATTGTGTCACTTCATATGCTCACACAAAGGCCAATATATAATGGGATGTGACTCTTGACCTTCCATCTTCCTGTGACTCTTCACCTTCCTATTCTATGGACTCATGTGCACATGGACTATTATGCACATTTACATTATTGAATACTTTGCACATTCTAATAATACTTGTGCATTTATTACATTGCATAAAGTAAATACTCACACCCTAATCTAAGACACACTCCTAATCTAAATATGTACCCAAGGTGGTACATTAGCATGTACCAAATAATGTAATATATTCCAACAAAAATTATGCTAGCTTCCCATAAATTAGAAGATAAATCTCATGTTTCAATTAAGAAAACCATGGATGTCAATTATGGGACTCTAGATGGTTCCAATATCCTTAAGCTAGGCAAGGTATTGACCCCAACTGAGCATGAGGAATACACCAAGCTCTTGTTGAGGTATATTACATTATTTAGTACATGCTAATGTACCCCCATGGTACCTTCATGATACATTTGTAAATATGTAGTAGATTAGGTTTGATTCTATAGTTTAGAGTGTGATTTATATTTTCCCTTTTATGTAATTTTTAATGTGCAATAAATGCACAAGTGTCATCAAGAATGCAATGTGTAGGAAATGTGCAAGTGTCATATAATTTAGAGTGTAAGTGTATATTTAGAGAATGTGCACAAGTGTCTTGTATGTAAGAGTGCAAATATGTAATGTGAGTATGTGCATAAGTGTCCTAGATTAGGAGTGCATGTAGAAGTGTAAGAATCATGTGTGCAAGTGTCTTAGAGTCAAGTGTCCATCTAGTATACAAGTGTCAACTTGATAAGCTAAGAGTCATAAGACTTGACATATGGAGAGCAATATTCAAGTACTTGAAGAGTCACATTACTATGGCTATACTATGGAGATAACTATCCATAGGAAAGTAATGAAAATCTGATTCATATATCTCATTATCTGATTGTAAGAGGAAGAGGAGTAATATAACTTGTATACAAATTTTTGAGCAATTAATAATGTAAGTTTTATTCATGCATAGTTCATGAATAATTCATGCTATTTCTATTCATATTTAAATATATAGAAAAATATTTATTTTAGTGTTATATAAGCCTTGGTATACATATTAATTTTCTCATATTACTATTATTTTGACCTTTAATATTATGGCTATTTTATATTAGGACCTGTGTGATAACTTGTGATATTTTATGATAGTAAGGCATAAAAAGCCAATAGCTCTTAATAAAGCATAAAGACATTTTTCTTGGTCCTAATTTAATATACCTAGCCTTGATAATTCCCTTATTGTCCATCATCTAGTCATCATTCCTAGTACAAACTCCATAAAATAGAAACTATGGAAAATGTACCTAAAAGTTGTACTACTAGTCAAAGAGGAGCTCCAAAAACTCCTCTATATAAAATTCATTAATACATTGACTATTCTAACTAGATATCTAAAATTATGCCCATAAATAAGAAAATATATAGCATTAAAGTGTACACTAACTTTTGGGACATCAATAAAGCATATCTCAAGGATGACTTCCCCTATCCAATATTTGCATGATTATCAATTTTACTATAGGATGTGGAATGTTATATCTAATGGATGGACTCTAAGGCTATAATCATACCAAAATTATCCCTAAGTAATAATCTAAAACAACTTTCACCACCTATCGGGGAACCTTTTGCTATCAAGACATGTCCTTTAGGCTTAAGAACATAGAGGCCACCTACCAGAGAGCCATGGCATAAATATTTTAGGACATGATGCATTCTATTGTGGAAAATTATGTTGATGATCTTATTGGTTATCATTTAAACTAGGAAGATCATGTTTATGACCTAAAATACATCTTTGAGTATCTAAGGGAGTACAAGGTGCACCTAAAGCCTTAGAAGTGCATATGTGAGGTTTATATAAGATATTATTGGAATTTATTGTATCTAGATGTAAAATCAAATTTGATCTTGATAAAATATTAGCTATCATAAATATGTTTCCCCCTTGAACTCTTACCTAGCTTAGGAGCCTCTAGGACAAAATCCAATCCATCTGAAGATTCATCTCTGATCTAGCTGATAGGTGTCAACCCTTAACCAAAATTTTGAGGAAGGAATGAAATATTTGAATAGGATGTTAACTATAAAGTAGCCTTTTATGATCTTAAATCCTATATTTCATCCCTTTCCATCCTTGTTCCACCGAATCCACATAATCCCTTGTTCCTATACATTCAACCACCAACCATGCCTTAGAATATATGTTGGCACAATACAATGACCAACATAGAGAAAGGCCTATTTTCTACATTAGTAGAAATTTGATCAATTATAAAGTATGATATATGCCATTAGAAAATATTTTCCTAATCATAATATTTGCCTCATAGAATATTAGACACTATAAGATTAGTCATAAGTTCTTTGTCATCACAAGGGTCAACTCATTGCATTATCTCATGTCTAAAAATCACCTCTTAGGATAGATTACTAAGTGGGTCATTATGCTTAGCAAATTTTATCTTGAGTTTATCAATAAAAATTCTAAAAAAGTCTAGATCATTGTGGACTAGTTCATAGTCACACCTTTAGAAGCTAATCATACCTTAGTGATAGACTTACCCAATGAGTCAGTCTTCAGTCTAGAAGCACATCAACTTGACTATTAGAATCTATAATTTGATGGAACTGTATGTATTAAATGAGTAGGGGAAGGATTAATCATGGCCACTTCTCAACAACAACTAATCCATTTTCCTTCAAGCTTAAGTTTTCTTGTACCAACAATACTGCTAAGTACAAAGCCTTTATACTAGGGTGCAACATTAGCTCTAACAGTTAGAATCCTCTCCATATTTGGATATTCTCAAGTAGTAGTCAACCAATCGAATAGCGTCTATAAAACTAAATATGATAAGCTTAATCTATAATAAAGCTATTGTCCATAAACTAATGGTTGTGTTCAATAAAGTCACCATTTATGCTATCTCTAGGTCTAGTAATTGCCATGCCAATTCTATGGCCTTGACTACATATCTTATTCCCTTAGATCTATATGAAAAACAAGCCATGATTATCATTTGATAAATTAAGAAATTTTCAACCCTAGAATATAGCTAGCTTTCTTCAGAGGATTTATTTGTAGAAACAACCTTATCCTCTAATCCTTGGTATAAGGATATCTTTGTTTATCTTAAGGATGGTCCTTTACCTGATTATTTTAACCATAATGAGTGTAAGAAACTCAAGCAATGAGACTATAAATATATCATAATTGGTGATATATTATCCTATCATATTTTTTATGGCATTTTCTTAGATTCTTAGACTCAATAGAAGCCTAAGAAATCATCAAGAAGGCCCATGATGGATCATGTAGTGGTCACTTCAATGATGTTTCCATTACCAATAAAATTATATGGATGGGTTATTATTGGCCCTATATGTAAAAGGAATGTTTTGATTATGTCAACAAGTTATAAGTGTAAAAAATATGATAACCTTATCCACACTCTATCCCAAGCCCTTCAATCCTTAACCTCACCATGGTATTTATCTATTTGAGGATTGGACATTATTAGGATGATAAATCCCATGTCATCTAATGGACACAAATTTATCATCATGAGTACTAAATACTTCACCAAATGGGTCAAAGCTATACCTTTAGCCTTAACCACTAGATTCCAAGTTTTTATGTTCATCCTTAATAAAATACTTAGCCATTACGACATCCCTTCTATATTAATCTCATATAATAAAATATCTTTTGGATGTCTAAAAAAATTGTGCTAAATACAAGACTCAACACAAATTATCTATACCTTACTATCCTCAAGGAAATGGATAAGCTAAAGCTTCCAACAAAATTATTATCAAAATCCTTAAAAATCTCATCAAAAAAACTAGAAGAGATTGACATCTCTAGTGTATCTAGCTTATCGATATATCACACTAGTTCCAAAAATCCCATTGGCATGAAACCCTATGCTTTGGTCTATAATATTGAGGTAATATTTCCCTTTGAGTTGGAGGCTCCTTGTGAATTTTGTTGCAAGATGACTCTATTGGATATAAATATCATCATGCTCATCTCACTTGGTTGGAACTACTTGGCAAAAAGTAGATTCATTATTTAGAGTACCTAAGTGTCTACCTACAAAGGATTAAATGTCCCTGTAGTAAAAAGGTATTATATTAATCCTTTGAAGTTGGTGATCTTATCCTCAAATAGAATTAGAAAAATACCAACGCCAAAACCAAAGTAAAAAATAAATTTGAGCCTAATTGGCTAGGTCTATACATCATAACTGCGAAGTATAGTATGGGTGCTTATTGCATCACCACACTTGATGGCAAATAACTTAAGAAACAAATGAATATAATGCATCTCAAGCAATATTATATCTAAAGTATATATCGGCTACTAGTTTATCTTAGTTACCTGTTGTTGCTTGCTTGCATATGTCTAAATTCATACCTACCTACATGGACATGCCTATATCTACTTGGATTTCCTATAGCATAGAGAGTTAGGAATCCATGATGACATGCAAATAAATATCCTATTTAGGAAATTATTTTTTGGGTGATTGATTCAAACATATCCTCCTCATTTCATCTTGTGAACTAATCATAGTTTTCATAATACAACAATCATTCTTATCTATCTAAAACTCTATCATATAAATCTCTTCTACTCCAATAAATAACTCCATATCTTATCAGATCAAAATTCTCTATCTCATCAATCTCCTACCACATGATGAATACTACAAGGTTCACAAGTGCTAATGGCAATATCAATCCTATGTCTCCTATGTATCACCATGCATGGGGAAAATATATCTTGATAACAAATTCTTCCTCCCATTTTGGGGGTATAATATGTTGTTGCATCAATTAGCAAAAGTCCTTCAGATATTTTTATAAAGGTAAAAGCAAAATCAAAAGTCCTTCAGGCAAAGAAAAATCAAAATTCATCTAGGCAAAGCAAAATAAAAAGTCCTCCGATTAAAACATAAGTCTTTTAAATGTTTGTTTAAAGGGATTTTTTTTATGGATTTTAAATAAATCATAAAAATGATACTTTCACATTTACTTGGGGGGAACAAAAAATAATATATATATATATATATATATATATATATATATATATATATATATATATATATATATATATATATTTGTATCATTTAAAGTCCCTAGGCAAATATTTATTTGTATATGGTTATATATTGTATCATAGTAGTAATAACTAAATTCCCAATGGTAAAAGCTCCTATCTAACTAAAGTCCCCTCGGGAAAATATCTATATATAGTTTTAAATAACTATATATCTTGTATCATAGCTAAAGTCTCCTTGGGTAAATATTTTATCTAAGCTAAAATCCCCGTAGGAAAATATTTTAAAGTCTCATTGGAAAAAACCTTATCTTTGTATATATTTGTGCATAGATGTACATAACATGCTCCATGATATTATCCAAATTCACCTTGGGCACATCATTTTCCAATATTAATCCTCTATATTATATCATCATAAATCTCAAGCTAATCATCTAAGCCTATCAATAATACATTTAAATCAACCATATAACTCTAACCATAATCAACAACTTATGATCATCATATCTAATCACCACATTTAATTGTATGTAATCACTAAACCATAATCTAATACAATAATGTATTATTAATCAATCTAAAGTAATCCTCCACCATTAAACATAAACCACATCATTAATCATCATCACTTGTAAATTCAACACAACATAATTCATCACAACAATCAATTGCACATAGTGAGTCCATAACCATCAATGTATATGTATCAAGTGTATATGTACATCAAGTCAAAGGGCACTGACCTAATCCTACAATACATCATGTTCCTTAAAAATATAAACAACTAGAAAAACTTGACCCTCATCAAGGCAACTAGCTCTATGACCCCATGTTTGGCACTCTTGCTTGTTCTCTTGATAGTGATGTCATCTTCACTAACCATTAGGAATATCATGCCATAGACTGTGACTGTGTCCATATTTGCATTTGTAAACTAGTCAACAAAGGAATGCGATGATCTATTGGGACTATTGCGATAACCAATAAAATAGTGGATCGATCCCTTAACCTCCATCATTACATCTACTCAAATGCAGGTCAACTTTACCACATTTCATTATTATGTGATAACAATATAGTCTAGTAGGATATGCATCGACTAACTGTTTCCAAATCCCCCTATTGCTATAGCCTTTGCCACCACTACATCCCTCTTTATAGTCTAACTTAGTATCATCTATTACATCATTGAGGTATGTTATACCAATCAATCCCTTTTCATTATTTGTATCACTACCCATGCCTTAGCTATCATTAGCATAGCTTATAGGCTAGAAACTTTCCCTATCAATGCATCCCTATTTACCTCCATAATAGACTAAGGTAATCTATTATATCCTACCTCACCTATAGTAATTATCAACACCAATGTCACTACTACTACTACTACTACTACCATTGTTGTTATTTCTATTGTTGCATCCATTTATCTTCTCTAACAGTATACCCAATATCATCTCAATAGTGGTGGTGCTACCCATTACACCCCTAATATTTTCTCCCTAATCATATTTTCTCATCTATCTATAAGTCAAAAATTATTACTTTCAAGGGATAGATGGTCTAGTACCACCCCCAATAGCCTTGACCATAGGATCATCACTACCTATATTTTGAATCACCAAATTATTGAATCATCAAGTTGTTCTCCTATATCATATCAACCTTACCAAAATCCCCTATTGAGTGTCAGACTGAGATACCATGTATTCAAAATAGAATAGCTCTCACTCTTTTTGTGGTCTCATTAGCCTTTTGACTCACCTGCCCCAAGCCAACTGGAAGGCATCCTCCCTCCATATTAGGTGTTGTTTGAATGATTGCTAGGAGACTTTCTCCCAATACAAGTCATAAATCACACATCAAACCACTCCTAAAACCCTATAGGACCTCCCCTATATTGAAGGTCCTAGTGGTATGTTTTCAATACCTATATATTTGTGGCCTATATTAGTATCCTTAGTGACATCATCATTGTTATGTGTTCCCAGGATCACACCTAGAGTAGTGTATAGTAGGACAAACTCTTACCTACTCTATACATGATCCAGTGAAGTGAATTATATAATCATGCTAGAATCATCGAGACTCATATATCATCTACTCCTTGATCATATTTTCCACCACCTCTCTCCATTCCTAGTGGACTACATGCCTACTAGTATCTATGATTATAACCTTATATATTAGTGCATAAAGTAGATTTGTCTATAGATCTAGGTTACCCCCAATATAGGTGACATTGATGTCAATGCCAAAAATTATGAAAAGAAAGATTATATTCTTTCTCAGTCTCCTCAAACTCCTATGATCCTAGCTTATATTGATTGATGCTTGTTTTATCAACACCCTTATGATTCCACCACACATCCTCCAATGTGGCAGTTAGCTCACCATAAGGTAGGTAGAAGGTATTTATAACCAAATACAAATGATATATAAGGGTAGTCAAAAAATACCCTATTGAACTCTACCTTGGGAATCATAGCTACATGGTATAGCCACACTGTCACTAGAAAAAAATTGTCTATGAAATCTAGTGGTCCCTAGATGGTGTTTAGTGCATGGGATCATATCTCTCTGTAGTCAAGAGTCTATAATATATCATACACCTAGTAAAATTGTTAGCTTGTTAGCCTTAAATATTGTAAAATCAACTAAATCAAAAAAATTTAAGGCAAGGAAAGGGATATTGGATGGTGAAATCACCATCAAGTGATAAAAATGTTGCCTAGATGGTGAAAATACCATCAAAACATAAAATTTCTATTGGATTGTGTAAGTGCTGGTGTAGAAGCATTGTCAATGTGCAAAAGTGGTGCCCTCCATTTTGGGCATGGTTTTTGAGGTAAAAATCCAAAAATAATGTAAGTTTTTGGGTTCTATGCCATCATACTACTAATAATTATCTCATATAGTCTACGTGGTGTGGTGGTCACATGTATTGATCCATCAAAATTATGCTAAAAGAAGTGGTCCAAAACTCCTATTTATCCTCATCCATAGTAAAAATGATTTGGTTTTTACCCCTAACCATTTTACCCCCAACTCTTTCTAGTCAAATTTTGTTGTTATCCTTAATATTTCATCATAACACCAATGTGAATCATGGTCAATTCAAGTTTCCTCGGTCTAACTTGATTTTTCCTTTCAAACATGAGGGAGAATACTAGGATACAATAGCATTTAATGTTGTAAAAACAATAAAATTTAACATCATCCTTAATCAATAAATCAAAATCATCAATTATATTATATCACTAATTATAAGCATCAACAAATCTATCTCTCTCAAAATTAGGGCATTGATATCAATTTTTATGCATTTACCATTCAATAAATGCATAAAAAATGGATAACTATAGAAACCTAGTTTTGAATGCAACATCAAATTTTTCAAACTTACCAAAATGTTCATCAATAAACTAATCAGGCATCCAAACTAAATCAATTATCTCCAAGATAAAATCAAGAGTATTAATTGCTTTAAAAACAAAAGCACTAGGACTTGAGTGATAGTACTAGAAGTGCTTTTGCTCCATGGTAGTGCTTTTACACAACTTTAAATTTTTTTATTCAAATTGAATGGCAATGGTCATCTTGCCAAAAATGTTGGGATCATTAGTGCCACTAGCGCTATTACCTCAAGCACCAATGATTGTCAAAATACAAAAGAGAAAAGGTTAACATTAAGTACCTTCCAAGCTGCCCACCAAAAATGGATCTGATCACATCAGTCATATCTACAATCCCAACAATAATTTTAGCCTAAATTTTTTTATTTTCTATAGCCTATCCATTAGTTGCATCTTGAGCCTATTTCAAAATCTTACCTTCAACAACCCTATCAACTTCAATGCAACCATACCCAAGGTTCCATGGCTTCCTATAAAGCTAGCACTTAGGAAAACAAATAGATCATGATTTTATGTATAACAATACTCTCCCAAAATTCATATCAATCAATATTTGAGCATAGAAAAATATTTCAAAATCATGTCATGATATTTGAAGGCAAAAGAATTTATGGATCTCATGCAATCATGAAGCTCTCAATCATCCCAAGTAACAAGCAATCTCATCTACTTCACTACCACAAGAGGATAACAACTTAAGCATATTAAGGCTACAATATTTCTTGGTTGTGATCTCTTCCCTCTTGGATTTGTCATTATCTTCGTTTTATAACTTTGTAGTCTTTGATCATTATACACCAACTTTGTTTTGTTTATCATATTTGCATCTACTTGTCATTTGGTTTCCTTCATCCTTAGATTACATCTTTCATAAGTTATTATTTTGTCTTAGTGTTTCTATTAGGGCCCCTATACTTTTTTTTAGGGATACGCATTGTATTACTTGCAAAAATCATGAATCTCCTCAAAAAGCATATTTTTCTCTACCCATAGGTGAAATAACTATTGAATTCCAAGTCCAATGGTGTTATCACTCTTTATTTTTTATACAATAGAGACAAAAATCATAGTCATAGAAAGAAAAATTTCTACCAACTACAAAATTCATTGGCAACACTATCATTACATGGTGGTGCTCTTGCCACTAAGCACATATTCATCATTTTATCATTATGTAGATTTTTATCTCATATCTAAAAAGGAGTCTAATGTTGATCAAGGGAGCCACATACTATCCTCCAGTTTAGGCAAACCCCCTTGCTATTGATCTATCATTTTTATATCTATTTTGCAGGATAGCAAAAGAACCATCAAGAAGTAGTAGTGTTAGTAGTGCTTTCATAGAATTGATAGTGCTTTTGCCAATAGTGCCTTCATAGAAGAGCAACACTTATATATAAGGTAGAAAAACTAGGTTCTAAGCTCCAATCCTTCATTTTAGCATTTAAATCATAGATCTATTTGTTGTTTGTCTCAAATATATTTTTGTTTCAATATTATTTATTTATTTATTAAAGATAAAGATGAAATAAGAAACTAGTTAACATTAATAATTAGGAGACCAACTTTAATATTTCATATCATTAAAATATATATATATATATAGTCGCACTAGGGCTTGCTTGCTATATTATCCTCTTGAACCCCTGTTCTTAAAATAAAATTTTCATTTTACATTTATCATCAAATTAAAAGAATTTAGTTTATTAGGATCTATTTCTTATATTGATTGTAGCACCCTAAAATTGGCGCAGTAAAATTGTAATAATTACATTCACCTTAGTAAATAATTTAAATTCAAATTTTAACCTCCCAAACCGCCCGTTAACCGTCGGGTAATCCGTTTCCCCCTTTTTCGTGCCATTTTTAGAGGTTGTTTTGACCGTTTGACGATATCGTCGCCGATCAGACGATATCGCCCCAGATCCGATGATTTCATCCGGGCTAGGACGTCCGGACGATCTTGTCGCAAAACTGATTTTTCACAATTAGCTTCTGTTCCAACGGGCCTCTAATCCGGGCAGAAGCGTGTCTGCGCCATTAGAGACCCTCCCCGTTGGAGATCTCCCAAATAGGGATGATCTCCAACCTCCTAACTACTCCCCTAAGCCTATTTAATCCTTAGGACCTTCCCTTCCCAACCCCTGGCTGAATTTCCCTGTAACTTGATTTTGCGTGCATTAGAATACCTAGAACATTATTTTGCCTTTGTTATTTTGAAGTTTTCTTGCAGGGACCTCATTGATCTTCAGTCGGAGCAAGCTCAGATCATCGCAGATGATCTCGTTCAAATCTCGGACGATCCTATCGTAATTCGAGATGATTTCATTACTTCCAGACGATTTCGACTGCAATCTGCATTGGGGGCAATCAGTGCCCAGAGTTTGCACTTTCTCTTATTCCTTTCATTGTTTTATTCTGCATTTTAGTTAGTTTATCCTTATTGCTTACTATTTTGCATTTGGAGTTCACCCATATAGCTTAACTTGCATGATAAGATCATAATTTATCATTAGAACATCATAATTTGTTTGAATTTCTGTTCATAATTATTTTCTAGTGTTCATACTGTCATTTTGTGTTGTTTCCCCCTGTTAGCACAGTAGTATTCTCTGTATTTTGCATCTGTTCTTCTGTTTGCAGGTCTCTGATGAATTCGTCAGATCTCAGACGATCTTGTCTGATCTCAGACGATTCTGTCGAATTCCAGACGATCCTGACTGCTTCAAACATCAGAATCTCCATCAGACATCCGGATCAGGTATTCTTCTTATTCTTCCTTAATTTCTCTATTTTTTTGTCTTAAATTTGTTCTCTGTATTCATTAAAATCTGCATTTTCATATAGATTAATTTAGACTCATTTGGCCAAACCTAGGATATGAATGCTTAAGGCTAAAAACGAACACATAAAAACACATTCCAAACCTAGGCGTAAATGTTTCCTGGTGAACCCACCATCCGTCGAAAAATCATCAAAATACACCTCCCTTGAGAGGCAGGACCTTCGCAATTCCTCTCAGTCCGAGGTACCGCGACATCCTTTTCCCATCCTCCTTCGGGCACGGATCCTATAGCCTGAAGGTAAGGATGCGAAAAATTTGGAGCGATACATTTTGGTGAACCCGACGTGAATGCATCATAACCTTTTGAAAACAAAAAAAACAAAAACAAAACAAAAAAAATAGAACAACTAAAACATAGATGCATTTTAAAACATTTAAAGTTTAAAATCATGTTTAGATGGTAGCTCCTAAGAAAATATTAGCAGTTACTATAAATGTAGAAAACCAATTGGCAGCCATAGAAATCAACTCTATGCTTAATGTGCCTGAAACAAGTAGAAATCAATTCTTGTGGAACGAACTTGATAGAAGACTTAGTCTCATCTCATCTAGGTCCACACAACTTAAGCAAATCAAGAGGCTAGTCCTAGATAGAATCCTGGATCCTCATCAACTAGTTTTTTATCATGAACTTCAGAGAGCCTGCCATAGATGGTTAGCTTATAGGAGAGCTCTAGTATCTTCAGAATTGTTCACCTTCGAGGAATACCTCGAGAACACAACCATTGTACACCAGTTCCTAGGTTGTGTAGAAGACCAAGAGGTTGTTCTTACAGATAGGGAAAGATGGAATAGAGTTCCTCGAGCTGTGTTATATCGAGAGTATTGCCATGAGCTTTACTTCTATCAACCAACATCTGAGACAGATAATATCACTATAGCTCTTTTCATCAAATTTTTAAAAGAAAACTTTCAATTTGAAGAAGAACACTTCATGACTCCTGAACAACTCGAGCCTATTA
The DNA here is from genome assembly GCA_028583015.1 of Wollemia nobilis. Classification (NCBI taxonomy): domain Eukaryota; kingdom Viridiplantae; phylum Streptophyta; class Pinopsida; order Araucariales; family Araucariaceae; genus Wollemia; species Wollemia nobilis. Next base: position 402,173 of record JAQPPZ010001119.1, on the reverse strand, counting down.
ATGATATTTATAAATTATTTATAGAAAACTAGATTATTACTTTCAGTCTTATTTCTTGCATTTATTGTGTTGATTGTCTTTACAATATTATTTCAAAAACAAAGAAAAATTAAAAAAATTAAAAACTAAAAAACTAAAAAACATAGCAAAAACTTAAACATTTCATTTCAAATATTGTAGTAGGTATATAGTAAATATATACCTCTTAATTTTGTTGCATATATATATATATATATATATATATTTTATATATATATATATATATTTGCTGAAATCAAAATTTAGCACCATGCCTAAACTTAGGAATGGTAAAGAAACTTTAGGAGAAGAAGAAGATTGGTTACAAGATACAACTAGAGACCCAAATGTCCTTCTTGGAGATCCAATTCTGGAAGGAAAAACTCTAGATCAATCAGAACATGACCTAGGTGAAGATAATGAACAAGAAGGAAGTGTTAAAGAGGATGGATCCTCATCCCCTAGAGTAGCTCTAGATGGAACTATTGCTTTTGACAACATAGATCATTTCAAGAAATTTCTTGATGATAACATTGATGCCATTAATGTGGCAGTTCGTATTGATAAAGGGCAAATTAGTGACACTCAGGCAGCCTTGGAACATATGTATGATGTGCGCATTAATCCCTTGTCTTTCATTGATCAAGAAAGTGATAAGGCTGGACCATCCAATACGGATATGGTCACTATGATTCAAAACATGTCAAAACAACAGGCTATCCAACCTCCTAAGGAACCTGTTATTCAACCTAAAATCATTCCCACACAAAAGAAACCTTCCTTCACTACTTTATTCCGCCAAACTATTGAGCAATATGCTTCAAGTAAACAAAAACCTAAAACGAAGCCAAACACCAATTTTCAACAATCTGGAATACATCATAATACAACTTCAAAATTCCTTCATAATACTTTTCCTACCAATAATTTACACAATAGTAACATGGCATCTAATCTTCATGTTCCTCCATCATATGCCCATAAAACCCATGTCAATGCCCTACCAAACCAATATGGGGGGCAAACTAGTAATCTGGAAGCCATGGTGAAACGAGTTAGCTTCACGTATGGACCGAGATAGATCCCTACCGTCCCTCGTATAATTATCGAGAGATATGTAGTCAACCTTTGGATCCCATAGTTGTAGCTCAACCATACCCTAAGCATTTTCCCATGCCCATCTTGCCTATATATAAAGGAACCGAAGATCCCATAGAGCATCTTCGCATGTTTAGGATAGCATGTCATGACATATCACATGATGACTTGCTATTATTAAAAATGTTCCCAAAAAGTTTAGGTGGAATGGCATTAGAGTGGTACTATCAATTGCCCACTCATTCTTTGAGAAACTTCGAAGAAACAAGTTGAATCATTTGTCCATCAATTTAGTGCCTACATCGAGAGGCATGTAACTATTAAAGATTTATACAATTTAAAACAAGACAAAGATGAATGTTTTGCCGATTTCTTAGCTAGATGGAGGCAATTGACAGGAAAACTGCACTTTGTGCTACCTTATAGGGAAATGTTGGACATTTTTATCAATAATTTACAAGAACAAACATCTTATGAGCTATCAGCTGCTACCTTAACTACCTTCGATCAAGCTATAGATTTAGCTCGAAGAGTAGAAGATGCCCTCATTAGGAGAGGCCAACTTAGGAAGAAGGATGATGAGAAAACATCCAGAAATCAATATAAAAACAAACAAGTTGTCGGTGATGGAGTCATTGACAACAGAAATGTTGCTAATATCAATGCAACGAAGACAACAAAAAAATTTATATTGAAACCTCTTGATAAGCCTCCTCGAGAATTCACTAGATTAAATCAACCCTTATCAACTATTTTACCTCAATTACTCGAAAGAGGTTTGATCCAATTACCGGCTATCCGGGAACTAGATCCAACTATACCCGGATACAGAGGTGACTTACACTTGTGATTTCCATAGAGGACCTGGACATTCTACCAACGCTTGTAAAAGGTTGAAACATAAAATACAGGATTTGATTGATAATAATGAAATGGAAGTGCAAGCCTTCCAACCTAAACAAAACCCTCCTAATAATACTCAAAAGACCGTTCCCCAAAATCAAAATCAAAATGCTAATCAAACTTTAGACATATTTCAACACCCTTTACCAAGACATGGTAAAGAGGTAGCCAATCAAATCGAACATCATAATGTTCCCCCTCCTACCCGATATGTAGGAACCATTAGCGGACAATTACCTATTCGGGATCCTCAAATATTTGACACAACCTTATCCCTGGTTACGACCAGGCCCTTACATAATTTTCAAACTTCTGATTCTAGTGATATAGAATCAGATAGTGAAAGTGAACTAGACATTACTTCAAACCAATCGAATAGTTCTAAAAATGAATCAGATCCTATTCAACCCGTCACAGATGCTATGGTTCCAGAAGAACCATTTCCTAGAAGAGTTACTACTCGACCTTCTTCTAATATATTCCTTTCTAATGAACAAGCCATAAATGCTCAACCGAGACCAGTTCAACGTCTTCATTATAACATTGTAGGTACCATTGGAGTCGTTACCCGACAACAAGCTCAAAATTCCCAACAAGAACCAAACCAGAATGATGGATCAGCTCCATTCGTTCTGAAAAACCCCAATAAAGGGAATCATGCTCCTAATGTTCAACCTAAACCCCCTTACAATATTAATGAGCAATTGTCCAATACTACGGCCAGAATTTCCCTTTTGGATTTATTAAGATCCTCTCCCACCCATAGGGATGAGTTGATGCTTACATTAAGCCAAATGATGGTACCTCAAAACATTCAACTCTGAAGCTATGGCCAATACTATCATCACTCGAGAGATTGATTGTATTGACTTTCGGGATAAAGATATCCCACAACACAGTTTACATAAGGATAATCCCTTATACATTACTGCTCTAATTGGAGATGTAGTTATCAAACGAGTCTTGATTTATAATGGCTCATATCTAAACATTTATACTTTTGACTTCTACCAACGATTTGGCTTTAGAAGTGATGAAATGAAGAAAAGCGATATGATTATCAAAGCTTTTAATGACGAAACACAAGAAACGTGTGGAGTTATTACCCTCCCATTGCAAGTTGGTCCTAGAACCCTAGAAACAACCGTGTTTATTGTACATTGCCTAGCATCGTACAATATACTTTTGGGTCGCCCTTGGATCAATGCCATGCGAGCGGTCCCATCAACCTTACACCAATGTGTTAAATTTGAGTTTAAAAATCAGTTGGTCACTATCCATGGTGACCCTAGACCTTTTGATATGTGTGCTTTGGGAGAACCCGTTGGAGTGCAATTTTGCCCTGCTCTGTCATCCACACATCCTAGTTCTTATTTTTCATCTAAAACTATGAAACACACACCCATAACTTCACCTATTTCCCCTCCATTAATTTCATCCTCCTATATAGATCAACAACCCTCTAAACAAATCACTCTAGAACCTCAAAAAGATCTTAAATCTACAACCAATCCTTCAAGTTCTATCCCTATAAATTCAAAACCTACAGAAACATCTATCATACCTTCCACATCTCAAGATATAGGTAATAAGCCTTCTACATCTTATGCCCTTTACGATGAACTTTTACCAGATTTATCCACAACCTTAATATCAGAAAAAACAAATGCTTTCATGCAAGATTCAATTCTTTTGAATAATTTACCGCCATCTCCTCGTACTTTGGGCCTCCCACAACCTATGGGAAGTACTTACCAAGTCGGGAGTTGTGCCTTCATTTATAAAGGATATGACTAGGGAAGAATCCCTCGGAATATCAAAACTCATCATGAGGGATACGCTCGGTGTTATTTTACCAATGATTATATTAAAGCTAAACCCATGATGCTTAAAATGGGATATAAAGGGAAAGGCTTGGGACCTTTCCAAAATGGCATGAAAGAACCTTTCGAGGTAGAACCGTGGCACTGCCTGTTGTGGTGTGGGCCTATTTCCTAGTAAGGGTCAACCCTTTCCTTTTGAAGATGATGATCAACTCATATGTTATCAAGATTATTTGGATAGGCATGTTGATTTGCCTCTTAAAAATCAGTCGTTTTCATGCAACATGCTATCCATAGCTTACCCTGAAATGATTGCTGACCCCGATGAAGAGTTGGAAGGAGATATCTTCCATGATGTCTCTGTTGAAGAGATGTTACACAATGGATTTTATTTTGATGGTTCTATACCAACTATAGCCCAACTTGAGGCCACTAATCCTCAAGATGAATTATCTAAATTAACCTTACAAGAATTACAAGAATTGGGTGTTTCACCCGCCCCACCTAATTTTGAAAGAGATCTACACATGGAGGTAGAAAACGTCATTAAAATTAATATTGGACCTGAGGATAATCCTCACATAATCAATATTGGATCAGAATTAAGTCAAGAAAAACAAGAACAATACATTGCATTCCTTAAAGAGTATGAAGATGTCTTCGCTTGGACATATGAAGATATGCCAGGTCTAGACCCTTCCGTAGTCATGCATCATCTAGTGGTCCATCCGGATGCTAAACCTGTTAAACAAAAACTTAGAAAAATGCATCCCAAAGTGGCTCTGCTAGTCAAAGGGGAGTTAGAAAAACTCCTGAATGTTATCTTTATACAAGCTATTGATTATGCTTAAATGGATCTCAAATGTAGTTCGAGTCACCAAAAAAGAAGCTACCAAAGTTAGGGTTTGCACAGATTTTAGAGATATTAACGTCGCATGCCCTAAAGATGACTTTCCTCTTCCAAACATGGATCAAATCATTGACTTTACTAGTCGAGAGTGGGATGATGTCCTTAATGGATGGATTCTCCGGTTATAATCGGATCAGGATAGCTCCTGAAGATCAGGCTAAAACAACCTTTATCACCCCCTGGGGTACCTTTTGCTTTGGAAAGTGATGCCATTTGGCTTAAAGAACGCAGGTGCAACTTATCAACGAGCTATGACCTATATTTTTCATGATATGATGCATGATATCCTACATGATTATGTAGATGATATTATAGCTCGCTCTATTATTGAAGATAATCATTTAGATGATTTGAGAAAAGTTTTTAATCGATTACGAGAATATCTTATTCGATTAAATCCAACAAAATGTATATTCGGAGTTAAGTCCGGTAAACTATTAGGGGTTTTAGTTTCTTTACGTGGTATTGAAATCGACCCTCTCAAGATTGCGGCCATCACTGATATGCCCGCACCTACTAATATATCTGAGTTACGAAGTTTACAAGGTAAACTTCAAGCTATCCGTCGCTTCATTGATAAGCTGGCGGACAAAACTGGTCCCTTTCTTAAACTCCTTAAGAAGGATGTCCCTTTTAATTGGGACACCAAATGTAGAGAAGCTTTTGAACTTCTCAAACAATACCTCCTTAATCCACCTGTGCTTTCACCACCTAAACCTGATCGCCCATTTCTCCTATATATTTTAGCTTGATTCTGCCTTAGGAGCTATGTTAGCTCAACTTGATGATGAAAAGAGAGAACGTGCTAATTATTATATTAGCCGAACCTTCATCAGTTATGAAACCCACTATACGACATTAGAAAAACTATGTCTAGCAGTCGTGTTTGCTACGCAAAAATTACGACACTATATGCTTAGTCGAAAAACGTATGTCATTGCCAAATACGATCCCTTAAGGTATCTCATGAGTCGACCTTATTTATCGGGTCGCACGGCCAAGTGGGTTCTTGCTCTAAGCGAGTTTGATCTCACATTCATAGGACAGAAGTCTGTTAAGGGTCAAATCATAGCGAGATCAATTAGCTGCTTGCACCCTTAGAGTCTACCCATCCCCTCATCATTGAGTTTCTTGACGAATGCCTTCAATTAGAGGCAGACCATATTGAACAATGGTCCTTATACTTTGATGGAGCCCGATGCATGAGTGGGGCTGGTGCGGGTATTATTTTAATATCCCCACAAAAACATCTTATTCCTCTGTCCTTCAAATTGACATTTGCTTGCACCAACAATACTTCTGAGTATGAAGCTCTAATCCTTGGCTTACGAGCTGCCTTGGCGCTAAAAATTAAACATCTTTTAGTTTTTGGTGATTCTCAACTGAGTTATAAACCAAATTAATGAAGTTTATCGGACCGAGAGATGATAAACTATGCCCATATAAGGCCTATGTTTTACAATTAATGTCTCTATTTGATCAAGTTACCTTGGAAGCTATTCCTCGAACTAGCAACCGTGCGGTGATGCTATGGTTGCAGCTGCATCTCTCCTGCCCTTGGAGTTAGATGACGAATATGCCACTATCATTATTCGTCGACTCCGGGAACCCGCTTCAAATAAGTCATGCTTAGAGCCTTTGGATGTGTTTCTAATCAATGAAACTACTCCTGAACCTTGGTATACGGACATATTTGATTTTCTCCAAAATGGGACTTTCCCTGCCAATTCTAATAGAAACCAGCGTCGGTTATTACGTCGACGAGCAAGTCGATTTGTAATAATTGGCAATACTTTATATAGGAGATCTTTTGAAGGTATCCTATTAAGATGTTTAAACTTAGAAGAGTCTAAATCAGCCTTGAGTGAAGCCCACGATGGATCTTGTGGAGGACACTTTAGTGGTAGCGTCATTGCTAAAAAGCTCCTTCGGATAGGATACTTTTGGCCTACCATGGAAACGGATGCACATGAGTATGTGCGCCATTGCGACAAGTGCCAGAAACATGCTGACCTTGTCCATGCGCCTGCACAAGAGCTGCGAGGCTATTTCATCTCCTTGGCCCTTTTCCAAATGGGGTTTAGATATTATTGGCAAAATCAATCCTGTGTCATCTGATGGACACAAGTTCATCATAACCGCCACTGAGTATTTCACGAAGTGGGTCGAAGCTATGCCTTTAGCTTCCTGCACTGGCACACAAGTCTCTAAATTTATTTTTAATCAAATCATTTGTAGGTTCGGAATTCCTGCAAATCTCATCTCTGACAATGGAACTTGTTTCAAAAATAAAGATGTTAAAAAATTATGCCAAAAATATAAGATTCAACATCGTTGGTCCACTCCCTATTATCCTCAGGGTAATGGTCAAGCAGAAGCATATAACAAAACCTTAATCAAAATTCTCAAAATATTGGTCAATAAAACTGGCCGTGGTGGCACATTCAATTATATCCGGCCTTGTGGGCCTATCGAACTAGTGTTCGAACCCCCACTGGAACTTCACCATTTGTTTTGGTTTACGGTCTTTGAAGCAGTTTTCCCTTTGAATTGGAAGTTCCTTCTTTGGCTCTGCTACTTCAAGATACCGAAGTAAGAGATGAATATCATGCTGGCAGACTCAATCAGTTGGAACTCCTAGATGAAAAATGCATCAATGCTTTGGAGCATCTCCGTGCCTACCAAAACAAGCTTAAAAGATCATATGCTAAAAAAGTTCGTCATCGATCCTTTGAGATCGGCGACCTTGTTTTAAAAGAAAATAAAAAAAATACAAATGCAACTAAGGACCTTAAAGGTAAATTTGAGCCCAAGCTGGCTTGGACCATACATTATTACTTGCTAAATTTGAATCGGGAGCATACAAATTATCTACCTTAGATGGTAAAGAACTTAAATAACCCATGAACATTTTGCATCTTAAACGTTACTATGCATAAATTTGGTCATTTCATCCATGTATATATTTGTTTAAAATATTTCAAAATCACTATCTTGTATTTCTTTCAATTTATAAAATCCAAAAACACCAAAAACATTCATAATCATCAAAATCTTCAAAACTATTTGTTGCATTTATTTATGGCACTTGTTAAATTTTTTGTTCAAAAACAAAAATAAAACCAAAAAACAAAATAAAGAATAAAAATCAAAACAACAATATGCTTGACTCTTTCGAAACCAAAACAATATAAAGAAGAAAGAGAGAGTCAACATTCTCAAAACTTCTCAAAAGTGTTTATATATATTTTCTTACAATTATTGCAGTTATATGTTTCAAATTATTTTGGATAAATTAGCATTTATTTGGAATCCCTCACTTGCACACTCACAACAATAAATATCTTGATTTTATATGGCATGATTACTAATCTCTCTTATATCAAAGTTCACAAAATTCAATTAAATAAAGTTTGAGCATAGAGAATTGATCTTGTTATTTACTTAAACCAAGCACATCTTTTCACAATAAAATGATTATATTTGTAATTTCCATGTTTTGCTACATAGTAGAAGTGATTTCTTGAGCGAAAAGTTTCCCCTGCTATCCTATCATGCACATGGTCTAGAATCTTTGAGAGTTGGCAAAAGGACAAGCTCACCCCTACCCAGAATAAAAATCCCTTGCTCTATGACTAATCCGAGCAAGTATCCCTAGCAAAGAAAAAGAAAAGAAAAGTTCAAGAAAAAGAGAAAAGAAAAATGTTCTTTTATATCATTACAACAATATTTCAAGCACTATCTCAAAAAATCAAGCAAACAAAAATACAAAAAGAAAAAGAAGCAAAGTTCAAAAGAAAGCAGAAAGCAAGAAAGCAATAAAATCCCTTTCCCTACCCTTTGAAAAGAAAAGAAGGGTTGATGAGCTTGAATCCCTGGAATTCTCAATTATTCGAAAACTGTGAGGTAAGCCCCATAACAGGTGGTTTGTGCCCAACTTTCTTGGCCTTGGGTAACTCCTAGCGTGGTGATATGTCTGTCACATTAGCGACCTTCTTTTGTACAGACCTATGTCTGCTTATGGATTAGCTAGCTCTTGATAATCCGACCTACATAGTAGTCTAGTATGGTTATATGCATCTACATCATGGTTAATGAACACTTATTTGGTTTCTTCAAATCACTTGTATCATATTATCTTGCTCAAAACTGGTAAATGCACAAAGCAATTGCACACACATTTGTATTTGAGAGATTTTGTGTATCATTATGATAAATCAAGATCGGAAATGAATTCACATATGCACATGGGATTCCTTATAAATCTAACTTTTGTCTTCAAAATACTTTGAAATATTATTTTTGCAACTTGTTTGGAATAAATCAAGTACAATTGCTTACCATAAAGACAACTATATAATAGAAAAATCAAAAATTTCTTTCAAAATATACAATCAAAACATATATATCTGGTTGACTTTCGCGACGATGGTATAGTTCCAAAACCAAAATTGGAATTTTATGCCTAGCGCAAGTCCTCATCTTCATATTTTATGTTTATTAAAAAATCAACCATGCAATAAAACTATCTCTTTTTGATTTTCGCGATGATGGTATAAGTCTATACCTACATATTCTATGCCTAGCGCAAATCATTGTAACAATTTTTATTCCCCATTTATTAAAAATCATGAAAACCATATGACTTAATTCATTATGTTACACAAATTATGCTTTTAAAAAGCAAACACATTTTCATTATTTCATGTCATTATGTCAACCTTCAATTTTGCAATGATGGTATAATTCCTAAAGAATTATCCAAAAATTTTATCACACTTAGGAATTTATGCCTAGCAAAAATCATTTTAACATTATTTCATGCATACTATTTTCATGAAAATCTGAAAAACAAACCATCATCACCATCATTTTCACCATTGCACCAAAGTCTTAAGACAGTCTCTTAAGCACTCTTTTACTTTTAACAATATTTCTATCTTGGGATTAGCTTGACGACCAGGTGAGCGGCGACTCCATGAAATGGTCTATAATAGCGACAATGTCCTTTGAAATTATTGTTAGAAGTCTCTTTTTATTTTTTATTACATCACATTACAAACAATCAATTTGTTACATCAGATTATTTCATTTAAAATATTACCGCATGACATCAAAATTATAAATTTTCAAAATGACATAATTTCATGAATCCTCAATCCAATTATCAAATCAATCAATCAAACATAAAAGCATCATAAGCATACACATAACACAAGTCATATGATCAAAAACATATCATATATATATCAATAGTATATATACATCATCAAAACTGGATTGGTATGCCACAATCTGTACCTCGGCATACTCAATCCTCTATCAACAAAATAATAATAATACAATGTTAATCTGTACAAAGTTGTGCAGTCCTCTAGCCTCGAGAGCCCCTCGAGCTCTCCGCCTCATCTCCTCCCCCGCCTTGAGGTGGACGAGGTGGCCCCATCGCAGTATGAGTAGTCCTAGTCCTCGATCGGGACGAGGTCCTCGATGACCCGATCCTGATCGGATCTACGATGTTGGCTGGCAGGGGTAGTCTATCCGCCTCTGGCACCAGTTGATAGTACAAAGTTTGGTAGAAAGTAAGTTGGGCAATAGCCCATGTCAGCTCCCCAGTGCTCGCCCCTCCGCCCCATGCCCTGAGGCATGCAATCTCGTCTCACAGCTATGCCACCTCAGCTCGGTGGCATGCAGCCTCATCCTGTAGAGTCTGCACCTATGCCTGGAGATGATCTCTCTCTGCTCAGAGAGTAGCGGTCTCGCTACTCTCCCTCGTGTCAATGCCCTTGCCCTTATCGGGCGATGGTGGCCTCTCCCTCTATGGAGATGGGGGTCTCGCCTCCCTCCTCTCCCTCTGTCGTGGCCTCTCCTGTGCCTGTGGCCTCCTCGGCTCTCTCCCGTCGTGACCCTGGGCCGCCTCCATAGCCTGGTGTCGCCTCCCTATCCGATGCACGATTGCGTGTATCGGACCCTGTGCCCTCGTCATCCGAGGAGGGCGGATGCCTACGTACCAGGCATCGTAGCCATCGGCTACCCCTGCGTCGTCCCCATCTACTGGCTGGATGGGGGCATCATCTATGTCCTGACTCTAGAACCGTTGCATGTCTGGAGCCCCGCTAACTATGGTGTTATCTTGGATAGTCTGAGAAAACTCATAATCCCTCAGAGATGGGATCCCCTGCTGTAGACCGAACTAATGCAAAACTCGGTCATAGCGGTGGAGCTCCACCTCTCCCCTCTCCATCCGTAGCCAGCAAACTCACCTGACGTGAGCCAGCTCCTGTCCGTCCTCGGCCCACCCTGGATGCTCCCTCCATGGCCTCTAGGTAATCTATCCAGGACTAAGTCATCCAGTAGCCTCCGGGACATAGGAAGGTCGATCCGCCATTGTGACCCTCTTCGGAGCCACCAGTAGAAGACTCGGGGCCTCTCCCCATCTACCCCTGTCAGAGGAAGCCCTACCGGCCTCCGCACTGCAATGTGCTCCCAGCACCAAACCTGTAGAAGCGATGTCATCACCAGACATCGGCCGCCCTTGTACACGACCCCATATAGGATCCTGTACAATCGGCATAGTACATAGCTGCCCCAAGAGAACCTATACCCATGGTCCCGCATGTCGTAGATCACATCTGCCAGCATCCACGGCACCCTGCACCCGCTCCGGTGGCACAACAAAAGTCCACCAACTACTCCAGCTAGTACCCGTGTGAGTCTAGATGCCCCGGGCATCGGCACGGTGCCTCGATATTCACTTCGCCCTTCTCCGGGCGAAGCTCGGGTCACCACACAATCGTCCCATAGCATGGCCCTGATTGGCCGTAGGAGTGATCAATCGTCCTTGTATGGGGATTCTTAGAATCCTCCATACATCCTCTAGAGTGGGAGTCATCTCCCCTGTCGGTAGCCAAAAACATGAGGAACCCGGATACCATCTCTCTGCTAGGGCCGTCAGTAGCCCCATATCCGTAGACACCTGTGGCATCTCTGCCACATGCTGCAAGCCGGCCTGTGCCAGCTGATCTCGCTCTGCCTATGTGAGAGCGGCCAAGTCATCCCTCAAACCTCCATACTTCCATTCCCTGCTCTTTAGCAAACCTCTCTGCAACATAAACAACAAAACAACAAACAATCATTAATAAACAATTCAAGTAATTAATAATGCAAGTTAAAGTTCAATTTTATGCAATTGATGATATCGCCCACTATTGGACGATATCGTCCCAAATTTGAGCAGAATCGTCTCCGATTTTGCAAGCCGAAATCGTCTCTAATTTGACGAAATCGTCCCCCTTTCGCCGATTTCGCCCTTGGACGAAATTGACGAAATTGAGACGATTTCGTCGAAATCGGGACGATTTCGTCCCGACGACGTCGACGGCCCAAAAATGGCCGCGATGCTCAAAATTCAATCTAAAATCTACCTAAAAAGCATGTAAAATCAAATTAAAGCATTCTAGTTAAGTCTAGACTCTTACCCGTAGACCGCGTCGGACCTCTGTTGATATGTGCGTCGTCTCCACCATTTTTGCTTCAGAGCTCTAAAAACCAGAAAATGAACAGTAAAAATGAATTAGGGTTTTACCCTATTTTTCTTAATTTTATTCAAAAATAATTTTTGCTTTTCCGCGTTTTTACCTCAAACGTTCGATTTGGGTAAAAACACGGAGGGGGCACCATAGTAAGCTGTCGTACGATTCGACCAAGAATCGTCGCCTAAAAATTGGGAATAATTTTTGCTTTCTCGTAGATCGAGAAGAACTCATCTTTAACGCATTTTCTTCGAAAAATTCGCTAAAGAGGGGGCAAAATGTAGCACCCTAAAATTGGCGCAATAAAATTGTAATAATTACATTCACCTTAGTAAATAATTTAAATTCAAATTTTAACCTCCCAAACCGCCCGTTAACCATCGGGTAATCCGTTTCCCCCTTTTTCATGCCATTTTTAGAGGTTGTTTTGACCGTTTGACGATATCGTCGCCGATCAGACGATATCGCCCCAGATCTGACGATTTCGTCTGGGCTAGGACGTCCAGACGATCTTGTCGCAAAACTGATTTTGCACAATTAGCTTCTGTTCCAACGGGCCTCTAATCCGGGCAGAAGCGTGTCTGCATCGTTAGAGACCCTCCCCCATTGGAGATCTCCCAAATAGGGATGATCTCCAACCTCCTAACTACTCCCCTAAGCCTATTTAATCCTTAGGACCTTCCCTTCCCAACCCCTGGCTGAATTTCCCTGTAACTTGATTTTGCATGCATCAGAATACCTAGAACATTATTTTGCCTTTGTTATTTTGAAGTTTTCTTGCAGGGATCTCATTGATCTTCAGCCGGAGCAAGCTCAGATCATCGCAGACGATCTCGTTCAAATCTCGGACGATCCTGTCGTAATTCGAGACGATTTCATTACTTCTAGACGATTTCGACTGCAATCTGCATTGGGGGCAATCAGTGCCCAGAGTTTGCACTTTCTCTTATTCCTTTCACTGTTTTATTCTGCATTTTAGTTAGTTTATCCTTATTGCTTACTATTTTGCATTTGGAGTTCACCCATATAGCTTAACTTGCATGATAAGATCATAATTTATCATTAGAACATCATAATTTGTTTGAATTTCTATTCATAATTATTTTCTAGTATTCATACTGTCATTTTGTGTTGTTTCCCCTTGTTAGCACAGTAGTATTCTCTGTATTTTGCATCTGTTCTTCTATTTGCAGGTCTCTGACGAATTCGTCTAACGAATTCGTCAGATCTCAGACGATCTTGTCTGATCTCAGACGATTCTGTCGAATTCTAGACGATCCTGACTGCTTCAAACATCAGAATCTCCATCAGACATCCGGATCAGGTATTCTTCTTATTCTTCCTTAATTTCTCTATTTTTTGTCTTAAATTTGTTCTCTGTATTCATTAAAATCTGCATTTTCATATAGATTAATTTAGACTCATTTGGCCAAACCTAGGATTTTGAATGCTTAAGGCTAAAAACGAACACATAAAAACACATTCCAAACCTAGGCGTGGAAACTGCCATTAAATGTTTCCTGGTGAACCCACCATCCGTCGAAAAATCATCAAAATACACCTCCCTTGAGAGGCGGGACCTTCGCAAAGTCCTCTCAGTCCGAGGTACCACGACATCCTTTTCCCATCCTCCTTTCGGGCACGGATCCTATAGCCTGAATGTAAGGATGCAAAAAAATTGGAGCGATACATTGATGCATTCATAGCTAAATTGGACTAGATTAAGGTTAAGCTTGTCAAAGGAAAATCTTAGGAGAAATATACGTGTTCTCTAAAAAATCCACTGAACCTATACTTAAGCTCATAAACTACCCCTATACTTGAGGTGATAAAAATGTAAAGATATAATGGATCCCCTAATAGGCCCTTCAAAAACTCTTTTGGTAATCTCACAACTAGATGACATAGAATAGTTGCTTAATTGTGTGTTCCACTTTATATGTAACATGATATATTTTATAAATGCCATATACGTTATTTAATACAAAGCATCAATTGTTTAAGAAGTGATACTCCTTCCTTATCTAATTCCTTGTATGATAAGTCACTTATCTAACAACAAATATAAATTGTCTTTCCTTCAATATATCAACTTGCATTTTTAGATGGCAAACTTCCTTTATGTGAAAATATATTAGCTTCCTTACTAGATGAAATTCTTCACTAACTTTCTTTCTTTAATAATAGAATATATTTAATTCCTCTTTTCCATTTTATCCTAGATGGAACACATTATAAAGTGCATATAACATGAGGTGATAATACTTTAAATTTGCATAATGAGTGGACCCATCCAAGATCTAGATAACTCTTCTATTTCTTGATGCTTTCTTAAATGTGGTATTTTATCTTCCTTTAGGCAACATTGCAAGTAGGCCCCTTGAATATCCAAATAACTTCCTATTTGTTCTATTTCTACTTAATGATACCTAATTTAGTCAAAATATGTTTCTCTTCATTTCTTGATTAATGAGATGCTCGTAAATGATACATATTGAAAGCATGAAAACTTGCACCACAAACAAATAAAACATAATGAAACATATAACAATATGCAAAGAAACCAAATGGCAATGAATCCTGATGTATTAAATTGTATTGATTCCTTTAAAAGGTGTTACATAAAGTCCCCTTCAAGAATTTCATCGATGATACAATATTACAATGAGGGACATGATTCCCATTTTCATCAAAAAGACATTTTCTTGGGTGCAATCAGGAGGGTTTTCTGTGCCCACAACAATGTTTGGAAAGTGGGTTTCCTTGCAACCACCACCTGAGGATTGAATCCAAAGTATTTTTTTGTTATTGACACATATCATTTTAATGGTAACATCTTGGATTGATATGATCTCTATCTATAAACTATCTCAGGGTGAGATGGTCACTGTCATAGACCTGCAACTCTACGAAACCAGGTCCTGGCAGTGTTGGGGTGATCCATGAAGTTTTATCAATGGATTTTCTTGCAAGCATGGATGTGAGGTGATTGGTTTGGGCAATCCAAAGCAACAAGGTTAATAAAATGAGGATGAGGAAGGTAGTGTCATAGCTTGCATGGCAATTCGACAACATGGTAGCATTGGGAAGGTTTATAAAGCGATTTGGGTAGCACTTCATTGTATGTTACGTTTTAATTCAAATTAGCAAAAATAGGGGGATACCTCCATTTTATAGCCTCCTTGGTACACAACCAAAGAGGAAAGTGGCAATCAAGGTCTTTTTGATTACCATTCAGTAGGTGGTAAGGATGACTACAAGTCATCTAGCATGGTAGGAAATTAGCTACCGCACTGATAGGAAATCCTGATGCCTGATTTCTTCTTTTTGTTTTCAAATGTATAATTGTCTCAGGTCAAGATGGTCTTGACTTAGAGACCGTATCAGGTCAAGATGATCATGATTCTCATGGGGAAAATGAAGAACACAAGCTTATACTGAGAGGGGGGTGAATAGTATAAGACCACTTTTTACTTTTCTTTCCCAATAAATATTATGCAATGTAAATATAGCAATATCAATAGCAGTAATCAAAGCAATGCATAAATCACCACACACAATAGAGACACCATAATTTACGTGGTTCACCCAATGTGGGCTACTCCATGAAGAAAATATTTCACTAAAATTTTCTCAATCAATATCTTGGGAATCCCTTCCCAATTATAATGTTTATGGACCTCTATCCAATGGAAATACCAATCCCCTTAATCAAGTTCATGGATATCTATCCATAGGAGAACTCCTCCTTTGCTCTGGCTAGTGATCTTCTAGAAGAGATGCTGCCTCCACTGCACTGTATTATGGTTTTCTATCCACTAGAGACCCCTCTCCTCACTTAGAAGACTTGTCCTCATTGCCATGGCTAATGGACCTCTATCCACTAGAGACTGTTGTCCTCTATACTCTGTCACCTCCAAATATCTATCTAAAATCTATACTAAACATAGTCCTTATGTCTAGCACAAATCTTCTCAATATCTATCTCTTGGTCTGGCACAAATCTATCCTCAAATATGCACCAACTCTATCCTTGAATCTATACTAAACACAGTCCTTCGGTCTAGCACAAATCTATCCTCAATCTCTATTCTAAAGCCTTAATTCAAAGCTTGACTCAATCTCAATTCAACTCTACTGGATCTTCCCCAAACCTTAACTCAAGGTTTGAACAAATCAATCAATCAACTCTGCTCACAAGCCTTCTCAAAGACTTATCTCAAATCTATCTTGTAAGATTCCACAAAAGCTCACACCAATCTATCCACAAGTCCTCTCTAGAACTTGTCCAATATGCTCAATAAGTCCTCTCAAGAACTTAACCAAATATTCTCAATAAGTCCTCCCAAGAACTTAACCAAATCTGCTCTCAATATGTATTGTAAGCTTCCACAAAAGCTTACTCAAATCTGTCCACAAGTCTTCTCAAATACTTACCTCAAATCTGCTCAACAAGTCCACACTAGAACTTGTCCAATCTCATAGAAACATAAAGAGAATTGTTAGAGACTCAATATGCTCTATACTCATCACAATGCTCAATCACTTTCAATCACTCTTTCAGAAACATACAGAGAATTGTTAGAGACTCAATATGCTCCAACCCAATCACTTTCTCAATTCAATTCAGAATATAGAATAGTTTGTTTTATGGAACTTGAACAATCACTTCACACATCCACTTGACTAGGCTTAACCAACTTTACTCAATCAATATCTCAATGAAATAATCCTTGCTCACAAACCCTAGTCCAAGCATATGATCCTTCACTCAAAATGTTTCCAACAATGCTCAACAACAAATCTCACATAACAATGTTCTTTTCAAAACCCTAGTTCAAGTTCTTTGCTCAACAACTCACTTCAACAACAATGCTTATAAAACAACTCTCACATAACAATGATACTCATGTTATTTTCAAACCCTAGTTCTTTGCTCAACCAATGGCTTCAACAACAATGCTTATAAAACAAGATTTTAATAACAACTCTTTATTCCAGAAAACCTTGAAGTATTAATTCAAACACACTCAATAAGGAAGCCCTAATAAAATCCTTTTCACTCCAAACTTATTTTTAGAAAACCAATCAATCAACTCAACTATGGAAGAATGTGCTCATACCTTTTCTTGATGATGAAGAAACCTCAAATATCTGTCACAATCACAACCACTTCTATGCAAAAATCAAAGAGGTTAGAAGATAAATCTCTCTCACAATGTAATGCAAAAACTCAATTACACCTTATCACTCCACCTTTAAAAACAACCATCAATATACATAAAATATTTTTCCAATAACACCTTATAATCTCCCAATTAAAATAAATTTAACATCCACCAAAATTTAACTCAAAAACCTCTTTAATTAGATTTTAATGGCAAGAAGAACTTTGGCAAAAATCAAATCCACTTTCCTTATAACTCCAATAACATAAATCAATTACCAAGCAAGCAAATTTTCATTTACCCTTATAACTCCCTTTTTACCTTAGGAAAAACATTAGGCAAATAAAAAATTATTTAACTAAAAAGTACCTTTGCCACTTATGGGATTTGAACCCACAATCACTACCTCCTCGTGTGCCCTAGCCGTGGGCTTGACCACCGCATGCGCTAGACGCATGCTTGTAAGGCTAAGAGCACCTCGTGCTATTTCTTCCAAGTCTGGCACTCTAAACGAGTGTGTTCCAAAATATTTTCACCTTAGCGCTCAAGACAAACACACCAACAATCTCCATGCGAATCGATCGTGGTCACTTCCACTCCCAATGCTCTCATAAAATGTGCGCTACCAATGGACCACACTATCCAATGGGAGTGAGGCCTTAAGCCCTCCCGTTTCGTCTTCTTCCTAACACTAAAAGACAACACAAATTTTTGTCTTCTTCCTCAACGATTGCATGAAATACACTTTGCTCTGTCGCATGAATATTAATCGATGAAGGGTAAGTTTTAATGCCCCTTTGGCATAGCATTTATATACGAATTTCACCATTTGACATAGACGTCGGTGCTCCACTAAATTTGATGACATCGATGCTTTTATAACCTTTATAATTTATAAATTATTTAAATTCTAAAAGAATTTAAATTTTATAAATTATATTTATAAACCTTTGACTTTAATAAAAATTAAAGCCTTCTTGAGATAAAATTTAAACCTTTATTTGTACTCCATTGATTTGATGAAAATTATTCCGCCACCATGGTTTTAATAAAAACCTTAATTCTGCCATCACAATGTTTAAGGAAGCCTTTATATTATCATAATGATTTTAATAAAAACCTTTATAAAATAATATTTTCTTCAACTCTTCGCATTGCTCCTGTCAATGATGGTGTACTCCATGGTATTAATGACAACTTCATATGTTCACTTTGGCATCAATAACAACTAAATGAGCTCAAAATGTCCAACAGGAATGTTGGATGTGTCTCATCCTTTGTCGAGGAAATACTGTACGACAGGCACGAGAGGGTAAGAGGAGCGGAGCTCCTCAAGAGGAGGGTGAAGCCCTCCTCGGGGGTGCCGGGGGGTCCGGGGGTGGCGGTAGCCCCCCTGGCCATGTCGAAGGTGGTTTTCGGCAACACCCAATTTTTTTTCCCCCTTTTTTTGGAGTGATTGGCGGAGCGATTGTCGGGATTCCCACGGTTGGTGGGTGGTTGGTGGGTGTGGGTGGTTTAGCCCATGGTATTGTTCCCATTGTATTCTAATACCACATAGTGGTTTAGGGTTGTGAGATTTTCCTTTATATTTTATTGTAATGTCCCATTTTTGGGCAAGAAAGAGAATAATAATATCAAGGAGGAGTGGCTCTTGTTTTGCTGGAGTAGCCCACATCGGGTGAACCAGGGTAAATCTCATGTGTCATTTGTGCATTGTGTGGTGTCAATTCTTCTAAGTTGTTTATTTTTGCTTTATTTCTAGAATAAGTTTTCTGTAGATCACTTCATCTGGTATCAGAGCCAAGTTGTTAGCCATAGGGGGACGCCTTTATTTCTAGGGTTTCATTTCATTTGAATGGTTTCTAGGGTTTCTAGGAGGGAGAGAAAACCTATTTTGGAGTGTGAGTTTTTCACAGAAGGAGCTTGAAGGAAAATGACAGGAAATAATTCAAGGATAGAGATCAAGAAATTTGATGGAAAAAAATTTGAGCTATGGAAGTTGAAGATGGAGGATCTGCTCGTGGACAGAGATCAGTGGGCTATTATTTATGAACAAACAAAACCTGCAGGAACATCCGATGAAGATTGGGAAAAGATGAATCAAAAAGCAAGGAGTCTAATTCAACTGTGTCTTGCAGATTTAGTCCTAATAAACATTTTTGGAGAAGCTACCACAAAGGATCTCTGGGAGAAATTAGGGGCTTTGTATCAATCTAAGTCCCTGGTGAACAAATTGTTCCTTCGAAAGAAACTGTACAATCTCAGGATGAATGAAGGATATTCAGTTGCAGATCATCTGAATTCATTCAATACAGTGGTAAGTCAACTTACATCTATTGATATTAAGTTAAGTGAGGAAGATAAATGTATTACTTTGCTATGCTCTTTACCAAATTCATGGGATAACCTAGTTGTAGCAATTGGTAGTACAACTTCATCTACATTGAAGTTTGAAGATATTGTGGCATCTCTAATATCATAGGATATGAGGAGAAAATCCATGGAGGGCACTTCAAAGGAAGCCCTAAAAATGAGAGGGCATGCCAAGGAAAAGGATAAAACAAGATACGGTGATAGATCTAAGTCTAGAGGTAGATCTAAGTCTCGAGGAAAGTTTGAGAGAAAATGTTGGAAGTGTGGTAAGCCTGGTCACATGAAGAAGGATTACAGATCAAATAATGTTGATTCTAGAAAGAGGTCTGATGAATCCACTTCAATAGAGGTACATAAATCTAATTATGAAGGAGGGGATGTATATCTGGCATCCTGCTCCACACGTTCAGATAAAAATGATTGGTTGATCGATACAGGTGCCTCTTTTCATATGACCTTCATAGGGGTTGGTTCAACGAATATGAAAGATATGATGGAGGGGAGGTACTGTTGGGAGATGATTCACCACTTAATATCATTGGTCATGGAAGGGTGAAAATACTATTGCAGGATGGTAGGGTTAAGACCCTTCCAGGTGTGATGCATATTTTGGACCTTGTTAGAAATTTAATTTATGTAAGAAAAATGGCTGATGCAGTAGTAAATGTTAGTTTCAACAAAGATTCATGCAAAATGGTTTGAGGATCAATGGTGTTAGCAAGAGGAGTTCGTATTGGAACTTTGTACAAGCTATTGGGAAGAACTATGACAAATGAGTGCAATAGCTCAACTATTTCTGAGGTTGAATCAGATAAAATCTCAACACTCTGGCATCAAAGAATGGGACATATTGGAGAAAAGGGATTGCGTACCCTGCACACAAAAAGTATGGTTCATGGTATCCCTAATTACTCAATGGTTTTTGATTTCTATGAACACTACATTTATGGAAAGCATAATCATGTGAGTTTCCCATCTAGTGCTGCTAGAGCAAGATGGATATTAGATCTGATTCACAGTGATATATTTGGTCCTGTCCCTATACCATCACTTGGAAAATCATGGTATTATGCTTCTTTTGTTGATGATTTTTCAAGATATGCATGGATTTATTTTCTTAAGAGTAAAGATGAAGTGTTTGATAAATTTAGAGAATTTAAAGCACTTGTTGAAAATCAAACTGATAAAAGGATTAAGGTGTTGAGGTCTGATAATGGAGGAGAGTATTGTTCAAATAAATTTGAGGATTTTTGTAAGTAGTGTGGTATTGCAAGATAAAATACTACTCCATATACACCTCAACAAAATGGAGTTGCAGAGAGATTGAACAGATCCCTGATGGAAAAGGCTAGAAGTATGCTCAGTGGTGTAGGTTTGGCACAGGAATTCTGGGTTGAGGCAGTGAGTGTGGCATGCTACTTGTGAAATTGATCTCCTACATCAGCATTGCCAGATCAAACTCCATTTGAAGCATGGTTTGGTAAGAAACCCTCTCTCTCACATCTTAGAGTTTTTGGTTGTGATGCATACATGCATATTCCAAAGGAGAAAAGAAGTAAGCTTGATAATAAGGCTATTAAATGTATCTTTATTGGTTATAAAGATGGTGTTAAAGGATATAAACTTTGGAATCCAAAAACTAAAAGAACGATGTACAGTAGAGATGTGGTGTTTAGGGAAACTAAAAGTGATCACAGGAAGGAAGTAATAGAAGAAGAACCTGAAAAGGTCCAATTTGATCTCATGGAAGAATATCACATAGAAGAGGATCTAGAAGAGGAGCAGATAGATGAGGATCTGGATGAGGATGAACAAGAGGTTCATACACCTGTGGTAAGGATATCAACACGGGAAAGAAGGCAACCTTAAAGGTACAGTCCATTTGTATTTCCTACTTCTTTTGTATTATCTGTTATTGATGAAGATCCTAGAATTGTTAGAGAAGCTATAAATTCTGAAGAGGTAAACCTTTGGGAAGAGGCCATGGATGAGGAAATGATGGCCCTAAAAAGAACAGAACATGGGATTTAGTGAAATTACCTGGTGGAAGAAAAGCAATAGGTTGTAAATGGATTTTCAAGAAGAAGCAAAACGCCGAAGGTAAAGTGGAGAAATACAAAGCTCGCTTGGTGGCTAAAGGTTATTCTCAGGTAGAGGGAATTGATTATGGTGAAGTATTTTCTCCTGTTGCAAAGCTAACCTCAATTAGATTTATGTTATTTTTTGTTGCTACTTTTGATCTTGAAATAGAGCAAATGGATGTAAAGAATGCATTCCTTCATGGAGATTTGGAGGAAGAAATCTATATGAGACAACCTGAAGGTTTCATTGTTGCAGGAAAGGAGGATCTTGTATGTAAGTTAAAGAAATATTTGTACGGACTGAAATAATCACCTAGAATGTGGTATCAAAAATTTGATACTTATGTCTTAGTAATTGATTTTGTTCGTAGCAATGTTGATCACTGTGTATATTCAAAGAAAATTGGTAATGTACTTGTCATTATAGTTTTGTATGTTGATGACATGTTACTAATTGGAAACAATAAGAAAATGATCAGGGGTGTTCCCCCCCCCCCCCGAGAAGGAGGGATCCCCTTCAAAGTAGAAGTGACTCAGCTTAGCATTTTTCATTCACAGTTTGATATGAAAGATCTTATCCCTGCAAATTTTATTTTGGGCATGCAAATAAACAAATATCGTTCTAACAGAAAGCTATGGTTGGATCAAAAAAATATGTTGAGACAATATTAAAGAGATTCAATATGTAGGATTGCAAACCAGTGAAGGTACCTATTCCTTTGGGGGAAAAATTTGTCTGTTGAACAATGTCCAAAAATAGAAGAGGTAGAAGAAATGTCCCATGTTCCTTATGCAAATGTTGTAGGTAGTTTAATGTATACCATGGTCTGTACTAGACTAGACATTGCCCATGTAGTGGGAGTTTTGAGCAGATATATGTCCAAACCTGGTAAAGAGCATTGGACTACTGTGAAAAGGGTTTTCAGATATCTACGTGGTACTTCTGATTTTTCAATATGTTATGAGGGTACAGGTAAAGAAGATATACCCTTGGATATAGAAGGGTTTGTTGATGCATATTGGGCTAGAGATCTAGACAATAGAAAATCTACTAGCACTTATGCATTTAATTTGTTTGGAGGATCTATTAGTTGGATGAGCAAAAGGTAAACTATTGTTGCTCTTTCAACCACTGAAGCTGAGTGCATGGCAGCCACCGATGCTAGTAAGGAAGCCGAATGGCTACAAATACTATGTGTTGAAATTGGGTTCTTTCAAGGAACTATGAAGATAAATTATGACAGCCAGAGTGCTATATTTATAGCAAAGAACCCGACTTACCATTCCAAAACGAAGAACATTGATACAAAGTTCCATTTCCACAAGGATATTATTGAATAGAAGAAAGTTTTGCTGGAGAAAGTGGATACAAAGGAAAATATTGCAGATGCTTTAACCAAGGTAGTTAGTTTAGAAAATATTGCAGATGCTTTTTTCCCCTCTTTTTTTGGAGTGATTGGTGGAGCGATTACCGGGATTACCACGATTGGTGGGTGTTTGGTGGGTGTGGGTGGTTTAACCCATGGTATTGTGCCCATTGTATTCTAATACCATAGTGGTTTAGGGTTGTGAGAATTTCCTTTATATTTTATTGTAATGTCCCATTTTCGGGCAAGGAAGAGAATAATAATATCAAGGAGGAGTGGCTCTTGTTTTGTTGGAGTAGCCCACATCGGGTGAACCAGGGTAAATCTCGTGTGTCATTTGTACATTGTGTGGTGTCAATTCTTCTAAGTTTTTTATTTTTGCTTTATTTTTGTAATACGTTTTTTGTAGATTGCTTCAAGGAAAAGTACCTTTTACTAGAGAAAAACACCAAATTAGCTCTGAGGCTACCCTAGATGGGTTGAATGAGTTATAAGGAGGTATTTTGGAGATTTTCCTTGTGATTACACATTTTAGGTGTCTACAAATGCTCCTTTTTGGAATACTTTTTACCTAAGCACAATGCGGAGCAAAAATTTATACCCTAAAATGGTTGAGTTGATGATGGATGATGTTAATTTAAAAAGTCAACGTGAGATACCCCAATCATAGAAATGATGCATGTCCTTGAATCATTGCTTCCAACATATTTGATGAATTTAATTTGGGCTTGGTACCCTTTCAACCATGGATAGAAAACGTTAGTCTATAGGCTCTAGGTTTCATGAATACCAAGTGTTTGTTTGGTTGATATTTTTGCTTGTTGTTTGCCCTAGCAAAAAGAGCATATAATAATATTTGGCAATGATTCTTGAATGTAATTTCCACTTTTGAGTGTTTGATTATTGACTTGATTTTGAAATGCAAAATTTGTAGTTATGGACTACCCCCTCAAGCAACAAGCTAATGGAGGAGATGTAAAATTTATGATAGCGATGAAGCGCTTGACAAGAATGAGCCTGTTAGCATGGTTGCTTTTGAATAATTTCTAGTTTGATATCATCTTGAATCGAGATGGTTTTATTTGATTAGTATTTTTTTACAAAAACATGACCATCCCGAACGACCGTGTGGCACCACGCAATCATCTCAGACGGTCTTGGTAGGTAAAAATTATAAATAGCAATTTTTTTAGAAAATGAGTTATTTTGACCACACAATATGAGAGGAGAGTGAGATAAAGAGGAGAAGATCCAAGATTGTGAAGGAAAACACTATAAAAAAACCCACCTACTGCTACGATGGACCCATCTAGAAGATCGACAAGCGAAGGAGCCGATGCAAGAAAGGTAAGGATGAAAATCTAAACTTTTCTTTTAAAATAAAATGAACCAAACTAAAATTAAATGGAAACAAACGGGTGGGGTGGGTGAAATGAGTAGTGTTAGGAGAATGAAAAAGTGGGTGGTTGATAGGTAGTTATCTTTTTAGTGCTTTTTCCCTTCTTGTACTTGTTGTTTTATGATTTTTTTGAATTTTATGCTTTTCTTAATGTGTCTGGGGGATTGTCTCAAGTTGAGATAGTTCCATTTTGTGGTCCTCTTTTGGGGATAATCTCATGTCTCGATGATCTAATGTCGTAACCATATTATGTCAAGACAACCATGTTTGGGGGCCATCTCAGCTCAAGACGCTCATGCGTGGGGGCCGTCTTAGCTTGACATGGTCGTGTGCGGTGTTGTGTTTATTTGTTTAATAGAGTTGTTTTTTATTTTTTAGATTATTAGAGCGCGATACCACTTCCTAAACCATTTTAAGGAGGCTCATGCTACAGTGTTGGAGAATGATGATGATTGTATGTGGTTGAAGGACTTGCGTATTCAGCACATAACATTACTAGAGTCCATACATGCTAATCAAGCCTATCTTATGATACTAATAGATAGATGGGACCCTCAAATTAATACTTTTGATATTTTGACCAGTGAGATCATCATTACCCTAGAGGATGTCTACCAGATACTATGGGTTTCGATCGAGGGAGCACCTATCTTCACTACTATGACTGCTCAGAGAGAGGTACTTCTGGGATGAGTCTATAGAGAGTAGTGGAGACTTGTGAATTACGATGTTGATAGTGGTGGTGTGCACGTTAAGGTTGGATACCACATTAGACTACTAATAGCTAGGCATGTAGTGTTGATGATACTAATATGTAACCTTATCTTATTAGACTCCTTTGGTAGTAGGTTCCCTTGGAACTTATTGGGCTTTGTTCAGGACTTTGTGGAGCAACCACAAATCATGATATGGGACCCAACTCTACTAGCATAGCTTTACAAAGAGCTATATGAGATCTAGGTGAGAGGCCAACATGGCCTAGGATGCAACTTTCTTCTTCAAGTTTGGGGTTGGGAGCATTTTAGTGTGGATCGATATATTAGGTTATCATGGGTCACATAGAGAGATATGGTAGATATGAAGATTCTCTATGCTATGTGATGGCTACACGAGTAGGAGCAAGGTAAGATCCACCCCTAGTAGGGCTATCTAGAGCATTATACAAACTCTTGGAATAGACTACAGCCAAGCCAGGTAATATGGAAACCATGGATGGGAGCACTAGCTTGGACTAAGTTAGACGAGAACCTAAGGAGGGTGTGATGGTGTAGGTGACTAAGAGGGTGACATGGGATAGAGCATGAGTACTTTTAGTACTCATGAGTGACCCATAAATTTGGTGTGCAATAGGGAGTGCTTGATGAGCTACTGGTCTATAGGTAGTGAACAACTAAGACTCAACTTACATGGTCATGAGTAGAGCCTTTAGGGGAGGAGGCCAATGAGGCTCTAGTAGACCCAAATATAGAGGACCTTGAAACTACACCTAAGTATGATTCCAAATTTACAACTTGATAGCTTTAGAGAGAGGTAGTGGTTGGAAGGGAAAATGAGGTAGCAAAGGACCTATCTCAATTATTAGTGCATCATCAAGTGGATGAGAGTGGGTCTTAGGGAGCTACCAAGGAGGCTCCTATGAGTAGCAAGTGTAGATATGGGGGTGAGGGTCCATACGAGTATGACCCTCAGGAGCAGATCATTACTTTGAGAGAGTAGGTCTAGATCCTCCAAAGATAGTTGGGTGATATGGAAATAGCCCATGCCATAGCACAGAGCCAGTAGGAGACATATAGACAATGATGGTGGGGATAGGTAGAGGAGAGGGACACCCTATAATGACCACAAAATCAAACCACAAGAATACACACAAAAAAATAAAGTTTTTTTTCTTTTTTAAACTAAGGAGAGGGATTCATAAACCACTAGTCAATCTAAGATTTACCTATTTGTTTAATTTCCCTAAGTTTTATTGAAGAGATACATCTCATGAGATACCATTACACAAGTCTCATCTATGTAGGCAACCATGTGTTACCACAAATAAGCCTATCTATCTCATCATATTTGATGAGCTAGAATTATAACCTTCTATTCGTCAAAGGTATACAAGCATTCCCATACCATACATAAGCCAGTATGTGTAGGTATGTTCCAAGTATTTTGAGTTAAGCTATCAATCTCGTCTTTACGATGAGTTATCTTAACTCAGATGTAGACTTCACAAAACTAACATTTTTGAAATGGGTGGAAAGTGGTATTTGGTCTAACAACATAAACACAAAGTATGTTGAACAAGAAAGTTGTATTTCATTTATATTCAAAGATAACATAGGTTACAATAGGGACATGTTTCCCTTTCATAATGTCTTTTTCAATAAACTTCACAACAGTCTTGATACCACCTTCTATCGTCCCTCAATGTAGATGGGTTTGCGATCCACCATCGGGTTGTAGTTGATGGTGTTCTTCCTCTTTTGACCTATGAAGAACCTACAAAAGGGGGTTAGTTGGTTGGGGGGCTTGCCTTGGTCAGGCCCCTTGGTTATGAAGACTAAATAGACACAAAAACATATTGAAAGTTGCAATAAATGATGCTAAACACTTAGGAATGATAAATGGAAGCTTACCTGCCAAATCTGAGGTGATTTGGGCTTTGTAGACTGAAATCACCACCCGAGGGGTGAACCAAAACCGGATTCATGAGGTGGGGGTGAATCCTATTGTAAGTGGTATTCTACTGAAATGCTTCGATAGGGAGGCTCCTTGGCTGTTGCTATGCTTCTATTTGCTATAAAATCTAACTGTTCAGACTTCGATGTTGAATTCGATAGAGTTTCTATGCTTATGTCATAAATGGAGAGAGAGGTAATTAGGGGTTTAGGACCCACTATTTATAGGAAATGGCAAGGTGTAGGGGGAGAGTTAAGGAAACTAACCCTAGGCTGAAGTCTAACCAAAGTTAGGTTAGGGTTTGTGAGGTGGAGGTCTCACATTCCTCATAGGAAATATCCTATCCTCACACATGTGTGAGGAAGGATTAAGTCTAATTAGGATTAGGAGGTCCTAAGTCAAATTAGAGCTTGATTAGGGTTCCTAGGAAAATATCTTAGCTAACCCTAATTACACACATGTGGGAGGATGTAATTAGTGTTAATTAAGGATTAAGAGTTCAACTAATCAATTTTGCCCTAAAAAGGTGACTTAAGTGAAGTCAACATTAAATTAGATTTTAAGAATTGACTTGATAATTACTTTTGTCAATTAATAGCCCGTGGGGGCCTCAATTGAGTGCAAATAGGCTGTCGAAGGATATCCCAATGCACGGGATGTGATTTTGAAGGCTTATTAGGGTTTTGGACCTGAAATCTGATGAAGTGGTATATGGAAGTCTACACATTGCTATGGCGAACTATGACAATCTACGCATGACTACGCATGACTACACATGACTATGCATGACTACAATAGCCTAGGGATATCTAGAATCACCTATGGATACGTAGAGATAACAATGTGTGACTTTTGGGTGTCTACATTTTACCCCTTTTTGTACTATACTATGTGGAACATAGTTTAATACAAAAATGTGAAGGGTTTGTGTAGGAGGAAAAGGGATAGAAGGGGAATGGAATCCAATCAAAGGTATGTAGCCACTCGAAGCGTGACCATACAACATTAACTGGATGTCCAGGGAGAGAAGAGAGGAAGGAAAGAAGAAGAAGAGGAAAGAAATAAAAACAATGTTGGTGAATGGAAATGGATGATTGTGAATGCAATGTTATGATTTTGTTGAGTCCGTATGACATTTTCAATGCCATACTAGTTGCTTGAGAATGGCAACTTTTGACTGCTTTGCTTTTGCGACCAGATCAGCGTGGTCCAAAAGTATGAATAGGACAAAAGCCTATCTAAATATTTGTTGTTGATTGATTGATGAGAACATGGTGACAAGTGTCAAACCATTTGAACTAAAGGGACATTTAGCTTATTCAAACGTGTCCATATCATGATGCTCCATGAGATCCAATATAAATACTCTAAATGTTGCGCTAGGATTACATCAAATGTATCATTCATTATGTACTCGATGTACAAGAATGCTAGATTGACTTCTCCATCGAAACACATAGCTCTCGTGATATAACCCATGTCTAGTTGAGATTGAGATTATTTCGTATGATAATCTTCAACAAAAAATTTGTAGACAAATGTGCTACTCACACTTTTGGATTTTCAGTTGTGTGGTTGCATGCAAAGCTGACTTTGGATATGAATACCCCCTCAAACGAGGAATCAACAATGAGGTGAATGAAATGTGGTGATTTGATGATGCAACGATTGATAAGATACCAATGCATGATGAAAAATGATGAAAAATAAAGTAGATGATAATTTGGAGGGTTCCTAGGGTTTTAGGGTACATTTGCCTGATTTCCTAGGGTTTAGGGGAGTTTGATTGATTTTGGAAGGTCATATAGCTGAATTCAGAGGGGGAATTTGATCTATATCATGGCAAGGGGTGAATCTGGCTAAATCATGGGGGGGAATTAGGGTTTAAGGTATTTTTAAGGTCAATTTGGATGGAGAAGGACCTCATTGTGATGTGAGAGGTGGAGAGCTGACTGAGAGAGATTGATGATGTGCGAGAGGATTGGAAGTTCGATGAGAGGATGATGAGGGGATGGAGAGCTAAGGCTTGGAGATCCATCGGTAAGTGGTCCTTTCTCTTTGTTTTGTTTGTTTTTTTTCTAGAGAAATGTGAATTAGGGGGAGGTTTTCATCTCGTTTTAAAAAAAATTTGAATTTTAATTGAAATTTGAATACATAGTGATAAACTAGCCAAATGGGTACCCAAAAATATGATTTGTTTCTAGGTTTGACTTGTTTTGGTGCCGATTTGATCGGGTAATGGGTAGAGTAGGTGTAAAGTTTGACTATCCATTTTTGAAGTAATGGTGTACTTTTTTGGAATGTTATTGAATTTTGTCCATAAAAGTAGGAAATGGGTATCTCGTTATGTGATTGTTATATTTTTCTGCTTTCGTTTGGCATGATTTCTGAATGTGTTGTGTTTGGGTGTAAAGTAGTAAATTTTGACTGTTAATTTGCCATCTTAGAGATAGTATTTTTGGAAACCGATGATACTTTCACCTTAGAAGGGCAAAATGGGTATCCAAAAATGTTGTTTGTTTTTGTAGATGATTTCATTTGGCCTATGTTTGATTTGCGTGCCAAGATGTAGGTAGTGTGAAATTGAAAATGAGTTGTAGGGAGCCCGATTTATACTGTTTTCCACATCTGTTTGAACTTTCACCATGAAGTGGGAAAATGGGTATTCAAAAATGTGATTGTTATTTTTAGATTGTGTGTTTTTATGTGTGTTCTGTTTTGGTGTCTATATGGTAAAATGGGCCTTGAAATCCGTGTGATTTGTATGTTGTTTTTGAATTTTGTCAATATTTTTACATAAAGTGGGCAAATGGGTATTCAAAAATGTATTTTGTTTTTGTATGTTGAATGAATTGATCATGTTTTGAATTTTGCCATAGTGGATGTGTGGGTGATTTTATTTTTGGTTGTTGGAAGCCAAATATGTATTGTTTGTCACATCTGTTTGAACTTTTGCCATAAAATGACAAAATGGGTATCCAAATATGTGATTATTTTGTTGATATGTTTTGCCATGTGACTTGTGCATTATTTATGTCTTGAAGTGCATGTCAAATTAAATTGTTTTAATTTGTAAATTTGATTGATGGTTTGTGATTGGATTAATGACTAATGTATGTTTTGTTGTGTTTTGTTGTGGATGAATAGGTGAAAATGCTAGAGCCCCATCATCGTGTGCAAAAATGAAGGAAGGTTTTGATAAGTTGATGAATACACCTGATGAGCTGAAGTGGTTGGATGACATATGGTTTCGAGGTGTATGGGAGTGTAAGAGTATACATACCAATAGGGCATATGTGTCCACATTATGTGAGCGGTGGGATGCAGATAGGAACACATTTCATTTTCCCACTAGGGAAATGACTATCACCTTGGAAGATATATATCAGATTTATAGGTTATCGATTGAGGGTGTTCTGGTGAGAGCTGATGATAGTAAGGAGGTTGTGTTGGAGTGGTTCTTTGGGGTGGAGTGGAGAGACATAGATGTCTCTAAGATGGATTATGAGTGGTTGTGGTTGAAGAAGAAGATATCTGATTGGTAGTGTGCAGCCATGATGATGATCTCCACTTATGCATTACTTGATACTTTTGGGGTTCTGTTCACCTAGAATATGTTAGATGTGGTGAGTGATATGGTGGAGCGTAGGGTCGTGTTTGCATGGGCACCTACACTATTGGCCCAAGTGTACTGGGAGTTGCATGATGTTGTGCGAGTTAGACGCAAGGGGTTGAGTTTGATTCCCTTGTTATAGGTATGGGCATGGGAGCACATAGCTATTGAGAGGCCTTCATTATTGCCTCACCCTATGCATGTGAGGGGCAAGGAGTATTTACCCTATGCTTTGAGGTGGAGTATAGAGGTTGAGCAGGGTATTAAGAGGCCTCATGAGGGTGATCCATTATTGTGGAGGGGTAAGTTTGGAGACCTGACACCTGGTGATATTAGATGGAGGCCTTGGTTGGGTGGGGTAAGGTGGGATGAGGATGATGAGCAGTTGTGCCATTCGATAGGGTAGATGGTTAGTGGGGCGATATACTCGGTAGGCTAAGTATTTTTAGTTTGATCGAGTGAGGTGATAGTTTGGCTTATGATAGGATGTTCTAGGGGCTCCTATCATTTACTTTAGGTGGTGAGGTGATAGAGGAGAGTATCCTATGGTTTTACCTTGGGTTGGGGAGAGGGATCCACCTATGGCTACCCCGGATGTGGAGGATGTTGGGATGACTCCAGAGTTTGAGGCCTGGTGGGCGATGTAGGGTTGGGAGCCTGGTAGAGGTGTGGTCGATCGATGGGTGGCACCTGATGTTGGGGCACCTCCACTAGAGGGGAGAGCTAGGGGGGCTCGAGCTAGGTTGGAGGACATAGTTGGTGATGAGAGGGAGGTTCCTCTATGATGGTCATGATGATGCTTGGGCGATGTAGCGAGCACCTAGGGAGTGGGAGTAGAGGAGATAGTTGTGGATGTTGACATGGCTATGGGGTAGGTTGTTGGAGTAGAGGAGGAGAGAGGTGGGGCTACTATTATGGGTGATATAGATGATACCATTGATATTGGTGCATTCATAGATTTGGAGAGGATTCCTTTGGATATCATAAAGAGACGGGATGCAGAGGAGGAGGCACAGGAGCTAGGAGGTAGGGTTCATGAGTTGGAGGTTGAGCTCCATAGATAGGAGGAGGCTATCAGGCTAGATATGCTAAGGTAGTAGCTGATATGGAGTATATGAGGGCCATGATGGCTGGGTAGGTGTAGGCTATTGAGAGGTTGACTGGTTAGTTGGTGGTGGAGTCTACTAAGAAGGTATTATGTGAGACTTCTCTGACGGTGCATGGGATTCCTCTTCCAGATTATGCTCAGGTGGTGTCATAGTCTGAGTCATGGTCATGAGTGCGGGCACCTTCACATCATAGTCAGTGTAGTGCTACTTCGATAGGAGTAGGTCGGGACCATGGCTAGGGTAGGAGATCCACCTACTATGGTTCAAGCTACAAGGGTAAGGGTGGAGTCTAGTAGAGTAGCAGAGGTTTGGGTGAGCCATGAGGGATGTGGGGAGACTCTTGGTGATAGTTAGGATTGCTTATGATTGTAGCCTATGGGCATTTTGGATGATGGATGATGGGCATGGTCCTAGTTTGTAGCCTATGGGTATTTTGGATGATATATAGACATTGTTTGATTTTGGCTGTTATATATACATGTGTTATTGTTATGGTTTGCAAATGTGTTCTCTTTATTTTTGCATAGATATCATGACATGATTTGTGGGTATGTATAATGAATGGATATGCATGTGTATTGTGATTTAGATTTATTATCATGTTGTAGTGTGAATATGTTGTAGAGTAGGCTTGCATGATTTTATTTTGAATGCAATGAGAAGTGATAAAATGTGAAATGATATTTGTAGTAAGTGCCTGTAATGTAAATGATAGAATGTAAATAAGTAGATGCCTGATGAATGCCTTGATTTAGAATTTGATGTGAGGATGAAATGAAATACATGTAATTATGTGATGCATGTAATGGAATGAATGATGTGATATGATGTGATGCATGTAATGGAAATGCAATGATGTGTTATGTGTAATAAATTTGTGTAACATAGATGCATGGATGCATGTATGAGAATGCTAAAATGTGCAAAGGAAGCACTTGTATCATTACATGTACCTATGTGGATGTGATCCCTTCCATTATCTCATGGATGTAGGATAATATAAGGCATATGTAATGGCTTTGACTAATGTAGTTTTGATGATCAAATTTTAGACTCCAAACTATGTGAGTTTATGTGGCAACTCATAACTAGTCGGACTGGTTCAGAATCTATCATGGACCTATGTGTGTAAATGAGTGAAGTTCATTTATCCATTTTGAGAAATAGGTAGGATTAACCCATTGTAGACATGACCGATCTAGCTAGCTCATCCATACATGAATAGTGATCTATACAAAAGTAGGTAGCTAATGTAATAGATATATCACCACTTGTAAGACTATTCCATTGGTAGGTAGGCTCTTGGAGCCTATTGCTAGTGATGGAAATCATCCCATGGTGTTATGTTAAACCTAAGGACCAAAGGTGATGAAGCATAACATGGGTGATATCAGGAGGCTTTTCCTTTTGTTTTCTGCCCCTCATCTATTGTTGACCTATTTATTGTGGTACTCTTTTTTTTTTTTTTTTTTTTTTCTTTTTTTTTTTTTTCTATTCTTTTTTCTTTTTTTATTTGGGCGTTGGCTTTTGTTTTCTACCCCATTCTTGTACTTTTGCTTATGCTTATCCCTTTGTTTATCCCTATGTCGTATGTTGACCATGCAAGTGATAGGATGAGTAGGGGAGACCATTCTCTAGATGGTGATATCTACTCAAGGTGTCATCTTTCCTAGACTCAAAATTTGTTTAATGTGTAACCTATTGTGAGTGGTCCATGAGAGAAGTTGAACCAGCCTAAAGAACCATAAGAAGAATGTAAAACCTGTCAGCTAGGAGTGACATTTGATTGACTTAACTAGTGAGTAGTCAAAGTTAAACATGACACCTATGTATACCCTAATCCTAAAAAGGGGAAGTGGACATCCAGGTGGTGATGCTAACAAGTGCATGTATTACTCCTTTTGAAGGCATATTTTGGAGGAAGAATGTACAAACTTAAAATGAAATTAACATGAAAAACATATGGATATGTGCAATGGATGTAATGTAAATGATGCAAGTGGAGAAATGCAATATCTACAAGAGGAAATTTATGATGTGTAGAAGGAGAATTTTAGAAAACTTATTTATAGGTGAGTATATTGTATCATGATGATCAAAAAGTGTGATGCTATAGTAATGGTTGCCCAAAATGTGGGGTGTGTGTGTAGTAGGTGTATAAGCTGTAATATGTTAGATGTATGTGGTAATGTCAACTAGA
Source organism: Wollemia nobilis (assembly GCA_028583015.1). NCBI lineage: Eukaryota > Viridiplantae > Streptophyta > Pinopsida > Araucariales > Araucariaceae > Wollemia > Wollemia nobilis. The sequence goes on along the minus strand of JAQPPZ010001119.1, from coordinate 367,909 downwards.
GGAAGGGACTATAGATGGTATGTATAGCTAGAAGAAATAGTAGAAGAACTAGTCTTTGGTAACCAACAAGAAAAGGGGATTACCAAAGTCAAAGAGTGATAGAAGAAAAGTGGGATAGATCAGTGTAGGTATGTAGCTGCTCGAAGCATGACCATACAATATGCAGAGGAAATAGGAAGAAAAAGAAGAAAGAGAGAACAAGAGAGGGGAATTACTAATGGGTGAAATGTCATGGGTCAGGTCGAGAATGAGATGGTGAAGTGATAGTATGGCTTGGAATTTGGTGGCTGGTGTAATTGGAGATGTTGTGAATGTAGTGAGTTGGTGGTGTTATTGTTTCTCGTGGTGGTAAAGTTCTAGGGATGATGCGGCGTGGAGGGCTCATGAGTCAACTATATGGGATGGAATGTTCAGGTGATGGAGTTTGATTGCCATGCAACATATTGGTGGACCAGGTTTTGAATGTTCGGCACTCTTCAATATCATGACTTGGTTGGTGATGATAGATGCAATATTGATTCTCATGGTAGTTACATGGTTTAGGATGGAAGGATCTATGGGTTGAATCTTGGGTAGGTCAATAAGGCCTTGATGCATGAGGTGGTAGAATATTTTGGATAGTGGAGTGAATGGAACTGGTATGGGGTAGATGTATTGGTTCTCCTTGGAGGTGAGAGGGGCTAGGTGTGAAGGTTGTCATAATGGAGGTATGGGTCGAGGGTCCAACACTGGTCAAGTTCAGGGTTGAGGAATGGATCTACATGGTGGTGAGGATGCATGAATCATGGGATATTGATGTGGATGAACATGACAATGGCAATGGCTCATTTCTAGCTTGAGAGCCTTGATATTGGAGAGGATATGATGTATTTCATGGTACGGAGGTGATGGTATCAGAGAGGGTGGTGATCGAAACTCCAATGTGTATGGAGTGTCCTGGTATGCACGAGAAAGTAGATGAGGTCATGATGATGATGGGGTGGAGTGGAATGGTTGTGGGGATTGCAGAACTTTTTGGGATGGTAGGCCTCATAATGGTGAAGGTGGAATCTTAAGGATGGGTGGCATAGGAGATGGCTCTTGGATGACATTGAATGGGATGGGGGCATGTGTGCATGACCAACTTGGGCAGCTTGGGTTGCATGGGCTTGCAAGGCTTGGGTGTAAGAAGATTCTCCATTAGGAAGTGGAGTTGGTAGGCATGAAGGATGGGTTGTATGGGGAGTGTATCCTCTATTAGGAGGGTGGTAGGATCCTAAAGGGTGTTGTGGGGAATTAGTTGGTGAATAAGGGTTCCTAGTATCTTCGTGGATGGGAGGTGATTCTTGTTGGGGATGGGATGTTTCCTCTTTTTCATCAAAAGAGGATAGGGAGACTGATTATCTCTAAGTGGGGTGAGTAGGATGAACCTTGATGGTGAGGTGAGAGGCATCTAGGTGAAGTGCAATGATCTGAATGTGAGGAATGTGAAGGTCATCTAGTGTGATGAGTGAGATGGTTGGAGCTAGGTCAGGATGATTGGTATAGTCTGTGGTGGTGGAGGGTTCTCCATGATGATGTATGTAGATGGTGTATCTGTAAGTTATGTAGATCCTACAAGAAGGAAAAAAAATACCAATAGCATAAAAATGACATAAATATGAAAGTACATGTGAAATATGTAAATTAATAAATAAAAATAGCATATCTAATGGTGATGTGCTTAGTGAGTGATGTAAATAGTAGTGTGTGGCACTCGTGATGATGGATACCTTTATGTATTAGGCATTGAATGCATGGAGATGCAAGATGTTGATGGGTTTAGGGTCATTAAGGCCTTCAATATTAGCCAAATGATATGCTCTTGAACCATATTTGTGTGTAATAATGAATGGACCCAACTAGTTTGGGGTAAACTTGTCACGTTGTTGGTGAGGTTGACTTATGATTTGTTGGTTTTCCTTGAGAACTAGGTCATCAATTTTAAACTCATGTTGATGTACCTTACTATTGTAGGCATGATGAAGGTGATCTTGATAGACTCATGTGTGCTCGATTGCATGAATGCGATGTTCATCGAGGAGTGTTAATTGATCTAAACGAGCTTGGCGAGCAGTGTCATCATCAATGAAATCCTTCATAGATATCCTTAAGGAAGGTATCTCAAGCTCAAGGGGCATGATGGCTTCAGCCCCATATACAAGTGAAAAAGGTGTTGCCCTAGTAGGAGTATGGATGCTCGTATGATACGCCCACAAGGCTAGGGGTATTTGGTTATGCCAGTCATGATGAGATTCTACTATGATTTTATGAAGGATGGAACAAATGGTTTTGTTTGTGGCTTCTACCTAGCCATTACCTTGAGGGTAGTATGGGGTAGAGAAACTATGATGTATGTGAAATTTGTCACATAGGGCTCGGATAGTTTTGTTCTTAAAGGATTTCCCATTATCAAAAATGATTTGGGAAGGGATTCCAAAATGACATATGATGTGGTCTATGATGAATGCTACAATTTTAGCTCTTGTGGTTTGGACCAGTGGGATGGCTTCGACCCATTTTGTAAAATATTTTATGGTAGTGATGATAAATTTGTGGTTGCTTGAGGAAGTTGGTGTAATCTTTCCAATTAGATCTAGGCCCCATTGGGAGAAAGGCCACATGGATTGGATAGGTTGAAGTGCTTGGGATGGGAGATGTGTTAGGTTTGCATGTTGTTGGCATTTAATGCAATGCTTCACATATTCATAGTAGTCATGCTCCATTTTGGGCCAGTAATAACCCATATGGAGGATGCATTTAGTGATTGCCATGCCACTAAAATGGCCACCACAAGTACCATCATGGGTTTCTTGTACAACCCATTGTGATTCTTGTGGTTCTAGGCAACATAGGAGCATGTCATCATAGCTATGGTGATAAAGGATGTCCCCCAACAAGGTGTAGTAGATTGCTCTCTGTTTGAAGGTTCGACATTGAGCATGGGGTAAATCACATGGTAGGAAACCTAATTTGATGTAATCTTTAATTTGTGAAAACCATGGGTCATGGGGTTCAGTGTTTACCACATAGACACCACCATCATCTGTAGGAGGTGTGGGTGATATGGCAGATCGAGTGAGCGTATGGATGGATATGGATGTTGTGTCAGATGTTGGGTTTTGTGGAATGAGGGATCCTAAGGAGGCCATAGTATCTACAAAATGGTTTGATGATCGTGGAGCGGCTTCGAGGTCATACCACTCAAATTGAGATAAGAGTTGTATGATTTTCTTATATTGTTGGAGGACTAGGCAATTGCATAGCCAGAGTTCCTACACTTGATTGACTATCAGGAGTGAATCACCTATGATGTGGAGGCATTTGATATGCATGGAATGTGCTTGTTTTAGTCCTAGGATTAGGGCTTCATATTCTGCATTGTTATTTGTACAAGGGAAGTCGAGTTTGAATGAAAAGGGAGTGGTTCTCCTTCAGGTGTGAAGAAGACAATGCTTACACCCCTAACATGGAGACATCTAGAACCATCGAAGAATAAGGTGAGGTCAGCTATGACTTCGGGTTCAACATATTCTTCCACTTCGGTTATATGGAAGATGGAATCATCTGGAAGCTGAATGAGGAGGGGTTGATTATCAGTCAAAGGGGCTTCGACTAGTTGGTCGGCGATGACCTACCCTTTGATAGATTTTTGGGAAATGAATTCTAGGTCAAATTTAGTTAAGAGCATGATCCACTTAGATGTGCGTGAATTGTGATAGCTCTTGTTCATCATGTACCAAAGGGGATTATCTCGGGCGATGACAAAAGTTGTGTGATTTAACATGTAGTGGCATAATTTTTGAGTGGTGAATATGACCGCTAGGCATAATTTTTCCATGTATCCATATCTTGTTTCATAACTGACTAGCGTACGACTAATATAATAGATAGCTTGCTCTTTGTCGAGTGCATTCTTTTGAGCTAGGAGTGTACCTAGCACAAATTCTATGGCTAAAATGTATAGAATCAATGGTAATTCTGGATGCGGTGGTGACATAACCGATGGTGATGTAAGGTAAGTTTTGATAGCATCAAATGCTCCTTGATAGTTGTCATCCCATTTGAAGCTTACTCCCTTTTGTAGGAGGTGGTTGAATGGTTGACACTTGTCGGATAATTGTGCTATGAATCTACGAATAGAAGTGATCTTGCCCTGGAGGTTGCGCAATTGCTTCAATGTGGTAGGAGGGGGCATCTCGGTGATGGCTTTCACCTTACTAGGATCAACCTCAATGCCTCATTGGGAGACAATGAATCCTAGTATTTTTCTCGAGGTAACACCAAACACGCACTTCTTTGGGTTCAAGCGCACGTTGTGTTCTAATAATCGATCAAAAATCTGATGAAGATCTTCGAGATGGTCTGCATATTTCTTGGATTTGGTGATGAGATCATCTACATAGTCTTCAACATTTTTGTGCATCAAGTCATGGAAGATATAGGTCATTGCACGTTGGTAGGTTGCCCCAACATTTTTGAGGCCAAAAGGCATGACTTTATAGCAAAAGGTCCCCCAGGGTGTTGTAAAGGAGGTTTTGTGTTGATCGGTTGGGTTGATCTTGATTTGATTGTATCTAGAGAATCCATCCATGAGGGAGATCATCTCATGACCTACTATGGAGTCAACAAGGGAGTCGATGTTAGGTAGGGGAAAATTGTCTTTGGGACAAGCTTTGTTTAAATCATGAAAATTCATGCAGACATGAACTTCATCGGATGGCTTAGGTATAGGGACCATGTTGGATACCCATTCGGGATAGTCGATGGGTACAATGAAATCGATGTCTAGGAGCTTTTGGAGCTCAGATTTCACTATTAATGTGATAGTTGGATGCATGCATCATAACTTTTGTCTTACCGGTTTGGCATTAGGATCGAGTATGAGGTTATGAACCACTATGGTAGGGTCAAGTCCCGACATGTCCTTGTATGACCATGCAAAAACTTGAATGTACTTGCAAAGGAAGTTTGTGAAGGCAATGCACTCCTCGGGTGAGAGGCTAGTGACTAGTTTAAGGATGTGGGGATTTTTAGGATCATCACCAATGTCGACATCGATAGTGTCTTCAATGAGCATGCGAGATCCATCACGTAACTATTTGGGGATGGGGATGAGGTTAAGGTCATCGATGGCCTCGCTGAACTCATATTCATCATCTATGTAGATGCTTGTGTGAGATACTTGAGGGACTTGGGGTGGCATGGATGAGGAAGGAGCATTTTTTACTCGTAATACATGAGGTGAAAGTAGGAAATCTCGAGGTTTGGTATGGGTGATATATGCATGAGATCTATAAAATTTGGATTTGGGGTATTATCTTGAGTCTGTTGGTGACTGTAATGAAGGGGAGAGAACAAGTCTACCTCAACCATATTGACCGATGTTGTAGGTGAAGTAGGTGGGGAAGAATCTAGTGAGTAGGGCTTGGTGGTTTGTGTGCACCCTAAGAGACTCAAGGGAGGTCGTAGAATAACTAGGGGTGAATGAGAATGAGCAACTGCTCTCTGTAGTTGCCTATGTATAGGTGGGAATATGGCTAAGTGTGTCGGTGATGACTCAAGAGGGACTATATCAGGTTCTATTGGTGGTGCCTCTAAGGATAAGGTGGCGAATTGGTTTGTTAGTCTATCAACATAATAGAATGAGGAGGTGTCGGACATAGAGGATTCTTGAAAGAAGTCATAGGGGACTATAATGGTAGAATGAGGTGATGAAGTGTCCTCTATGATGTCCATGTTGATATATTCTTCCAGGTGTGTGTTGGAAGTGGAGTAGGATAAAGGGATAGGTCTTGGAATTCATCTTCTAAGGTATGAACTACTCTTGGATTATAACCTATACTAGATTTGTCGATTGGTGATTGAACTCGAGGATCGATAGGTGTGCGTAATCCTTGTTCATAGTGGCCTAACCTAAATCCATGCCAATGAAAATATTGTAGGTAGTGCAAGGTGAAGTGAGGGTTGGCCATGTGGTCTAGCATACCACAAAAGCTAGATTGTGGTGGAGGAGAAGTTGGTGGGGGGATTGAAGAGTCGACTCCTACATAAAAAAATTGGTATGATTTTTGGGACCTCCTAGTTGTATGATGGTTCTGATGGTAAGGACCAAGGTTGTAGGGTGATCAAAATCATGGGTAGATTGGATAAGGGGATCATGTATGTGGGCATCATGTACATTATAGTCTCTTGGGCTAGCATTTGTCATGAAAATGGAAATGCATGGTGTGGCATGATCTAGTGACTGGGGTGGGGTATCAAAATCATATGATGAAGGTGAAATTTGAGATTCTTTGATTGTAGTGGTTGAAGGGTGTGGGAGTTGTTTATCTGAATTGGGTGTTGGTTGTTCTTGTTCATGACATTTGGTTGTTGTAGCTTGAGTAGGATGTTTGGTCTATGTGGGGGAAGGTATCGGTGTAGGCACTGGGCTATGTGGAGAAGTGAATGTCCTAGGCTATGGTCAAAAAGGAAGGGGAGGTGTTTGTGGTGTAGGAAGGATAGGGGCTTCCATAGGCAAGGATGGGGGAGGTAACGTGATAGGTTGTGTAATGGGTGGCGATGGTGGTTGTGGCACCGTAGGTGGAAATTGGAATGGTAGAGGTTAGGATGATTATGGAGGCCATAAGGATGGTGATGAGAAAGGTATGGTAGAGGTTTTGGGTCCCATGGAAGATGGTGCTAATGGTGCGGATATCGAGGCTTGTGCTCTTGATGAACACTAGGATATTGAGGTGGAAGTTGGGGAGGATATCGATGCTCCTACCGACTGATGAGAGGATATGGGGAATAGTTGGGAGGATGAAAATGATGGTGTAGGGGGAAGGTCTACAATATTACAAAACTTGAAGGGATCTCCATCGGTTGGGACATAGTGAACGAGTCCATTGTGGATGTACTTGAGGCAATGGTGTAGTGTGGAAGGGACACACTACATGTCTCTAATCCATGGGTGACCAAGGAGAATATTGTATTGCATTTCCCCTTGGATGATGTGAAAGAGGATAGAGATGGTACGGATGCCTATGCGGATAGGTAAAACTATAGATCCTATGGTAGGTCTCATGGAGCCATCGAATGCATGTAGGTCAAGGGAAGGTATGGCAAAATGGGTTGGTGGGATATGTAGGTGATGTAGAGCTATTGTAGATATAATGCTAATGGATGAGCCCATGTCAATGAGTACCCACTTGTAGGTGATATCATTGATTATGGCTTGGATGTGGAGAGGGGGATCTGCTCCTTCTCCAATGAGTTCCGTTATCTCATGGTCATGGAAGCTAATTGAGGGTTGGAGGCATCATGGGATATTTCCTACAAAATTGACAAAGGTATTCGTGTCATGTGTCTCTAGGTCAATGGAGCGTAGGATGTCATTCAATGCCTCATGATGGGGTTGAGACTATTGTAGGAGATCAAATATGGATAGCCATGTGGGGGCATTACGTAACTGATGGGTTAGGCTACCATGGATGGTAATCACATTTTGAGGTGGTGGTGGTATGGTAGTAGGCATTTGAGGTACTTGTGGTGATGTGAACTGAGCTGGTAGGGAAACAATAGGTGTTGTCTGGCATGATGGGTACCATTGGTTCCTCGTAGTAAGGTTGATCATACCTACTACACCACGTGATGGAGGATCATGTTGGACATTGTTCACTTGGTGAGGTGGTGCTAGGGGATTGTTTGGAGGTCTAGGAGGATTGGGTCCTCTGTGATTCGGTAGAGGGTTTTGAAAAATCCCTAAATTTTGATTCTATGGGGCTAGAGGGTTTGCTACCTGGATGATGCCCCTATCGATTAGGTCTTGAACTTGCCCATGGAAGGAGTGACACGAATCGATATCATGGCCATGTTGCCTATGGAAAGGACAAAAGAGTTGCTCATTATATCCATGAGGCTTGGGTGCATTTGGATCCAATGGGTGGATCTCGGGTAGGAGGAGATGGTTGCCCTCATACAATCTATGAAATAGTGTTGGTAATGGTTCGGATAATGGTGTGAGGTTGCATGGTGGAACCTATGGGTGCATGCCTCGGTATTGTTGTGGTCTAGGTGGAGTAGGAGCATTAGTCTAGAATGCTTGTGGCTATGGTGTATAGGGTGGAGGAGTCGATGTTGGTGCTAGGGTAGCGGTTGCGACTTGGTTGGCTTGAGGTGGCCGAGGGTAAGGTTGATTTGGTGTGGTCCTATTGAAGTGAAAGTTGGGGTTATAGTTGGATTTGGTTCTCAACTTAATTTTCCTAGATTGGACCTTAATGTCTTCAATAACTTTTTCTTGTGAAATGGCATCTTCAAAAGTGCGGCTTTGATGAAGTTGGAGGGATGTGGAGATGTGTTTGTGGCAACTCTTGGAAAAGAGTGTCATGAGCTCAGTAGTGGGGAGGCTATGGGTAAGGTCATGGATAATCGCTCTCCATATAGAAATGAACTCAGTGATGGGTTCATCATCAGCCTATCGTAAGGCGTACACATCAAAAAATGTGGTCTTTTTCTTGATGTTGATGGAAAAGTGTTCTAGGAAGGAATTGGCTAGCTGCTCAAAAGTATATAGGCTATGGCATGGGAGCATGTTGTACCAGTCCAATGCTGGCCCCATGAGTGAAAGGGAGAAGGTACACAACATGAGGGGATTACTACTATGAAGTTGATAGCAGGATGAGCGGTAATTGCTCACATGCTCTCTAGGGTCTTCCTTACCTCTGTACTTGTCAAAATTTGGTATTTTGAAGTGATAGGGGTAGGGAGGAATGGGAACTGATGGGTGAACTAGCTCATTGCATAGTTCATCATAATAGGGCTTTTGTGGCCCATAGCTAGAGGTGCGTAGGTTCAACATTTTGACTTCATCTCGTAAGAGTTGAAGTTTGGGTGTCATAGGGGTGGGAGACTGGGCTATGGTAGGTTGAGTCTATGGATGTGGTGGATATTGGTATTGTTGCTCTTCCTAGTATTGTGAAGAATATTGTTGTACCTGATCTTGGTAAGGTGGGTATTGGGTGACATGTGCTATCGTATCTATGGGCACACTAGGTTGTGGGGTAGGTGTCTATTGTGGGTAATAGTATTATGACTAGGAGGCATGTGGTTGTGGTGTAGGTACTTGTTGGGTTGGAGCCTATTGTAATGGTTGGGCCATGGGTGGTGATGACCAAGATGGAGGAGGCATAAAGAAGTTGGGTGTAGTTGGTAATGGTGTAGGTGTCGGGGCTACCGGTACTAGGGGTGGTCGAGATGAGGTATCAAAGGATGGGATCTATCTCTATCCTGGAGGGTAGGAAGTAGGGAAGCTAAACTATGTGGAATAGCTTGGTGGGGTGGGTGGATAAGCTTTGGTCTCGATCCATAGGTGGGAAAGAGATTGGTAGTGGGAGCTTGGATAGGAGGAGGTGATGGTATCCTAAAAGTCATCGTAGACAAAGGTGGCGCTAAAGGTTGGGTATCGTACACTCTGGATACCTAGGAGATTGGTGGAAAAGCTATCAAAAAGGTAGGGTAAGCTACCAAAGTAGGAGCTTGGGTCGAGGGGAAGGTGTATGTGTACACTCCCACTTGGGTTTGTGCATCTTGCATCTGAAGGGACTGTTGGGAGATGCCTTCAGATATGGTGAAAAATGGCTCTTGGGAAGATGATGGTTGAGACTCCTGTGAAGAGTATGGGTGTGAGGTTTGAGGAAATGCTTGTGGTTCCTATTGGGGAGGGAGCTATTGTGCAGTTTGGAAGGATGGCTTCTGGTTTCCTATAGTAGAGGAGGATGGGTCAGACACCATTCCTATGGTAGGGGTGAATGATGTGACCTCTGGATGGGTATGGTTTAGGAGGGAAGAATCACTCTCAAAAAGGGATTGAGATAGATTTTGGAAGAAGGGGTGTGCGAAGGTGGGAGAAGTAGGTATGACCTCCTCATCTATGGTAAAGAATGGATGAGGTTGTCCTGGCATTGTGTAGATCACATGGTCATAGAATATGGTCGATGGATTAGGTGAGGATGGGGATGAAAGGAGTGGGTAATCCTCTATGAGTGAAGTAGCGAGGGCTTCACTCAAGGTTGACGTCTCATCATGAGGCATCATGTGTGTGAGTTGTACATCAGATTCTATGCATGAATCAGATGTGTCTATGGTCTTCCCCTTCATGATCGAAGGAGTAAGAGTGGACTGACTAGAGGAAGTGGTAGGCCATTCCTCTATAAAGCGTGCTTGCTCATGCGCTCTACTACGGGTGACCATAGGCATAGTAGCATGTGTAAAAAGGGTTTTAGAAATAAACCCTGTATGATATAGACTCAACTGTGTCTAATGTAAGTGTAAAGCAAGTGACATGTTGTGTATGGAAAAATAATATGTAGTGTAATGTGATGAGACCGGTCCGTGATCATGCAAACAATGGTAGACCAAAATCAATTCTAAATGCTAAAAAATAAAAGTGTTTTGTTCATTTTTGTGTGTTGTGATGTTGATACTCCCTATGTAGAATCATGGGTAATGGAGTGAATACTCTAGAAAATCAAGAATGTCATCAATATCAAACCTCCTGCAACACCCAAATATGCACATAATAGAATGGTATCACAATGTGCAAATGGTGACCTGTATGGAAGGTGTAGTAAAATGATATCCTAGAAGGGGGGAACCCACTATACTGAAGTGAGTTCACAAATTCCTCTCACGAAGAGAGGTGGTACTATCTAAGACCTACTATTGGCATACCCATGCTTTCGCTTCACCCTCGGGTGGGCTTAGTCAAGAATGATAGTTACCAATTCCACTAATTATACTAGCCTTGTGGATGAAGGTGCTAATCCTATCCCACTCTATAGGTAACCATTGGTGATGAAATCTAGGGCCCAGTCACAAAAGTGGGGGATTTTTTGATGATGAAATCTAGAAAACCACTCTTGTGGGGCTGCTAGGTGTCTAGGGGGTGAGCTGATGGAGAGTACAACTCCTTCCACACTAGTCTCGAGTGATGGATTGGGGATGAAGTCCAATCTCACCACTTGTTTAAATACCATGTGAGTGTGTGTGGGTTTGTGTTTTGCTAACGGTGTATGCAAGGTAAGAAACTAACTAGTTGCCTTTTCAAAAGAGAGACTAACCTAATGCCTTTTTGAAAGCAAATGATTAGATAACTGTATTCTTTGAAAATAAATAGTCTAGCCCTAAATGCCTTTATGAAATAAACTAATCTATTTTGCAAAGCGTGGAAACATGCAATCCAAGTGTGTGGAGTAAGGGGATTAGGAAACCCTAATTTTCAACTTTAGAATGCAAAATTCTTTTGAAAATTAAATAACATGGAGAAGGGGATTAGGAAACCCTAATTTAAACTTTAGAATGTGTACTTCTTTTAGCAAGAGATGCTATGAACAAAGGGGGAAATAATGTAGGCTTATACTATATGTGAAACAAAGAGGAGAAATGTAAATTTATTTGAAAAGTAAATTAAATGAAGTTGCTAGAAAGTTGTAGGTTCTGTAACTTCAAAAAAATTTAATGATCCTACAAGCTCGAAATGAAAGCAAATTTACACCTAGAAATTACCATTTAACTAGTGAACGCTTTATGCTTTCAAAATTTAAACAATAGAGGGATAAAATGGGAAATACCTACACTCTGATGTTGTGGATAGTCTGATTAGGTCATGTACTACTCACCCCTACAATTTTGGGGGTTTTTGAGGCTATCTGGTTGACTTCACCACCCAGGGTGAATTGAGATCTGATTCATGGGGTAGGGGTGAATTGGGTCTAGAGACCCCAAATATCTATTCTGAAGGCTTGAGAGGGTTCCCAGGGCTTTGAAAATCTTTGTGAAAGTTAGATTTAGTACTTAAAAACATAAAAATATAGGATAATATCAGATTTATCAAAAAAGTTAGCCTGACACTATCCGTTGTGGGGGTCCCACCGGGCATGCCAGAATGAAATGGGTAGAAATTGATATTTGATCCATAATAACATAAACACAAAGTATGTTGAATAAGAAATTTGTATTTCATTTAATATTCAAATATAAATATGTTACAATAGGGACATGATGCCCTTTCATAATGTCTTCTTCTAATAATGCTTCACAACAAGTCTTGATACCATCTTCTATCGTCCCTCAATGTAGATGGGTTTGTGATCCACCATCGGGTTGTAGTTGATGGTGTTCTTCCTCTTCATCTATGAAGAACCTACAAAAGGGGGTTAGTTGGTTGGGGGCTTGCCTTGGTCAGGCCCCTTGGTTATGAAGACTAAATCGACATAAAAATATATTAAAATTTGAAATAAATGATGCTAAAACTGATAAGAATGATAAATGGAAGCTTACCTCCCAAATCTGAGGTGATTTGGGCTTTGTAGACTAAAATCGCCACCCAGGGGTGAATCAGAACCGGATTCATGGGGCGAGGGGTGAATCCTACTATAAGTGGTATTCTACTAAAATTCTCCGGTAGGGAGGCTCCTTGGTTGTTGCTATGCTTATGTTTGCTATAAAATTTGACTGTTCAGACTTCGATGTTGAATTTGGCAGAGTTTCTGTGCTTATGTCATAAATGGAGAGAGAGGTAATTAGGGGTTTAGGACCCACTATTTATAGAAAATGGCAAGGTGTAGGGGGAGAGTTAAGGAAACTAACCCTAGGCTGAAGTCTAACCAAAGTTAGGTTAGGGTTTGTGAGGTGGAGGTCTCACATTCCTCATAGGAAATATCCTATCCTCACACATGTGTGAGGAAGGATTAAGTCTAATTAGGATTAGGAGGTCCTAAGTCAAATTAGAGCTTGATTAGGGTTCCTAGGAAAATATCTTAGCTAACCCTAATTACACACATGTGGGAGGATGTAATTAGTGTTAATTAAGGATTAAGAGTTCAACTAATCAATTTTGCCCTAAAAAGGTGACTTAAGTGAAGTCAACATTAAATTAGATTTTAAGAATTGACTTGATAATTGCTTTTGTCAATTAATAGCCCGTGGGGGCCTCAATTGAGTGCAAATAGGTTGTCGAAGGATATCCCAATGCACGGGATGTGATTTTGAAGGCTTATTAGGGTTTTGGACCTGAAAGCTGATGAAGTGGTATATGGAAGTCTACACACTGCTATGGCAAACTATGGCAATCTACGCATGACTACGCATGACTACGCATGACTACAATAGCCTACAATAGCCTAGGGATATCTGGAATCACCTATGGATATGTAGAGACAACAATGTGTGACTTTTGGGTGTCTACAGTTTCCATTCTCCCTAAGGGGTCTTAATCCCTTAGGTCTTCCTATGTTCACCCTAAGGGGTCTCAATCCCTTAGGTCATCCTCTAAGTTCACCCTAGAACTTATTTCTTAGTTTTATTTTTCTATTTATTAGCAAGAAGACAAGAATGATACTAGATACTAAATCTAACAAAAGCAATCAAAGATACTAAGAAAGAAGTAACATTTTAAAGAAAGCAAACTAAAATCGAAATGAAATTTAAATCAAACATAAGTAAATCGAACAATAAATTTAAAGATACAATCCTCATCATTTCACAATTATTACATACATCCTAGTATGGTAAAACCTCCATACTTTTAAAGAATAAGTAATACATCATTTTAATTCAGGGATATCTCCCTATAAATCTAGTCTATTTGAGCATAAGTAAATAAATGGTAAGTAGAGAACAAACTGGTGCATTATTTCCATCCACCTCTTTGGTCCTCCTACTCTTTCCATCGATCATTTGAGGATAGTAGGGGATCAGGGCACTCATGGTTCAGGATAGGCATGCCTCTAAATGCATCTAACATTTAATTTTCCAAATTGCAACTATACAATTTAAGCAAGTCTCTAACCATCTAATGCATAGTTGATATCATAAAGAATCCTTACTTTATTTTCACCTCTCAAATCCCTTTAGAGAGTCATTCAACATGCACAACTTAGATCATGGTTTTTACTTTAAACAATCCTTTCTCATTCAATGAATTAAAGTCCCATACCCTTAATCATTAAATACACAAGATTCCTTTATTCCCAAGAATTAAACCCTAGAACTTAAATCATAAAGTAAAACACTTTTCCCTTGTCTCATACATCAAAGTCCCATCACTTCAATCTATAAAACAATTATTCCACTTGCTTACTAAATTAAAGTTTCACTACTTCAATTTAACAATAAACCAATTCTCCTTATTTTATAAACCAAAGTCTCATTACTTTAATCTATAAAATAACTCATACAATTATTTACTAAATTAAAGCTCTGCCTCTTTAATTTAAAAATAATCCAATTCTCTTTCATTTCATAAACCAAAGTCCCATTACTTTAATCTATAAAAATAATCTAAATCCCTTTACTTTCACTAAATAGAGTCTCATACCTCTACTTAATAAAAATAAAACATAAATCATTTACTTTCACTAAATAGAGTCCCATTCCTCTAAATAATAAAAATAAAACATAAACCATTTACTTTCACTAAATAGAGTCCCATTCCTCTAAATAATAAAAATAAAACATAAACCATTTACTTTCACTAAATAGAGTCCCATTCCTCTAAATAGTAAAAATAAAACATAAACCATTTACTTTATAAACCAAAGCTTTCATAAACTTTAACTCATAAATAATATGCTCTTCTATTTTATTTAACCAAAGCTCTTTGATTCTAATTAAATAAAATGAAGCTAAACTCCTTAAACTCCATAAAATTCACATGCCCAAGAACAAATACGATCTCCCCAACAACGATGAGGAGAAAGCACGAAGGATAACCAAAAGAGAAAGGTTACCCTTAACTTGGAGCTGAATTAATCAACTGAAATAGGCCATCGTCTAAGGAAAAAGAGAGGACAAGCAAAGGTGACCTATCGCTCGCCATAACCGGCCAACAATGGACCCACACTCCAAATGACTAAGCCAACTCTACATAGAGAAAAAACTTCCATTAGTACGTCACTAGAAAAACTGATAGGGTGATTCTCTACATGGGGAACCCTCCTTATGCTAGGCAACAAACTTACTAGAAACAAGGCACTGATCTACGTCCTACAAAGGAGATGAAAAACCCACACAATGCTTGAAGGGACTCAAACGACACTAGTTGCACCAAACTCGACGTAGAGGGGAGATATTCTAAAACAAATAGGGGTTTCCCAACCATACGACCACACACGACCAACAACTATGGGTTAAAGGATGGGCAAAAACTCTACCCCAACGTGATATGTTGATGCGACTTAAAAATAAAGCACGTTGCCCAACTCTTACCTAAAACAACTAGGCCTAGTGAAGATGTCTATTCTAAACAATGGAGTTGTAACTAAGGGTGAGAACAGAGTTGACTTATCATCAAAAGAGGTGGCTCACAACTAGTTTGAAAGGAAGTTAACACGGTGATCCAAATAGTCTAAGGTAACAATATATAGATATGGGATTCACACATGGACATCATCCAATCCAAAGCATTTAAAAACAACTATTTCCTTTGTTATAGAGTTAAAAGACATGAGATTCCATAAGACCAACCTGTAACTTCTTGCTTGGGTTCTATCTAGCTATAACTTGTTGCCTTGTTGTCTGTGCAACCTCCAAACCTCCTTCTTCCTCTCTATGATGATGCTCCTACCTTCTTTTCTCCAACGTATCTCCTCCTTCCTCTTTTTTGTGATGTCTCTCCTTATCTTTCTTCACTACGACGTCTCCCTTATCCTCCTTGACTACCATGCTCACCGTCCGCCTTCACTTCCTTGTCTACCCTTGACGATAGTAGATCGTCCCCCATATTCTCTCCAAGATTCATCATAAATGGAGCTCCTCTTTTTTCAAAGTTGGTAGGCACTCCCATACCCGAATGTGCAACTCACAACATTCGAACTTATGACAAATTTCTTCTAAATATTTATTTTTTTACAATTTAATTACCTTAGAGGATTTTAAGATAGAAGTCTATCATTGTTTTCTTTTCTAATGTGAAATTCAATTATCTCCTCAATGACCTTTTATCATTTAATAAATGAAAATACCTTTATCATTTAACTAATACAACTATTTTATAAATGAAGCTCTATTATCATTTAAAATAAATTAATATTTATAAATGAAATTCTATTATCATTTTAAATAAAACAACTATTATTTATAAATGAAATTCCATTATCATTTAAATAAATTAAATATTATTTATAAATGAAATTCCTTTATCATTTAAAATAAACTATTATTTTTAAATGAAATTCTATTATCATTTAAAATAAATAAACCTTTATTTATAAATGAAATTCTATTATCATTTAAAATAAAATGTTTTCTTATCCATTACTAACATCATATTATTTTTGAAAGGTTTAAGCAAAACAAGGAGCTTTTCACAAACAACCAAATTATGCATGCTTTTATTTTCCAAACCACCAATGCAGATAGTGATGAAGTAAAAGATAATCAAACATATGCAACAGACAAAGAGGGAATCTTTCCATCAACCTAGTCACCTGTCTCAGCCTGAGAATTTATGATAGCTACTAGGCTATCAACTTAAGGCTCAAGGTGGCTAGCTATTGATGATTATCCCTAACCGATAATGCATGCCTATATGAAGGTATCCATCCATGTTACCCTCGAGTTGCCTTAATCATCATTTCCCCAACCTCAAGTACCCTCACTTCTGGTGGATGATTCTACTTCTTCCACCTACGAGTGTACCTGATCCTGCACATCTTGGCAATATGTCAGTAGTACCATGCTCTTTCAAAACAACTAAACATCACATAGTTGGTTCAATTGCTCAAGTTAGGTATTAAAGTATCATAGATTAATACATTGTTTCTTTGTGCCAAAAAGTCTACCAAGGAGGGTCATGACATCCTACCCCCCTTGGACTAAACACCATCCCGGGTGTTTCCAGTTTTCAAAAAATAAAATTATTACATTATATATTTTCAAACAAGAAGGGAAAATATTTTTGCATATCATCCACTTTTTCCCAAGTGGTATTTCTTTCAGAAAACTGGTCCCACTGGACCTTACATTGCTCAAGAGTTCGATTCCACATAGATTTAGAATGAAACTCAAGAATATTTATCGATATCACTTCAATAGCCTCTGGATTTACCATCTACAAATTAGAAACATCCCACACATGTTTAGGGTCAGCAACATATTTCCTAAGCAAGGATATGTGGAAGGTGTCATGGATCTTGGATAGGTTAGGTGGTAAGGCAAGTCGGTATGCAACTAAATTGATATTTTTAGTGATTTTAAAGGGTCCCACAAATCGTGGATCCAACTTTATGGATTTGATAGCACTCTTCATTGGTTTAACCCTTAAAAATACTTTATCTCCAATTGAGTACTCTCTTGGAGTCCTTTTTAGATCAACATAACTTTTCTACCTATCAACAACTTCTTTAAGTCTTTGCCTAATTACCTTTAGTTGATCCTCCATTTCTCTGACCATTTCTGGCCCAATCACAACTCGATCTTCTAGGTTATCCCAAGACAATGGCGTTCTACACTTTCACCCATACAAGGCATCAAAAGGAGCCATTCCTAGAGAGGAGTGATGTCCATTATTGTAGGTAAACTCTACAAGATGTAGGTAGTCTTCCCAATGAGACTTGTGATCCATGTAGTACATGCGAAGCATGTCTTCTAGTACTTGGTTTACCCATTCTATTTGACCATCTATCTTAGGGTGGTATGTCAAACTCATATTTAGTATCCACTACACGATGTAGGGATTTCCAAAATTTAGAAGTGAATTTGGAATCCCTATCTAAAATGATTACCTTAGGAAATCCATGTAATCGGAATACCTCTTTGGAAAATCTATTAGCCACTACCTGAGCATCATCCTTGATGTTCTTAGGTATAAAATGTGCAACCTTAGTCAATCTATCGACTATTACAAGGATTGCATCATGTTGATACCGGTTTTGGGTAAACCTACTATAAAATCCATAGATATAACCTACCATTTCTACGTAGGTATATCATGTGGATACAATTTTCCTATAGGATGCTTGCATTCTACCTTAACTTTCTAAAATTCAAGGCATCGAGCGATAAAATCGATGATGTCCTTCTTCATTCCTACCTAGAAGAAGGTTCTTTTCATGTTTTCCTACATTTTGGCTCCTCTAGGATGAGTAGAATAAGGAGATCTATGGGCTTCTTGCATTATTAATTTTCTTAAATCACCTATTTTTGGTATGATGACTCTACCTTTGTAGCATAAAAGGTCATCTTTCATGCCAAATTCCTTATTATTTTTAGGATCTCTATTCATCTTAACTCGAATTTCTTGGTAATACTCATCTCGAGATTGCTCCTGTCTCACTTGATCCATCAGATCCATGTGACTTCTAGTTATGGTTGCTATGTGTTTCCTTCTACTCAAGGCATCAACAACCTTATTCTCTTTCCCTTTTATGTACTCAATTTCAAAGTCATACTCAATGAGAAATTCAACCCATCTCCTCTATCTCACATTGAGTATAGGTTGGGTGAATATGTACCTCAGACTTTGATGGTCAGTCTTAATTCAAATGGCCTTCCCACCAAGTAGTGGTGCTAGACCTTTAGAGCATGCACCACTACAGCTAGCTCTAAATCATGTGTAGCATAATTAACTTCATGCTTCTTGAGCTTCCTTGAAGTATATGCTACTACTGACTCTTCTTGAGAGAGTACTCCTCCTAACCCTTCCAATGATGCATCCGTGCATACTAAAAAGTCCCCTTGAGGGTCAAGAATATTTAGTATTGGTGTGGTAGTGAGTTTATGTTTCAACAATGCAAAGGTAACTTCACACTTTTTGACCACTTGAATTCCTTTCCCTTCTTTTGAAGGTTAGTTATTATCACAACAATCTTGGAGTAATCCTTTATGTAATATCTATAGTAGCCCATTAACCCCATGAAGCTTCGCACTTCAGTCACATTAGTAGGGGTGGCCAATTCAGGATGGCCTCTATCTTCTCTGGATCCACAACAATTCCTTCTACTGATATGATATGTCCAAGATATCGTACCTCTAAAATATAGAAATCACTTTTGGCTAGATTCCCATAGAGTTGATTTTCCCTCAATAACTCTAACATGATCTTGAGATGTTTATCATGCTCTTCTTTGTTTCGAGAGTATATTAAGATATCATCTAGGAATACAAGGACAAACTGGTCTAGGTGTCTTCTGAACACACTATTCATTAGGTTCATGAATGCAGTTAGGGCATTAGTCAGTCCAAAGGGTAGAACTATAAACTCATAATGCCCATACCTAGTCTTAAATATCATTTTGTGAGTGTCCTCCTCACGTATTCTTAATTGGTGATACCTTGATCTTAGATCAATCTTAGTGAATACCATGGCATCTCTTAGTTGATCAAATAAATATTTGATCCTAGGTAAAGGATATCGGTTCTTGATTGTAGCCTTATTTAGCATCCTATAATCAATACACAATCTTAAAGAACCATCTTTCTTTTTCACAAATAAAATTGGTGCACCCCACGGTGACACACTTGGTTTTATCAATCCCTTTTCCAATAACCCTTGCAATTGAACCTTTAGTTCTTGCATCTCGATAGGATTCATCCTATATGATGATCTATGAATAGGTTCTGATCCTGGCATAAGATCAATTATGAAATCAAATTCCCACATAGGAGGTAGTCCAGGTAAATCCTCTAGAAATACATCCTTAAAATCTTATAAAATTGGGTGCTTTCCTAGCACTTCTCTCTTCTGATCATCACCTACTTCATTAAGTTTTACAACATACACTATCCCTCCTCTCTTGAGGGCTTTCTTCAATTGCATAGCCGACAACATCTAGGGTTTGAATACCCCTTGTTCACTATGAATTCTTAGTCTTTCCCTACCTTTCTCTGAATACTCGATCCATCGATCTTGGAAATTGATCAAGGCTTTATGGGCCTATAACCAATCCATCCCTAGGATCACATCAAAGGCATGAAGTGGAGCTACATATAAACAACATTCCATGGTTCCACTAGTTAAAGTAATTTCTACCATTGGATAACATTGGTTTATCGAGTAGGTTTATCTAGAACCATACTCAACCTTCCATCCATGGGCCAAATATCCTAGCCTTTTTGACATAGTCCTTGCTAGACTAGAAGAAATAAAACTATCAGTGGCCCCACTATCTATCAAAATATTTACTTGCTTATTAAAAATCTTACCTTTCACAAGTAATGGGGTGGCTTGCCCCTCTAGCTTTTGTTTCTCGATTGTGGCGTAGATCCGATGCTCAAGTTCCTTTCCTTTAGCATTGGATGTACTAGGCCCTAGTTGGTGTGGACATTGATTAGCATAATGTGGACCTCTACAATGGTAACACCCATCCTTGGGTCCTTGCCTCTTTTTTAATTTTTGCTCCCTACTTTAATTGTTGGAGCTAAAGTTTATGATTTTTGAGGGTGAGGTTTTGCATTGTTGGGATTATTGTTGGTTTTCTTTTGGAATTTTTCTTGAACTTTCCCTTTTTCCCATCATTTCTCTTCTCAAAATTTTGAGGGTTCTTGGTCTTTCGATCTTCTTCCTCTTCCCATTTCAATAATCCTTGACTATTCCTCTTCCTTAGTGCTTGTCGATCTTGCTCGGATAGGGTGGCATAGTTAAATTGGAAGTGCAACTCTACTTTCTTTGCCAAGTCATACACCTTTTGTAGTGATTTAGGCTCATGCATGTTTACATCATGCTTTACTCTAGATTCCAACCCATGGATAAACTTATGAACCCTCATTTTCTCATCATAGGTAGGCACATACTTAAGTAACCGTACCAACTTCTTATAGTATATCTCCACCATTTTGGTTCCTTGTCGTAGGCTAGCAAATTCTTCAAATTTTAGTGCATAGAAATGCTTTGTTAGGAACCTTTTCTTGAAGATAACTATGAATTATTTCCATGGAATGTCAATAGGTTCAATCTTAGTCTTCTCATAGTGGGTTTCCCACCAATCTAGAGCAGCCCCTTCTAAGTTGATCATGGCCCAAACCATTTGGGTTCCTAGGGAATAGCCTTTTACTATGAAGTAAACCTCTAATTCTCTCAGCCATGCTTCAGTTGCATCCCCTTCACCTTCTCCATCAAACTTGGAGATACAAATATTTTTTAGATCCCTAGTTATTTCCTTTTCTAGAAGGGCTCTAGCTTGCAATTGCTCTATAGTTAGCCCATCAGCTTGGCCAACCTTTGAGCCTCTAGCTTGTAAGTTCTGATTTATAATTATTTCCAACACTTGTCTCATCTGATCTTGCATAGCAGCAACTATAGTAGTGAGGTCTTCTACCTCTCTATTGGGGTTTGTTGGATCCTCCTCTTGGATCTCTTCTTTGATATTATTTTTTCGAGTTTTTCTAGGTGTAGGCCTCTCTTTTCTGGCCTTAGGTGGTATTTTTAACCTAGTTACAACCAAGAAAAATATTAGGTTATAACTTCACCTTAAATTGTATCACTAATTCAAGCCATAATATAGAGTTCTCTTGCTAAAAGCATCAATAATCTAACTAGGGTAGTATTCCAAGTTTATGATGTATCATTAATACCAAAGCCCATACTAAGGTATCATAACATCCATTCACACTTGGGATTAATTCCCATTAGATTCTAGCAAATAGGGCATTCTAGGTCATCCCAACTTTAGCTTATACTTTAAGCAAGCCTTCATTGGAGATATCCAAATCCCTTTAGCACACATAAGAAGCTCTATACCCTCGTACCTAGAGCTCTGATACCAAATGTAATGACCCAAAATAAACTACAAGAAAACACAAAAAAAAAAATTTTTTTTTAACTAAGGAGAGGGATTCATAAACCCCTAACCAATCTAAGATTTACCTATTGTTTAAATCCCCTAAGTTTTCTTGAAGAGCTACATCTCATGAGATACCCTCACACAAGTCCCATCTGTGTAGGTGTATCATGTGTTACCACAAATAAGCCTATCTATCTCATCATCCTTGATGAGCTAGACTTATCACCTTCTATCAATCAAAGGTATACACACATCACCATACCATACACAAGTCAATCTATGTAGGTATGCTATGAGTATTATGAGTTAAGCTATCCATCTTATCTTCATGATGAGCTATCTTAACTCAGATGTAGACTTCCACAAACTTAGTTACCATTCTCCCTAAGGGGTATTAATCCCTTAGGTCTTCCTATGTTCACCCTAAGGGGTCTCAATCCCTTAGGTCATCCTCTAAGTTCACCCTAGAACTTATTTCTTAGTTTAGCAAGAAAACAAGAATAATTCTAGATACTAAATCTAACAAAAAAGATACTAAGAAAGAAGTAACATTTTAAAGAAAGTAAACCTTAATTGAAAGAGAATATAAATACAAATATAAATAATTTAAATAAATTTAAATATATAATCCTCATCATTCCATAATTATTACATACATCATAGTATGGTAAAACCTCCATACTTTTAAAGAATAAGTAATACATCATTTTAATTTAGGGATATCTCCCTACAAATCTAGTCTATTTGAGCATAAGTAAATAAATGGTAAGTAGAGAACAAATTGGTGCATTAGTCCCATCCACCTCTTTGGTCCTCCTTCTCTTTCCATCGATCATTTGAGGATAGTAGGGGATCAGGGCACTCATGGTTCAGGATAGGCATGCCTCTAAATGCATCTAACATTTACTTTGCCAAATTGCAACTATACAAATTTAATCAAGTCTCTAACCATCTAATGCATAGTTGATATCATAAAAGAATCATTACTTTTATTTTCACCTCTCAAATACCCTTAGAGAGTCATTCAACATGCACAACTTAGATCATGGTTTTTACTTTAATCAAACCTTTCTCTTCAATAAATTAAAGTCCCATACCTTTAATCATTAAATACACAAGGTTCCTTTATTTACAAGAATTAAACCTTAGAACTTAATTCATAAAGTAAACCACTTTTCCTTTGTCTCATAAATCAAAGTCCCATTACTTTAATCTATAAAATAATCATTTCATTTATTTACTAAATTAAAGCTTCACTACTTCAATTTAAAAATAAACCATTTCTCCTTCATTTTATAAACCAAAGTCCCATAACTTTAATCTATAAAATAATCCTTTCATTTATTTACTAAATTAAAGTCTCTACTTCTTTAATTTAAAAATAATCCAATTATCTTTCATTTCATAAACCAAAGTCCCATTACTTTAATCTATAAAAAAAAAATCTAAATCCCTTTACTTTCACTAAATAGAGTCTCATACCTCTACTAAATAAAAATAAAACATAAATCATTTACTTTCACTAAATAGAGTCCCATTACTCTAAATAATAAAAATAAAACATAAACCATTTACTTTCACTAAATAGAGTCCCATTCCTCTAAATAATAAAAATAAAACTTGTTGGCATTTTTGCCACATTGATTCTCATTGATTAATGCATTAGTGTATTGTTGAGAATCTGACCTTTGATATCAGCTTTGATGCAGCTTTGGAGAAAAAAGAAGAAAAAATGAGCAAAAAATGACTAAGTCTAAAAACTGCAGCGATTCGCTGACATGTCGCAAAATCGCGGTCAACGCAGTCAACGCAGGCAGGTTGGGCGGAACCGTCGCGATATCGCGACGTGTTCCATTTTCGTGACTTTCGGAAGGCAAAGGAGGAACAGCGACAAAATGTCACGAAATCGCGACAAAAAGTCCAGCCGAAGACACAAAGCAAAAGTTGCAGCGCAGCGTCGACGTCTCATTTTCGCGCGGTGTTCGGCTTCGAAGACACAAAGTTGAAAACTTGCAGTGCGTCGCTGACATGTCAGCGAATCGTGACACTGGCGGCTTCGAAGGGGCAAGTGCAAAAACTTGCAGCGATTCGCTACATGTTCGAGTAGAGAAGAGTCCAAGGCAAAGATGCAGCGCGTCGCGACGGAAAATTGCCAAGGGTATAGAGAAAGAAATGCGTAGCGATATCGCTACCTGTAGCGAAGTCACGGGGTTTTGACCAGAAAGACAAAGTACCCGAAACATGTAGCGATATCGCTACATGTTCCGTTTTCACGCGGTGTTTGGCAGAGAAGACCCAAGGTTAAAAGTTGCAGCGATTCGCTGCATGATTGTTAAGAAGAGGAAGCCATGGGAAAGTTGCAGCGACGCGCTACCTGTAGCATTTTCGCGATGGCAAAGTGGCAATTGGTACGGAAGGAGCAACACGTAGCGATATCGCTACATGCTTCAAAATCGTGGCCATTTTGGTCCGAGAAGCAAAGGAGCAAAAAGTTGTAGCGATTCGCTGCAATATCAACAATAAAGCCAACTGACATGAATATGCAACGAAATCATGCAAGGGATGAAAATTGATAAAAAAGCATGAAAATGGTTAAGTGCTCAAATTGGTAGCGAAATGGAGACAAGGAAGAATTGAAGACATTCAAGTGCAAAAGGTGTTATGTTTTCGCGGACCGTCTTCAAGGCCGTACAAGGTGCCTAACACATGTAGCGATATCGCTACATGTTCCATTTTCGTGGCGTTTGGCTTCAAGGGTTTCAGTGTTCAAAAGTGCAGCGATGCGCTGACTGTTTTAGCAAAAGGCGTAGACAATGCAGTGATTCGCTGCAAGTTCTGGGCGACAAGGCGGAGTGCGAAGAGAATCATGCAAAAAGCAGAAGGCGTCGCATTTTTGCGACCCATCCATAAGACCGTACAAAGTGCCGAAAAGTGCAGCGATGCGCTGCATGTTCCGTTTTTGCGGGGCAGGAAGGAAGGAATAGCCAAAGGCCGCAATGCGTAGCGATATCGCTACATGTGCCATTTTCGCGGAACAAGCTAGCGATGGAGACATTGAAGCCAAAGATGCAGCGATATCGCGACAGGGAGCATTTTCGCGGGTGTAAGTGACAAAAGCGTACGACATGAAAATACGTCGCGATTTCGTGACCCGTCGCGTTTTCGCGACCTACGCAGTTTCCCGCCAAAACATAGTATGAACGCCCGAGAAGGTTTTTTCGATTTTCGATGATTTAATGCTGACCCGAATTTAATGATTTGCGGATTTCCAAGGCATTCAAAGTAAAAGACGCGCCCAGGCCACCAAGATTGAAGATTTAATGCATTCGAGGCTGTTGTTCGTGGATTGTCGTAATGGTTTCATGCACATGTTCGAAGAATCAAATTTAATGAAGGACCGCGAACGTTTCATTGCATTTAATTTTTGTTTCTTCGAGGCTGTAATCAAGGGATCGTGTATGTAATTTCCAATGCACAATTGTAGATCACGAGGAGGATGGTGGCAAACATTTAATGCTATAGAGAGGACGGAAGAGAGGACGGACCTCTATAAAAACCAATGTAATTCTCATTTCAAAAGGTTGGGAAAAATTCTCTGCTAGAGACTGGAGATGCATTTGCAGGAATAACAGAGTTGGCTTCTAATTTGTCAAGCGGTTGTATGGGTGATTTCCTTTCTGTTCTATTGCATTTCTAATAGCTTTGTATTTCTTCATGGCTGTTGCATTAAAATTCTGCATATTGGATTTATGTACTGTCGTGAGAGTATGATTTCTGGAATGTAGTTTTGGAGGGTTTTCCTGCATACATCGTGCGAAGGTTTAGGTTAATAATTTTTATTACTTGTTGTTGTTGCATTTTTAAGTTTCCTGCTGTTATTTTCCCGGTCTTATAACTTCGGCCTGTGGCCATATTTCCCATTTCTTTCTGTAGTTTTTAAATCTCTTTCCTGCAACCCTTATCTTAAACCAAGTTTAGAATAGTGAAGGGAACCAGCCCACTCTGGAGATTGGTCTGGAAGCCATTTCTTGCTTCCAGCATTTCAATGTTGGCCAGGTCTAGGGTGCATTTGTAAAATCCTTTCCTGTGGCAGATTTTGGACCAACAGTTTTTGGCACGCCCGGTGGGACAGATTTTATTTGTCTCTAAAATATCCCATAGGGTCGAAGGTTTAATGTTCGCCTTCAAACTGTAAATTAGAGCATTTGGTGACTCTGTTGTTTTTGGTGACCCTGCTGGACCCAGAAATACTTCATGATTACAAGATCACAGTCAAAGAAATTTGGCGATCTTGTTCAGTTTTTTGAGCTTGATAGTTCAAGAAGTGGTGAGCATTCTAGATTAGTTTCCTCATCCCTTCCATCTTCTACTGTACAAATACCCAGTATTGTTGCTAGTGTTGCACCCCTACAAGTTCCACCAATGGCACAATTTCCTCCACCCAAAAAATTCTTGGCATGGAACAGCACTGGAGCCTTGAATCTGCAGGCTCAGAATCCAGTACCTCAGGCTGCACTGAAGGCTTTGCCCACTTACGATGGTACTGGTAAAATAGCCTATGAGCACATAAATGATGTGGCTTCCCTGGCTGCTATCCATGACATTACCGATGAAGATGTAATGATCAAATTGTTAGTGTGTTCTTTGAGAGGTAAACTGCTATTTTGGTACAGAACTCTGCCTCCCGACACCATAACATCATGGGATCAGTTTGGTGATTTACTGGTGAAACATTTTCATGAACAGGCTGACCCTTTCTCATTGTTAAATCAGTTTACTGTCATACAGAGACATCCACAAGAAGAGATACCTGATTTTAATGTCCGGTTTACCAAAACTTGGCAAAGGATTCCTGATGGTATTCGGCCTGCTGATGAATTAGCTACGATGTACTACCTCAGAACGTTTCACTCAGATATCGAGTCGGGCGGTTCGGCGATCTAATGTGATAACGTTTCCAAAAATATTTGAACAAGCAATTAAAGCGAAGCTGATCTGGTTGCCGTAGGAAGACTGCCTCCAAAGGTAACTATGCCTCTTATTCCAGATTTGCCTCAATATTTATATGGTTCACAACCACACCCCATGCCAGCTATGTATCCTACACCCTCATGGAACTCTAAAGCACCTCAGGTTGCACATGTTCCAGCTCCTCAGTTTCCTGCTTTAACTCCTTTACCGCTCCCTGCACCCAGCATTCAACCATCTCCCGTTTCCACTGCATTTCCAGCTTTGCCAGCACCACCAACTCCTTTGCCCTTACCAGCACCTCCTGCACCTGCAAACCCTGATCCATATACAACATTATTGCAAGAGGTTAAGTCTACAAATTCTGCCATTAGAGCCATGGGAAATAAGATCACACTCATTGAGAGGAAGCAGGCTGAGAGAGATTTCCAGCCAAGGAGATTTCAACCTCCTCAAATTACTAGAGATCAAGCTGCCTCCACAAGCAAAGCACCTGAAAAGGGCTTAGCTGTTCTAGCAAATGAAGATGCAGCCCATGCAGATGGAGTATATTGGTGCTCGACTTGTAATGATCCTCACGGAGAGGATACATGTATGGTTCACTTAAATTATGTGCAGACCTTGGCGGCCGGCTCTTCGAGGTGACCATGTTAATATGATCTCGGAAGCTGGTCATAGTTTGATGACTGCAGTGGAAGATCAAGTTTCAGTTCTAACAAGGACTGGAAAGAAGCCTATGAATGTTGATCCTGCTGACTTAGAGCCGTTAAGAGTACCAGCTGAAGTGAAGAGGCCAGTGAAAGCTCCTGTGCCAGTTCCAAAGTCTGTTGCACCTGTTTTGTCAAAAGATCCAGCTTTTAACAGAGTTCAAGAAAAGGCAGTAGCTGCACCAGTAAGATCAGAAGCAGAGGAGCAAGCACGTGAAAAATTGAAATATCCATCACTGACCAAGAGGTTAAGAGTGGAAGCTACACAGCAGTACAGAACCAGATTTGAGCAACCTGCTGAAAAGAAAAATTCTGCTGCAGTTTCATACAATATTGTTGATGATCTTAAGAAGACCCCTGCTAAGGTAAGCCTTTATGACGCTTTGCAATTACCTGGTCAAGTAGATTTATTACAAGAGTCATTGAAATCGGTGAAGGAGAGTGAAAAAGGGCCTACCCAGACCGTCTATGCCCAAACTTTAACCACCTCTGTTACTGGTAAGAACAAACCTCCTCCTTTTTACTTGTCATTGCAAATAGAAGGTTGGGTTGTACACAATTGTATGATTGATTCTGGAGCTGCAACCACTGTCATGCCCAAGGGAGTCTGTGAAGCTATGGGAATGGAGTATACCCGGAGTAGTCCTGGAGTCCTGCAATTAGATGGTACTCCCGTGAAAATAGTAGGTGTAATCAAAGATGTACCCATTGTCCTGCATACAATGCCACAAATTACTGTTATTCAAGAAATTGTTGTGGTAGATTTAGAGCCCTACTTTAGCATGTGTTTATCCAGGGAATTTACTGCAAAACTAGGGGGTTATCTGGCATTAGATTATTCCCATCTGGAAATTCCTTTTAAGAATAGACGTCTCAGAATACAGAATGAAAAGCCTTCCCCTTTTCACATTGAGAAGTTGGAAGATGTTGGAAAAGACATGCAGTCGGTCCATATGCTCACTGAAGAGTCTGAAGATGTTGTTTTAATGAGTGAAGTTTTAAACAATCTCCAGTTGGAAGATCAATTTTCAATGCTTAACTTCAATGCCATGATGGAGACAGAGATTGGCTGCTATGCCATTCGAAAACCTGAGACTGAGACAAAGCAGGAATTGTCTAACCCAGTTGATCAGACTGAGGTTACAGATCAGTTATGGCGACTGTATTTCGATGGAGCTAGATGCAGGAATGGTGCCGGAGCAGGTATTGTGTTAATTTCTCCCTCTGGTGTACAAAGGACTTATTCATATCGACTTACATGGAGTTGCACAAATAACGCTGCTGAATACGAAGCATTGTGCTTGGGTCTGAAGAAAGCAAAGAAGTTAGGAATAGAACAACTCAATATTTTTGGTGATTTCGAGCTTATTGTAAATCAGGTCACAAATAGATGCATCTCAAAGCAACATTATCTGAAAGCATATCGTAATCGGGTTTGGGATTTGTTTGAACTTTTCACCGTGCTTAATATTCAAGTTGTTTCCAGAGAGATGAATAAACATGCTGACTTATTAGCATCTCTTGGAGCTAACTTTTCTCCTGCTGATCAAGTTGTGAACAAGCCCAAGACAGTGAGAATGGTATACAGACCCAGTGTGCCAGACAAGGAAACTTTCTGGCAGGTCTTTGAAACCGATGAGCAGATTGTTAATTTCCTGATACATGAAGCTGCAGTTGTTGAAGGCAGAACTTTGGAAGATGAGGAAGCCGAAGGTCTTATTCAATTAAGGAATAACCATATTCCAAAGGGTCTAATAACTCTGGAGAGCTTGTTTGACCAACATGATCGTTCCAAAAAGCCTCGAATGGAGATTGATAGAAAGGAATACATGGAGTTAGAGCTTCAGCCTGACAAAGTGATTAAGGTTGGCACTGACTCAACCCCAGAAGAACTACAAAAAATCAGGCAGCTCTGTAAAGAGTTTTCTGATATTATAGCTTGGAGCTATGAAGACTTGAAAGGCTACAACAAGCAAATTATACAGCATACAATTGAACTAGAAGAAGGAGTTAAGCCTTTTCGACAGAAACAGAGACCTGTAAACCCAAAGATTGAGGCGTTGATGAAGGCTGAACTTGTTAAAATGTTGCAAGCTAAGATCATCTATCCGATCAAGCACTCCACATGGGTCGCCAATCTGGTTCCAGTCCGTAAGAAGAATGGAGATATTAGATTGTGCGTTGATTTCAGGAATTTGAACCGTGCTTCATTAAAGGATCATTATCCTTTGCCGAGAATTGATCAAATATTGCATGTTGTGGCTGGGGCACAGCGTTTTTCTTTGTTAGATGGATTTTCTGGGTATAACCAGATCTGGGTAAAAGGTGAAGATCAGTTTAAGACAACATTCACCACGAAGTGGGGTACTTTTGCATATCAGCGAATGCCCTTTGGACTATCAAATGCTGGAGCTACCTTCCAAAGAGCTATGGACATTGCATTTAAAGATTTGTTGAACAAGATCATTGTCATATATCTTGATGACATGACAGTATTTTCACATAGGCGGGAAGATCACTGTTCTCACCTGAGACTGATTTTTGAAAAGTGCAGAGAATTTGGGATCTCAATTAATCCGAAGAAGTCTGTGTTTGCTGTAAAAGAAGGTAAGCTTCTGGGTCATGTGATTTCTGAAGATGGATTAGCAATTGATCCAGCCCGTGTTGAAGCTTTGAAGAAATTGACACTCCCTGCAAACAAGAAGGAACTTCAATCTTTCTTTGGACAGATAAATTTCATTAGAAAATTCATTGCTGATTTTGCTCAAGTTGTTAAACCAATGACCGAATTGTTGAAGAAAGATGCAGTTTTCCAATGGACAGCTCGAAGAAAGGAAGCATTTCAGGAGATCAAGGAAAGAATAGTGCAGGCCCTTGTCCTGATTAATCCTGACTACTCCAAGGATTTCATCTTATATGCAGTTGGAGAAGATGACAGTTATGCTGTAGTTTTGACGCAAAAGGGAGATGATGGGAATGAAAGGCCCATTGCTTTTCTGAGCCAAGTCATTTTACCTCACGAAGCAAAGTACAATTTTATTGAGAAATAGGTATATGCTGTGATGAAATCCCTGAAGAAATTCAAACATTTTATTTCCCAGAGCAGGACATTTGTTTATGTTATTCACCCAGATGTGAGAAATTTCATTCTTCAAGGAGAGTTGGGTGATAAACGTGCTGGCTGGGTCACCAAGATCCAGGAATTTGATGTAGAAATCCACCCAACTAAATTAGTGCGTGGTAAAGCTCTGTGCCAACAGTTAGCAAAGATGGCAGCATTTGATGTATGCGAAGATCAGGGAGAAGCTCTTGCTGGTAATGACAGTTTAATGAATTTCTTAATTCTGGAAAAATATTGGATAGAGGACCTGATTGATTACTTCACAACTGGAAGATGTCCATCACAATTGACTGCTTCTCAGAGGAGGAGATTTCGGTTGCAAGCTCTACGGTATGTTTTGTTTTCAGATGGTTTATTTTTTAAAAATATTGATGGTGTTCTTTTGAAGTGTGTTAAACAAGCAGACAAGGATAGGATCTTGGAAGAGTTCCATTCTGGTCTATCAGGAGGACATTTTGCAGGAAGACCGATGGCCTTGAAAATCATTCGAGCTGGTTACTACTGGCCGACCCTGTTCTCAGATTCTTTCAAGATTGCACAAGCCTGTGATAAGTGTCAAAGATACGCAGGAAGAGTAAGGAATGCAGCTCTGCCTTTGCATCCAGTTCAGGTTGAAGCACCCTTTCAGCAATGGGGGTTGGATTTTATTGGAATAATTGATCCTAATTCCTCAGCTGGTCACAGATACATCTTAACAGCTACAGATTATTTCACCAGGTGGTCTGAAGCCATACCTACAAAGATGGCCAATCAATCTATAGTGATTTCTTTTGTTGAGAGTTTGATTACACGTTTTGGTGTTCCAGACGCCATCATTACAGATAATGGGACTCCATTCATTGGAGCTGAACTGGCTGAGTTTGCTAACAAGTTTGGCATTTTCCTTAAGACATCTTCCAATTACTATCCACAGGGAAATGGCTTGGCAGAGTCAACGAACAAAAATTTGCTCAAAATTTTGAAGAGGTCATTGGGAGAGAACAAAAGATCATGGCACTTGTTATTGAATCGAGCGTTATGGGCGGACAGGATTTCCGTCAAGAAGTCCATTAAAACCTCACCATATGCCCTAGTCTATGGCAAAGAAGCAAGGTTGCCGGTTCATCTTGAGTTGCCAGTATTACAGCAGTTGCAGTCTTTTCAAGATGATGAGACAGACCTGAGTTCCTTGGATCTGCGAATAGCACAGTTGTTGGAATTAGAGGAGCAGCGTTCCAAAGCATATAATGAATTTGACAAGCACACGCAAGGGATTTCGAAGTGGTTTTATAAGCATTCTGCAGCCCGTACATTCAAGACAGGAGATTTGGTGCTGAAATGGAATGAGAATAAAGCTAAACCTGGCAATCATAAGAAGTTTGATGCGTTCGGGAGGGTCCCTTCCGCATTTCCAGCACAGGTGCAGCTAATTCTTTCTATTTGGAAGACATGGATGGTAGCCCACTTCCAATTTCAGTTAATGGCTTTCATTTGAAAGCCTACTTTTCATGACTTCGCAAGTTCAATTTGAGTTTGTATAGAATATAAAAATATATATATATATATATATATATATATATAAAAAGAGGAAGTGAAGAAGAAGAAAAGAGTATGTATATATGTTTTGCCTTTTGTTGTCACCTTGGCTCTTGTTGCTTGTGGGCTGTAGGTGTTTGTTTCCCTTTTGTCCTTCCTTTCCCGGCAGTTTGTGGCTTCCAAAGAATTCTTCTTTTCCCTCCCCTGCTTTCTATTTCCTTTCTTCATCTTCCTCTTCCTTCTTTTGTTTCTTTCTTCCTGCAAATATAAAAAACAAAAAGAATAAGCCACGACTGTTGTTTCTTCTCCCCTTTTCTATTTTCCCCATTTCTTCTTATCCCTTTCTTCTCAGTTTGTTTTTGTTTTAAAAAGCATTTATTTTCCAGCTTAGTTCATTTTCATTTCACGCTTCAAAACTTCCATTTCTGTTCCATCCATTCGTTCATTCCATCTATTGCCGCTGGTAGTGTATCAACATGATGTTGTTATGTCTATCACATCACTTGCTTACTTCCGCATCACTCCATTGCAGTCACCGCCTGCGCAATCGTAAGAGCTCACTCCACCATCGCGTTCCATTAGTCATTTCATAATCAGTTATATGCAGGTTTTTTCCAGTTTCAATTTTTCAGCAGAACATGTATTGCAGCAGCCAACCTTCTGTTCTGATATGACTCTGTGCCCAATGGACTAAGGCCTGGATTCTTGCATACAACGAGTTGTATACCCCGTGAGCCACCAAGAATGTTGGCATTTTTGCCACATTGATTCTCATTGATTAATGCATTAGTGTATTGTTGAGAATCTGACCTTTGATATCAGCTTTGATGCAGCTTTGGCAAAAAAAGAAGAAAAAATGAGCAAAAAATGACTAAGTCTAAAAACTGCAGCGATTCGCTGACATGTCGCGAAATCGCGGTCAACGCAGTCAACGCAGGCAGGTTGGGCGGAACCGTCGCGATATCGCGACGTGTTCCATTTTCGTGACTTTCGAAAGGCAAAGGAGGAACAGCGACAAAATGTCGCGAAATCGCGACAAAAAGTCCAGCCGAAGACACAAAGCAAAAGTTGCAGCGCAGCGCCGACGTCTCATTTTCGTGTGGTGTTCGGCTTCAAAGACACAAAGTTGAAAACTTGTAGCGCATCGCTGACATGTCAGCGAATCGCGACACTGGCGGCTTCGAAGGGGCAAGTGCCAAAACTTGCAGCGATTCGCTGCATGTTCGAGCAGAGAAGAGTCCAAGGCAAAGATGCAGCACGTCGCGACGGAAAATGGCCAAGGGTACGGAGAAAGAAATGCGTAGCGATATCGCTACCCGTAGAGAAATCGTGGGGTTTTGACCAGAAAGACAAGTACCCGAAACATGTAGCGATATCGCTACATGTTCCGTTTTCACGCGGTGTTTGGCAGAGAAGACCCAAGGTTAAAAGTTGCAGCGATTCGCTGCATGATTGTTAAGAAGAGGAAGCCATGGGAAAGTTGCAGCGACGCGCTACCTGTAGCATTTTCGTGATGGCAAAGTGGCAATTGGTACGGAAGGAGCAACACGTAGCGATATCGCTACATGCTTCAAAATCGCGGCCATTTTGGTCCGAGAAGCAAAGGAGCAGTAAGTTGTAGCGATTCGCTGCAATATCAACAATAAAGCCAACTGACATGAATATGCAGCGAAATCATGCAAGGGATGAAAATTGATAAAAAAACATGAAAATGGTTAAGTGCTCAAATTGGTAGCGAAATGGAGACAAGGAAGAATTGAAGACATTCAAGTGCAAAAGGTGTTATGTTTTTCGGACCGTCTTCAAGGCCGTACAAGGTGCACGACACATGTAGCGATATCGCTACATGTTCCATTTGTGGCGTTGGCTTCAAGGGTTTCAGTGTTCAAAAGTGCAGCGATGCGCTGACTGTTTTAGCAAAAGGCGTAGACAATGCAGCGATTCGCTGCAAGTTCTGGGCGACAAGGCGAGTGCAGTGCCGCGATGCACTGACTGTTTTCACAAACGAAATAGATAATGCAGCGATTCGCTGCAAGTTCTGGGCGACAAGGCGGAGTGCGAAGAGAATCATGCAAAAAGCAGAAGGCGTCGCATTTTCGCGACCCATCCATAAGACCGTACAAAGTGCCGAAAAGTGCAGCGATGCGCTGCATGTTCCGTTTTCACGGGGCAGGAAGGAAGGAATAGCCAAAGGCCGCAATGCGTAGCGATATCGCTACATGTGCCATTTTCATGGAACAAGCTAGCGATGGAGACATTGAAGCCAAAGATGCAGCGATATCGCGACAGGGAGCATTTTCGCGGGTGTAAGTGACAAAAGCGTACGGCATGAAAATACGTCGCGATTTCGCGACCCGTCGCGTTTTCGCGACCTGCACAGTTTCCCGCCAAAAAATAGTATGAACGGCCGAGAAGATTTTTTGAGTTTTCGATGATTTAATGCTGACCCGAATTTAATGATTTGCGGATTTCCAAGGCATTCAAAGTAAAAGACGCGCCCAGGCCACCAAGATTGAAGATTTAATGCATTCGAGGCTGCTGTTCGTGGATTGTCGTAATGGTTTCATGCACATGTTCGAAGAATCAAATTTAATGAAGGACCGCGAACGTTTCATTGCATTTAATTTTTGTTTCTTCGAGGCTGTAATCAAGGGATCGTGTATGTAATTTCCAATGCACAATTGTAGATCACGAGGAGGATGGTGGCAAACATTTAATGTTGTAGAGAGGACGAAAGAGAGGACGGACCTCTATAAAAACCAATGTAATTCTCATTTCAAAAGGTTGGGAAAAATTCTCTGCTAGAGACTGGAGATGCATTTGCAGGAATAACAGAGTTGGCTTCTAATTTGTCAAGCGGTTGTATGGGTGATTTCCTTTCTGTTCTATTGCATTTCTAATAGCTTTGTATTTCTTCATGGCTGTTGCATTAAAATTTTGCATATTGGATTTATGTACTGCCGTGAGAGTATGATTTCTGGAATGTAGTTTTGGAGGGTTTTCCTGCATACATCGTGCGAAGGTTTAGGTTAATAATTTTTATTACTTGCTGTTGTTGCATTTTTAAGTTTCCTGCTGTTATTTTCCCGGTCTTATAACTTCGGCCTGTGGCCATATTTCCCATTTCTTTCTGCAGTTTTTAAATCTCTTTCCTGCAACCCTTATCTTAAACCAAGTTTAGAATAGTGAAGGGAACCAGCCCACTCTGGAGATTGGTCTGGAAGCCATTTCTTGCTTCCAGCCTTTCAATGTTGGCCAGGTCTAGGGTGCATTTGTAAAATCCTTTCCTGTGGCAGATTTTGGACCAACAAAAACATAAACCATTTACTTTATAAACCAAAGCTTCCATAAAATTTAACTCATAAATAATATACTCTTCTATTTTATTTAACCAAAGCTCACTGATTCTAATTAAATAAAATAAAGCTAAACTCCTTCTTAAACTCCATAAAATTCACATGCCCAAGAACAAATACGATCGCCCCAACAACGATGAGGAGAAAGCACAAAGGATAACCAAAAGGGAAAGGTGACCCTTAACTTGGAGTTGGAATTAATCAACTGGAACAGGCCGACGTCTAAGGCGAAGGAGAGAACAAGCAAAGGTGGCCTATCGCTCGCCACAACCAACCAACAACGGACCCACACTATGGATGACTAAGCCAACTCTATGCCGAGGAAAAAATTTCCATTAGGGTGACACTAGAACAAACGATAGGGTGGTTCTCTACATGGGGAACCCTTCTTACACTAGGCAACCAACTTACCAGCAACAAAGACACCGATCTACGTTCTACAAAGGATATGAGGAGCCCACATAATGCCTGAAGGGACTCGAATGATACTAGCTGCATCGAACTCAATGCAAAGGGGAGATATTCTAAAACAAATAGGGGTTTCCCAACCATACGACCACACACGACCAACAGATATGGCTTAAATGATGGATAGAAACTCTACTCCGATGTGACATGTTGATGAGATTTAAAAAGAAGCATGTTGTCCAACTCTTACACAAAACAACTAGGCCTAGTGAGGATGTCCATTCTAAACAGTGGAGGTGCAACTAAGGGTGAGAACTGACCTGACTTAGCATCAAAAGAGGTGGCGCATAGCTGGTTTGAAGGAAATTCAACATGAAAAACCAAACAGTCTAAGGTAACAATAGATAGAGACAAAATTCACACATGGACATCGTCCATTTCAAAGCATTTAAGAACAACTATATTTTCCTTTTTAACATAGTTAAAAGACATGAGATTCCATAAGACCAACCTGTAACTTCTTGCTTGGGTTCTATGTGGCCGTAACTTTCTACCTTTCTATCTGCACAACCTCCAAATATCCTTCTTCCTCTCTATGACAATACTCCTAGTATGTTTTCTCCAACGTATCTCCTCCTCTTTCTTTGCTATGACATCTCTTTTCTTTTCTTAACTACAACGTCTCCCTTATCCTCCTCTATTTCCATGCTCACCATCTGCCTTCACTTCCACGTCTACCCTTGACAGTAGTAGATCATCCCCCATATTCTTTCCAAGATTCATCATAAACAGAGCTCATATTTTGTCAAAGTTGGTAGGTGCTCCCATACCCGAACGTGCAACTCGCAACATTCGAACTTATGACAAATTTCTTCTAAATATTTATTTTTATAATTTAATTACCTTAGAGGATTTTAAGATAGAAGTTTGTCATTGTTTTCTTTTCTGATGTGAAACTTAATTATCTCCTCAATAACCTTTTATCATTTAATAAATGAAAATACTTTTATCTTTTGATTAAAACAACTATTTTATAAATGGGGCTCTTTTATTATTCAAAATAGTTAATATTTATAAATGAAGCTCCGTTATCATTTTTAAACAATACAACCATTATTTATAATTGAAGTTCCATTATCATTAAAATAAATCAAATATTATTTTAGAATGAAATTTCCTTTATCATTTAAAATGAAACAAATATATATTATTTTGAAATGAAATTTCCTTTATCATTTAAAATAAATATTATTTAGAAATGAAATTTCCTTTATCATTTAAAATAAATCAAACCTTTATTTATAAATGAAATTCCATTATCATTTAAAATAAATGTTTTCTTATCCATTACTAACATCAAGCTATTCTCTTGAAAGGTTCTAAGAAAAACAAGGAGCTTTTCACAAACAACCAAATTATGCATGTTTTCATTTTCCAAACCATTAATGCATATAGTGAAGTAAAAGATAATCAAACATATGCAACAAACAAAGAGGGAATATTTCCATCAACCTGGTCACTCGTCTCAATTGGATAATTTATGATAGCTACTAGGCTGTCAACTTGAGGCTCAAGGTGGCTAGCTATTGATGATTATCCCTATCGATAATGCATTCCTATATGAAGATATTCATCCATGTTACCCTCGATTTTCCTTAATCATCACTTCCCCAACCTCAAGTACCTCACTTCTGGTGAAGTATTCTACTTCTTCCACCCGTAAGTATACATGATCATGCACATTGGCAATTTATTAGAAGTACCATGTTTCTCAATATCAAACTAAACATCGCATAGTTGTTCAATTGCACAAAACTAAGTATTAAAGTCTCATCAATTAATACATTATGTTTTATTCCAAAAAGTCTTCCAAGGAGGATCATGACACACCCTATGAGCACAGTTTATGAGTATGTAGGATGATCTAATTAGAGTGACGATAGAGCGAGATGCTCTACAGACTCAAGGTAGTGGAGGGCTAGTTGGATGAGGGAATAGAGGTGGCCCAACTGAGGGTCAAGTTGAGTTTAGAGTAGGCTTGGTATCAAGTTGAGTGAGCTAACATATGGTAGTTAGAGGATGAGGTGGATATAATCGATGGGCAACTAACCTCATGATGATTATGATCATATTAGTCTCATTCGTAATAGAGTCACCATATCGAGACATCAAGGGAGCCATTTGTGAGACCTCTAGTGCCACTTTTAATAGAACCAAAGACATCAAAGGCTAGTGAACCAGAAAACCTCATAGAGATGATATCGAGGGCAATGGTGATAGTGGTGGCACAAGGCCAGCCTGAGTAGAGACTCTTTGTACTAGCTTCACTTTTTGGATGTGAGGTCTAAGGACCCACCATCATTGTAGCCTACGAGCATTTTTTTACCATGATGTACTTATTATTTTGATATATGTATGAGATGATGTTTATTGATTTCTATCTTGTGTTTATTGTGCATGTATTTATGTGATGATGAATGAAATGATGGATGAGTATGGATGTATGCCTAGATTTGTAGATATGATTATGCATATATGTTAGATGGATGTTTTGGGATATGATTTATTTATGCATAGACCTAAATATGTATGTGATGTACTAATAACATGTGATGATTTAAATGATATGAAATATGGATGTATGTTTAAATGATAAAATATAATGAATGAATCTAAGATGCAATAACAAACTAAGTGTAAGCACCACAGAATGTATGAAAGTCATAAATCAAGATTGAAATAATTTCACCTAAGGCATACACTTAAAATATATACCAAATGAAATAAAATGTGTATTGACAATATGTGGATGTAATGGATGGTGATAAATGAGAATTCACAAAGTAATGATAAGATTTTCAAGAGATTCAAACACCCTAGTTGACCAGTAAAAAGTTGTATATTGACCATGCAAGAACCTAAAAGATAAAAATCTACTAGGAAGACCTAGATATTCAATATTCTTGTGTGTGCATATTGAATTTCATTACTCTGATTTTGTACTTGGTTGGACTTAACTACTTTGTAATGCAAGCCATAAAAAGCTAGCTCATCCGAGAGCTAACATTGGTTTGTACAAAATAAGGTTGCTAATGTGATAGACGTGTTGCCATGCATAAGGCTACTCCACTACCAGGCCAACGTCTATAGCCCAGTGCTGGCAATGGAGATTACCCCATGGTTGTCAAAAACTAATAATTCCAAGGATTCAAGCTCTTTTTCCTCTTCCTTTTTTTTTGGGATACTTGCTCATTTTTAAGAAGAGCAAGGGATTTTATTTACTTTTTGAGGATTTTTCTCATTTTGGAGAGGAGAAAAAGGGATTTTTCGGGGGAGGGAGGGGGGCTTGTTCATTTTGAAGAAGAGCAAGGGATTTTATTGCATTTTTGGGGACTTACTCACTTTGTAGAGGAGCAAGGGTTTTTTTTTAGGGAGGAGGAAGAGCTTGTCCTTTTATCAATTCTCAACTTTCTAGACCATGCGCATGATAGGAGAGCAAGGGAAACTATTTGCTTTTGAGGCAAGAACTACTTTATAGTTTCATATTTCCTTGTTCAAAAATCGTATTTAAGAGTGTGAAAATGTGTTGGGATTTTGATATAAGCAAGGTACAATCAAAGCAACACCCTACTACTAGAAATAAATATGGCTTTCTACAAAATCTAAAAGGAAACCTAGGAATGGTTGAATGATCGAAAGACCTTTTGGATGCCCTATGTAAAAAATACTTAGGGAAGGTAAAAAACATGTCAAGAAATGAGAAATATATATGGGAATGAATAGTGTGATGGGGTGTCTTCCATATGAACTTAAAAAAATTAAGAGGTGTGTATAACATAGTTAGTGGCCGTATGAACACCATTATTGATGGTCATACAGTATCTATCCTATCTTATGAGGACCACTTAATAATCAAAATATCACAAGGAAAAGTGTAAATGATGATAAGAGAAAAATCTTGATCAAGACAAATGATAATCATACAAACATGGTGCTTTGCTTAATGTGCAAGAACCAAAATAAATTAATTCCAATGTAATGAAAAATATGCTTAATGCAACTAGACAACAAATACTATTAGACATTTATGAAATGCAAGAATGAAGACATCAAAATGCATGGTGCAATAAATGATGATATGCAATGCAATGGTAAGTGTTAATATGCAATGCAATGATAATGCTATATTTTTGTGTTTTTGTTGTTTTTAATGCATAAAATACCCGTAGGTGGAGAATATTAAGGGGTTTAGGCTCCTCAACACCCTCAAGTGAAGCTAACCGATATGTTCTCGGTTCCACCTTTTGTGTTATTATGAATGGGCCTAACCAATTTGTGGTAAACTTATCCCACAAATGGCTAGGCAAGTTAGAGTTTTATTGATTCTCTTTGAGCACAAGATCACCAACTTGAAATCCTATAATATGAACCTTTGTATCATAGGCTCGTTTAATACGATCTTGATAAACACGAAGATGATCAAGAGCATTAATGTGTTGTTCATAAAGAAGCATAAGTTGATCAAGGTGAGCTTGTCACCCAACATAATCATCGATGAACTCTTACAATTATATGTGCAACAATGGAGTTTCAAGTTCCAAGGACATAATGACCTCAATATCATATACTAGCAAAATTGGAGTTGCCCTTTTTGGTGTTCGAATGCTCATCCTATAAGCCCAAAGTGCTAGAGGTAGTTGAAGATGCCAATCCTTGTGATTGTTGTTAATTATTTTCTTTAGGATGGCGATAACTATTTTGTTCAATGCATTAGCTTACTCATTAGTCTATGGATAGTAAGGAGTTGA
Organism: Wollemia nobilis; assembly: GCA_028583015.1. Lineage (NCBI taxonomy): Eukaryota > Viridiplantae > Streptophyta > Pinopsida > Araucariales > Araucariaceae > Wollemia > Wollemia nobilis. The sequence goes on along the minus strand of JAQPPZ010001119.1, from coordinate 327,247 downwards.
AAAGCTATGTTGGATATGATACTTGTTGCACAAATATTGAACATCTTTATTTTTATATGGTGGCCCATTATCCAGGATGATTTTAGACAAGATACCAAAATGAAATATGATATTATGGAGTAGGAACTCCACAATGCATGCACCTATTATAGTGGTAAGTGGGATAGCCTGAACCCACTTTGTGAAATACTTAGTTGCCATTAGAATAAACATGTATCGGCATGAATATGAGGGTGAGATTTTGCCAATTAGATCAAATACCCATTGCAAAAAAGGCCACAATGAGTGAATCGACTATAATACTTGTGAAGGTACATGGGATAAATTAGCATGATGCTAATATTTGATGCATCTTTTGACATGAGTACAAAAATATTGCTCCATCATAGTCTAATAATAGCCCATGCAGAGGATGAGCTTTGCAATGGCCATGCTATTAAAGTGGCCATTGCAAGTACCATCATGAGCTTGATAAATGATCCAAGTAGACTCTTGGGGATCTAGACATCGAAGAAGGATACCATCATAACTTTGATGGTATAATATATCTCCTAGAAAGACATATCTAGTCACTTTTTGCTTGAGTTTTCATTTGGAGATATGTGAGAAACCCATAGGAGAGCTACCAAGCTTCAAAAAATATTTAATCTAGGAGAACCAATCTTGATATTTCTCAACTTGAACTAAATGAACATATTGCTCCTCTCTAGAAACATTTCACAGGAATGTAAATTTTGAGAGGACCTTAAGAAATATGGTTGTGACATTATCATAAGGAACCTATGGGATTAAGGATCCCCAGGAAGCAAGTTTCAAGAAGTCTTGAATTTGTGAGAACCAATCTTGGTATGGTTCAATCTCTACCATGTGGATGCTTTGCTCTTCTGTAGAATAATCTCATGAAATCATGGATTGTGAGAGTGTTTTGACATGGATAGTGGTAATAGTATCTGATGGATTTTACAAAATTAGGGATCCCAAAGAAGCCATGGTATCTGCAAAATGGTTGGAGGAATGAGAGATTGCCTCAATGTCATACCACTCAAAATTTGCAAGAAACTTATCCATGATGGTCTTTTATGATTTCAAGAATGAGCATTTGCATTGATAGATTTTTTTTACTTGATTGACTATGATAAAGGAGTCACCAAATATTTTGAGTCACTTGAAATTCATGGTGAGAGTTGTTTGAAGATCCAAAAGGAGGGATTCGTACTCAAAATTGTTATTAGTGTATGGGAAATTGATTTTGAATGAAAGGAAAATAGGAGCCCATTGTAGTGTGAAAAATATAATTTCAACACCATCCCCTTGATCACATTTGGAACCATCGAAGAACAATGTTAGATCTGCTTTGTGCTTTAGTTCTTCTCACTCTTTTGAGCTAGATAATGCAAATATTGCATCATTAGGTAGCTAAATTGTAATAGGCTTATTGTCATGAAGAGGTTCTTCTACTAGCTAGTCTGTAATGACCTAACCCTTGATAGAATTTTGTCCATTGAATTCTAGGTCAAACTCTATTAAGAGCATGATCCACTTTGCGGTGTGATTGTTATGATAAGTATGACTCATCATATATTGCAAAGGGTTTTATTTAGATATAATGTACATTGTCTGATTAATAATGTAATGATGGAGCTTCTTGGTGGTAAAGACCACTTCTAAGCAGATTTTCTTGACATAAGCATATTTTATTTTGTACGAGACCATGGTGCGACTAATGTAATAAATAGCCTATTCCTTATTTACCTCATTATTTTGGGCTAGCATGGTCCCTAAGGCAAAGTCAATGGTTGAGATGTATAATAGGAAAGGTGCACTAGGTCTCGAAGGAGACAATACTAGCATGGAATCCAAGTATTACTTGATATCTTCGAAGGCCTCTTGGAAATATTTATCCCAATGGAAAGTCACCCCATTTTATAGAAGATGATTGAAGGGCCAAAAGTTATATGATAGTTATGCTATGAAGCATTGTATGACCTGTATCTTCCCTTGTAAGATGTGAAGCTGCTTAAGGTTAGTGGGGGTAGGCATGCTCGTGATTGATTTGACATTATTTGGGTCAACTTTGATGCCTTGTTTAGACACAATGAAGCCTAAATTCTTTTTGAATGTTACACCAAAACATGCACTTTTTAGGATTCAAGCATATGTTATGCTCCAAGATGCAATCGAAGACCTTTTCTAGAACATCGATATGGTCCTAACATAATAAATATTTGGCCAAAATATCATCGATATAATCTTTGATAATATTGTGCATATAGTCATGAAAAATATACGCTATTAACCACTAGTAGGTAGCACCAACATTCTTTAAGCCAAATGGCATGACCTTATAGCAAAAGGTCCCCCATGGCGTAGTAAAGGTTGTTTTGGCTTGATCTTCAAGATTGACTCGGATTTGATTGTATCCTAAGAAGCCATCCATGAGGGAGAAAATTTCATGTCCTATGGATACATCTACCAACGTATCAATGTTTGGAAGTGAAAATTCATCCTTAGGTCTTGCTTTATTAAGATCATAAAAATTGGTGCATATGCGCACCCCCCATTCAGCTTCCTGATAGGTACCATGTTGGACACCCAATCGAGATAGTTGATAGGTTGGATGAAGCCTGCATCCAAAAAAAATTGTAATTCATCCTTTATCATGAGAGCAATTTTTGGATGTAGCTTCTAGAGCTTTTGCTTGAGTGACTTGATTGGTAGATTTAGCATTAGATTATCGGAAACTAAGTTTGGATCCAGACCAAGCATGTCCTTGTAGGACCAAGCAAAAACTTTTCTATACTTATTTAGAAGAGCAAAGAATGCAGCGCATTCTTCTTTTGAAAGACCCTTCCCTAGCTTGAGAATTTGGGGATGTTCAAGATCATCACTGATGTCTATATCAACTTTCTTCTATTAACATATGGGATCCCTCCTCCAATTGATGAGGAGTAGGGATCAAATGTATGTCATCTACTAGATTGAATGAGTCAGATACATCGTTAGGCTCAATATCAACTTGTAAGACATCTAAATGAGGATGTGATGAAAAATGGAATGGTTGCAACATATCCTTAGAAGGGAGAAACTCATAAGGTGGTGATGAAAGAGTAACATGATCAAAATCAATAGCCTCAATATTGAGAGGCAATGATTGGGAAGGGTTGTCTAGACAACGGAAGCAAAGTGGTGAGATCAATGGAGATCATATTGATGATTGGTGGATGATCTCCATTCATGGGTGGAAAAATATAATCAAATATGGGTGGATGCAAATGTACAGGGGGTGGTTGAGGTGGAATGGGAATGATGGGGTGCACCCTATAGAGAACGGGGAAAACTGGGTCCTCGGGTGGGAGAAGCTGGCACCAAATGGGTAGCTACCTAGGAAAACAATGAAGATAGAATTTATTGAGATCTATGAGAGGATCAATGGGGAGGACTCTTCTTCCAAGCTAAATGAGTTAATGGATAAGGTCTCTCAATTATCTTTTGATTCCCCCCAATTATGTTTTGACTCCTGATTGTCTCCTGACTTCCAATCATGTACTGACTCCTAATCATCTCCTGACTCCTCATATGACATATTAGAGTTAGCAAAATATAATGTAGCAATATGTAGGTGATCATTAAGCAAGTGAGAATTACTAGGATCGACATACTCATTGCCATCAATGTCTCCCTCTCGGCCTAAGTTAAGGCATTGAAGGAAATCGGCAAGAAGGTCATAAAGCATGCATATACTATATCCCAAACCTTATTTATCTATTGGTAATTGGTAATGAGATTACATAGGGTTCAAGGACCTTGATCACAATGACCTAAGTCATTCCCATGTTAATAATAATGGTAAATGTACCACAAGGCAAAGGACAAGTTTGAAAGATAATCAATATTCACTTGAAATGGTTCTTCCTCCTATGGTATAGGAGGCGTGTCTGTGGAAGCGTCAATACCACCATAAATAGAATTTGTTTGGCTTGGGTAGGACCCAATGGGGATGATGGTACCTATGGAAAAGGGTATGTTGTGCGAATGACCAAAGTCTCTGATTTACTCTACGAGTAGGGTGAATGTAACATCTTGCACTAGATATTCACCTATACTTGGATTCATCATGCAAATTATGACTTGTGGTGACTCTACTAGGGGAGATGATGATGAAGATATGGGTTGTGATGAAATTTGTATGGTGATGGGTGGTTCCTCCTTCATGGGGGAAGTATGGGTGGATGTTGTAGAGATGGTTGAAATCAAAGGTGTGGGAGGTGTAATGGATGGTTGAGATGTGGATGTGTTTGTTGGTGAAGGTGGAGATGAAGGTGATGTCATAGGTGCCTTTTCTGGATTTCGAGTAGGAGGATCTGATGATGATGAAGGTGTACTTGAAAAAACCACTAGTAAGGGTTGAAATGGAAATAGAGGTGGTGGAGTTATGGATGATTGTGGTGTGAAATTTGTGGGTTGGATGGGGTTATTGGGATCAATTGTCCAAGTGCGTGGAAGTCAAGGTGGACTCTTGGGGGTGCAAAACCATATTGTAAAATTTAAAGGGCCCCAATTCTATGGGAACATAGTGAACTTGGCCTTCATGTATATACTTTATGCACTTATGCAATATAGAAGGTACACATTTCATGTCTTGAATCCAGGGCCTGCCAAGCAATATGTTGTATTGCATGGCACCTTCCAAGATGTGATATAGTACATGAATAGTCTTTTGTCCAACCTGAATAGGAAGAACTACTATGCCAATAGTGGAACATAGGGCATCATTGAAAGCTCAAAGGGTGAAAGTGGATGTCATGATGCAAGATGGTGGAAGGTTGAGATGTTGGAGGGTGATAGAGGTGATGATGTTAATTGATGATCCCATGTCAATTAAGACATGTTTGAAGGGGATCCTATCCACACTAGTGATGATATGCAATGGTGGATCAGGTACCTCAGTGGGTATTGTATGAATCTCATGATCCTAAAATGTTATCGCATGATATTGAAAAGTTTGAACATACCCCATAAATTTGATAAAACAATTAGGGTCTTATCACTATAGTTTAATAGATCTTAAGATCTCCATCAGAAACTCTCGATGTGGGATAAATTGTTGAATCAACTCATATATGGAGAGTCTCGTCGATGATATTCTTAGACTTTGAGTAAGTCTATTCCTTAGTGTGAGCACCGGGTGAGATAGAGTAGGCATGACCAGGTTTGATATCGATGGTGCCTATGATGTTGAAGGAATATTGGTAGGATCCATAGATTGTGTGGGTTGCATTGGGTATCATCTATTCCTTATCATGATGTTGATCATTCCCACAAAACCTTGGTTAGGTGGGGTGGTATGCACTTGATTAACCTACTTAGGTTATTCTATTTTGATAGTAGGTGTTGTATTTGTTCCATGTTGGGGTAAAGGGTCTTGGAAGATGCCTATATTTTGGTTGTTGGAGGTAAGATGATTGTCGATTTGAATCTCTTGCCTCTCGATCATATCCTACACTATATTATTGAATGCATAGCATGACTAAATTTCATGCCCCTTTTGTCGATGATAGGTGCAAAACTGATCCTCCTTGTAGGATTTCGATTTGGGATGATTCAGATCTAGTGGATGAATCTCAGGGAGAGTTATTACTTGCACCTCACATATTCACTTAAAAATTGATGCCAAAGACTAAGATAATGGTCTGTATTGGTGAGGTAGCCGAAAAGGTTGAGTTTGTAGCTGATGTTGTTGTGGTGGGTTGTTTTGCGCTGGTGAATAGGTAGGGATTGATAATTAGCTGATTGTATTGGAGCTTAGTTTGAGGGCCTAGGGGTACTCAAGACAACTTGGTTCACTAGAGCTGCCTTTGGTTGATTTTGGCCACCCTTTGCATTTTTATTGGACCATTCCTTTTTACAAAGTTTAATTTCTCCTTCCTGGACCTTGATGTCCTTGATTACCTTTGCCTGGGCCAAGGCCTCCTCAAAAGTCCTATACTATTGAAGTTGCAATAATAATGAGATCTGTTTGGTGCAACTTCTAGTAAAAATTCGGGTAAGCTCTATGATGGGTAGAGTGAAAGATAATTTTGTTATTACTGCTCTCCATCTATTTCCATAGTCCATGATTGGTTCATCCTCAAATCAAGGAAGATTAAATAAATCAGTCATGGTGGCTTTTTTCTTGATGCTAAAGGCAAAGCGTTCCAGAAAAACATCAACCAATTGTTCAAAGGTGAAAATACTATGGCGTGGAAAATGGTTATACCACTCCAAAGAGCCCCCAGTGAGTGTTATAAGGAATATTCAAAGCATGAGGGGATCACTATTCTAAAGATAAAAGCAATTGTTCATGAAGCTCATCACATGCTCCTGTGCATCTTCATCACCCTTGAACTTATCCAATTTTGGCATCTCAAAGTGCTTAGGATAGGGTGGTGATGAAATGGATGGATGGAGAGGTTGATTGGTGAGCTACCATAGGGTAGGTTTCTGGTAACCTTAACCCAAGGCTTTCTTTTCTAAAGAGTTGAGGCACTCTATCAATAATTTATAGGTCTCTAGCAAGATGATGGCATCCACTCACCTTTGGCCTTGATGAGTTTGAAGGTTCTATTATTGAGGAGGTGGTTGGTGAGTGTTGTCAATAGGCATGTCACCATATGTCACCTCAGGGTACGTATCAATTGGTTCTTGATACTCTAGTTGTTGTTCCTCATAGGCTTCATGATCCTGTTGATATGGGTATGCTTGGTAGCATTATGGTGAATGAGGTTGGTGATGATGGATGGGTGGCGGTCTATGATGTTGATTGTGAGTTTGATTCGAGTTTGGGCATGGTGGAATATTTTGATTTGGGAGCCATGGAAGGTTGTGATGTTGTGCTTGGTGCCCTGGGTGCTATTGGAACAATTGCCTTTGTTGCGTAGGTGTGGGCAACCTCTGATGCATCACCCATTGCAATTTATGGTCCAAGGTTATCCTGGGCACTTGATTTTGGTTCACTAGGTCAGTTGTGTGGGTCCTATTCACACATGTGTGTGGCATGAATAGGCATGTTTTGCACTTCAACCCTATAGATATCGATAACTTGTTGTTTGGGATTGTGAGAGATGCCGCATTAACTTGATATTACTATCGAAGGGTGGGTTTCGTATAATAAAGAGGTATCGAAGCACACCATCCTTGACCATACTACCTATCATAAGGTATAGCAAGAGGATTAAGATCACCATCCTTGGACCCATGAGTCGACATGATAAATGCATGAGTTGATGTGGTAGCATTGTTATTACCTTGAGTGGTGTATATGTTCAAATGATCATATTTATGGCTCATCCATGGATGATCAGTTGGGGTAGCTTGAACATCCCTATATGGTTGAGGAGTGTAATTCTACTCTTGATCTATGGGAGTCATAGGTCGAGTTAGGATACAAATGCATGGTAGGGGCCTCCTAGATGTTTTATATTGGATGTAGTTGTCCCTATAAAAAGTGTGCAAGGTATCCTAATCCGGATAATCCATATCTTGATCATAGTCAAGACCTATGGGTGAATTGTGAATGTGGACACCCAATGTGTTGGGGTCAATGGAGTGATGGATGATATTTAAGCTAGGATGGTCATGTTGCCACTCAGGGATGATGAGGTCCTGTGGATCAATTCAAAAATGATCCATGGCTCTAGGTGATGGATCAACAACGTAAGCTCGTGAATGAGCTTTATTATGCGTTATGATCATATTCTAGGAAAATGATGTGTAAAGACCTACGATAATACCTTCAAGCACCTTATAAAATATGCAAAAAATACTAAGATAAAATAATCAAGAAAGCACTTTTGTTTTGATTTTTAATTTTAAAGTTTTGATTTATTTTTTATTTTGATTTCAATTTTGATTTTTTTTCCTTTTTTTTAGTGTGTCTTTGGTTTGGAACTCTACTCCTAAAAACTAGGGTAGATAAAATGAAGACTAAATAAAGGTGGTTTACATGCAACCTCTATTGAGGAATGTGACACAAAAAGTAAAAATGGATTCCTATGATGTTAGATCGACAATAGGTAATGTTATAGGAATAGTAACTATTCCCCCAAGGAGGGGCTGCACTATCTAAATCCCACTACTTACCCAGTTAGGCTTTCGCTTCACACTCGGGCATGCTTGGTTACAAGTGATAGTTGTGATCTACAAATTATTAAGCCCTATGGTTAAGGGGCATCTAAACCTAACCTAATTTAGGATGCACCTAAAATAGGGGGCTTCTCCATGATGAAGTCCAAGAAACCACTCACGGGGTCTACCGTGGTGCGTAGGGGGCCAAGCTAGCATAAGGAGATGAATTCCAACGCCGATAGTCTCAATTGGGGGTTGGTGATGAAGTCCAACCTTACAAATTTTTATGTGATATGTGAGTGTGTGATGTTCCTTTTATTTCTAAAAAGAGAAATAAAGAGCATACAAATGATTCTAACTAATGCAAATTATGAAGCAAAATGCATCTATTTTCACTACATGATGATCCATATTTTTATCAGACAACAATGCAAAAAAATAGTGAGGACACAGAGACCATCTCAACCTGAGATGATTACAAAATAGGGATCGTATCAACCTGAGATGGTCACAGATTAGAGACCATATTGACCTGAGATGGTCATGGTTTGATAGTTTTAAAACTAAAAATAAAGAAACATGCATGCAACTAGGCTATGTATTTTTCTTATTTTCTTAGTTTTTTTCTATCAAAACATGAAATAAAACTATCCTAAGGTATGAAAACCTAACTTGGAAGCCTTAGTCTAATGTAGATCCTAAAAAATTATGTTGTTTTGTGCTTGGTTGGAGGTCATCTTGTCTTGAGATGGTTGTAGAATAGGGACCATCCTGACCTGAGACGATTATGACTGTGTACCTACAATAATAAAAAAAAAAGCAAAAATTTAGCCATTTTTTTGATGTAACAAAATAAAAAATAAATAAAAGGGGATACCCAATGGTCCCATCATGATCACCATTTGAAAGCATGAAAACTTGCACCATAAACAAATAAAAATGAAATAAAACAAATAACACGATACGAAGAAACAAATTGGCAATGAATCCTACTGTATTAAATTGTATTGATTCCTTTAAAATGTGTTACATAAAGTCCCCTTCAGGGATTACACCAATGATACAGTATTACAATGAGGGACATGATTCCCATTTTCATCAAAAAGAGATTTTCTTGGGTGTAATCTAGAGGGTTTTCTATGCCCACAACAATGTTTGTAAAGTGGGTTTCCTTGCAACCATCGTCTAAGGGTTGAGTCCATAGTATTTTACTATTATTGACACCTATCACCTAAACAGGACTGTCTCGGGTCAAGAGGATATCTATCTGTGGATCATCTCATAGCAATATGATGTCTATCTACATACCGTCTTGGGTTGATATGGTCATTATCGCAGACTTGCAACTATACGAAACCATATCCTGGTGGTGTTGGGGTGATCCAGGAGGTTTTGTCGATGGATTTTCTTGTGAGCGTGGATGTGAGATGATTGGTTCAGGTGATCTAGAGCAATGAGGTTAATCAAATGAGTATGAGGAAGGTAGCATTGTAGCTTGCATGGAAATCCAACAACATGATGGTAGCGGGAAGGTTTGGCAAGTGATTTGGGTAGCACTTCTCATATTTCATGTTTGAATTCAGATTAGCAAATAGAGGGGGTGCCTCAATTTTATAGCCTCCTTAGCATACAACCAAAGAGGTAAGTGGAAATCAGGGGTAGGCTGATTGGTAGTCAATAGGTGGTAGGTTCAACTATAGTTCATCTGGCACGATGGAAAATCAGCTATCACGCTGACAGACAGTCCCACTGCCTGATTTATTCTTTTTGTTTTTGCACACACGCAACCATCTCAGATCGAGACGGTCCTAACTTTGAGATCATCTCGAGTTGATATGATCATGCTTCCCATGTGGTAAAAGTTATTTTGTTGGATAGACACCACATTAGACCTGAGGTTTCCCTAGATGGGTTGAATGGGTTAGAAGGAGGTCTTTTGGAGAGTCTCCTTGTGATTATGAATTTTAGGTGTCTACACATATATCCTATAAAATGACTCCCATGATCTAACTATAAGCACACTTATATATCCTTAAGCACATAATGTGCATATTTAAATAGATGGATTGGGCTTATTCATAGATAAAATACATTCTTAAGCACATGGTATGTTTTATTATGTAAATGATATTCTCCCTTATCTAAGCATCTTGCATCCTCTAGATGACTTGTACCCTCAGTTAGAGGACTTGTATGCTCTAGATAACCTACATCATATATTAATAAATCTACATCATCTATACTACATTCTCTTACCTTGCACTTTCTTAGATTTAATTAACTTGAATTGCAATTTTTAGTATTATATATACTCTCAAATGATAATACTTTAGATCGTGCATTCTCAAACCATAATTTTCAAATTGTGCACACCTAGACTTTGTTGATAATCTTGTGAATGATATTGCTTATTAATGATCATATTTTTCCTCTCAATAGCCATATATATGTTCTTCAACTTTTACATCAATTTGACCTTTTGGATATAATACTTGTACATCAATCTTAGTTTTTTTTCTCAATTGTCCCTCTTTGAAAATTTCTAGGCTCACCTCTTTTAAATTCAAAGGGCCTATTATTTTTTTATTTTTGTTAATATATGCAATTTTCTCCCATAATGTAATATATAAAAATTGAAGAAACTTATTCCTCTTGTTCATATACTTAATGTAGGATAAATTGTTTATTTTACCTTTGTCATATTGACCATCCTTGGTCTCTTAACATAGACATCTCAAAGCACAAATTTTAGTCTTACATGTACTAATGAAGAACTTATTGTTAAAGTTCCTATTTTCCATGAAACATTCTCCCAAATCTAGTATATAATATTTCAAATAATCTAACTCAATTGTATCAGTGAATTCCACATGGATAATTTTATTATCTTTCAACTCTAAATGCTAAAAATCACGAAAATTTTCAATTTTATTACTCATTGATTGTTTTTTGACAATAAACTAAAGGTGATATTTTTTAGAGGTCTTCAACATCTATCTTGTAATCTCCATATTAGAGTTTGAGGTACATGCTTCTAGTCGTGACTTTGTTGATGTCTATATAAATCTTTTTTACTTTAGTCTCTAATCAACTATGGTTTTTTTCTTTATTTGTTCTTAGAGCCTATCCAATTGTAGCCAAATTCATTATCAATTTCACTCAAATTATTATTTCTATTACCAATATCCTAAAGAAATATGCCTCTATAGTTTATACTGAGAAAGGGAAGAAGGATTTCCAAGAAGTCAAAGATGCCATCACCAAGAATACCATTCTAATTAACCCAAAAATCTTCAAAGTATTTAGGATGTACATGTTTGGTATAGATGAGAGTATTGCAACTATCCTCACTCAAAAAATACCTAGATGAAGAGAATCCTATATAATTCATGAGTCAATCCCTTCACAACTATGAAGAAAAGTATACCCTAATTGAGAGAAACAATTTTTTTCCATCATGAAGACCCTGAAGAAATTTGATTACTATCTTTAACAAAGCAAGACCACTATCTTCATAATACACCCCGATGTCTAGTTTGTTATACTACACAGTGAGCTAGTAGAAAATAGATTTGGATGGATCCATATGATAAAGCAATTTGATATTGAAATCAAAATTACTAAGATAATTAGGGATAGGGATTTATGCAAAAGAATAGTAAGGTTAGTGTCTGAAGGACATGTTGCTCTAAATGGATAGTGACTAGGGAACTAGAGGGATGAGAAATATATATAGGTACATGGTTATAGGACAAATCTCTAAAGGGTTATCTACCAATAAAAGGGCTAGGTTCAAACAAAATGTGGCACACTACTAGTGGCTAGACATCTTGTTTATAAAAGGATACGATGACATTCTACTTTCTACATAGGATACAATATAGAAGGAGCCCTAATCAGGCAATATGATGACAAAAAAGACTACTTATCTACATCCATAATAGCCCACAAGATCTTGAAGGAAAGATACTACTAGCCTACCATATTTTCAATTTCTATTGATGGGTCAAGGATTGTAAATATTACTATATGTTCCAAGGAAAGAAGAAAAGAGCCATGATGCTTGTAAAATTGATTATTGTAACAAAATCATTCCAATAGTTGGGCCTCAATTTCATAGGCAAGATCAACTCATTATCAAGTGTAGGCCATGGGTGGACCCTCATCGCTAAAAACTACTTCACCAAGTGGGTCGAAGCTATCCTATCCAAACTAGAAAATCAAGAGACAAGGTGCAGTTTTTTGAAGATATCATCACCAGGTTCAAAACTCTATCATCATTATCACAAATAATGCTACATATTTCAAAGGGGCTAAAGTTATGATGTTTTCCCTTGAAAATAGATTCCTACTCAAAATGTTGTATAATTATTAGGCTTAGAAAAATGGATTGGTTGAATCCAGTAATAAGAACATCACAAAAATCTTGAAGAGGACCATTTTAGAATCATAGAGGTACTGGTACACAAAGCTACACAAAGTAGCATGGGAAAATAATGTGACACCAAAAACATCCACAAGAACATCTCCCTACAAGTTGGTATACAACAAGAAGGTAGTGTTACTGATTAGTCTCGAACTCTCTTCCATCCAAATATTACAACTCAAGTTGGAGGACACCAACATCAAGCCCGTGCAAGTAATACTAAACACATTGTTGGCCCTAGATGAAGAGAGAAAAAGATTTAAAAAAAAATCTCAGTGATAAAAGGCCATTAAGAAATGATTTGAAAAAGGAGTGGGACATAAAAGATATTTTGTGCTCAAACGGGATTAAGATCATGCAAAACAAGGTGCTCATTAAAATTTTGATTTGTTGTGGAATGAACCTTATCAAATTGTTGGAGTTGAGTGCCCAAACATTTACAAACTAGCTTTCATAGGAGTAACAATGCTTATTTCAATAAATGGGCAGTGCCTCCTCTAGTATAGCCACAATTTTTTTGTCCAAAACAAGACTTATGTACATAGTATCAAATATTAATTTGGCAAGTATTTTCTCTTTCTGCTATTCCTATTTTCCCTCTTTTCCTTTCTCTCAAATTTCCTAAATTTCTAAAACATTATGCACCTTTTCCCTAAGATGGTAGCATGTTGCATCCATTAATATGATATTGATGTTAAAAAAAACAGCGATTTGCTCATCAAAATGAGTGGTCCACTCACCTAGGTGAGAGATGTGTCTGTCTTATCACTCGATACCACACCAACTGCAAGATAGGACAAATTGGCTCTTAATGGGATTATTGCCTTGCCTAAATAGACTATGCCAAGGCACAAACAATGTGCATGCTTCCTAAGGCCTCACATTCCAAGTAGACCTCACATTACATTGTGCCTTCTCCAAATATACCAAAGCAAATAGTAAATCATGCACTACTCACCAAGTGAACTACACTTACAACAACCCATTAAGTGTCAAAGGCCAAGTGGGCCATATCCTCATAAGGGTTGCCTATCAAATTCTAAGTGAATAGCTTTAGGATAAACTAGATAACCTTTTTTAAAAATTACCTAAATCATGACCTAAGCAAATTGCTCATCACTAGCAAATAGCTTAACTCTTTGAGTGAATCTCTCGTATCTTAGAACAAGTGAATTACCCCTTTCGTCAAGCATAATTCTAAATTTGAGGGAATCACTCCCTATTCTAACCTACAACCAAACTCCTAGTGATTGAATCATAAATGTTTTTCAAGCATGTCACTCCAAATAATGAGCAAATCACTTTGAATGCCAAAACATCAAATTTCACCAAAAGTTCTTCATTTTTCATCTTTTTTTGACCAATTTTTGTCATTCTTCATCATGGATACCTCATATACTTTTTCCAACCCTTCACTAACTAAATCTTAGGTTAATTCACCACCTTCCACAACTATCATCCCACCCCTTATAGTTCCACTATCATCTATTATAACCACCACTATAGAAGCAAGGCCATCAGAGGAACAAGTCTAAATAAGAAGAGGGGAAAAAAGAAGATACAAGGCTCACCACCTTCCAAGATATCTTATGAGAAGTTTGAGGACCCATATTGGAATGTGTGGAATAAAACTATACACACTTCATGTGGTAGGTGAGAAAGGAAATGATAAAGAAATATAACCTTGACCCTCAAATATACTCTTGGAGCATATGTCCTAGTACCACAAGTGTGCAACTGCTTAGAATTGATAGACATGGTGGAAAAAATGTAGAATTCCACAAGGAGTTTACACCTTTCATAATTGATAAAGATGCTTTTTATATTAGAATGGGAGTTATAAGGAGTATGTTGTTGTTGATGACCCGATCATATGGATATCTTGTAGTCTTAGAACCTAGAGAGACTTCTAATATAGGTAGTCCATTGTCTATTGGTAAAGCTTCTTGATCATGTACCTAAAGAAACCTGATCTACCATCTGACTTTAGTATCCCATTGGGGTTGGACAAGTTCCAAGATGACATTCAAATGGTGATGTCAGGTATAGAAACCATCCTCCAAGAAAATATTGATAAAATATCTATGAGGAGCATATTGCCTTGCTACATGCATTTTAAACCTACCAAGGGCACTCCCAAATGATTGACTATGCCAAGTACATCTCAAACCAAATGAATAATTGAAATACTTCAAATAAGGGAGGAAGGTCATGTACACCTCCTATCAGATCTTATTGATTTTATGCTCTAGCTAGATGAGGTGGGGGGAAATAGATGACATCTAAGTATAGTGGAGTGCATGAATGTACCATGACGAGAAGTGAAAAATACCTCTTATTGTTTCTATGATGAAGTATATAAGGATATAATAGAAAAGTTTAAAGTAAAGGTGCTAAGATTAATAAATGAGATGCATAAGATGCTAACAAAGGAGAAATGGCCTTAGGGGATTTTTGTTTGGGGAGGACCAAATCCTTCATCCACCTCTATGGATTTTCAACCATACCCTTTGAGTTACTTGTGATATTCTCAAACTATATATTCAACATTAAGTGTGTTAGGTAACTCAATTATGTAGACTTGAAGTACTTCAAAGGAAAAAAGAAGACCACTTTTTACATACTCAAACAACAAATCATGAAGAACACTACTAAGACGCAAGGTAAGTCATACAAATTAAGATTACTCCTAAGATCTCTCTCTCTCTCTCTCTCTCTCTCTCTCTTATTCCCACATATTTTTCCCATTATTTTATTGTGCTTCTCCCACCATCCACTAGTGTAGCACATGTTTCTCTAAGATGTGACTTATCCCATTATTTTTTGGGAGGAACACCACCAATATAATTATCATCTTGATAGGAACTACCCTTATCACTTTCTTCCCATATCCACTTTCTTAAGTCCTCATCTCACAACTAATAGTTCCACAAACCATGTTACCCATAATTGCCACCTTGTTTGGATTGGCATCACATCCCACTCCCTCCACTTCCATTCAATTTCTCATTGCTACCACTTATTTTACACCCCTCACCATACTTACCACCTCCACTCACCCTCTATCTCATACATGAAACTCCTACAAGTGACAACACCCACTATCCCCACTCAAGGATCTAAGTCTATAGGAGCACCCCCATCCATCTCAAGGGCCTAGGATAAGCTATGCATACCAGGTTAGAGATTTTGAGTAAGAAAAGACAATAGATATCCTTCTTACTGAAGAGAAAGTGTGGAAGAAAGAATACAAGCGACTTAGCAAGAAAACCTTCAAGGCCTTAACGTTCTTCTAGTTATAGATATCGAAGAAGGGAAATAAAATATATTTTGTCAAGGCATTTGAAACCAAACCATCCAAGATGGCATCAACTCCTATCAACTTAACTATTAAACTGTCATAGTTGGATCTAGAAAAAATGGACCAATACTAAATGGTCCAATGGGGTAAACAACTCACACTTGGAATGGCAATAAAATATGGCTAACTAGCAATTGAGGGTGAAGTAGTAAAATCTAGGAATAAGAAGTTAGAAGTAGAAATAGCTCATATCAAGGTAGAAAAGGACCAAATATAACAAGAATATGAAGGGCTAAAGAAAGATATTATCGAGAAAGAGCAGTTCAAGAAATAAATTGAAGACCTCAAATCCCAACATTTCAAGTTTTAACAACCCTTGTAGGAGATGACTAAGGAGCAAAGTAGATTGCTAACAAACTAGAAGAGGACTAACAAATAAAGAAGTTGGAAGCTTCAAAGCCTAAAGAAATGGACGTACACCAAAATATGACACAAGAAATTTAGATGGTTAAAATCATGTGGGACCAAATTAGGTAGGAGATAAAGAACACATTTAAATACTTTTGATTGGCATCATTTGCAAAAAAAATATTGGAACTAGTTGAAACTATCATCAAGCAAGTGGAAGAGTAACTTTTTGTGAGGAACCTCCAAACTTGCAAAGATAACTTGACAAGTATCCTCCCCAAAATTATCACTCTCAACATCTGAATCAGCCTCAATATCAAAATCACGTTCATCCTCAGAGTTACTATCATTGGTATTAACATAATGCCAATACTTCAATATTTTTGCATCACTTTCCAAATCAAGGCATATTTGAAAGCCTCTTGGTATGACGTCAGAGGGATCCTTATCATCTTCATTTGGTACGTAGGAAGAAGTCCATCTATGAACCATCTTCTCTTCAATGCGTCTGATTGGTCTTCCTCAAAATGGTTAAATAGCCCACTCAACTTCCTATTGTATGAACGAACAGACTCGTTCTCACCCTATTTCATGCCATAGATTTCAGCAATGATTGCATTGTCATTGTCAAACAACCGAAATTCTTGCACAAATGCATCACACAACTCTTCCCATGTTTGGTACTTGTCCACAAGGAATGTCATGTACCAATCCATTGAGAATCCACGAAATATCGCAAGAAACCACCTCCTCCAATCTGCTTCATTATTTTTTTCCAATCATTGTCCACCTCATGCGATAGTTTCTCTAATGCCTTACTAGGTCTTCTCTCGATTCATCATGAAATAATGGACACTTACACAATATGCCCAAATTGGCCTTCGGTTTGATAGGTTGGCATAACCTCGATAGTGGTCCGTGGCATATTGTTCTCCTATGCGAAGCCTAACGCACATCACCTTGCAATTACTCTTCTATTGTACTCTTGTTCGTACCATGAAACATTTCAATCTGCAGTTGCTCCGATGTCGAACTCCATACCGCTTCCCATAAAGCACACTAACCTATAGTTTCCCTAGTGTTGGACTCCCTTCACGCGCACTATTGGACATGTCATCTATCTTTTGCACCAATGTCGAACTCGTGTCCTACTCACCATTGTGCACCACAACTTGCAATTGCTTCAACACCAAACATTCTGCATCAACATGCAACTTCTCATTAACTACTCTTTTTGTTCTGTCATCTTCTTGACAACTGGCTGGTCTACCTATTTTGTTGTCATTTTTATGGTTGACTATGCTTCTATTGTTATCCTGACAACTGACTTTGCTTATGTCGTTATCCTGATGACTGACTGCACTTTCACCATCAGTCTGACAACTAACTGTGTTTTTTCCATTAGTCTTGCCGACGTCTAGACTGGTTCCATTAGTCCTGTCGACGTCCAGATTGATGCCATCAGTCATCCCGATGTCCAAACTGGTTCCATCAATCTTGTTGACGTCTAGACTGGTGTTGCCTGATTCACCATTATCAAAACGAATCAATCCTCGACAACCCTCTTCCAGACGAATTATGTTGTCTGCAAGATAGATAAGTCCTTGGCAAGCATCTTCCAGACGAATTCTACCATCTACACGATGGATCAATCTTGGGCAGTCGTCTTTAGGATGGGTTCTGTCATCTGTGACTGAAGCTTCTATAGTTGCAAATCCTCGATCTACAAAATCTTCATCTGCATTTTTGCATCCTGTCTGCACATTTCATTAGATGGCCCTTCATCTGCATCAATAAACAAATCTGCGACATCTTCACCTACTGCAATCCAATGCTCTCATTGTGCATCTCCCCAAGGGTTTTGCTTCTCAGAACTCCATGTCACCAAATTAGACCCAACTTTGTACAAGCAACGACGCCAGAATGTAGAAATGAAATTTAACATGCTTACACACAATTCCATTTCTACTTTATTTATTCTCATATCTACAGTCATAGCAATAACAATGCACAAAACATCAATAACAACAATAGCAAATGATACATAAATGGGTAGATTTATATTAATTATGGCATATATGGTTACAACAATACATTTTTAGCATTACAATATACAATTTGCAAACCCTAGGCAAAATACTCTTCATGTATGCATACAAAACTGGACTGCATCATGCCCCTAGGCACATGCACCAACCCTCACATGTACCAATGTTCTTCTATCAATCCATTAACCTGCATGACTGTATGAACGAATGGGAGGAGGGGCTTATTTATACACCTAAAAGTAGTTACACCCTCCAACTACCTAACACCTCATCATTTCCCAAAATTACATTTCATATGCATTTTATCTTTGCATTTACATGACATTTCTCACTACAAGACAGACTTATGACTTTATCAACATACATGACTTAACATCACTTTATTATTATATACAATATTATATTGCCACTTTATAACATTATTAAATATATGTACACACATTCCGTCAAACACTTTGTGTACAACTACAAAATAACATATAATACCAAAACTGATTCACTAAGTGCAAACATATCAATTTGCCTGTCTACAATCTTGAGTTTTGTTCATCCTTGGATATCAAAGTGAAGAAAATAGTTCCTCAAGAAGTTCTAAAATTCCTCCTTTTCACAAATGGAAATGTTAATGTATTTGGATTTCTTAATGTTTCATAAAATAAGACTTCATCAAATATTTGATTGATCATATTATTCTTCTCCGATATATTTCAAATCTAAGGAAATCAACCAATTTTAAAAGCCTATGTAACCTTTAGATTTAAAGGTCAATATGATCTTAGAATTGGTTGTAAACAAATCAATGTTCTAGCCAATATCCAAGCAATTATATTATGACTTAGTAAGATTCTCCTTACTCTCCCTTATAAGAACAAAACATATTTATATCTAGACAAACTCTTTCATTCATTATATTAGCATATACCATATACTTGTATGAAAAAGTTTCATCTTTCATTATTAATTTATAATATATTTTCATCTAGTTTCTTAAATACTTCTTGTGGTTCTTGCCAAATGTATAGAAGTTTAAAGTTTTAAAAAATATAGTTTTATAGTTTAACAATGAGAAAATCAAATGGAACCAATCACATTACTCAAATTCAAAAAACAAAATAAACATACCAATAGTACACAAAAATAGGAGATGATGTCTTTAGACACCAAATAATACACTAAGGATTATATGACAAAATGATTCATGAAAGTATTACCCTCCATAATACTTACACAAATCCCCATAGTGTCACATAACTCGTCAATTAGTTATATCACAAGGATTAATATGAAAGATGATGGACTCATGAAAATTTTACAAAATATGATACAATGTTATATATATGGTTAGACATGAACATTGACATTATATGTTCCAACAAGGAAGCAAAGAAAAATATTGGGACATTATGACGGTTTAAGTCAACTAAAAGCATCTTCAAATGCCTTTATTATCATATCCAATTTCGAAATATCTCATAATTCTTAAACTAGATCAAACTTTCTAGATTATTTGAGAATTTTAGTTTTCCAAGGTTTCTCATAAAATTTGAAAGATTAAACTTATCTTGCATAATTTTTATATATACACATATAATTCTTAACCTTTAATTACCAAAGGATTTGTTTGATAAATTGTTTGCATAATCTTAGACAAGCACATTTATTTTTTTCAATGAGTTTATACAGGTTTCTATGAGGGGTCTCGGTCCTCTCATACTGAGTGGAGTTTGAACCTTGGACCTCTCAAAGAGAGACCAAAGCCCTTATCACCGTAGTAAGCTTACAGCTAGACAAGCACATTTATTTAAGTTGTTAACCAAAAAAATTAAAATCAATAAAATAAGGCTTTAAAAAACTTATAGTAAATTATAATATAAGTGTTTTAGTAGGTAAAAACTCCCATACAATTTCAGTCAAATCATTTGTTTTCAATTAATATTTTCCTTGACTGACACTCACAATCCTAAAACTTTTGAAAAACAAAATAACCACATACTACATTGCAAAATAACCACAAACTACATTCCAACATTGCAGCATAATTCTCAATTATTTTCAAGTTCATATGATTATTTCCGATTTGTGATTTACTTGTTGAACTGTGTTCTCTTTTATACAATGAAATTTCCAATTTTGTTAAAGAACCTTCTCTAGGTCATAGGCTTGGCACAATACTTCAAGTTTAAAATATAAAACCCACGAAGAGAACCCACCTTATCTCATAAAATTTAAATAGGTAACAAAGCCCAATATATAATCCCACCACCAACTTTTTTTTTTATTTTTTGTTACATCCACAGTCCTTTTCTACTACAAAACAAGGTTCAAATCTTGGGGCTGCCCCCTATAACCCCTATATGACCTCGTTATTGTTGACCCATCGTGAGGGGGGACCACCGGTCACTTGGGATTTGTACCACTGTCGTCGAGTTGGCGCGCACTCAGCGGATTCAAGTCAGACTACTAGCTTTGCAAATATGCATGCCCCAAGGTTTGAACCTAGGTCTCTTCCTACACCTGCAAGGCAAGTTTACTGTAAACATTTTCCCTCACACATGGGCCTACATCAGACATGTATATATATTAAAAACAAAAGTTGTTTAAAATATATTTCTCAATTTTCATTCGATGTAATACCACCATTATAACCCAAAAACAATTCAAATTAAGTTTAACACCCCGGTTCAACCAAAAATACACACCACACTGTTGTTAAGGAACAGATCAGTAGATTTACATGTTGGAATCTCTTTTCTGCATATTTACTCCCCATCTCTAATTCCTCTGCCAAATTCATATCATCCTTCCACAAAGGTAAGCCATGGAAATTCAGATATATGACTGTAGCAAGAGTCTCCTCCCCTCTTTGCTTTCTGTCTCTGTCCACCTTGAAAAGTAATGGAAGTCACAACAATAAATAAATTCTCTCTATGGAAGTGCTTAAATATTCAATAATTATTGTGCATCATAAAACCAACCATTCTACCCAAAGCACTCAAAAACCATATATTTGATCTGCCCAGTGGGTAATTAAGGTTTATCTCTGTGCTTGACCACAAAGACCAATATGCATGAAGCTTGGAACTGTCACAAACTCATTTGCCTTGCATAATTACAAAGAAATATATATTCCCACAAGGCGACTCTTCTGGTTCAGCAAGTAGATATGGTATACATGCTTCAAATCAAGCTGGTCTCCATTGGATAATAGCATTATAATAACCCAGAGGTCAAATTTTTCCAGCTGCAGCTGGAAAGGGAAACAGAACATGATTTGAAATCAATTATTTCTTATGTGGTACCAGATTCAAGATGCATTTTGCAATATAATTGTTTTGGGGTTAAGACAGTCCATTTTCATTTTCATGTGGAAATGATAGAAAAATTGAACCTGATTATCACAATCTCCATAACATAGCGGGATGGGCTTATTGCTCAAATTCCTTTAACAGAACTGTGCAATTCTGAGCCTTTGTGCACTCAATACGGATCTGAAGAGTAACACAAAAACAAAATATAAAAATAAGTCTCCCAAGGCACACTTATTCGTGCTTCTCACTCCAGAGGATATTAAAGGTGCAACATTGCCTGTGAAACATTTCTTGCGATACGATCATGTATTGATTCCTGCAGAAATTTTCAAATATCAAAATAGAAAGCTTAAAAGTATCAATTTGACATTATTATAAATTTCTTCCTCTAGGTCCACATCTTTTACCAGAGAAATTTGTATTACCTTAGTATCTGGCAGCTCAAACTTTAAGCCTGTTATTGTTTCATATAGGAAAATATAACTGTAATCCAATGCAATTAAATGAAAACAAAGGTTAGTTCACTAAGAAAGCAAACAATCTAAGAATGAGAAAGGAAACAATCTTATTCATAACTAAGAGATGTGATGCATTCTGCAACTCACCGCCATGCCAGTTCAGAAACAAGTTCTCGTGGAGCATCTGGTAAAACCTGCAGACTCCTATTTGCATTAGTCATCCTTCAGATGCATATACATTTAAAGTACTAAAGATGCCTTTGGCAATAAAGAGAAGATTCTTTTGTCTTACTTCTCTGACTGTTTTACTTCCTCTTCCATTAGAATAAAACCAAACAATGTAACAATCTTTTAAAAAATTAAAAAATAAAACAAATGTTTAATCTCTTTTTATATAGATCACAAACCTCATCTTTGTAGGGGTCACAATTGTTACTGAACCACAAACGCAAAAATTCCTATTCAAGAAACCAAAAAAAAAAAGAGTAAGATAAGCTCAAAAGTACATGATATATTTACTAACTGCTCACTTCAAAATTAGAAACTATGTGCACATGCAAACTAGATGTAAACACAAAAGAGAGAAGACATCAGTTGCATTATTGATATTTCTCAAATGGAGTTTTCTACACCGTTAGAACAAATGGATTTCTGTTCATGTAACCCATGTTACTATTTGCATGTGCAATTTGTGGGAGCTGCTAACAACAAAAATAATCAGAAACAAAAAATGTATTAAGTGCATAAAATGAACAAATTACAGTGAACAGGCCCACCTATCCCTAACACCAGTATTCATTATAATCTTACCCAGGAAATGCCCAACAATTTCTCAGCCATGTGATCCTCTATGGTAAGGTCCATATGCATGTGGTCAGACAGTGCAAGATGGATTTCTTGGTTTAAGATTACCAAAATCCAGCTGTTCCTTTTTATATGTAGCCTTCGGAATTTGAAGTAGCGTTTTTGCACAACCATGAATTCCATTCCCACCTTCATAAAAATTATAAGCCCCTACTATAATATAAGAACCCTGGGAAATCAAGTGACAAAGGATGCACTTCCTTTCTGAAAAGTCACCTCCTTGCATGTTCCTCATCTACATACTTTCAAAGGGGATATTAATCTATTTGTCTTGATGTGGATCTTGATGGTGTTGAAGTTATATTAGTTTACGAAGCAAAATCTGAAGCCATGGATGCTATGTTGCATGGAAACAGAGACGGTATCTGATATAGATATGGTATTGGATACAGATACTGGATACGGATACGACAAATTTTCAAGACCTCCTAGTATGGATACGGAGTCAGTAGATGCAGTAAGAAAAGAGTCAGTACGAAAATTCCTAATATGGATATGGGAATAGCTATCAGAAAGGAGTCAATAGATGCAGAAGAGTGGAATAAGAAAATTCATGAAGTTACTGATATCACTCTTAAAGTAGCTATGTCGTTTGGTAATGGAAATTGTGGAGTGGAGTAGAGTCAGTTCAAGACAGGACAACTGCGGTGTGCTATGAGCATAGTTATGTCCAAACTGTCAAGGGAAACAAGACCCTCAGAAATGCCTATTTGGATGATCCAATATGTACAAGGCATTGTGAAAGGAATACAGTATGATTGGGCATCCTATTTATCATATCGCATCAAGAATTTCTTGAGGTGACAAACCAAGAATTTTTTGATGGCTTTTCATGCCATTGGATTGTTGTTGAATGCTGTATGATTTGCCAAGATGGAAATTTCAGGACTGACTGCTCCTAAGAAATTGCCAAAAGAAGACCCCATGCGGTACAAATGACTAAGTCCACTCTAGTAAAAACAAGAACCGAGAAGATTTTATTAAGAATGGACTTGGCAGAAGAGGACGATAGTGAGGATTTGAAGGAAGATTTAGCACCACGAAGAAAGAATAGACAAAGAAGACTAGAACCCGATTTGCAGCATCAGCAGATTACAGAATTCCCACAACAGCAACAAGTTGAAGAAAGGAGGAGAAGAAGAGAAAATATATGTGAAGGGTAGCAAGAAAATCCTACAAGAACAAGGAGCCAGAAAGAGCAAGAAAGAATTATGCTACAAGAACAATAACCTCTAGTTGTGACTGTGCAACAACAAGAGGAAGGACTGACACAGCCAACTGTAGAAACAACCAGAGGTTGTTGAGGAGGAAGAGGAACCAATGGATACACTGCAAACAAGTAATGTAGAAGTAGAACTACCAGGAATTGCTGAATAAATGCAACAATTAGATCTAGGTGCATCACCACCAACTCCATATGTGATGAAATTTGAGCTTTCAATGGCAGCTCAAGATTTGATAAGAGACAGAGGAGCCGAAAGTATTAGAAGAACCAGTTAATATACTAGAGAAGGGCATGGAAATTGTTGTGAAAGAACTAGAAAAAAGCAGCGAGCAAAATATATGGTATTTAAGAGAGGTAGTGGTAGCCAAACACCAACCAACACTAAAAAACAGCCAAAGCCACAAGAAAAAACAATGAAATGGCCAATCAACCTGAGGGAAGACAGAAAAAAATAAGTACAGAACATGAAGAAGGGGAGACATCCCCGGCATTAAGCAAACATTTTATAATTGAAGTGCCTAGTTTTGGGTTGTCAACAGAAGAAGGTGATCACACAGATGATCAGGTTGATGATTTTTTTGGAAAAATGATGCAAGTATTTGACTCTGCAAGATTGCAGTTTCGAATGGGCTGTGTAGGACAGTTAAGACAATGGCAATCCATGGTTTATGATGAGATGGAGAAGGTAGTACAGTGGGCTCAGGATAACAAGAGGACAAAGAAGCTTGCTGAAATTTGCCAAAAAGAGCCATGGGAGATGGAAGTTGGAGGATTGGCAAGGATGATGGAAGTAAAGGAGCTACCAGATGGCACACAGACTATTTATAGGTTGCCACGGAGAGTGTACATAGATGCAGGCACATTGAATCCTTGTCCAGAAGATACAGCAGAAGTGGAATACAGGAAATTTCCACCAGAATTGGCACCATTATATGCGAAGATTAACTTCTTGGCACATTGGATTGAATGGTTAACAATTGGGTTGGAAAAGACTTACCAATCCAAGGAAGAGCAGGTTAATCAATGCCAAGAAGAGTTGTAAAAGATGAAGGGGGAAGCAGAAACAGAAATTGCTAGCCTAACACAAAATTTTGAGGAACAGATGAAAGTAAAGGAGGATGAACTTGCTATAGCAAGAAAGGAAGTGGAAAAGCATGATGAGATGATTACACAGCTAAGAGCTGAATTAGCAGTTAGAGAACAGATATACCAAGCTAGGGAAAAGGAACTGGAGCACAAGGATCAGCTAATTGAAGAAAAAGATGAACAGAGGACCATTGCAGCCGGGATATAAGCCGAATTCAAACAAAAGGCACAAATGACTCCTACATAGAGGGAAAAATAATTGTTGACAAAATTGGTAGATATGGAGAAGAAAATCAATCATTTAGGGTTGACATATGTTCATTATTGCAATTATACACAGAAGTTGAAGGATGAACAAGCAGCTCTAAGGTTACAGATTATAGAAATGGGTGGAGCTCTTGTTCATGATTCTCAGCAAAGCAGTTGAGTCCTCAAGAACAACAACAATCGTCCGCGAGGACGCTGACCAATTTAAAGGGAAGGACAGATGTAGGCAGCAAATCAACCTCCCAAAAAAGGAAGAAAAAGTAGATTATGTATTGTAGTGTGAATGAAATTTTGTAAAAAGAATTAGAATGAAATGAAGTGACATGAAATGTAAATGCAAACGAAATGTAATTTGGGTCTAAGTTTTGATAAAGTGTTAATATTATAAGGTTATGAAATGATGTCTATTGTACGTCTGAATGGGGGGGTGGTTGTAATGAGGTGTCTTGGAAACCATTGTATGCAACAGCCCAAGGTTGTTAATAAATAGAATCCCCCTCTTTCATTCAGGACAAATGGGGATATGTATACACATTGTGGAGAGCACATAGGAGAGAGAATCATTCCTGCGTATGTTGTATATGCCATTTGCAGGCATTGATGTATGCCATGAATCTGTAATGCAAGTGTCGAACAAGCCAATTTAATGCCATACATTTGATTCCAATTGTGTTCATCTTGTTCTTGTGTATGTTGGTATGGTTATCTATTGCATTGTATTGCATGTTCATTATATTTTGCAAGATACAGGGATAGACGGCCATGGACAAGTAAGTGTGGAGTTAGGTGCTAAATACTTGTGTTGCCACATTTGGCACGGGGTGCCATGTTTTCAGTTTTTGTAAGTGACCTGCTCTTTTCCTTCCTTCCTCTCTTTCCCTTTCTTCATTTCTCTCTTTCTCCCTCTTCCTTGCAGTCTCATTCCTCCCTCTTCCCCTTTAACTTCCCCCAGCAAAGTTTCCAGCAAGTGTTCCCTGAAAATGGCTAAGTGTCAGGGCGCACCCCGACTTCGCAGCGAAGTCGGAGTGCGCCCTCCAGTTGGAGCGCAGTAGGGAATGCGAAGTGCGCAGGAAAACAGGAAACGAGCAAAATTTGACTAAGTGTCAGGGCGCAACCCGACTTCGCGCGAAGTCGGGGTGCGCCCTTCTTCTCGGGCGCACTTGGAGAGCAAGTGAGCAGAAAATCAGCTAAGTGTTGGGCGCAACCCGACTTCGCAGCGAAGTCGGGATGCGCCCCCTTGGTGCGCAGTCCGAATGACAGTAAAACAGCAAAGTGCCGGTGCGCAACCCGACTTCGCAGCGAAGTCGGGGTGCGCCCTCTGACCGGTGCGCAGTTGGGCAAGCAAACCCAGAAATTGACTAAGGCACGGAGGCCTCCCCAACTGCGCTGTTTTCCGTCTGCGCAACCCGACAACGCTCTGATCCTGGGCGAAGTTGGATAAACTGCCTTTCAAGGCAGACATGTGTCATTCATCAGCATCCGACAAGTGTCCAACTTCGGGATTCGAGCCAAGACATGACCGGGAAAAGGACAAAGCATGGGCTGCACTATCTACGCCAGCTGCTATCATTTAAGGCTGATAAGAAGTTCCATCCGCCACAACTACCCGCATTCCTGCTGACCAAAGGTTTGACCCGACACACCGCCACGTAGCTGTACATCTTTCAGGGAGACCATGCCGCAAGTACAGTCCTGCCCGACAGAAGTCAGCATCAGCAGCTCTTCAGCCGCTTGTGTCAGCTAATGTTTAGTCTGGGACTTTGTGCCCGAGAATGTAATCGGGGGGAACTTGAGGCTATAAATAGCCATGCAATTCATTGTAAAAGGGGGAAGGGGAATATATTGCTAGGGAACCATTGTAGTTGTGCGTTTGCCTCTAATACAAGCATATACTTGGCTCTGCTTACTGTCTTTTATCTTGTATGCTGCCTCTCCTTGTCATTTCTGCCTCATGTTTCTTGTATCATTGCTTACTGTTGTACTGAACTCTGGACTCTGGTATTTGATGATCAAGTATTCCTGGAATGCATAGATAGAGGATACATAGGATTAATGATAGCTGTAGTTTCAATGTGTGCTTTGTAAAGGAATGTTGTTAGTAGCGGTGATTGATCGTTGTCGTGCTGCTTATTCCCCCCACCCAACTCC
The DNA here is from genome assembly GCA_028583015.1 of Wollemia nobilis. Taxonomy (NCBI): domain Eukaryota; kingdom Viridiplantae; phylum Streptophyta; class Pinopsida; order Araucariales; family Araucariaceae; genus Wollemia; species Wollemia nobilis. The sequence goes on along the minus strand of JAQPPZ010001119.1, from coordinate 299,605 downwards.
AATCACATTTGGATTCTCTTTCCGCACTTTTATCTCTTTCCCTGCACTCTTATCTTAACACTAAAAACCCCACAGGAAGCCGGCCTTCTCCGGAGATTGGCACGGAAGGCATTCCTTCCTTCCGGCCTTTCAATCCGGTGGGCGAATCTGGGCGCAATAACAACAAATCCTTTCCTCATGGCAGATTCGTAACCAACAGTTTCTCTGGCACGCCCGGTGGGACATGGTAGTTTCCCACCCCCAAACAGAATCGAAGCACGAGTGCTCGCTTCATTGCTGTTAAAAATCAGAGCACCTGGCGACTCTGCAAATATCTGAATACTCTCTGAGTCCGTGAAGACCGGTCCTAACGCCTTCATGCAAACAAGAAGGTGGCGAGCAAGGAATCCGGGAAACCCGCCTGACTTTTACGAAATTGACATTGACGCTCCAGGCGAGCGCGTCAGGCTGGCTGATTACCAAGCTCGCGTGGAAGAAATTCAAGAGGCCGAGGCTGAAATTCAAGAGGCCGAGGCTGAAATCGAAGAAGTCGAGGCTGAGGAAGAATCCACATCCTCGGACGGTTCTGACACCGAGTACACCACCGGAGGGGAAGAAGACATGGCTGCCCAGCAGAACGATGATGACCTCTTCCCGGCGGTGGACTCTACGGGGCCCTTGGCCCTAGTCGGACAGCAAGCTGTGCCCCCTGCTGCCTTAAAGTCTATCCCTACGTATGACGGCTACGGCAAGACGGCGTATGAACACATCCAGGACATTCTGGCCCTGGCTGCGCTACATTCCATCACTGACGAAGGTGTGAAGACCCGTCTGCTGGCCCTTTCCCTAAGGGGAAAGCTTCTCTACTGGTGGAGATCACTGCCAGAGGGATCTATCACGGGGTGGCGACAGTTAGCCGGCAGGCTCGTGAAAGGATGCAACGAGTCTGCTGATCCCTCTTCTTTGCTGCATCAATTTCAAAGTATACAACGACACCCCCAAGAGGAGGTGTCAGACTTCAACATCAGGTTTGCGAGGTCTTGGAAACGAGTACCTCGCGAACTCCGACCTTCAGCGGGTCAGGCCGCCTACTACTACCTGAGGTCCTTCAACTCAGACATTTGCCTGCTGCTGAAGGTAGCCAGAATCGACTCGTTCCCTGCTCTGTACGAGGCTGCCCAACAAGCTGAAATGGATATCATTTCCATCGGCAGACTCCCGCACAGGGTACAGCCGCCTATTTACCCCGACTTTCCCCGATCTCAGTACCCATCAGCTTCTGGTCCAGTGCCGTCCACTTCAGGACAGCAACCCCAGCAGCAATGGAATCCGGCGCCGGTCGTGAATCCTTACGGCCCGCCACAAATTCATTATCCGCCTCCTCCTCCTCCGCATTATCCAGCACTCCCTGCTCCCCCGCAGTATGCACAATATTCTACACCTCCTCCATTGGCTGCATTACCTCCTCCAGCTCAGTTGCCGCCTCCTGACAATGATATTCAGAATAAAATCCTCCAGGAGGTACGAGCTTTGGCCTCCGGATATCACACCATGTCCAACGACATGACCGTTCTAAAGAAAAAACAGGCCCAGATGGACCTTGTTCCAAGGAGGCCATATCCACCCCCGGCACTGACAAAAGATCAAGCCCCAGAACGGCGAGATCAGAGGCGTCCCCCTCCGAGAAATGCTGCCATTGAAGACCAACCTGGTACCTCTGACCAGATCAACTGGTGCACCACGTGCAACGACCCGCATTCTGAGGATGACTGCACACTGCACCAACACTACCTCCAGACCTTGGCCGGCAGCGCCATAGAAGACGAAGAACTCTATATGATCCTGGACGACGAAGGCAACTTTGCCGTCCCAGAGGAAGATCCGTTGCCGCCCCCTGCCAAGGAAAACAGAAAGTCTGCTGAAGCCGCTGCAAAGCCCTTGAAGGTATACGCCAGAAGAGATAAGGCCCAACCTGCTGGGCTACCACCTGACAAGAGGCTGTGGCCCTACACAGCCAAAGAGAAGACTCCTCGCAATCAAGCCTCCCGTAGTGAAAGCTCCCGTGCCTAAAGCTCCCGCTGCTCAGCCTCCAGCTGAAACCAAAGAACAAGCTCAGGAGAAGCTGAGATATCCGTCTCTGACCAAGAGACAGAGAGTTGAGGCCACTCAGCAGTACCGGACGAAGTATGAGCCGGCAAAAGAAGCGGAAGGAGCTAGCACCTCGGGCTACAGCATAGTAGACGAGTTGAAGAGGACCCCCGCAAGAATCAGCATGTATGATGCTCTTCTGCTCCCAGGGCAGGTTGATCTGCTGCAGGAATCTCTGAAAAGCATGAAGAATGGCAAGCAGATACAACCCGCTGTTCTGGTGCAACCCCTAACAGTCTCAGCCACTGGGAAGAACAGACCACCTCCCTTCTATCTGTCATTACGGATGCAAGGGTACATAGTGCACAACTGTATGGTGGACTCTGGTGCTTCCACGACCGTAATGCCGAGAGCCGTCTGCGACGAGATCGGGATGGAGTACACAAGGAGCAGCCAAGGCGTGCTGCAACTGGACGGCACCCCTGTCAAGACAGTCGGTGTCATTAAAGACATCCCTATTCGGCTGCACAAAGCTCTCGACATCGTGGTCATCCAAGAGGTCGTGGTCGTCGACTTGGAACCCTACTTCGGCATGTGCCTCTCCAGGGAGTTCACTGCGAAGTTGGGAGGGTATCTGTCTCTAGACTACTCACACATGGAAGTGCCCTTCAAAGGAAGGAGACTGAAGATCTACAACGAGAAGCCTTCCACTTTCTTAGTAGAGAAGATACCCGGAGAAGAGTCGCAGGACTGCATGGTTCAGCTGACGGAGGAAGAACTGGTGGTGGTGGACATGACGGAGCAAGCTCTTGAGCTGCTGCAAGTAGAAGATGAATTCTCCTTGCGGGACTTCAACGCCGTGATCGAAACTGAGCAAGGCTGCTACACCGTCGTCCAGCCTGAGAGGCTTGACAAGTCGGCCAAAAGAGAAGTGGGACCTGCACCAGAAAAGCTGTGGAAGCTTTTCTTTGACGGCGCACGATGCAAAAATGGCGCCGGTGCTGGTGTACTTTTGGTTTCCCCAACCGGGATCCAGAAGGACTACACCTACAGGCTGGCCTGGAGCTGTACCAACAACGCGGCGGAGTACGAAGCCCTGTGCTTAGGCTTGCGGAAAGCGGAGAGGTCGGGGATTAAGCATCTGCAGATCTTTGGCGACTCAGAGCTGGTGTGCCACCAGATTACGAACAAGTGCGCCTCCAAGAAGCACTATCTCAAGGCGTACCGTAATCGGGTCTGGGATCTGATGGAGTCGTTTGACTCGTTGAATGTCAAGGCTATATCACGCGAGAAAAACAAGCATGCTGACATTCTGGCGTCTGTTGGAGCCAGGTACGTTCCGGCTGATGACACTGTCCAGAAGCCGAAGCCGGTTCGTACCATTTACAGGCCTTCTGTGCCTGATAAGGACACCCACTGGCAAGTGTTTGACTGTGACGAGGAGATCGTCACATTTTTGGTTAACGAAGCGTGTTCAATCGAAGGTAGAGACCCTGATGACGAGCAATATGAGGGGTTGATACAGCTGAAAAATAATCATGTCCCAAAAGGACTGATTACACTTGAGAGTCTATTTGATCAAAATGACAGAGCAATATCACATCGGATCAAAGTAGACCCGAAGCAGTACTCCGACCTGGAGCTCGAACCCGGAAAAACAATTAAGGTCGGGACAGACTGCACCACAGAGGAACTTGAGCAAATCAGAACATTGTGCCGAGAGTTCCTCGACATAGTAGCCTGGTGCTACCAGGACTTGAAGGGGTATGACCGAAATATAATCCAGCATACCATTGAGCTAGAAGATGGCGCCAAGCCATTCCGGCAGAAGCAGAGGGTGTAAATCCGAAGATCGAGGCCATGATGAAAGCCGAGCTCCTGAAGATGCTGGAAGCCAAGATCATCTACCCCATCAAGCATTCATCCTGGGTTGCGAACTTGGTTCCCGTGAGGAAGAAGAACGGAGACATTCGTCTCTGTGTGGACTTCAGAAATCTGAATCAGGCCTCCCTCAAGGACCATTATCCGCTTCCCCAAATCGATCAGATCCTCCATATAGTTGCTGGAGCACAAAGATTCTCCCTCCTAGACGGCTTTTCTGGGTACAACCAGATATGGGTCAAGGATGAGGACCAGCATAAGACGGCGTTCACCACCAAATGGGGAACGTTCGCCTACCAGCGCATGCCTTTCGGCTTATCCAATGCTGGCGCCACATTCCAGAGAGCCATGGACCTGGCCTTCCGAGAGCTGCTCAACAAGGTTATTGTCATCTACTTGGATGACATGACTGTATTCTCTCACAAGAGAGAGGACCATGTTCCCCACCTGCGGCAAATATTTGAAAGGTGTCGTGAATTCGGCATTTCCATAAACCCGAAGAAATCTGTCTTCGCGGTAAAAGAAGGTAAGCTGCTGGGGCATGTCATCTCCGAGAAAGGCCTAGCCGTGGACCCTGATAGAGCAGAAGCCCTCCTCCGCTTGCCCGCTCCAGTTGACAAGAAGGGGCTGCAGTCCTTCTTCGGCCAAATCAACTTCGTGCGGAAGTTCATACCGGACTTCGCACAGGTAATCAAGCCCATGGCCGAATTGCTGAAAAAGAATGCTGAATTCTTATGGACTGATGAGAGGAGGCAGGCCTTCGAGGAAATCAAGGCCCGAATTGCACAAGCTCCGGTGTTGATAAACCCGGACTACTCCAAGGATTTCATCCTGTACGCGGTGGGAGAACCCGAGAGTTACGCCGCAGTCCTGACCCAAAAGGGAGACGATGGCGAGGAGCGCCCCATAGCGTTCTCGAGCCAAGTGATTCAGCCGCATGAAGAAAAGTACAACTTTATAGAGCGGCAGGTTCACGCAGTCATGAAGTCTCTCCGAAAGTTCAGGCACTTCGTCTCCCAGAGCAGAACTACTGTCTTTGTGATACACCCGGACGTCCGAAGCTTCATCATACAAGGAGAGCCGGGTCACAAGAGAGCAGGATGGATTGCTAAAATCCAGGAGTTCGACATCGAAGTGCGGCCAACCAAGCTTATCAGAGGCCGAGCCTTGTGCCAGGAGCTGGCCCGAAGCGCAGCAGCCCAGATATCCGCCTGTAAGTGGGAGGATCCAGCAACAAACACCAACCTAGCCAACTCCTTACCCGAGGAGAGTGACTGGACAGATGACCTGGTGAAGTATTTCTGCACCGGGAGATGTCCAGACCACCTGAATGCCTCACAAAGAAGGAGGTTTCGGCTAGGTGCACTGAAATACACTCTTCGCCCCGAGGGGCTTTACTTTAAGAACATTGACGGCATCCTGTTGCGGTGCGTCAAGAAAACAGACCAGCCCAGGGTCCTCGGAGAATTCCACTCCGGGATGCCTGGGGGTCACCATTCTGCAAGGCCTACGACCTTGAAAATAATAAGAGTTGGGTACTATTGGCCCACTCTCTTTACAGACGCGCATGCGGTCTGTACAAAATGTGATCAATGCCAGAGATTTGCTGGCAGAAATAGAAAAGCACCCCTGCCCCTTCAACCGATCCAAGCCGAGACTCCGTTTCAGCAATGGGGTCTGGACTTTATCGGGGTTATTACGCCGAACTCTGCAGCGGGGCACAAGTTCATTCTTACCGCCACCGACTACTTCACGCGGTGGGCAGAGGCGATCCCCACAAAGAATGCGGACCAGGAGACGGTCATCAGGTTCCTCGAGAGCCTCATTACCCGCTTCGGTGTCCCTGAGTCAATAGTGACGGACAATGGTCCGGGGTTCGCAGGCGCCGTACTCACGGAGTACACCGGCAAATACGGCATTTATCACAAAATGTCTTCCAATTACTACCCGCAGGGGAACGGTCTCGCCGAGTCCACCAACAAGAATCTGCTGAAAATCATCAGGAGGACAGTAGAGAAAAACAAGAGGACTTGGCACCTACTCCTGGATCGGGCGCTGTGGGCGGATAGGATATCCTTCAAGAAGTCCATTAAAACGTCCCCCTATGCGCTCGTATACGGCAAAGAAGCAGTCTTGCCGACCCACATCGAAATTCCCGCTCTCTGGATGCTTGATGAAGAGAGAGGCAGCGGGGATCCGGTAGATGACAGACTTTGCCAACTGCTGCAGTTAGAGGAAGACAGAGAAAAAGCGTACCAGGCCTTCACCAAACACGCTGAAGCAACACAAGGCTGGTTCGCAAAAGGTACCACTGCCCGAGTTTTCAAAATCGGGGACCTGGTGCTGAAGTGGGACTCGTTGAAGGCGAAGCCGGGTAACCACGGCAAGTTTGATGCCCTATGGGAGGGCCCCTATCAGATTGCCCGGGTAAATCAGTTTAATGCATTTGTGCTCCGGGACATGGAGGGACAGCTTCTCCCCATTCCCGTCAATGGGTTCCACCTCAAAATTTACCACCACTGAAGGCGCCCAAATGGGCCCTTCCTTGTACAAATTTCCCTTCTGCATTTTTTTAGTTTTCAGAATGTATATATTTCAGCATTCAGTTTTTCAGTTTTTAATTTTTCAAAGGGCCCAAGTAAGACCTAGGGCAAACCCCGACTTCGCAGCGAAGTCGGGTAGCGCTCCTTGGACAGTGCGAAGTACGGAGCAAGGCAGCTGAAAAGAGGAGCTAAATTAACTAAGTCTGGGTGCGCAACCCGACTTCGCAGCGAAGTCGGGCTGCGCCCCCTCCAAAGGGCGCAGTTGGGAAACAGACAGCGACAAAACGGCTAAGTGTCAGACTGCGCAAGCAAATTTGGGCGAAGTCGGAGTGCGCCCATTTTTCGGGCGAAGTCCGAGTGCGCCCTGAATTTCGGGCGAAGTCCGAATAACCCACCACGGAAAACATGAAAAATTCTAAGTGTGGGCCCAGGGCGAAGTTGGGTCAACGGGCCAGAAATTCTCTCTTGTAAAGTGTGCCCAGGCGGCAGCGATGACGTCAGCAATGGCACGATGCCCAAGGAGGTTTAATGATTGCACATCTTTCAAGAATGATGCATTAAAAAAGCAAGGTGCGTTTTGGACCAACGGCTACTAGGGTGCGCTTTTCAAAAATAAACCCATGCACAGCCGCCAAAAAATCATAACGCCTCCACCAACTCCAAGTTAACCGCCCTAACTCCCTCCCTCGCGCCATTAATGTTGCAGTCATTGTCTACAAAAAGGGCCCTGGCGCAACCAGAAAATTCAAATCGTTCAAGCTGACTTCCTGACTGCAAGGAATAAAGCTGACAAACTCAGAAGCCGTAATTCCTGCCTCTGCTGTTTCGAAAAGGATGGACAAGGGGAAAGCGCCCGTACAGGCGCAATCCAGTGAAGAACGGCGCGAAGCTGAGGAATCACCAGAGTCAAGCGCTCATGAGAGCGAAGCGCCGCAGAAGGACCAGAAAAGAAAATCCCGGACGAAGAGGCGCGTAGTTGGGCAGACTCCGCCGCCACCAGTTAATCGCTTGTCCGGGTACAAGGACGGCTCTTTCTCCATCAGCCTCACCAAACTGCGGCTAAACATTGCAAAGTGGGTAGACAAGGTTTCGCCCTCACATCATGTCGGCGCTGCGTATAAATCGAACCTATACTGGTTCTTGTGCCCTCCTACTCACCAGTGCCCGGAGCTGATTGAAGCAATTGCAGAATATTACAAACCAGCTGCCCGGCAAGTCTGCGACAACAAGGGAAAAGTGTTGTTCACACTCTTCCGGGAGAGCGTCCAGCCAACGTTCGCCCCGGGGCTGCAGTACGAGCCCGGCGCAATTGTCAGAAGGGTGAATCTGGATGAGCAGACCGGCAGATTTACGCAGACAAAGCGGATGAGAGAGTTTCTTGATTCGGAGCTGAAGACTCCGTTGGCAGCCGGACAGTGGCCGACTGGCCCCATACCCTTGGACAGATTTGAGAATAAATACATCTACATCATCCTGGCGTGGGTCCTAGGCTGCGACTCTGACAAAGTAGTACGGCCGTACCAGCTGGCGCTGGCAGAATGTCTCCTACACGGAGAATTTTATGACTCTACAGCGCAGAAGAGTGGAAAGCGCCCTATTTTCTTCGACTGGGCGGACTGGCTGGCATATGCAATACATTCAAGTCTGGTTAGGCTGCAGCAAAAGCAGACAAAAGATTTCCGGTTTTGTTCCTTCCTCGCATGGCTGTGCCTGTATCACATGCATTACCGGATGAACGTTCCTGACCTGAGGAAAATAAATGAAAAAGGAGAGCCGCTGCCCGTGTACGAATGGACTGAGATTCTGTACAGAAAAGGCTCATTCTACGAATTTAATCTCAAATTTCTGTGCCAGGTCATGGGGTTGTTCAACCGTAAGGCATGTCGCCCACCGGAAGTCATGACAAAATACCTGTGGAAGAATGAGTACGGGGACACCTTCCGGCTGACTCAGGGCATCATAGTTAGAATCTACGGGTTCAAGGGGCAGCCGTTCCTGCTGCCCTACTTCTGCACTGACCACCAGTTCGGGATGGAAATTGCGCGGCAGATGGACTACGTTGAAGAAGAATTCGGCCAAGGCAAAAAGAAAGGCCATATATTTCAGTATCCCATGACCTGGGCGAATACCCAAGTGTACGAAATCGGGCAGCACGTCTACCTCGAGCGGGAACTCATTGATATGGGTCTAATAATGCTGCCTCAGCGCTGGAAGTACGACCCAATTGGGGTCAGAGGTAAATTCACGCACATCTGTCCCCGAGCCGAGATCATGCAGGAAAGAAGGAACAGGACAGGTGCAGACCTGGAATGGCACATCGAGCAGATGAAATCATGGCCCCCATGGCATGAGTTTTACTGCGAAGAGGTGACGTACGATCCCGAGCGAAACCCGGATCACCGGATGGAGTCTGCGGGCTTCAGAAAATTCCTCGCCAAGGTGTCGCCCCTCAACTGGCATAAAGACAAAATCATTGAATGTTGGAAGATGAGGTGTCGCACACAGCACGATAAATCCAACCGGAGGAATCTGGCCGTTGACGACGAATTTTCGGCACTATATGACCAGCATGTTGCCACGTGGCAACCCTTCGAATTCCGCAATTGCGTCCCCGAGGCGCTAAGAAAAGGTATATAAGGAGGCCCTCGTCCCAGCAATCGTCAACTCCGGCAACTTCCAGCGCAACTCCGACGAGTAGTCAAGTGGGCCCAATGCAGCCTGCAGCTTCTGAGACAGTGCCCGAAAAGGCGCAAAATTCAGAGAAGTCAACCCCTGAGGTGGCCCCTCCAGCAGAAAAAGTGCCTGCGCTGCCAGCTAGCAGATCGGCTACGGCGAGCATTCTTCCAGCCAGACCCAGGTACAAGTTTACCGTGGGAACGTCAGCGCCTGCCGCCCCGACATTATCTCTTTCCTCTGGACCAGCCACGGCGCTAGAAGAAAAGAAGAGGAAGAGAGTTGAAAAGACAAAGCGGCCTAAAGAGCCTGTGCAGCAATCAGTCGCAGAGCAGTCGGGAGCAGCAGCGCCAGAAGTTCTCTTTGGACAGCCCTGAACCAGAGGCAGACACCCGGGCTGCAAGCGTCCCTCCAACAGCGGCTCAGGCGGAGCCCGCAGGTACGTCCACTGTTTCTCTTCCCCAAGTCCCAGTCGGCCCTGCCAAAGCTCCCTCTCCCATTTCATCAGGGCAAGCCGTAGCCGCGTCTTCTTCCTCCCAAGCTACCCAGCCCTCTAGCGGCTCACATTCCTTCGACCAGTTTGCTCAAGATCCTAACGCCTTCCAATCACTGAGTCAAACCCTAGAACCCTCCCCCGCAGCCAGTGCTGAAGTTGCTCCTTCGCCGCCGCGCTCCTCACCCCAGCCGTCCAAAACCCTACCAGCACCATCCACTCAGCCGCCCGTTTCCCCTAGGACCCGGTCGCCCTCAAAAGCGGCCACTCCTTCTGGAATACCTCCCGCGTCACTGTTTGCGGGAAAAATGCCGCGGCAAAATCCAATGCTGGAGGATCTGGACTTCATGGGCGAACTACAGAGCGCTGATGACCTGCCTTTGGCAGTAAGCGCCTCAGGATGTTCCGCCTCCTTTCTCCAGGGCGTGAAACGAAGGAGAGCCGAAGAGATAGCTGCCCCGGTAAAACGCACGAAGTTCGACCTAGACAGGAGAGTGCTGACAACCGAGAAATTGATCCCGAAAGTAAAGAAGCCTCTCCGGGAGATGACCGAGGCAGACTACGAACTTCAAAGGAAGGAGAAAAGCTTTGACGACATCAACGAGGAATACGAAATTCGTGGTATTCGTCGTAGGACAGACAATCTCCTCGTCAAACATCTTGAGACCCAGGAAGCGTTGTTCCAGATGCAGAATAACACAAGGCAGCTTGAGGAGGACCTGGCTAGGGCCACCGCGCAGCTAGGGTCAGCACAACAGGAGATAGATGAGCTTAAGGCTCAACTGGCCGCCTCTCAGCAGGAGGCCACAACACAGAGACAGACAGCCGAGCTGCTGTCAGAAGAGAAAAGAGTTGCGCTGGAGCAGGTTTCGCAGCTTCAAGATTCGCTGAAACAGGCGCAGTCGCGGCTTGCAGAGAAAACATCACAAGCGGCGGTCTTTTCAAAGAGCAAAGCCAAGGAGATGCGGGCTAGTCTGCTACAAGGTTGCAAGCCCAACCTTGTCAAGTCCTTGTCAGTTCTGGACTTCGTGTCCAGGATTGAAGAAGTATCTGCCCAGGGAAAGCCTGTGGTAGAGGAGGCCGAACACCAGGCGAGGCAATGGCTAGACCTGGCTATGAAACTTGAGCAGTTTGAGCGCAAAGGCCTCCAATTTGCCCCTATGTCCCAACTTGCCTCAGAGTGGGCAGATGCAAGGGTAACCTTGCATATTTATTTTGATAAGACAGAGAAGATTAGAACGGCCAGGAGGGCGCTGGACGCCCTAGAACATGAAAGGAACATTCTCCTGGCCCCCTTTCACACTCTGTCCGAACACGGGTGCCCGAGCTACGTCAAAGATGGCGAGTTTCTGACCCTTGAGCAGGTTAAGAAGAATTGGCTGTCCTTCGAGACAGATACAACAGAAATTGATAGCTGGGCAGAGCCAATTCAAGAAGCTCAGGTCACCCAGATGGTGTCGAAATACTGTAAAATCAACTCCTCCCTAAAGGAGTTGGGAAGAAGATATAACACCATCGACCTGCACGCGGTCGTTGCATTCCACGCAGCACTAAGAGAGATCAGCGACCTTGCGCCCTTCCAAGCAGCAGTCTGGGACCAAGCCAAGGCTGCATACCAACGCATCAGCGAGTGGGAGGCTGACAGTGGAGAACATTCAGGTTCAGAAGGAGAGACTGAGGAGGCAACTGCCGGAAGTGATCCTGAAGAAGAACAGTTGCCCGGAATGAAGCGGTCAGAGCAGCAGAAAGCAAGGGAAGGAAGTTCCTCTGCACCCAATGGATAAAGGCATGGTTCTTTGCGTCGAGGCGAGCTCGACACCCCGCGAGCCGCCAGGAATGTTGCCACATTTGGCACGGGGTGCCATGTTTTCAGTTTTTGTAAGTGACCTGCTCTTTTCCTTCCTTCCTCTCTTTCCCTTTCTTCATTTCTCTCTTTCTCCCTCTTCCTTGCGTTCATTCCTCCCTCTTCCCCTTTAACTTCCCCCAGCAAAAGTTTCCAGCAAGTGTTCCCTGAAAATGGCTAAGTGTCAGGGCGCAACCCGACTTCGCAGCGAAGTCGGAGTGCGCCCTCCAGTTGGAGCGCAGTAGGGAATGCGAAGTGCGCAGGCAGACAGAAACAGGCAAAATTTGACTAAGTGTCAGGGCGCAACCCGACTTCGCTGCGAAGTCGGGGTGCGCCCTTCTTCCTGGGCGCACTTGGAGAGCAGTGTGGCAAAAAATCAGCTACGTGTTGGGGCGCAACCCGACTTCGCAACGAAGTCGGGATGCGCCCTCTTTGGTGCGCAGTCCGAATGACGAGAAGACAGCAAAGTGCCGGTGCGCAACCCGACTTCGCAGCGAAGTCGGGGTGCGCCCTCTGACCGGTGCGCAGTTGGGCAAGCAAACCCAGAAATTGACTAAGGCACGGAGGCCTCCCCAACTGCGCTGTTTTCCGTCTGCGCAACCCGACAGCGCTCTGATCCTGGGCGAAGTTGGATAAACTGCCTTTCAAGGCAGACATGTGTCATTCATCCGCATCCGACAAGTGTCCAACTTCGGGATTCGAGCCAAGACATGACCGGGAAAAGGACAAAGCATGGGCTGCACTATCTACGCCAGCTGCTATCATTTAAGGCTGATAAGAAGTTCCATCCGCCACAACTACCCGCATTCCTGCTGACCAAAGGTTTGACCCGACACACCGCCACGTAGCTGTACATCTTTCAGGGAGACCATGCCGCAAGTACAGTCCTGCCCGACAGAAGTCAGCATCAGCAGCTCTTCAGCCGCTTGTGTCAGCTAATGTTTAGTCTGGGACTTTGTGCCCGAGAATGTAATCGGGGGGAACTTGAGGCTATAAATAGCCATGCAATTCATTGTAAAAGGGGGAAGGGGAATATATTGCTAGGGAACCATTGTAGTTGTGCGTTTGCCTCTAATACAAGCATATACTTGGCTCTGCTTACTGTCTTTTATCTTGTATGCTGCCTCTCCTTGTCATTTCTGCCTCATGTTTCTTGTATCATTGCTTATTGTTGTACTGAACTCTGGACTCTGGTATTTGATGATCAAGTATTCCTGGAATGCATAGATAGAGGATACATAGGATTAATGATAGCTGTAGTTTCAATGTGTGCTTTGTAAAGGAATGTTGTTAGTAGCGGTGATTGATCGTTGTCGTGCTGCTTATTCCCCCCACCCAACTCCAATCACATTTGGATTCTCTTTCCGCACTTTTATCTCTTTCCCTGCACTCTTATCTTAACACTAAAAACCCCACAGGAAGCCGGCCTTCTCCGGAGATTGGCACGGAAGGCATTCCTTCCTTCCGGCCTTTCAATCTGGTGGGCGAATCTGGGCGCAATAACAACAAATCCTTTCCTCATGGCAGATTCGTAACCAACAACTTGTACACAGATATTGCCATACAAGTCGGTACTAAAATCCTAGCACATTGTCGTCTCATCTAGACAAGCATTGTATTGGCAAGGATCTAAGCACTTTACATGTGATTACCTTACAAGTTGCTTGTCGTACAAACATAAGGAAATAGACCGTCACACACCGCACCATCTTATGCCTAAAGCATGTTATCTCATGCAGTAGACTCTCTCGTGCACTATGCCATCATATGAGAAGACTGTGTCATACAAGTGACTTTGTGGATTCTTGTGACTGCTGTATAGGAAAACATGTCTTATGACTGCACTCTTGATTGGTTTCTTACTCTGTCATTCCACTTTTCCATTGTTGGGAATCTCACCACCGTGCTACAAGCCATAAAGTTCATATGACACACAATTTGTACACAGTCAGACATATGGTTGTTATGTTTTGATGTTATGATGTTGTGTTGAAAAAAATGATGTAATAAAGAGCATGTAATGTATGATGTAGTCTAGGAGCACATTTTAATTCTTAACATGTGGGCAGTTGGACAGGTACTGCAGTTGCACTCCACCAATTTCCACCTGCATGGACTACATGTATAGGCTACTGTCTACTTTATTGGATCATGAAGGGAGGCTCGTCATTATATATTGTGTTATATGCTAAACCAGGCCCTTTTCAGATTATATTGCAAATTGATTGGGAATGCTATTGATTCATGCTTTGATTTGTCTAGCATGCACTCACATGTATATGTGAGTTGTTATTTCCATTTTGTTGTCTTTCCTTGTATAATATGGAAATGTGCAGTGTTCTACATTGTATGTTTGCTTGTGTGACTAGAATACTCCCACATGCTACATTTTGGCAATATTGCGTGTATGCATTTGGGTCAAAGTTGGTGGCATGGAGATGTGAGAATCACAATGAGAAAAGGTAAATAGATAATGACAATAGAGTGATCTTAGTGTGGTCGATGGGAGTAGTCGCGATTTGCCAAGTGATTGGCAAGAAGTGTAATAAGGGTTTCCTTCTATAATAGTCCCTTAGGATGAAGGAAGTCAAGTTTCGCTGCCTCAAAAGCAGTTGCTAGAGGAAAGGTTGTATAGATGCCTCCTCTCTTGTAGGAGGTAAGATCGGAGTAAAAACGATGAAGTGATGTAGATTTTTTTATTGATGTCAATGAAATGTCGAGTGCAAACTAGTTTGAAGATCTATTTTTTAATGCAAAGAAATGCGCATATAGACACAACTTGATTCATCTAAAAAGGTTGACACTATTTAACAAGGAACAAAAGCATGAGGCTAAAATAGGATTAAGCTGCCAAGATTGTTCAAGGCATCAAGAGCGACATAGGTTGTGCATTTGACAATGCTCAAAATGTAAGTTTGGCATGAGAGTAATTGGTGGTGAATCTAGTGGTGCACATACATGGGATAAACTGCAAGGTGATGCATAGGGCAAGAGTTTGGCATGGGAGCAATTGCAACGTAGTGCATCCAATAGTGCACAAGACAAGAGACAGACATGAGAGCACCAACAAGGTATTGCATTTGAAAGTGCATGGAAGAGAAATGTGACATAGGAGTAATGGCTTCGTCTATGTCAGTTTGAGAGACATTATGGAAGCCTCATAGAATTAAGAATAAGACTGGAAGAAAAGTTGATCAACCAATCAAAACAATGAACAGTGTTGAAGAAGCAACCATTTCATTTATGTGCATGCAAAGAAGCAAGATGTTGCCCAACAAAGGACAGACATTGTCTAAGGCTATGTAGTCAAGATAGGATTATGTGTTGTCTAAGAAATCATATCATGCAAAACCAAGATCAACAAGCCTTTGAAATAATGCCAACTAAGAAGAACTGGCATCATATGAGATGTCATCTAGGAGATGTAGATAACAAAGAATGTCATCCACATGCCCAACCATGTAGTCTAAGTGTTAGAAAAAATACTACATTTTTAGAATGTTATAATAGGTTCGTACTGCTGGTGAATTAGTAACAACCTATTTACAGCATGTAATTTTCCTATATATCTTTCTGAATATGTAATACGATGTGTGGCCTGTGTTAGAATCTTTAATAAAATTAGGTAAATGTCGTTTAAAAAATAAACAAATCTCAACTATCATCTAGAGGACTAATTCATCACAATGTACATAGAGAATTTTATCAGTTTGAAGGGAAGTGATCCACTAGGTGTTTTACAATCAAGCAATTAAACAGAATCTTCATCCAGAAGAAGGGGGAATAGATCGATGTCTAAGTCAAAGCCCCATCTAGTAGTGAGACCATGTTGTCTAGGAGTGGAAAGTTGTTTGGGAAGCTGAACAGGTCACTTGAGACTTTTCAAAGGTTGTTTAGGAGACTATGCAAGTCAACATCATTTGAATCAAGCAAAACATCAAGATAAAAGGAATGCCATCTAGGGGAAGGAGAACATCGTTCATAACATGAAAATGTCATCCAAGACACAAGTAATAACATCTAGGACATGAAGGACATTGTTTAGGAGAAGAAAATATTATCCAACACATGGGGAATGCCATCTGAGACGAGAAAACATTGATCGAGTAGGAGGAATGTCGTCCAAGACAGGAGAAACTTTTCCAGGGCAAGCTAGTTTAGGACAAGAAAAAATCATCCAAGACATGAGGAGCAGCATCTAAGACAAGAAAAACATTGTTTTGGATAAAGAAAACATTACCCAAAACTTGTTGAACATCATCCAGAGTCACCAAACACAAACATTGTCTAAGAATGGATCCTATTTGTTGTCTAAAGGGTGAAAGTTGTTCAAGTATGAGACATCATTGTTCAAGTGGGATGAGCAAGGGTCACAATCTAAGTGGATGTTGTCTAGGAAGTATCATCAATGATAGCTACCAGAATGCCCACAACACTCCTAGTTGTCAACAACAAGAACTCATATAAGAATAGTAACAATTGTTTCTTATAAGACAAAGACGACATGTATTGTGGGAATAATGACTCGGTTGGATTCCTTCAATATATTTTTATTAGCTGGGGACAACCCTCATTTTCTCAACCCTATTGAAAATGCCAAGACTAACACAAGATCGTCCCCACGATACTTCATCCTTGGTATTGATGCTACAAGGTTCTCCCTATATTCACGAATGGTAAATAGCCTCTTCTACCCTAGCAGTCTTGTCCTCGACTTCCATAAATTCCCTAAGTCTTGTTCAATGTCATTTGTGCATCTTTAATGAAAAAGGTACGGTTGTTATGCTAGAAAGTGCACTTTGAATTTGGCATCTAACACTTCAAGCTTCTTTTAATACTCAATCAACCTTCTCTATAACAAACTTTGGGCTTTAGTCCCCTTGCATGACATATTGCATTATTACTTTCATTAGATGGTGTTACTGTAAACCCTAGGTTGTGGTTCACTTTCTTTCCTAGTGGTCTTTACTTTATGTTCTTCAACTTATAAAAGACTAGATTGAAACTATTTATACCATTACAATAGTTATCATGTAAAGAACAGTTATAATCAACATTGCCAGTTCCTCTATCACATAAGTTTAACATGCATCTTCGCAAATCTTTGCCCAAACCTCGTATAACTTAAAGGTGTTTTGGGGATATGTTCCAACTCCTCATCATTTGTTGAATCCCCAAAAAATACAAGAGACCTACTATCAAAAAAAATATTGATTTTATGCATAGTGACAACCTTCTTTTTCGCATGTCCAAACTTTTTCCTCGTCGCTTAGATTGAGTGAATACTTGTGGTGCGAGTGGTCCATCACTCATTGTTTTCACTCCAACCAACTTATTCACTACCCAAACGGTATTTGTCCTCCAATTTGCTACAACATCCTTCATAGTCTAGATGACAAGCTACCTTATTCGTATGGCATCCTTTATCATCCAATCGCCTTCCTCATCCAACCAACATCCTTCGTTATCAGGATGATCTTCATCCTCAATAATTGGACCTGCACCCTCATCTTGACAACATTGCAAGTCTAGATGGCATCCTTCAGCATTTGGATTGCACTCTTCGTCTCATTTATCTTCGTGTAGATTGTTGATTTCATCCTCCCTTTGCAAGTAGAAACATCCACGAGAAAAATAGTCATAGTTTTCTAAGGTTTCCTAATCCTGCCTTGCAAATTCCATGTCTCAATCAAAGGTAAACATTGTTTGTCTCTATCAACATTGACGTTTAAATAAGTCATTTGTGTACTCGTCACTTGCCCACCATGATACGTTCTACCTTCTAGACTTCTACTTCAATCAGGTTGACATTCACATTTCTTCGTGCTTGGGGTTTCCACTCTCTTCATGACTAGTGACCTTTCAGCACATTACATGCTCGTTCTGACTCATGTTACCATGACAATCTCATGCAAAGTGCCCCAAATAGATCACATTTACAACATTGAACAATAGGTTCACCACATTTATCGTACTCAAATCAGCTTCTTTTGTTGCCTTGATGGTTGTCATAAAACTCACCACTTGGAAGATTATCCCTTTGTGTGGCAAAAACCTGTTGATGATTCCTCAAAGGAAAGGGAATTTCTTGGTCAAATGTCCTTCCTCTTGACAAATACTACAAATATTTGTTTTAATTCTCTAGAGTCATTGCACATTGTTTCTCGTTCATTTTTTTATTTCTCACTCATGAGCTTCACGTCTTTGTGGAGAACAATTATTTTTTATTTCTCACTCATGAGCTTCATGTCCTTGTGGAGAACACTTACTGACATTTCTATTTTGTGACGCTCCTTCCCTAAGTCACACTCATCCTTCTAGTCATCTTGTTCATGGAGTAATCACTTGCACCTTTAACATCACATTCGTCTCTAGAGTTGCTCTCATTGTTGACTTCCCAACCCTAACATCTAAATGAGGTCTTCAAATCACTTTCTAATTCCATGGCCTACTCAAAGGCATCTTCATATGACATCAAGGGAGCAACCTTAATCTTCTTCACATAGGAAGAAGGCCCTCCATGATCTAACTTTTCTCCGATCCATTAGATGATTCCTTCTCCAATTGGTTGACTGATACTTTCAACCTCTGATCGTAGGACCATACAGACTCTGTCTCATGTTGTTCTATTTAATAAATTTCTACAGTGATATCATAGTCATTGCACAACAATTCCTTCTCAAAGGATTATTGCAACTCTTCTCAAATCTAGTACTTGTCCTCTAGCAATTTTGAATACCAATCTCCTACAACTCCATGCAATATCACAAGGACTAACCTCCTCCAATCTACATCACTCATCTACTTCTTGGCCTTCCAAATTGTGATGCAAATGTTCCAAAATGTCTTCTTTTCACCATCATGAAACATGAGACACTTTTGTGTCATTTCATCCCAACACTAGTTATTTGGAAATTTGGACCAACTACTTTAGCAACAATCAGTCCTATTCCGAACATACCACCTTGCAATTGCTCCTATGTTGGACTCCCATCTCATGCACCACCTTGCACTTGCTGCTATGTTGAACTCCCATGTCATGCACCACCCTATAATTGCTCCCATGTTGGACTTCCATATCACATGCCAAATCATGCATCATCAAACACACCACCCTACAATTACTCTTGTGGCAGACTCCCATCTTGCACACCATCGAATGTGCCAACCTACGAGTACTCTTGTGTTAGGCTCCCATATAGCACATTGTCAATCACGTCTAAGAGTATCAAGCCTTTCTTACAATATCAGGTATTCTTTATTGTTCGCTAGTCACCTAAGGGGCAAAGGCACATTTGTAGTTTTGTACTGCTATGCTCATCAAGCATGCTCTCATTTCTCATTGTCATAGTTTATCTTCTAAAGCAAAATGCTCATCACAACTACATGTTGCCAACTTCAACCCAACTTCAACCAATGGTGCTAAAATATAGAGTATGGAGTATTCCAGTTACCTACAAAGAAATACAATACAACACACTTCAATACAATTCCATTTTATAAATAAAGATACACATTGAGAATAAAACTCATAGATACATGTAATTACACAACATATGTATCCTTCAATTCCAATCATCTGCAATACATCATAGTTAGGTTGAGTGTACAACATACAAACCACACATCTATGTATCAACTACCATGCCCACGAAGAACATGCTTCGACCAACACAGATAGTTGTACCTACAAGTATCAAGGGATTTGGTAGTTGGTGGGTAACTACCATACCTATCTAACTATCCATACATATGAAAACATTAAATATACCACCTAACATTAAATAATATTTATTACATCACATATAACATTGAAACATATTACACACTATGTAATGCATTGTACAACATGACTATATACAACTCACTCAATGTACTCACGATGTTCATGACTGACTACATGGACACTCATGCTTTCATGCAACAACTTGTTCATGTGCCAAATTGTCTTTGCCTACAATCACATTGTGTGTTGGTGCTCAATCAGATCAGTTGCAAGATTGTATTGTAGATTGGTTGGTAATGATATTGATTCAGTTGGTTACACACTTGCATGTATATTTGAGTTGTTCTTTCTATTGTTGTGCCTATTCTTGTATAATATGGAAATGTATTGAATTGTTGGTATGAATTTCATTTGGTAATTCAGACAGGACAATACAAAATTGTGAAATTTTATGGTATAAAACGTAAAAACGTAGGAAAAACAGAAATGGCACTTTATTGTTCTGAACTCTCTTATTACAAGAAAATGTTACAATGGATCTGTGTAAAGATGCGGTGACATAGGCCATATTCCTGAGAAGAAATGCGATGGCACTAGTCAGATCCCTATGTAGAGATATAGTGGCCAGAACTTTGTGCTCTACACTCTAACTGCTTACCTTTGAATCCAACTACTTATAGAAGTCTTCAGGTAAATGAAGGGTTACAGCATCACATGTGAACACATCATCACATATAAATATAAATAGTCAAAACCTTGAAAATCCAAACACATTGAAAAACACTATCACATGTGAACACATTGAAAAGCAGTCACATGTGAACACATTCACGTGTAAAATTAAACAGTCAAACCCTCAAAATCCAATTTTTCACTATTTGGATCATTCCTCTCCCCTTAAGAGGCAATGAGACCCATTGCATCCAACTGGGGGAATAGAAGCGGAAATTGCTGCTAAACTTGGTTCCTCATGAACCACTTCCCCCTTTGCTTAGAATCTTTCTATGCAAAGAGTTGGCATAGGATGAGGTTGAGGCTTGTGAGCAGTAGGCCAAACAAAACCGATATTTGTTCTTCCAATGCATCCAAAATGAACATCCAAATGTCTGGGATGATAGAGGTCAAGGCCAAATCCAGTTAACATCAGATCACACAATTTTGAGACCTAACAGAGTGGTTCTCTGTTCCTCTAGAACATAGACAAATCATATTCTTGACGTCCTGGATTTTGGTCTCCAGTTAAGATGTTGATTCCGCCATTGCTTGAGTTCATTTGCAAGGGCAGCATGCTTCAAGGTACTCAAATGCAAAACCTGGTGTGACACCATGTTTCTTGCACCAAGAACACACGTAGATGGGCATCCAACGATGAAGCATACTAGAAGGTCCTGCATTGGGCAAGGGTGTCTGCAAATAGAACACGAAAGACCAGAAATGCAAACTTGATTCCTAGCAAGACTGTGTGTGTCGAATGTCCACAATGAACTTCCTCCAACTGTGGGAAGGATCCTATCTAAAATGAATCTAACCAGCTTGTCTAACGGGTCTTTGGTTTGCAAACCAGCCTTCTTGTATCTCACTTGTGTCCAAGTGTACATTTAGGAGTGAAACTGCTCTGATGCCACTGATCTGAATTCTGTTTGGTAGGCTGGACGGGACAACACAGTTTGTGAAATTTTGCGATATAAAACAAAAAAAAAAACAGGAAAAACAAAAATGTCCCTTTATTGTTTTGAAAATTTTTACTAAAAAAGAATGTTATAATGGATCTTTGTGTAGAGATGCGGTGACGTAGGCCATATACTTGAGAAATGCAATGGCACTAGTCAAATCCTTGTATAGAGATGTGGTCAGAACTTTGCGCTTTGCACTCTGTCTGCTTACCTTCGAATCCACCTACTTATAGAAGTCTTCAAGTGGATGGAGGGTTTTAATGTCAAGTGTGAACACCTTGAAAAACACTATCACATGTGAACACATTGAAAAGTACTATCACATATGAACACATTGTCACATGTAAGCATAAACAAACCCTCAAAATCTGAATTTTGACTATTCGGATCAATTGTATTGTATTTCATACTTGTTTCTATTGGCATTTTTGCCACATTAAATTATTTGACAAAATTTTGCCTAAGTATGAAGCTTTAAGCGGCAAAGGGTGTGCAGAAGTGCTGGCATTTTCACAGGCCCGAAAAGAGGATGATAAAGTGGATGAAATGATCTTTGGATACTTCGTCATTGCAGATCTTTTCGCAAGCTTTCCATCGGTATATTATAATAGGCGATCGGGGCAGCGGATCAAAAGTTATGGCCCCGGGAAGCAGAACCAGAAAGCTCAACTTCGGGCCAGAAAATTGGCTAAGGCACAACCAGAATGCTCAGGTTCGCCCGATGCTCAAGTTCGCCCGGCTTTGAGGCGACGACGGGTTTCGCTCAAACTTTAAGGCGAGAACGGGGATCGCCCAGATCCCGAGCGAACCGCAGAAGGCATGCCAAAGTTCGGGCAGATTTTGAAGAAGACAGGGTTCGCCCGAGTTGAAGTGCGAGAACGAAGTTCGCCCGAACTTGGAGCGAGAATGGGATTCGGGCGGGGTTCGGAGCGAACGTCGGCCATCGGCGAACGTCGGCCAGGAGCAAACGTCGGCCAAAATGTCGGCCAAAAATCTCAAGTTCGCTCAAATTTCGAGCGATTCTCAGAATCACTCCCCTTCGTCAGCGAACCCCGGCGTCGGCCAAAATCTCAATGTCGGCCGCGAATCCCAATGTCGGCCACGAATCCCAATGTCGGCCAGAATCCCGACGTCGGCCACAATCCCGATGTCGGCCAAAGTGCCCTATGTCGGCCAAAATCTCCATGTCGGCCAAAATCTCTATGTCGGCCATGATGCTCAGGTTCGCTCCCCAAATCCAGAAATCCCAGGTTCGCTCCAAAAATCAGCGAACTTCAGCTCCACTCAAGTTTTCAGGCGAGATGCAGCCCAAGGAGCAAAAATGACCAAGTAAAGAGTCTTATCGTTATCGCTCCCAAAGACGGCGAATCTCGGAATCGCTCGGGTTTTCGAGCGAACAAGCAGCAAGGAAGCGATAAAGGTGGCTAAGGGGCGACTCGACCCAAGTTCGCTTTGGAACCGGGCGAACCTCGGCCTCGCTCTAGCTTTCGAGCGAACTACAGCATGAAGCATTTCCTAAGTTTGCTCCAGTTCTTCAGCGACTCTCAGCCTCGCTACATTGTTGGGCGACTCCCAACATCGCTCCCCTTCATCAGCGAACCTCGTCTTCGGGGCAGTTTCCAACGACCAACCACAGACTTTGGGGGTGTCAAAATCAGCTAAGGCATGAAAGAGTTTCCTCGAGTTTGCTCCTCCATTTCGGCGATTCTCAGCCTCGCCAGCTTCCCCAGCGAACCCTGGCATCGCACCTTCTTCAGCAATCGGGAACAAGGTATAAAAATTGGTTAAGTCGTTTAGGCATTCCCGAGTTCGACCTCCTTTTGAGCGACTCCCAGCTTCGCAGCAACTCCCCAGCGATCGGCAGCAAGATCCAAGGTGTAAAATTTTCTAAGTCCAAAACAGCGCCAAGGTTCGCTTCACAGTTGAGCGGCTCCCGGGATTGCCCGTGCCCTTGTGCGACTCTCGGGTTCGCTCCACTTTTGAGCGACTCCCGGGATCGCTCTTGTTCTCATGCGACTCCCGAGTTCGCTCCTTCATGGAGCGATTCTCGGGATCGCCCCTCCATTACGGCGAGCCACGACTGTGTAAATCCCAAGGCATAAAAGCTCCCAGGGTCGCTCAAACTAGGGTTCCTCAAGTTCGCTCAGGCGTTGAGCGATTCTCAGCATCGCTCTCTTGTGACGGCGATTCTCAGCTTCGGCCTAGGCATGGGCGACTCTTAGCAGATTTTCAAGCAGACTCAGGAGGCAGGGTAGGTGGCTGGTTAAGGCGCATTAATGACACGACAACTCAGATTTCAGCCTAGGACACCATGACAGACCCTCTAAACAATCCCAAGGGGCAAATTGTACCTACGGCATGCCCTCTCAACAACCAGATCCGTCCGAAACTGTGCCAGACTCAGGTGAATCATGTTGCAGGTACGCTTACGGCCAACAGGGGTCAAATCTCACCTACTTCGGCAGTCTTGGGGTTTTGTGCATCAATGTAATTTGGGGGGAAAACTCTACTATTAATAGCAGTTCATTTCAATGTAAAAGGGGGGGAACATATTGTTAAAAGAGCTACTGCAAACAAACATTTGCATCAATACAAAGTATCCTTGGCTCTAACTCTTGTCTCTTTCTTTTATGCTGCCTTCTGCAAGTATTTCTGCTTCATATTCATTTATTTTTCTGATTGCTGTAATTCTGCACCCTGGATTAGAGCATTGGACATTAAGTGAATATGGAATTCTGGCTGAAGGATACATAGGGAGGAATCGCAGTGTTAGTTTTTGTTACATGCTTTGTTTTGATTGTTGTTGGTTTGGATATTAGTTAGTAATTGTACTGCTTGTTCTTCCCCACCGTCACTGCAATGCCATTTACATTTCTTTCTATAATTTGTCAGTCTCTTTCCAGTTCCCTTATCTAAAAACCCCAGTTAGAATAGAATAGGAGCCGGCCTTCTCCGGAGATTGGCACGGAAGGCATCTCTTCCTTCCGGCCTTTCAAGGTTGGTCCGGGTCTAGGGCGCGTATGCAAACACAAATCCTTTCCCTGGGCGGATTCGTGACCAACAGTTTCCATGACTAGAATACTCCCAAGTACTATAGTCTTGCTCAAAAAAGTCAAAAAATTTGAAGAATGATTGAAAGTTGCCACCTAAAAGCAAATTTATCAATACAAAAACTTCTGTGAGCAACATTAAGCATGTAGATCAGAATGTTGCTCCTAATAATGCAATTAAAATCATTATCAAGATCCTTAACAATACACCTAAAAGGAGGAGTGATCTTATTCAAACAATTAAAAGCATCCTAAAACTGAGCCTGATCGACATTCTAATTATGAGAAACATCAACATTGACAAGTATCTTATCGACGCACATATCCTTAAAAATAAGGTTTTGGTTCTTACCCAAAAAATTCATATACTCCAAATCTTCAAATACTTAGATTCACAATTAAAGTAGTTTCTCACAAAATTCATAATCAAATACAATGCCTTGCAACGTTAATTTGGGGTGGATTAGTCCTTATTCAATAAAGCAATATTCCAAATATTTGAAAAGACTATCTTTATATAACTTCATGTGAATCAAAGATGAATCAGCCTGTGTGAACTCAATATTAATGAAAATATGGAAAGAATCTGATTAACAACAAAGATATATGACATCCCCAATTTGAAGATTTCTGGTGAAACTTCAACATTGAAGCTTTTTGAAAAGGAGGAACATGTAGTGGACCTAACCTCTAGCTTATTATATCATATGTAACACCTTTACATTATAATATAATCTAATTATATATATTTATCTATGGTATTCTTTTACTTGGTTATATGGGATTGAATCATGCCCCACCCTTATTACATCATGCCCATATAGTGGTATTAATGGTTTGGCAATTATGCATATATCAATTGGCAAGATTTGAACCTTAGTCTCATCCTTGTAAGTAGAGAAATTTTACCTGTTGAGTTCATGCCATTTTATATTATTCACCTATATTATTTATAACCTATTATAAGGTTATTTATTCAGAGGTAGGTAGAAGGACTTATGACTCTCTTAAGTTACCCATGACCCCGTGCCCTTATCCCCGAAGAATAAAAAGAGGATAAGAATAAAAAGTGGATAAGGTGTATTGTTTCTATTTTCCAAATGATTCATGATGAATTGCTTCTGTATTTACTCAATTTCATTACAACACTATAGAATAATGCATTCCTTTTTGTGCCTATTCTAAAGTTCAGCATTCTTGTGGTAGTTTCCTAAACCATAGAACTCCACATAACCTGCATAGGTCATTTTTCCAATAGTAATATTCCACCTTAATTTATAATTATGTGCGTGTAAAAATACTCATGAACTCATGAAGATGTACATAAAGTCAACCCAACTAGATTAAGTACAAATTTGCTCTTGATATCATGTCATTGAACTGAAGGAGGCAATGTGATATTGGACCAAATAGGTATGGTATACCATTTTGGACCTCAATAAAACAATTTGAAAATGTGACGATGCCCCTATTAACTCAAATGCATGGAAATGAATGGCTCTCACATCAAATATAATTGCATAAATGCATCAGGGCAAACCACAATAATAATAAAATTAGATTTAGTAATGTCCTATTGATAACCATGCCAATAACATTGCATACAAATGCAAATGAAAGTCATCAAGACCAAAGAAACAAAAAGAGCATTCAAAATCTTGTTGATGTCAAATACAATGACCTGGAAGAGAAAGTAAAATAGAGTATACCTTGTCTATATTTTCAGGTTCTAATCCTTTCTTTAGGCGCTCCTCATAAGAAGCAGCAATCCAATACCTACTTGAATCCGGTGTGTGTACCTACAATGTAAATAGAAAAACATGTCAAATTTATGTATAAAATCACCACATCAAACTGTATAAAACTTATTTTCATAGATTTCTTGTGATTTCACGAACTTCTACTCCCATATAAATGATAAAAAAATCCACACTCACAAGAGGAGGTATTCATAACTCTGAAATACCATATCCACAGAAAAAGGGGGTTTTGTTCTCCTTTGCTAAAGGCTAGTACCTTCCTCTGCTTATTCCAGGTTTACATGAATATAGGTTGCTCATTTTAATTTCATAAATACTATTCCAGGTTTACAGGAATATAGCTAGCTTATTTTAATTTCATGAATACAATTCCAGGTTTACATCGGCATCCCTAGTTATTGAACCATGGTCCTCCATTGCTAAGGCATTGCTCACATCCACTCAAGCACCACTTCAGGACTCGTATTTAATTTAAAATAACAATAATAATATCAATATCAATATCAATAAAAATAAATAAAATACTACACCCAAAAGCTTTTACTTAATTATAATTAAATATTGTCCAAACTAAACTGGACCAGTTTAGTTTGTCTAAAATGTTGAATCTCAACCGACCATTGTCTAGGTTCAGTAGGTATATCATACTAATCACATTCCAAATACTTCCCTTGAACTCTTACTCTAGATGTCATTCTTAAATATTTCAATGATAGCATACATGTGGAATTTGGGCAGCAAACTTGTAAACTATAAAAGTGCTCTCCTTGATAGTCAGTCTGACCAACTAACCTGAAGGCTATAAACAATAGGCATAGATATTTAGGCTGGGGAAAGCTCAATGGTCAAATATAAGCACATTGTATCTCCAGAGACCAAACAACATATTACTTTAAATTTCAATGGCCTATTTATGAGCTATGTTCCATAAATTTTTCAAGACGGGAACACCGCAGGACAGAAGGACAGGTTTCTAGGATGGCAAAAAGTGCTTCTAGGACATCAGAACCACTTTTCAAGATGTCAGATGCATCTCCAAGACAGCTCAGGATGTCTCCCCATAGAGCATAGTTTATAAGTCAATTGACAAGCACAATCTTATCAACCAAACACCACAACCATTATAACCTCCCTAAAAGATGGCATAGCATCATAATTTTAAACTTGTCTCTCTTTTAGTTGTTTATTTTAAGCCTTTTTCCATAAAGTTTTCAAGCTGGGAACACTGCAAGATAGAGGGCCAGGTTTATGAGACACTGGGATGTGCATCTGGGGCACATAGATGACTTTTCAAGATGTCGGGACCCATCTCTGAGACTACTTAGGATACCTCCCCATGGAATATAGTTTATTTTTCAATTGCACGCAGTCTTATCAACATAATGCCATGACCATTATAACCTCCCTTAAAAATGGCATAGAATCTCTCTCTCTCTCTCACACACACACACACAATCTGCTTATCTGCTGTGATCATGGCACATCTCTTTCACCAAATTCACGCAAGACTTGCACCTAGCCCCTTCCATTGGGATAAGCCACACAGACTTGGATATGGTAGTTTATTATAACATTTCACTGTTCCACTACACATTTCCACTTTCAAATGTTTCCTAAAGCTGAACTTAAGTCTCTGCTTTGGATCTCTCATACTTTCACTACTTGAGCTCGTCCTATTTGACAATTCAATTATCAATTACATTATTTCTATTTAGCAATCATCATTTCAATGAGAGAAGTGTAAAAGAAAGGATAAACAAACACGTTCAGATGGACATACGTGACCCTTTGGGCCTTCTACTATGTTTTTTTTTTTTTTTAAAGCGAAAAACCCCTTGCGGGGCCGCCTTGGTCTGAGAGACCACGAACAAGGGGTTCTACACCGTCAAAGTCACCCAGGAGTCGCACCCAGCCCTGCCCGCACCAACATTATCAATTGGATTTTGGGTACCCAATTCAGCTTTTTGGTAGGGTGGAGATTCGAACCTGGGACCTCCCTTGGAGGATTGCCCTCTCCTCTCCAACTCACCTACAACACCTAGGTGGGCCTTCTACTATGTTATGGGTATCTAAAGTTCAACATATAAATTGTCCCCTTAGAAGATGCTTCCAATATAATAGGACCATCACATTACCCTAGAGTTAGATTCTTTATGTGATCCTTACATTGAGACTTCCTTGTAGAAAGCTTCACCTTATTTAGGCTAGTTCTTAACAGTTTAATTGGCATGGTCCTTTCTACTCTGGGCATCCGATTTCATGTTCTGTCAAATTAATGCAGATTTATCTCCCATAATCAAATTATATTATAGTTATACAAATAATCAAACTGTTAAATGTTAAATTAGGACCGTCACAATACTCCAACGATAGATTCTTTAGTTTGATCCTTACTTTGAGGCACTTACTAGTGAAAAGCTTCGCCTTACTAATGCAAGTTCGTAACAGTCTTGACTGACATGCACTTCTCCACTCTGGGCATCCAATTTGTTAATCTGAGGTTTATCGAGATTTATCTCCCATAATCAAATTATACATTCAATATAATGATAATAAAATATGGATGATCAAACTGTTCATATTAAGATATAGGTATCCAGCTTACACATTACTGTTGATGTGAAAAGAACCAGGTTTTTAAAAGCGCCTCCAATCTTGACACAATGTCTTACCTCTTTCACCAACCCAAGAGTGGAAGGAATTAATCCTTTAATGTAAAACACCAGAAAACAAACCTTGAATTCGCAGAATATCTTAAAGGAAATAAACCCAATTATGATCACAAAATCCTGATGATCTAACCTATCAGAATGCTACAGATCCACCAAAATACTTTTAAAGAATGAAGTGCACTTAACAAAACTTTTGCCATAAAACAGAAAACATTTTGCATCTAATGAAATTAGTAAATGCAAGTAAATATAAGAAAGAGAACAGAAATAAACCCATTTATGCTACCTACTTAACAAATGAAGATGTTTGTATTAGTGTTCCGCTCCTCTTCAAGTAGGCAATGAAAAGCAAAATTCAAATGAGGATTAAAAAGAGTTTTCAAAATAGTCAATTACTTTCAGAATGGAGGAGGAAAGAATTAACCTCATCAATTAGAAGAATTGATCCATCATCCGCCTTGCCAAACTCATACTTTGTGTCAACTAATAACAGGCCATGCTCTGCTGCCACACTCTGTCATTGGTAAAATATGTCATTACTAAACTACGGCCAAATTATATATGCAATTAATAATTAAAGCTACAGAAAACAAAAAATTGAAATACAAATCTCTCTAGTAGCCCACTACCATCATTTATATTATAATTGAATATTTTACCAGTTGGATGTAGAGCCAGAACATATGAGCCCTTGCACATATTCAATGATTGAAGGTCGATGCAGTCATGTATATGTTAGTTGCTAGTTAAGACATTTCTGATGAATGATCCACTCTTAGATGGGGTAGATGGAGACTGACACATGATCATTTCGGGGCTCTTGATTATAATTGTGTATGGGTAACTGTATATGACCATTAAATACCTTTAAATGTTGTCCATGATGTTCAAGTCCTTGCAATTATGTTAATGTTGCTAGTTATGTTTTTCAGCTTAACCCAACAATGAAGTTTAAATTTCTCATATCAATTTATTATATAGGGAGGGAATCCTTCGAATGTGGGCTTTTCCTTACGAAATCATTGGGAACACGAAGAAAATAAACTGGGCAAATATCATTTTCTGAATCTCTAAAAAATGCTAGGCATTGCCTAATGAACTATGCTTCACACCACAGATCTACATAATTCCATTGAAAGTACCCTCACAAAACCTGTGCAGGTAACAAAGAAGCTAAGTAGATGTAGACTCATTTGTACTTCACAGCCCATCAATCATTAATAATTAAAAATGTCCACAAATGGAACAGCCAAATCATTATTTAAATATAACTTTGATGCTGACTTTAATGGACTCAACTTGGCCGACTTCACTTCACTTTACCCTAAAGTAGGCCATATTGGACAAATAAAAAGTACATTTTTATATCCCCTCCTAAGATTTTTTCGGTGAGGTTACCTTTTGACTCATAAAAAGATCATGGTGCCTCACAAACATTATAAATAATCCCCCCATAATGCTTAGTTGGAGTTGACTAACATGAAATAGGATTAATGCCCAATGAGTTTGGAACAAGCAATGGGGAGCAAGGAGTTTCACAATGTAAGCCAAGGATCTAATTCCATGGGTTAACCCTAACATTTTCCCATGGCGTTAACTGTTGAAAATGTTTGCCCATCAAGTTTCAATTCCCATGGGTGTGGTGATAATATTGTTTGTCACAGTGCAAGATAACATGGTTCATTGAAATGTCGTGATAATGTGATCTTGATGTAATATAGGTGAGGCCCATTTCAATTCCACATGACCAGTTTATTATTTTAAAAAAACATTTAATATGCTTAATAGACTTCTTCAATATATAAATCTTGATATCATACCACATAAATCAATATATAAATCTTGATATTATACCACTCAAATGAATCTATAAATCTTGATATCATGCCACTCTAAAAAGCAAGCTGAAATGTCTTCCAAATTTTCTTCGATGGTGCTATGATGTATGCCCTACTCATGCTACTCTTAACACAAATTTCAAGATATCCTCTTCAATCTGATGACACTTCTGATTTTTATGTGATCAAGGTGGTAATTTGAGAGATTTAGCAATTTTTAGTAGGTCACTTCTGAAGGTCATAACTTTTTAGCCACTAACCCAATTCACAATTGTAATACTTTTTCAAAGATTACAAAACAAGCTCTATGCCCATGATCAGATTAGTGGCTATAGGCCCTAAACAGATCCCATATTTTCAGCCCCAAAAAATGCTCCAAAGGCCTCCAAACAAATTATGACCCGATTTTGAGTCTGTTGGCAATTTTGCCACATTAAATCTTTTGATAAATTTTGGCCTAAGTATGGAGCTTTAAAGCGGCAAAGAGCATGCTGAGGTGTTCGGGTTTTCGCGGGCCATAAACGGGGGCGATAAAATGGACAAAATGAGCTCCGGATATTTTATCATTGCAGATCTTCTCGCCAGCTTTCCGACGATATATTATAATAGGCGATCGGGTTAGCGGATCAAAAGTTATGGCCCCGGGAAGCTTAACCAGGAAACCCAGTTTTTTGTGCGAAGTCCGATCGCGCCGCTTTTGGTGCGAAGTCCGATCGCGCCGCTTTTGTTGGAAGTCCGACCGCGCCCTTCTTCCCGAGCGCACTTGGAAACAGTCTGGCAGAGAAATTGACTAAGTGTTGGAGCGCAACCCGACTTCGCAGCCGAAGTCGGACTGCGCTCCCTTGTCCGTGCGAAGTCCGAACAGCGGTGAGAATCAGCAAGTGCCGGTGCGCAACCCGACTTCGCAGCCGAAGTCGGACTCGCGCCCTTTGACCGGTGCGCGTAGGGAAATAGGCCAACCCGATCGCGCTGTTTTTCACCCGTGCAACCCGATTGCGCTCTAATCCCGGGCGAAGTTGGATAGATTGCCTTTCAAGGCGTACACGTGTCAAGCATTATCATCCGACAAGTGTCCAACTTTGGGATCCGAGCCAAGACATGCCGAGCAAAAGGACAAGCATGGGCCGCACTACTTATGCCAGCTGCCTCATTTAAGGCTGATGTGAGTTTCCACCGCCTCGCCTACCCGCATTCCTGCCGATGTGAAGTTCTACCCAACGCGCTGCCACGTAGCCGTTCAACCTTCGTGGAGACCATGCCGAGGGTACAGCCCAGCCCGACGAAGTCAACATCTGCAGTTCCGCGGCTGCTTTTGTCGCCTAATGTTTGACTGGGACTTTGTGCCCATAAATGTAATCGGGGGACTTTGGGCTATAAATACCCACCACATTTTCATTGTAAGGTGGTGGAAGGGGAATGTCTGTTAGGGAACCATTGTAGCTGTGCTTCTGCCTTTTAATATAATACATACACTTGGTGCTGTCCTATTGTTTTTATTTTGTATGCTACCTCTCTTTGACATTTCTCGCCTCATGTTTTCCCCGTATCATTGCTTGTTGTTGTACCGAACTCGGACTCCGGCATTTGGTGATCGTGTATTCCCGGGATGCATAAATTAAAGGATACATAGGGTAAACGTTAGTGGCAGCTTTCTGGTTATGTTTTGTGTTATAGTGTTGTTAGTAGTGGTGATTGATGCGTTGTCGCATCGTTAGTTCCTTGGAGGGAATGTCCGTTAGGGAACCATTGTAGCCGTGCTTCCGGCTCTTAATACAAAACATATACCCGACTCGTTCTACCGGTTAGTGACAAGATCCATAGTGGTGTGTTATGGTTATATTGGTGTTAGTAGTGGTGATTGATGCGTTGTCGCATCGTTAGTTCCCCCCACCCAACTCCAATCTAATTTGGAATCCCTTTTCGCATTTTTATCTCTTTCCCTGCACTCTTATCTTGAACCTCAAAACCCCACAGAAGCCGGCCTTCTCCGGAGATTGGCACGGAAGGCATTCCTTCCTTCCGGCCCTTCAATGTTAGTCCGCGGGTCTAGGGCGCATTGACACACCAAATCCTTTCCCAGGTGGCGGATTCGTGGCCAACAGTTTTTGGCACGCCCAGTGGGACAAAGGGTCCCACATTTGGAAGATCTCAATCTCGTCCTCACTCGGGCCGACGCTTCTTTCCGAATACCCGGTGGGACAAGGAAGTTTCCCACTCCCAAACAGAATCGAAGCACTGGTGTTCGCTTCATTGCTCGTTCAAAATCGTAGCACCCGGCGACTCGCACGTTCATATTCTCTCGAGTCCGAAAGACCGGTCCTGACGCCTTCATTCAAACGAGAAGGTGGCGAGCGAGGAACCCGGGAAACCAGCTTGACTTTACGAAATTAATACCAACGCTCCAGGCGAGCGCGTCAGGCTGGCTGATTACCAAGCTCGCATAGACGAATCCGTGAGGTGAGACGATCAACCTCCATATTTTAAGGAAGCCCGAGTTGGTGAATCTTTGGCTTGCCTTCATCCGGCAAAATCACCCGGCGACTCCGACCGAGCCGAAGATCCGGATTTCTTGATCGCAGCGCCCTTTTTTTAAGCTAATAGAAGACACCCCGGAGGAATCAAGGTTTGGTGAGCAGCCTTGACCTCACAAGCGGAGAAATGAATGTTCGCCTACAGTCTCCACCGTGGTGGTATTGGCTCCAACCATCACCGCAACCGGTACCCGAAGAGGGCTCCCGTCTGACAAATCTCCTTGTCACATCGTTCATCAATTGTACGGGTACCGGCATGAATGATAATCTACCACGTTGCACCATGTTCGCGACCTGGCAAACTTTGGGAGGCCAGCCGGACTTCAAAGATCATCTGAAGTACAATCAGATCTGGTCCGGACACTGCAGGTTCACCGGATAGGCAACCAAAGCTAGATTTGTGTTGGCGGCATGCCAATAATGCCGCAAAATTTTGTATAAATAAGCCGGCTAGTATTCAAAGTTTTAGTTGTTTTCTTAGTTTAGGTTGTGCAGTGTTTTCTTTTTAAGTGTTCCAAGAGGGCCGTGGGTGCCAAGGGTTTCAAAAAGAGGTTGCTGCTGGCAGTGAGTATCAAGAGTACGACGAGGGTGACTCTGTTGCCCAATGGATAAAGGCTTGGGTCCTCACATCGAGGCGAGCTCAATGCCCCGCGAGCCGCCAGGAATGTTGGCAATTTTGCCACATTAAATCTTTTGATAAATTTTGGCCTAAGTATGGAGCTTTAAAGCGGCAAAGAGCATGCTGAGGTGTTCGGGTTTTCGCGGGCCATAAACGGGGGCGATAAAATGGACAAAATGAGCTCTGGATATTTTATCATTGCAGATCTTCTCGCCAGCCTTTCCGACGATATATTATAATAGGCGATCGGGTTAGCGGATCAAAAGTTATGGCCCCGGGAAGCAGAACCAGGAAACCCAGCTTTTTGTGCGAAGTCCGATCGCGCCGCTTTGGTGCGAAGTCCGATCGCGCCCGCTTTTGTGCGAAGTCCGATCGCGCCCTTCTTCCCGAGCGCACTTGGAAACAGTCTCGCAGAGAAATTGACTAAGTGTTGGAGCGCAACCCGACTTCGCAGCCGAAGTCGGATCTGCGCTCCCTTGTCCGTGCGAAGTCCGAACAGCGGTGAGAATCAGCAAGTGCCGGTGCGCAACCCGACTTCGCAGCCGAAGTCGGACTGCGCCTTTGACCGGTGCGCGATAGGGAAATAGGCTAACCCGATTGCGCTGTTTTTCACCTGCGCTACCCGATTGCGCTCTAATCCCGGGCGAAGTTGGATAGACTGCCTTTCAAGGCAAACACGTGTCAAGCAGCAGCATTCGACAAGTGTCCAACTTCGGGATTCGAGCCAAGACATGACCGAGGAAAGGACAAGCATGGGCCGCACTACTTATGCCAACTGCCTCATTTAAGGCTGATGTGAGTTTCCACCTGCCTCAGCTACCCGCATTCCTGCCGATGTAAAGTTCTACCCAACGCGCTGCCACGTATCTGTTCAACCTTCAGGGAGACCATGCTGCGGGTACAGTCCAGCTCGACAGAAGTCAGCATCAGCAGTTCCGCGGCTGCTTTTGTCAGCTAATGTTTGACTGGGACTTTGTGCCCATAAATGTAATCGGGGGACTTTGGGCTATAAATACCCACCACATTTTCATTGTAAGGTGGTGGAAGGGGAATGTCTGTTAGGGAACCATTGTAGCTGTGCTTCTGCCTTTTAATATAATACATACACTTGGTGCTGTCCTATTGTTTTTATTTTGTATGCTACCTCTCTTTGACATTTCTCGCCTCATGTTTTCCCGTATCATTGCTTGTTGTTGTACTGAACTCTGGACTCCGGCATTTGGTGATCAGGTATTCCTGGGATGCATAAATTAAAGGATACATAGGGTAAACGTTAGTGGCAGTTTTCTGGTTATGTTTTGTGTTATAGTGTTGTTAGTAGTGGTGATTGATGCGTTGTCGTATCGTTAGTTCCTTGGAGGGAATGTCCGTTAGGGAACCATTGTAGTTGTGCTTCTGGCTCTTAATACAAAACATATACCTGACTCTGTTCTACCGGTTAGCGACAGTATCCATAGTGGTGTGTTATGGTTATATTGGTGTTAGTAGTGGTGATTGATGCGTTGTCGCATCGTTAGTTCCCCCCACCCAACTCCAATCTAATTTGGAATCCCTTTCTCGCATTTTTATCTCTTTCCCCGCACTCTTATCTTGAACCTCAAAACCCCACAGGAAGCCGGCCTTCTTCGGAGATTTGCACGGAAGGCATTCCTTCCTTCCGGCCCTTCAATGTTGGTCCGCGGGTCTAGGGCGCATTGACACACCAAGTCCTTTCCCAGGTGGCGGATTCGTGGCCAACAGAGCCCAAATTATCTACTCTCTATATTAACATGTTAAAGTCAACGCAACACAAGTGGTTGGGAGATATTGCTAACTCTCTTATTGGAATATGAACCACTTCATCTCCCAACATCTCTTCACATTTCATTGCACACACTTTCATCAAAACACATTGTTCAAAAGTGGAAAATAGTTAGCATCGTTCTACATCTCTTCTCAAAGATTCATTGTACAAATTCTCCATATGAATAATTCAGTTTTAAATTGATTCGTCTTCTTTGTGTCAATGGTCTCTTGTTTCATTCTCCACAATATGTTACTTTATGCAAATGACTGCATAGTTAACCAGGTTCCATCAACAATCTGGTTTATTATGCTTCTCACAATGTAGACAAGATATCATTTTAAGCTACTTCACTAATTTCAAGAATATACCTTGGACCAATTTCCTTCATCATTCCAAAACTCTTAAATGTAGTTTTGTGACCATTAATCTCTTCTCTATGGCTTGCCTTGCTTGCTGATCACAATATAGACAGGACAAAATTTCTAAGCTGTTTCACCAATACCAAGAATAACCATTGGACCAATTTCCTTCATCATGCCACTTACATCTTCTTTATCGCTTTGCTTGTTTGTCATAACATTTCCCTTTTTGCTGCTTAATTGTGTATCAAACTCCTAGATTTTCATTCTCAGCCTGGGGAACAATAGGTTCAACATTAATGGTAGGGTACCTAGGAATAGATATTTGGGGATATATTATTATATTGTATAAGGGTTGGCATGGGCCACCCATAACCCAAGGTTGATTGTATTATACTATTATATTATATTATAATATAATATTATATTAGTAGTAGGCTCCCCAAAGTAGAATAAGAATATGGGTATATAAAGAAGAGATATTTGTCATTGTAATCATCATTGAAGAAGAATATTATGTAATCGTCGTTGCCCACAAAGTGGCTTATGGGACTTTGCCCTCCTTAAGTGGCTCTCTCATCTTGGGAGATCTTGTGGAGTGATTCCTTCCTTAAGGATTATTATTGGTGTTTCCCTACCTTAAGGGTATTATCTATCTCTCTCTCATTTGTGGATTGTTATTGTGGATAATGTATTGTGGATGAATGATTTGATATTTCTGCATATTGGTGAATGGTTTATGTTAATAATAATAAAGTTCTACAACAAGTGGTATCAGAGCAACGATTTTGGCAAAGTGGGGATTTTTGTGTGAAATTGTAAAATTAGGGCAATTTTTTTTGGAAAAACATCTCATCTTTCAGGAGCCATATCTCTGTGCAAGTTTATCCGATTCAGGTGATTCTTAGATCAGATTGTGCAGAATTTGAAGAGATTTAAAATGAGTGGTCATATGAAGGAATCCGAGCAATATTGAAGGAGATAAGACCTTTTGAAGTTAGTCATCCGAAATAAGGATAGTGACGAATTTCGCAGATTTTTTCTGGAAAAACGTCTCATATTTCAGAAGCCATATCTCTGCGAGAGTTTATCCGATTCAGGTGATTCTTGGATCAGTTTGTGCAGAATTTGAAGAGCTTTAAAATGAGTGGTCATATGAAGGAATACGAGTAGTATTGAGGGAGATACGACCTTCTAAAGTCAGCCATCTGGAACAAGGGAAGTGACGAATTTTCAAATCGCGAATTTCTTGAAAGATGAAATTTGTTTAGTTCGGGTAAGCAAATCAGTTGCAATTTATTTTTTTTGGAAGAAAAATTGTAGATCTAGTTGTCTATGTGGATTTTTAGCTTCAACTCGGTGGGAAGATATTTATTTCCATAAAACCCTAGTTTGCATTAGGGCATGATATATATTATCAAAAAACCCTAGTTGCATTAGGGCATGAACAATGGCACTCCAAATTTTTTTTGGAGAAGATGATATTGATGCTAGAGAATGGTGGAAAAATTTTAGATCTCTACATTGTAATAATTATTTCTGGAAAGTCAACCTTCAATTGAGTCTTGAAGGGGAAGCTTGTTCTTGGTTGAAAATTTTTTGTAAAGAAAGGAATAATGAATACACTTGGGATGAAATAGAGCATGCATTCTTGAGTAAATGGGACCCATATTATATAGATAGCCTAATGGATGTCATCAAAGACCTTGAAAAGAAACTACAGGGAATTCAAAATGAGCGGAATGAAATAAAAGGAGAATGGGAAGTTTTCAAGAAACAAAATGAAGACTATGAAAAAGAAATAAAATTACTCAAGAATGAGAAAGAGGAAAATGTTAGGGAAGATAAAAAATATGTGATGAGAAGAAAGAAACCATACCTTTGGATTTAGAAGATAAATTAGAAAATGGACAAAGGAATTTGTTTGAAGTCTAAAAAGTCCATTTTGCGGGTTCATGGAAGCATTCAAAAGGAACAGGTTATTATTTCCATTGACCTTGGTAGCAGATATAATTTTATTAATATTGCTTTGGCTAAGAAGTTGCAAGTTCAAGCAACAAAAATTAAGGACATACAACTAGAGGGTGAGAATGTTCAGATTTTTGAAGATTTGAAGATCACCATGGATAAATATGTTTTACATTTAGATTTTCATGCTATTGAGATGGATGATGAGGATATTGTTCTTGGTTATCCTTGGTTAGATTCTTTGGGTACTATTAACATTAATGTGCAAAAGAAGTTTATGAAGTTATGGTACAAGAAAAAGAAGATAACATTGCAGGATATTTCTCAGCTTAAGGAGCAAGGATCCAAGGAAAATCAAGAAGTGGTTGTAGAGAAACAAATTGAAGAACCTGAAACAGAATCCAAGAAGGCAGTAGTAGCAACAAAGTCCATGGAAGAAGTAGCAACAACTGATTCAGTGGAAATAACAATAATAGAGTCCAAGGAAGCTTTGATAGAAGAGCACAAGGACACACCAAACAAAGAGAACATGAAAGAACAATGTGTAGAAGAATTTAAAACAATGGAGCCAAATGTTGAGAAGTCAAAGAAGGTAGAACATCAAGTTAAGGTTGCACCATATCACCATCCACACCACCATGAGCGGCAACAATATTGGAGGTATGGTTCAAGGCAAACAATATTATGGTTCTACATGGAATCAAAAGGGCACCAACTATGGCAGTGTTTGGCAAAGAAAGCATAGGGATCCTGGTTTTCAGAGTGGATCATCAGCATCAAGGAAAAAGTGGACCCATCATTCAAGTTATCAAAATACAATAGCAAAAGCGTGGAGCCAACGAAGCAGATTTGGATACTCAAGTAACAAAATGGCATACCGGTGCGGCGATTTGGATACTCAAGTAACAAAATGGCATACTAGCATCAACGTGTTTCACTTGGATGGATGGATGATCGAGATTGGTACCAGTTGCTAACTTTGCTTAGCAAATCATATTATCATGTTTCTTCATATGTTTCGAGGATGAAACATTTGTAAGGAGGGTGGCATGGTAGGGTACCTAGGAATAGATATTTGGGGATATATTATTATATTGTATAAGGGTTGGCATGGGCCACACATAACCCAAGGTTGATTGTATTATAATATTATATTATATTATAATATAATATTATATTAGTAGTAGGCTCCCCAAAGTAGAATAAGAATATGGATATATAAAGAAGAGATATTTGTCATTGTAATCATCATTGAAGAAGAATCTTATGTAATCGTCTTTGCCCACGAAGTGGCTTATGGGACTTTGCCCTCCTTAAGTGGCCTCTCATCTTGGGAGATCTTGTGGAGTGATTCCTTCCTTAAGGAGTATTATTGGTGTTTCCCTACCTTAAGGGTATTATCTATCTCTCTCTCATTTGTGGATTGTTATTGTGGATAATGTATTTGTGGATGAATGATTTGATATTTCTGCATATTGGTGAATGATTTATGTTAATAATAATAAAGTTATGCAACAAGTGGTATCAGAGCAACGATTTTGGCAAAGTGGGGATTTTTGTGTGAAATTGCAAAATTAGGGCAATTTTTTTTGGAAAAACATCTCATCTTTCAGGAGCCATATCTCTGCGTAAGTTTATCCGATTCAAGCGATTCTTGGATCAGATTGTGCAGAATTTGAAGAGCTTTAAAATGAGTGGTCATATGAAGGAATCTGAGCAGTATTGAGGGAGATACGACCTTTTGAAGTTAGTCATCCGAAATAAGGATAGTGACGAATTTCGCAGATTTTTTTGGAAAAACATCTCATCTTTCAGAAGCCATATCTCTGCGAGAGTTTATCCGATTCAGGTGATTCTTGGATCAGTTTGTGCAGAATTTGAAGAGCTTTAAAATGAGTGGTCATATGAAGGAATCTGAGTAGTATTGAGGGAGATACGACCTTCTGAAGTCAGCCATCTGGAACAAGGGTAGTGACAAATTTTCAAGTCATGAATTTTTTGAAAGATGAAATTTGTTTAGTTCGGGTAAGCAAATCAGTTGCACTTTATTTTGTTTGGAAGAAAAATTGCAGATCTAGTTGTCTATGTGGATTTTTAGCTTCAACTCAGTGGGAAGATATTTATTTCCATAAAACCCTAGTTTGCATTAGGGCATGATATATATTATCAAAAAACCCTAGTTGCATTAGGGCATGAACAATGGCACTCCAAATTTTTTCTGGAGAAGATGATATTGATGCTAGAGAATGGTGGAAAAATTTTAGATCTCTACATTGTAATAATTATTTCTGGAAATTCAGCCTTCAATTGAGTCTTGAAGGGGAAGCTTGGTCTTGGTTGAAAAATTTTTGTAAAGAAAGGAATAATGAATACACTTGGGATGAAATAGAGCATGCATTCTTGAGTAAATGGGACCCATATTATATAGATAGCCTAATGGATGTCATCAAAGACCTTGAAAAGAAACTACAGGGAATTCAAAATGAGCGGAATGCAATAAAAGGAGAATGGGAAGTTTTCAAGAAACAGAATGAAGACTATGAAAAAGAAATAAAATTACTCAAGAAGAAAGAGGAAAAGGTTAGGGAAGATAAAAAATATGTCAGTATGCAGACAGAGGAAACCATACCTTTGGTAGAAGATAAATTAGAAAATGGACAAAGGAATTTGTTTGAATCTAAAAAGTCTATTTTGCAGGTTCATGGAAGCATTCAAAAGGAACAGGTTATTATTTCCATTGACCTTGGTAGCAGATATAATTTTATTAATATTGCTTTGGCTAAGAAGTTGCAAGTTCAAGCAACAAAAATTAAGGACATACAACTAGAGGGTGAGAATGTTCAGATTTTTGAAGATTTGAAGATCACCATGGATAAATATGTTTTACATTCAGATTTCCATGCTATTGAGATGGATGATGAGGATATTGTTCTTGGTTATCCTTGGTTAGATTCTTTGGGTACTAGTTAACATTAATGTGCAAAAGAAGTTTATGAAGTTATGGTACAGGAAAAAGAAGATAACATTGCAGGATATTTCTCAGCTTAAGGAGCAAGGATCCAAGGAAAATCAAGAAGTGGTTGTAGAGAAACAAATTGAAGAACCTGAAACAGAATCCAAGAAGGCAATAGCAGCAAAAGAGTCCATGGAAGAAGTAGCAACAACTGAGTCCATGGAAATAACAATAATAGAGTCCAAGGAAGCTTTGATAGAAGAGCACAAGGACACACCAAACAAAGAGAACATGAAAGAACAATGTGTAGAAGAATTTAAAACAATGGAGCCAAATGTTGAGAAGTCAAAGAAGGTAGAACATCAAGTTAAGGTTGCACCATATCACCATCCACACCACCATGAGCGGCAACAATCTTGGAGGTATGGTTCAAGGCAACAATATTATGGTTCTACATGGAATCAGAAGGGCACCAACTATGGCAGTGTTTGGCAGAGAAAGCATAGTGATCCTGGTTTTCAGAGTGGATCATCAGCATCAAGGAACAAGTGGACCCATCATTCAAGTTATCAAAATACAACAACAAAAGCGTGGAGCCAACGAAGCAGATTTGGATACTCAAGTAACAAAATGGCATACCAACATCAACGTGTTTCACTTGGATGGATGGATGATCGAGATTGGTACCAGTTGCTAACATTGCTTAGCAAATCATATTATCATGTTTCTTCATATGTTTCGAGGACGAAACATTTGTAAGGAGGGTGGCATGGTAGGGTACCTAGGAATAGATATTTGGGGATATATTATTATATTGTATAAGGGTTGGCATGGGCCACACATAACCCAAGGTTGATTGTATTATAATATTATATTATATTATAATATAATATTATATTAGTAGTAGGCTCCCCAAAGTAGAATAAGAATATGGATATATAAAGAAGAGATATTTGTCATTGTA
Source organism: Wollemia nobilis (assembly GCA_028583015.1). Classification (NCBI taxonomy): domain Eukaryota; kingdom Viridiplantae; phylum Streptophyta; class Pinopsida; order Araucariales; family Araucariaceae; genus Wollemia; species Wollemia nobilis. The sequence continues at coordinate 258,206 of JAQPPZ010001119.1, read as the reverse complement.
ATCATCATTGAAGAAGAATCTTATGTAATCGTCTTTGCCCACGAAGTGGCTTATGGGACTTTGCCCTCCTTAAGTGGCCTCTCATCTTGGGAGATCTTGTGGAGTGATTCCTTCCTTAAGGATTATTATTGGTGTTTCCCTACCTTAAGGGTATTATCTATCTCTCTCTCATTTGTGGATTGTTATTGTGGATAATGTATTGTGGATGAATGATTTGATATTTCTGCATATTGGTGAATGGTTTATGTTAATAATAAATAAAGTTCTGCAACAATTAACTTAACTGATTATGGCCTAATTTTCTGCTTAGATATTCCACTTCATGCATCATCTCAAACCAATATTGTTGGTTTGTTGCATAAACTCATTATCCTTAAAATTTGTACCAATAGCCTCTGTAAAAACTTGCACATCACATATTGTACACTTCACAAATTTTCTCATAAGCATTCCAGAACATATGTCAAGTGTGAATATCTACCACAACAGCTGCATGACACAACTCAAGTTTCACAATATCAAACTTTGGTAATCGCTCAACTTAAGCCTCTAATTTTACAAGTACCTTGAACTTTGTTCGGCAATGCTTATTGGATATTTTCAATGATTTTATAGTACTTCTCCTCTATTAGTTTAACCTTATCTTGTAACAATGTATTTGCTTTCTCATACATGTCTTCATTCCTATTCTAACATTGTGTGATAAATTTTCTTTCTAATGCTTCCTTATTCAATTCCCATTCCTCTTAAGCCGGCAATATCTTCAAGCTTCCCTTATATTTCGTGTCTCAAATTGATTCTTCTTAGAACTACTACAATATTTCCTTCATATCCGATTTACACATGATGAAAACCAAAAAAATATATCCTTCAAATAACAATACATGTAAAATCTAGCAGTATATTTAAATATTCATAAAATTCTACATAAAATCAAAAAAGTCGACAACCACCTGATCTTATTTAAGGAAGATAAACCTCCTTGAATTTGATGCCAGCAAAATTTGGATTTTAGCAACTTAGTATGGAAATCATCATATGTCCTCAACCACTATGCCAAGTGATGCAAAAGTACACCTATAGGTTTATCTACAAATCCTCTTAAACCTTTTTTGAATTATGTTATCAAAGCTCTCTACAAAAAGTAATGGCCTTTGCAATATGGGCTGCAACTTTTGCATACAAAAAGGCACTCCTTAAGCATAAACTTCCACAAATCATCTCTCCCTTAATATTGCGTAGAAGCCAAGTCAAATGGTTCAGATTAGTTCCAAATTCAATGACGATCATATTCAACGAATTTAGGAAACATTTTATCAATTTTGGATTTAAATATATTTATAATAAAAAAGAAATATTTATTATCATAATATAAAAGTATTATATATATGAGATTATAATTTTTTTTTGTATTGTAGTTATTATTTTCTTTTTTCAATTAGTTATATGGGATTGAAACGGGCCCCACCCATATTACATCATCACCACGTAGTGGTATTACAATAAAGTTTGGATATTATCCATGTATCGCTTGGCAAGATTCGAACCTGGCTCTCCTCCTATGTTAAGGAATTTAACCGGTTGTGCTAATGCCATTTGATAGATTATAGTTATAATTTTAAAATTATATAATTTTATAAGAAACCATCAAGATATGATGTTAAGCAAATACAACAAGTAGTATAGAATCCTCTCTTCGTAATAAAAGTGAAAGTGGTGTAGAGGTTATCCCTTGCACTTTAGGGCTTCAAGAGTAGCATAATAAAGAAAAGACGATGGAGAAATCCACAACAATTTAGGGTTTTTAAGGCAGAATAAGAGGGTAATTGTTATGGAAGAGTTTCACTGCACTTTAGGGTTTCAAGAGCAACATGAAGAAGAATGTGCTTTTGAGGTAATTCCTTGCACTTTAGATCCTTCAAAGCAAGACAAACCTAAAGATTATGTCTTACTATGAGCAGCATGAGAAGATTGAAGAGATTAATGAAGATGAAAGTATTGGTGGGAATGAAAAAAAAAAAGAGGAAGACCCAAGAAGCAAAAACAAAGAGAAAAAGAAACCCATAGGGATATTGATATGGGAAAACAAAAGCAAATATTGCAAGTGTTAACAAGAAGTGGGGCTAAACCCACAAATAAAAACAAAAAATAACAATAAAATAATATCTTGGAATATTAGGGGTATGAATAAGAACCCTAAAAAAAGGTATTAAGAAATTGCAAATATTTTAGATATTATAGATACGGAAGCTGGACAGCAAATTTTTTAGCCAATCACAATGTTGAATTTCATCTTGACAAAATTTAAATTTTGGAAGGCATCTGTATGAGTGAGATTTTATCTCTTAATAAAAATGATATAAAGGAGTTGATTGTGGAAACTTAGCAGTTTTGAGGAAGATGAAGAATATCTTTGATAGAAACACAAATGAAGAATATCTTTAATAGAAAGGCAAGTTGGATATGGTTTAATTAACTTGATAGAAATGTAATGAGAGAAATGTAATGTTTTGTTTTTGTAATGGGAGTGGCCCCCAATAGAAGCCACACACAGCTTATTAAAAAAAAAATCAAGTTAGAATTAAAATAAAAAATATTTAGATATTCAAAAAGGTAATGAGGAAAAAAAAATGCTCTCATATGGTAGCTTGCTTTTGTAACAAAGGAGTAATCAGGTTTTCTGCATAAACTATGTGATCCATTGTTTTACGAATTTTTATTTTATTTTATTTTCTGTGTGGGTGGGTGTCTGAGCCTTTAATTTTAACAGATTCTTAGAGGGGGTACTTTAGAGGAGAAAATCCAGCATATACAGTAGATGCGGGCATATATTCAGCACGGAAACAAAACCAAAAAAAAATGGAAGAAAATAGCAGATATAGAATCTTTTACATGGAGGCGTAGTTAAAAAATCCAAAGCTTTGCTTGGATAGAAACTATTAGAATCAGGATATGGCGAAGTTCACAACAGGTCACTGATTTGTAGATTTCTGGAACACAGCCGAACCTGCAAGATCTCTATGAATGGGCAAGACAGAGCTAGAGAACCAAAGGTGTGTATGAAATAAGGTTATGTCCTCACAGTTATTTCTTTCATGAATGTAGAGGACAGAGAGGAAATATTCCAGGGAGGCCCTTGGCACTAGCGAAACTCAGGCTTTTTATGAAATATTGGACATCAGCTTTAAAATTTATGAGGAACTCATCAGTGGCCCTGGTTTGGATTAGACTATTTGTCATTCCCCATGACTTCTGGAATGATTACGTCTTTCCAAATATAGGCAAATTCTGAGTTGAACATATTTACCCCTCAAAAGTCACCTTCGAAGGTGGTTTAGCCACATATGCAGGGATAGTCGTCATGCTGAATCTGGATAGGCCCCTCTTAAAATGTGTATTACTGGAAGCTGAAGGTTTAGAATGGAATTATAATATTGACGGTGTATCCTTTTTCAATGTCAGGCTTGTCATGGGTATCAGCACTTAGTGAGAGACCGCCTAGTTATTAACAAACAATAGAGAATAGGGAATCCAAAACTCTTACAGCAAAATCGATAATGAGGGATTTGGAAAACACAAAGTAAAACAAATTTTCATGGGAAAGAAAAGAAACAATCAAAACCCTCATCAAACAGAGGGACAATGAAGACAGCTTGGAGGGAAGTTATGCAAGAAGAAGATGGAACGACAGAAGAAATACAATCAAAGAAAACAAGTGGTAAATTGGAAGAGGATGATATCAGCCAAAAAGATCAAGATAAAGAGGGTTAAGTTTTGACAAAAGATGTTGATAATCTACTAGAAGAAGCAAAGGAAAAATATTTCAAGTTTGAAAACTTTAGAGAAGTACAGGACAGTAGTTTTTAACATCCACAAGGTCAAAGGCCATATGGGACAATGTGATTATCCAAGTGTTTATCCACCCATACTGGAGTATAGTGTACAACCCTACCTCCTTTCGGATTTGAACCTTGGACCTCCTATTCAGAGTTCCAAAATCTTAACCATTAGGCCCACTGTCAACCAGACAGCGAGGCAAGGGGATCCAATATCAATAAAACTCATCTTAAGAAAAGAGAAGACGCAAATAAGGGACAGAAAGAGATAGATGACTGTAAGTTCCCGAAAGGCAGGCAAACAACAGGTTCAAGGAGAGCTTGTGACTTGAACAAGAGAAGCAGGAGTACAAACCATGACAGAATTCAGAAGGAAACTCAGGCAGATTTGATTTCAAGTTCACATACACAGATAGAAGATATGATACGTAAGTCCAAAATATATCGGATGGAAGAATGAAGGTGCTATGTGGACTATAATGGGAATAAGTTTCCATGAAAAGACAATAGAATAAGAAAATCTAATACACAAAGAGAGAGCAGACATATTTTTATTTCAAGAAACAAAGATGAGAATGGATGAGATGAAGAAGCTTACAGAGTCAGTCATTGATAACTATAAAGTAGTAGTGACAGATACAGAGGGACACAGAAGGTCTAGCCATCATATGGAAGCCAAAGTTTCTTGAGGGATCCCTAAAGGCAGTGGCGGAAAACTGGGTAGCAATAGAAATAAATAGTAGTATTAGCTTTTATGGATCTCCCATCCTGATCCAAAGGGAAATTTGATTCAAGCGGTTGAGTTTATCCATGGAAGAGTGGGGACGAAGGAAATCATCATTGGAGGTGATTTCAACTCTATTTTAGGAGCTTCAAAGGAGGGAGAAAAAAGAGTTACAGGGAAGGAGATGCAATCGTTTAAGAGCATTGTAGATATGAATGCATTATGAGATAATTTTAAACAAGAGAGATGGTTTACCAAGAGCAACAAGAGGATAGGCAAAGAAAATATCAGGGAAGGGTTAGATTGCTTTTCAAGAGGACAAATCCTCTTGGTACAAAATCAGACGATAAAATCAAAGGTTTTGAATTTGGGAGGATCAGATCATCTTCCAATTTCTCTCCATCTAGATACAAAGAAAAAACCTACGTGTGCAATTTAGGTTTGAGAAAATATGGTTTGAACATTCAGAATTTCAAAATTTTAATAGAACACTATCAGTAGACATATAAGCCCATTCAAGGATTTAAGGATGTTTCAATTTGTAACCAAATTGAAAGGCCTGAGAAAGGAATCTAAGGGATGGAATCAGAATACATTAAGAATATCTTCAAAGAAAAGGCTGCACCGGAGGAGAAGACATGAGGACTTTGCAAAAGAAACTATTCTTGCAAGGAGTGAGTGAACAGCTCAGACAAAGGGAGAATACAAGACCAATTGGACAAAATGTCCAAAGAGAGGAGATCTTTTGGAGACAAAAATCTCAAATTAAGTGGTTAAAAGGAGATAGCATTTTCAGATTCTTTTTCCAATCAACAATGGCTAGAAGGAAATTGAACAAAATTACTAAGCTAATCACCTCTGAGGGTAGGATTGTGGAATCAAGAGAAGAAAGAGGGAAGGAAGCAATGGATATATTAAGCAATTAAATATCAGAAGAAGACACGGAGTGAAAACAAGATCAAGATATGATGTTAAGCGAATTCCACAAGCTATTAACCAAGTAGAGATTGATTGGTTAGTAGCCCCAGTTTCAAAAGAAGAACTGAAGAAGATGGCTTTTGGTCTTAAGGTGGATAGTGCACCAAGATTGGATGATTTTCCAGCAATCTTATTTCCACACTTCTGGTACTTGATGGAAGTGTGGCAAGTGGTGAACAAAAGAGTTTCAGGGAAGGTACTGAATGCTATGAATACAACTTTCATCTATCTTCCCAGAAGAAGGGGGGAGCCAAATTTTTTATGGTTTCAGGTATCTCTATGTGATACAATTTACAAGGTGACCTCAAAGGTAATCGCCAATCAAATAAGTTCTCTGCTTGCAGAGCTGATTTCATTTGAACAAAATGGTTTTGTAAAACAAAGAAACATTTCAGACAACATCATTCCAGTATATGAGCTTATGTATTCTTCATCCTAAATAAAAGCAAAGGCTTACTTCTGAAGATTGATGTCCTAAGGCATACAATAGAGTTTGCTGGGATTTTTGGATAGAGTGTTGGAGAAGTTTGGGTATGGTGAGAGGGTCCAAGAGTGGGTTGGGGGTTGCTATTCCTCTTTCACCATTTCTTTTCATGTTAATGGGGCTCCTGTATGCTTTTCCCCTTCCTCAAGGGACAAGGGAATCTTCTCTCCCCTTACCTTTTTACTGTAATGGCAGAAGTTCTAGAAAGAAGCATTAAAAAGGCCAGAGTAGCAGAAAGGGTTGGGGTCTGAAGGTTTTGAGCAGTGGAGAACCTCTAGTGTTCAAAGAAATTCTGAGAGTTCATGAATAAGCGGGCAATGTATTAATTGAAGAAAGTCGCCCCTTTTTTTCTTCAAAATGGATAAAAAATCACAGCTTTCCCAAGAAAGAGAATTGGGTTTCAGAAGACCAAGCATCCCATATTTATATTTTGGAATACCATTATTTCAAGGATCTTTGAAAGCAGAACATTGGAATACAGTGGTGGAAAGGTTTCAGGCAAACTAGAAATGCAATGGTTATCTTATGTTGGACGGACTCTTCTTGTCAATACAGTGTTATCTTCCTTACCAAATTACTGGTTTTCTATATTGGAAGCACCTAAGAAAGGCATTGCAAAGATGGAAAGGATAAAAAGGAATTTCCTAAGGCAAGGGTTAGGGGATAAAGGAAATTTCCTTTGGTGGCATATCTTAGTTTGTCAAGAACACATTGCTGATGGCCCAACCTTCTCTTTGTGAGATCCAGGTGTTACAAAGAAATTCTGATAGTTTATGAACAAGCTTCAGGGAAATGTATTAATTGAAGAAAGTCAAACCATTTTTTCTTCAATATGAATAAAATATCACAGTTCTTCCAAGAAAGGCAATTGGGTTTCAGAAGAACAAGCATCCCAGGTTTATATTTTGGAATACCATTGTGTCAAGGATCTCTAAAAGCATAATATTGGAATTTTCTCTTTTTACCTTATAACTTGAGTGATCAAATCAGATAGACACAAAGTTCGGTACACAGTCCTCAAATTTTCTCTTTCTACTTTATACCTTCTATCCATTCTATGTGATAGAAATGTCTCACGTAATTATGCTAGACACAGTTTCCCTAAGGGCTGAATTAAACTTATAACCATTTTCTCCTGGATACAGGTCCTTAACCAAAAGCCTAAATAAACTAAAAGATGGAGTCCATAGAAACTTAATTTGAATGCAACATAAATATTTTCATCCACAAATGCCAAGTTTTGTAGCATTCTGTCCAATTAATTTCCCAGTTTGCTTCGATTCACAATACTATGTATTAATGTTCATGGCATATCCATTTTTACTAATGTACCTTATCAGTCCCATACATTTGGAATGAAATTAACATATCATAGGTCTGGCATTAAAGCCTTGTACAAATGTGTTTTGTTCTTTTTATTCCATTATATACAATAAATAACACTGCAAGGTTTCTAAAATGAGACCCTTGGAAGCAATTAAATAGTTTTTTCTAAAAAACTCAAAACGGGATAATTGGAAACTGTAGAAATGGATTTTTGGAACCCGATCACAGTAGGAAATTTTATTAGACACATAGAAAATGGGTAGAAAACCGGGGAAAAAATAAAAGGTAGGAAAATGCAGGCAATGAGAGACCAACAACAATGCAATCTTTAATGAAATAAAGTTAAAAAAAGGAACTTAGTCCCCTTCTTCCTTGTTTTAATCTTTGAAATTTTTCCTTTTACATCAAAAGTACTAGATATGCCAGCCATCCTCCCTGCTTATGCATATCTGCCTATCAAATATGTGTAAAGATACAATACAGCTTGGAGATGGAATTTAGGCATACACAAATACACTCTGATACCCAATCCGTATCTAACACATTCCAAAACGGCCAAGGCATGCCTAGGGACATATCCATGATATGAGATGGTAGTTTTATACATACATACACATATACACATAGATGCATATATGTTAAAAATTTCAAATAAATTTAAAAATGAAAAAAACCACTCATTTGATGAAAACTCCTCTTTACAACTTAAATTTGTTTAAATTTCTTCCTGTTCCATGTTGTCTGTATATATAAAATTTATATGTTTTTTATAATTTCATATGCCATGTCTATATCCAATAATAAATCAGTATCAAATACCATATATAATTCCATGTAAAACAGTTTTACATTTTTCTTCTTCCTCTAAGTAGGATGTATTATTTTGCTGGTCAATAATGCATTAAATGTAAGTGGGAAGGGCTTGTTCAACAGAATAAAGAAGATGGTTAAAATTGCAAGAAACATAAAACAATAATTAAACTCCTCAAATGGAAAATTGCCCTGAAGTCTCTAATTCCTTCATGACATGTTTCTAATTAATTTTTCAAGCTTCAGAATGTTTCTACAAGTATAAGAGCTTGTGTCAAAGAGGCCTAAAATATTTTATGTCCTTCCGCCTCTAAAAGTAATTGCCATACATATGAAACAAACTTATGAGAGAAGCAAATATAAACATGTTGAACCTAGAAAAGAATCTTTGCTTTATTCAAACATTATTTGGTCACTACAATGAGAGAGGTCTAACATCAAAACTACCAGCTGATATTCAAAAAGTGACAAGATCATTGTGTATACAATGAGATATGTCTTAATTGAACTTACCTGCCCATATTCAAAGAGCACCAAAGCCTTCCTGCATGCTTCATTCAGTTCGTCCCTTGTCATCAACTCTTGTTCAACAATCTGAAACGATGGAAAGAGAAAAGAAAAAGAAATAAATGAATCCAAAAATAATTTCACAGGATTATGGCAACATTTACTTTAGCCAAAAACAATTAAGCAAGGTTCCCATTTCTAAAAGAATGCTTGCTACAAATTCTTAATGTCATTGCATGAAACAACTTCCCTTTGAAGTTTTCCTTTACAGTAGAATAAAATTAAAAGTCATTATCTAGCTAGGACACATTAATATCCCAACCCACAATAAGTTGGATTAGACGATCATGTTCGCCCCTTAGGTCATTAATTGAAACCGTTGGCGATGGTTGAAGAATAAAAAACATTTATTTTAAGAGGATTTTGTCGTGATTAAAATATATTTGATCCTTACATTGAGATCATCCCTAACTTGCATATTCACATTTTCCCAAAACTATTGATGCTTTAGATTTAACATAGTACATGAAGGCTTGAGGATGTGATATGACCTGAAACAAAATTATGACAGCAAAATGGGCAAATAGATATGCAAAGGAGAGAATATGGCTGCCAACACTGATGATAAATGCTCTTCATTAGTTAGGTATAACTGGATTGATAAAGACAGTTTGAATTGTTATAAACAGCCCTTGAACTAAGCATGTATGACACCTCAATCAAACTTGCACTTAGGAAACTGGACATGCCAACTAAAACTCTCTAGTTTCTAACTAACATGAACTGGACATGCAAACTCTCTATTTCCTCCCTGCTCAGTGGAAGATGTCCCCAACTTCTACATTACGTAGGAAAACTTCTCTGCAAGAGTTAACTTGAAGAACCAGTTGGTTTCAGTTGGCAAAGTGCCTTTGCAAACCACCAGATAAGTAGTGGTTTGCTTCTTCAAATTTATACAAAGTCCAAACATCAAGCAAAGTATTATCTACCAATGATTGTTGAAAATCTAAAATTAAATCTTCAAGAGTAGTGACAGAAGCTTCTTCCTCCAAGTGAGCTGACTCATATAGTTTTATTTGGCTCCCGTTGACATCATCATGAATGTTGGATTGAGGTGGGAAATCCAAACGAAAAGCAATGGGCCCTGAGGCTTGGAGAATTGTATAAGGTCTACATATGATGGGCTTCAACTGTGATGGTCTTGGATTTAAAACCTTTGCTTATCTAACTGAAGCCAAACATGATCAACAACTTGGAAAGAATGAGACACTCAATGCCGATCATGGAGTGCCTTGAATTTGGTTTGGTTCTGCTGAAGAACATCTGATCTTTGGTGTGAAGCTTAGTCAAATTCTACACAAAAGAAGCAGCTTTGTCTTGTTCCTTCTGCTCATGAGATGTACTTGAAGTTGGAAGAGCAACTAAAATCTTGTAAGGGAAAAAGAGTTGGAAGCCATAACAAACTTCGAAAGGAGAATGCCCTGCAGAGGTATAAGTAGCCTGATTGTAATTGACTTGAAGAATATGCAAATAATTGTTTCAATGCTTGTTCTAATAATGATAGATACATAGAGCATGGACTAAGGGTGATTAAAAACCTCAGTTTGGCCATCAATTTGCAGATAAAATGAAGTGGAGAAGCACAACTAATAACAAAGAAGCTTCCACAATGGTTTCCAAAAGTGACTTAAGAAAAGTGAATCTTGATCAGAAACAATGGTAAGTAATAGCTCAAAACTGCTCCAAAAATGTTTGAAGAATGAGTTGCTAACTTGAGGAACATCAGTTGACTGGGACACGGCATAAAATTTTTCATTTTTGAAAACATGTATGCCACAACAAAATACAATGATGTTGACATTGACTTGTAGCAAGCCACTACTGAAATCCTTAGAAATAAATTCCCATGGTGGTAAAGGAACCATCATAGGCTGATATAGTTCAAGCTTCCTATTGAAAGACTTAGATTATTTTTTTTTTATAAGTAACGATAATATTTACAGCGGGTTTTTTTTTTAAGGGTCCCAAAACCTTAGATACATAGGTAGTCGTAGCTATATTTGGTGTTAAAAGACCGGGGCTGCGCCCTTGGTGACCAAACCGGGGCCGAGGGCCCTGGTGCCTACTAAAAGTCCGTCCAACTGTGTTGCCAGCAAAACAAAATTTGGCCAAAGGCCACCAAACAAGGAGAAACCGCGAAGCTGCTCAACAGATAACCCAAAAAGTACTGCCCGCCGCCGCTCCAGGTAGCCCTACAGCCGGGCCTGACCTGGACGGGGGCCCCGACCTGGCAGTTTAGCTCCCCTCCCTGTCAGGGCCGTCGCCCAGCCTGCGGTGGAGTTCGCCTAGGGCCTTGGCCGCTGAGGAAGCCGCTTTGGCAGAAGCGGTCAGGGAACTGATCGTAATGTCTAGGAGGGCTCTGGTCGCCAAGTTCTGCAACTTGTTGTCGGAGTCAGAGCTGACTTCGGTGGCTTCCGGGGCCTCCACCTTCTTGGAGCTGCCAGCAGCCCTGCTGCTACCGGGGGTCGGGCCCTTGCGGATCGAACTTGCGCCAGGAGCCTGGGCCCTAAGCTGCGGTTCTGCATTTCCGGATGGGTCTGCGCCGTTTTGGGGAAGGGGAGGCTTCGAGGGATGGGGTCTCCTTGGATTTGGACACTGCAGGGGAAGCAACGGGGGAGCCAGCCGCTTCAGGGGGGGGAAGGAGGACAGGGGAGGAATGCAATGAAGCTGCGGCTGGTTAGCTAGGGCGTGTCTGTACAAAACAGCCATGAGCCCTTGATGGGAGGGTCGAGAATGGTTCCTGCGGGACCGGTCGATGGTGAGGCTCAAGGAGTAAAGGAGAAACCGGGGGGTGCTTACCAGCGTGGCTCCCCGAAGGTGATTGTAGAAGCTGAGGTGGAAGCTGTAGAGGCGCTGATCCGGGTCGTCGCACGTAATGTATTGCATCACTGGGACGATGGCCTCGTCAAAGGGGGGCGGGAGGTCAGCTTGGAAGAGATTGGCCTTGTCCCATTGCTGCTCCGGGAACCGGGAGAGCTCCTCCTCCCAATTGTGCTTGTCCCGCCGAACGAATCTGCCTTTCTCCTCGTGGTGCGGACCTGTCACTTCGATCGAAACTCCTTGGACACTTTGAAATGAAGCCCTTTCACTTTGACCTCCCCGTCGTTGTAGGTGTCCAGAAATCCCTGCGTGATATCTTCGTCGGCCCCTAAGAACTTACTGAAGAAGGGGGTGTATTTCTTGGCATTGGCAAAGAGCCTAGCAAACTCGCTCAGGTCGAGAGTGGAGGGCTTGAGGAAAAAAGTCTTGGCAGCCATGGAAGGCAAGCTGACAAGCCAGGGGCAAGGGAACCAAAGTCGGCCTGAACTGAGAGGGGAGAGTCGCGGGGACAAGGGAGGGAAAAACAGACAAGGATGCGAGGAAGCTCTGAGCGCGGTTGGAATAAAAGCTTGCGGGGAGGCGCCGAGGAGGGGAAAGGCCGCGGGCGTCGGGAAGGAGCGCTTAGGGCAGGGGACGACACGAGCTGGGAGGAGCTGAGGGGGCGTGGCAGACGGCAGCCACGTGGGGCAGGGGGGGGAGCCAATGCCAGCACTCCAATTGGCACAATCTGAACGGAGAAGCAGCTTGGGGAAGCCTCGCAGGAAACAGCCGCGAGCCGGCTGACTCGGCATGGAAATCCGCTGGAGCGGCGCCCGAGGCGGGAAAGTCGGACAGAGAAGCCGCGCGCTCCAACTTGGACTTGCCAACATTGCCAGCGGGGCTGCGTTTATCCAAAACAGGATAGGCCGAAAGTCTGACGTGGCCTCTGAGGCGGGGAGCACTTGGCGAGGCGTGGAAGCGCTTGATCGGATTGGCCAACCCTCGGACGAGAGGGTCGCTAGGGCCAATCGTCAAGGCGGAGCAAGGAGTGTCCCCAGTCGACGTGGGGAAGGCGTAGCAGCGCACCATCAGGGCCCCGTCTCGGAGCAATCTAAGCGCCTGAACTCTCATCGGTGCTAGAGTTGTCTTGAGAAGCTATTTGGACCAGAGCATCAAGGAAATTCGTGGTCCAAGTGGTGAGATCTTCTGCTGAGGTGGCTTGATTGGCCATGAAGTCGGCTGCCCTATTACCTTCTCTGTACACATGGCGAAAGGCGAGATGAGTGAATCCTTGAAGGATGGTGAGGATTTCCCGAATGTTGTTGTGGATGCGCCAGGAGCTGTTTCCCGGGCTGCGGGCGGCATTGATGATGACTTGGGAATCACCCTCGATGATGGCCTTTGGGGAGGTCTCCTTGAGGGCAATCAGTCCGCGAAGGAGAGCTGCTGCTTCGGCAAAGTTGTTGGTCTGAATGCCAAGCGGTTCGGCATACGCCAAGATCAGGGCCCCGTGACTGTCTCTGATGACCCCGCCCGCTCCAGATGGGTCGGGGTTTCCTTTAGAAACTCCATCGAAGTTAAGTTTGACCCATCCGAGGGGGGCAGTCCACCTTGTCGCAGACCGACGGGAGGGGGCGGAGGGGGGACCGAGGTTGGGGAGCTGGACTCAGAGGGAGGAGAGGAGGGTGGACTCGCCCAGCCTGCGGGGCGCCTCAGTCAGAGGGAGGGAGCGGGAGTTCTCAAGGGCGAAGGCAACCGCCTTGGCCGCCACCCACTGGGGGGGCGGGCCGGGTAGGAGAAGGCTCTGCTGTTGCGCTCAAGCCAAAGTTGCCAGAGAAGGTGAGGAAGGCAGGAGCCCCATAGGAAGCGGATGAAGGGGTGGGCGAAGGGGTTGGGCCACTGGGGCAGGAGGTCAGAGATGGAATTGGGGTCCACCCACTGGATAGAAAATTGGGAAAGGATGAGGCCCAGGACTTCAGAAGAGAAGGGGCATCTGAGAAAGAGGTGATTAGTGGACTCCCAGGAAGCACGACAAAGGAAGCATCTGTTCGGGATCTGGAAGCCCCTCCTGATCCGGTTCTCGATGGTCAGGATCTTATTTTGGATGGCCGTCCAAACGAAGTGACTGATTTTGGGGATCAGCTTCTTGGCCCATACCTGGTGGGCTGGGAATGGGGCCTCGTCAGGTACTCTTTGGAAGTTGTAGGCAGATTTGACAGAGAAGACGCCACTGGGAGTGTCGTGCCAGACGCACCTGTCATTCCCTCCGGAAGACAGGATAACAGTCACCTTGAGGAGACGCTGGAGCCTGGAGGCTTGGAGCGGGTGCCTGGGGTTCAAGATGGGCTTCCATGTTACCCGTCCTTGGTTCTGGGTGAGATAGGCCGACACTTTGGGCCTTCTGTCCACCAGGCCCGGTTTGAGGACGAGGAGATCGCTGTCAGCAGTCAGGGCCTCATCCTGGATCCACCTGTCATCCTAGAAGTCGATCTTGGTTCCGTCCTCGAGGATCCATCTGGTCCCCTTCCGGATGATGTCTTTAGTGGAGATCAGGGATTTCCAGAAGGCTGATCCATCTTTGGGCTGGGATTCGCTGAGGAAGGGGTGATGGTGGCAGTATTTCCTGCGCACGATACTGACCCATTCATCGGGGGCGTTGGTGACCACCTTCCAGGCGTGCTTGGACAAGAGAGCCTTGTTCATGAGGGTCACCCGCCTGAGCCCGATCCCTCCCTCGCCTTTGGGGCGGCATACCAAGGGCCAGGAAACCAGGGGAATCCTCTTTTTATCTTCACTGCCCGACCATAGAAAGCGTTTCTGGATTTGCTCGATGTGAGTTGCAATGGAGGCTGGGATTCTGAAGACCGACATAAAGTAGACCGGAATGCTTTGAAGAACCGCCGACAGAAGGGTGGCTCTGCCAACCTGGGAGAGGAGGTGGCCTTTCCAGGGGGCCAGCTTCCTCTGGATCCGATCGATCATCCCGCTCCAGAGGGTCTTGGATGACGCTCCTGTAAACAGGGGGAGCCCGAGGTAAGAGGAGGGGAGGGAATCAGGGGTGCAGCCAAGAATCCGCCCGATTCTGATTTGCCTAGCCAGGGGGGTATGGATGAAGAAAATTTTACTTTTCCGAAGGTTGATTTTCTGCCCAGCCGCCTCCTCGTACAGGCCCAAGATGAACTTGATGGTCTTGGCTTGAGGGATCGAAGCTGAAGTAGCAAAGATGGTGTCGTCCACGAACTGCTGATGGGACACAGGGGGTAGGCCCAGCGCAGGCCTGATGCCCGAGATAAGTCCACGGGAGACGGCACTTGAGATGGTGCGTCCCAGGGCCTCGGCCAGGATGATGAAGAGGATCGGGGACAGGGGGTCGCCTTGGCGAAGGCCTCTAGAACTGGGAAAGAACCCGGCAGGGGATCCATTGATGAGGATAGAGAACCAAGGGGAGGACACACAGTTTCTAATGAGGCTAACCCAGGAGGGGTGGAACCCGAACTTGAGGAGGACCTTGGACAGGAAATCCCAGTCAACTCTGTTGAAGGCCTTGTTCATATCTAACTTGAGCAGAAAGGAGGCCTTTTTGGATAGGAAAGTCGAGTGGATGGCCTCGTGCATGATGATAACTCCGTCTGTGATAAATTTGCCTTTGACCGAGCTCCCCTGGCAGGGGGCAATGATCAGGGGAAGGATATCCTTAAGGCGGGAAGCCATGGATTTGGTCAAGATTTTGTAAAGGACATTGCACAAGCTGATTGGGCAAAACTTAGATAGGGATCTGGCTGCCTGAGACTTGGGGATCAGGGCAATGAAGGTGGAGTTTATACCTCTGGGGATGGAGCTGGCGGACTGAAGGTCCCGGATGGCTGCGCACACTTCTTGGCCAACGATGTCCCAAAAGGATTGGAAGAACCGGGGGAGAAACCCGTCCGGGCTCGGGGCCGCCTCGGCCTTCATGGAAAACGTGGCAGCATGGATTTCAGAGTCAGACAGGGGCTGCAGGAGCATCTCGTTTGCCATGGCCGAGACTGAAGTTGGAATGTGCTCCAGCAGGGTGTCTGACGCTTCTGGGGACATGTTGGGATTGTCGCCAAGGAGCTCCTGGAAGAAGTTGATAGCTTCAGTCCAAATGTCTTCTTCGTCCTTGATAATCCTACCATCGTTGCTAACCAACTCGGCAATTTTGTTAGAACCCCTGTTTCTGAGGTCGACGTGTGAAAGAACTTAGTATTAGCATCACCCTCTTGGAGCCATAGGGCTCGCGACTTCTGCCTCCAAAAGGTTTCTTCCCTGGCCAGGATGTTGTGGTACTCGCTGAGGGCTGAACGTTCCTCTTCCCTGATCCCGGGGTCTTGAGAGCCTTCCTGGAACCTGAGCTCAAGGTCTTCGAGTTTTTTCTTGATTGCTACTTTGTTTTCGAAGATGTTACCGAACACTTCTCTATTCCATACCTTGAGCTGTTCTTTGAGACATCTCAGTTTGTGGTAGACTTGCTCAACAGGGCGTCCAGGGACTGGGGGAGCCCACCAGCAACCAACCTGGGCCCTGAAGTTGGGGTGGTGCAGCCACATGGACTCGAATCGGAAGGGCCGCTTGCGGGAGGAGCGTTGGTCGGTTTCGAAAAGGAGGGGGCTGTGGTCAGACCCAAATTTGGGGAGAGCCAGCAAGGTTGCGTCAGCAAACAAGGGAATGGCTTCCTTGGAAAGGAATACCCTGTCCAGCCTGACCTGGATATGGCCTGCTCCCGCTCTTCTGTTTGACCAGGTGAACCTGGCTCCTTTGAGGCTGACGTCCATGAGCTCATTGAGGTACGTGAAGGCTCTGAAGTCTTCCATGCTTTTGGACGGAGCCGCTGAGCCCCCGCTTTTGTCAGAAAGGAAAAAGGGGTTGTTGAAGTCCCCTGCCAGGATCCAGGGAAGGGGAGCAAAGGCTTCCCTCATTGAGCTAATTTCCTGCCATAAGGCAGCTTTCTCAACCGGGCTGTTGGGAGCGTAGACGTTAGAAAAGATCCACGAACGCCTTGACTTCAGACAATGGACCAGAATGTTGATTATCCTGGGGGAAGATGATATGAGTCTCCCCTCGAAAGACCGGGGGTCCCACATGCACAGCAGGCCTCCGGCTGTGCCAGTCGCAGGGGTAGATAGGGACTCGCAATTGCGCCAAGTAGCTTGGGCGACCCTCTGGGCAGCCGCTTCATCTATTCTGGTCTCCTGGAGGAGGAAGGACGGGCGGTGATCCTTGCGAAGTTGGCCGAGGATCCTTTTTTGGGGGGCACCATTGAGCCCCCTAACATTCCAGGTGATAAGCTTCATTTGACACCCTTGAGGGGTCGCTTGCCCCCCTTCCCGAGCTGAACGGGGGGTTTGTGGTGTAGATCACGTTACACTAGCAACACCAAACAAATGATACACAGGTATTTTTTTCCTTTGAACCAGTCAAAGAATCAAAACTTTCATTACTTTCATGACAAAAAATAAGGATACAAGAGAAGGCCCCTTTACAATTTCGAAAATTCCCTCAAATACCCTGTTTTCCCTTTTTCCCACCTAAAACCATTCAAATTCAAATTTGAATTTTGGGGGCAACTTGTCAAGGTCATAACTTCGCACTCGTTGACCCGATTGACTATTACAACATGTTTTCGGAAACGGCATGAAACGAGCTAAGCGGGGCGAACCTTGGCTCTTCGTGCCAAGGCTCGCGTCTAGCCAAAAATCCTCAAATTCGACCTCTAAGACCTTCAAAAATCTCCTGCAAGTTAAACTAGTTTTACTAGTTTTACAAAATAAAAATAAAAATTACAATTTTTTTTTTATATTTTTTTTTCGGGTGATGCAAGATCACTCTTACACCATTGGATGCTCTGCATCAGACACCCAAGGTAATTTTGAGAAGTGACCTTCACTTCTCTATTTTTGGAAGAAAACCAAGGCGTTCAACCTCAGCCTTCGACAACCAAGATGAATCTTCAACGGGTCCGCCTTTCCACTTAACCGGATATTCCGCATACTGCCTATTTACGGTACTTTTGCCGATGCGTGTATCCGGGATCTCTTCTATCTCTTCCGTATCTGGAGGAAAGGCTGGAATATTCCACAATTCCGCTCTTTGGTCCCTCACCATTGTCTCCTTCATGGTATTCTACCAAATCTGAAATGTTAAAAACAGGTGATATGTTAAGCCCACTTGGCAATTCCACTTCATATTCATTGCCCGAATCCCGTTTTTCTATGATTTTGCATGGTCCAAACTTCTTCATCTTCAACTTGTTATAGGTTTTAGCAGGAAACCTTTCTTTTCTCGAGATGGACCATAACTTCAGCTCCCACTTCAAATTCCTTAAACCGTCGCCACGGTCTGCCCTAGTTTTATATTGAGTATTCATCTTAGTAATATGCTTCTTCACTTCTTCATGCAAGCTCTTCGGATGCTCTGCAAAGTCCTCGACCTCGGCACTTGCACTTTTCCCTTGTATCCATCCTTCTCAACATAGAAGCATTTCTTGGATGACTCCCATATATTATCTGGAATGGAGATTTGTTAGTACTCTTGTTGACAGAATTGTTGTATGCAAATTCCACCTGTGGCAAAACCAAATCCCATCCCTTGGGCTTATCTCCTATCAAGCATCTCAATAGATTACCCAAACTTCTATTCACCACCTTTGTTTGTCCATCAGTCTGTGGGTGGTATGCAGAACTGAATTTCAAATCTGTCTTCAATTTCTTCCACAAGGTTCTCGAGAAATACCCAACAAACTTGGTATCTCTGTCGGAAACTATACTCTTTGGTAGACCATGAAGTCGTACCACCTCTTTGAAAAATAAACCTGCAACATGAGCTGCATCATTAGTTTTACGGCGGGGAATAAAATGTGCCATCTTTGAAAACCTGTCAACCACCACAAATATGGAGTCATTTCCCCTCTATGTCCTTGGTAGGCCAAGAACAAAATCCATGTTGATGTCCTCCCATGGTCTCTCTAGTACAGGTAATGGCTGATATAATCCAGTGTTCTGTCTCACACCCTTCGCCATCTGGCATACTCTGCAACTTTGCACAAACCTCCTCACATCTTGTTGCAACCGTGGCCAATAGTAGTTCTCACTAACAAGGGCAATGGTCTTATCCCGCCCAAAGTGTCCAGCCAACCCTCCACTGTATTTCTCCTTGACTAGATTCTCCCTCATTGAACTCCTTGGAATGCATAATTGATTTCCTCTAAACAACATTCCATCTTGGATCAAAAAGTCCAACCACTTAGTCCTGTCCAAAGTAACAGGTGCCAAGCAAGCCCTCCAAGCCTCTGCAAAATCAGGATCTTTAGGGTACAAACCCTTAAGTTCGTCAAACCCTACAACTTCCACCTTCATTTCTATCAACAAACATTGCCTTCTACTTAAGGCATTTGCAACTCTATTTGACTTTCCACTCCTGTGCTTCAACACAAAGGTATAACTCTGTAGAAACTCAACCCACTTCAAGTGCCTCTGATTTAGCTTCCCTTGGCTATTAATATATTGTAAGGCCTAATGATCAGTATATAGAACAAACTCTTTTGGCAACAAATAATGCCTCCACTTCTTTAGAGCCTGAACTATAGCATAAAACTCTTGATCATAAACCGAATACTTCTTCCTAGCATCATTGAGTTTCTCACTAAAGTAAGCAACAGGTTTACCTTCTTGACTCAATACAACTCCTATGGCACTACCACTAGCATCACAATCTACCTGAAATACCTTATTAAAATCTGGAAGTGCCAAAACAGGTTGCTCTGTGACCTTCTTCTTCAACATATCAAAGCTCTTATCTGCTCCCAAGGTCCACTTAAATTCTTTCTTATGCCCTCTCATTGTTTCTATAAGGGGTGCACAAATACTGCTAAAATTTCTAATGAATTTTCTGTAAAAACTTGCTAGACCATGAATTGATCTTACCTCAGTTATGCTTCTTGGAGTAGGCCATTCAATGATAGCCCTCACCTTTTTTGGGTCCATTTTTAGACCTTCGGTTGAGATGACAAATCCCAAATACACTAACTCCTTCACAAAACTACACTTCTTCAAATTAATCAACATCTGCTCCTCCCTCAGCTTCTCAAAAACCCTTCTAATATGCATCAGGTGCTCTTCTAGGGTCCTGCTAAATATTAAAATGTCATCCAAATAGACAATGACAAATTTTCCTAAAAACTCCTTCAATACCTCATTCATCAATCGCATGAATGTGCTTGGCGCATTGGTTAGCCCAAATGGCATGACCAACCACTCATACAAACCCTCTCTAGTCTTGAAGGCTGTCTTCCACTCATCTCCTTCTCTGACACGAATCTGATGGTACCCACTCTTCAGGTCAATCTTTGTGAAGTACTTGGCTCCACTCAAACAGTCCATAATATCATCCATCCTTGGCAATGGAAATCTGTATTTTATGGTGATCTTGTTAATAGCTCGAGAGTCTGTACACATTCTCCACTCTCCATCTTTCTTTGGTGCTAGGTACTGCACATGGACTCAAGCTCTCCCGAATCAGTCCCTTTTTCAGCAACTCTTGGACTTGCTTGTTTAGCTCCTCACTTTCTACAGGAGTCATTCTATGGGCTGCCTTATTGGGTAAACTAAATCCTGGTACCAAATCTATATGGTGACTAATCTTCCTCACTGGTGGTAAACCCTCAGGCACATTATCTGATATAATATTTGGAAATTCTTCTAATAGACCTAAGACTTCTACTGGAGTATCTTTGCATTCTTCTTCCCTAACTCTAGGAATTAATGCATAGCACATATGCTCATGCTTCAAACCATCCAAAAACCTTCTCCCTTCAACTAAACAGATTCTAGCACTGCTACATACCTTTTCATCCACCTCATTCAGGGGCTTCAACTTATGGCGCACTCCATTCTTTGTCAAGGAGTAAGTGTTGGCACGACCATCATGCAATGCACACCGATCAAGCTGCCATGGCCTTCCCAACAACAAATGGCAAGCATCCATAGGCGAGGATGTCACACGAGGACCTCATCACGATAATTCCCAATATTAAATTTCACCAAGCATTGCTCATCGACCAAAGCCCTATGGTCCTTCCGCAACCACGCAATCCGATATGGATGGTGGGTGTCTCTTCCTCTCTAATTGTAATTTGGTAACCATTCCTTACGAAACTATGTTATCTATGCTACCATTTTCTATGATAATATTACGGATCTTACTCGCACATTTACACCTTGTGCGAAATAAGCTCTTCCTCTGATATGGGTCTCTCTCCTCATTCAACAAGGCTCTCCTTGTGATTAGCACTTCTCTTTCTGCTTCTTCAGAGTGCTCAAATTCAGCACCTTCATCAACGACCGCAGCTCGGGCATTACCTTCAAGCCTCCTATTTGTCCTCTCTTGGTGTTGTGGACACTCGTATGCTCGATGTCCTTCGCCACAGTGGAAACGAGGTTCCACGAAATCCTCCTCTTCCAAACCCTCGTCTAGACCTTCCTCTTCCTCTCTGGTAACCATTATTCTAATCACGGGGGTGGTAAGTATTATCTCCCTTTTGGTCTCGACTACTGCTAGCTTATCCATTCTTCTTATAATATTCATTTCTTCATCCATTTTTTCTTCCACTGGTTCTTCCACCACGACCTCTTCCTCTTTGTTTGCTGTCAAACCTTCCGTTCGGCTTCTCTTCAACCCTCGGGGCAAAGCGGTAAGCATCCTCTATGGTGGTCATTCTAACCAGACTTAACTCCTCTTGAATACTTGCTCATAACCCATTAATATAATGGGCTACCTTCTCCTTATTGGCCTCACGAATGGCACTTTACGATTACAATTTTATAAAACTCCTCTGTGTATTCTTTGACGAGACTTACTTGATTGCCTCAAACCTTGCATTTTCTTTAGCGAGATCCAACTCATAGTCACCTGGGATGAAGCTGCCTCTTCAACTTCTCCAACATCCGCTCCCATTTTGTTATCCTTTCTTTTCCTCTTTTATTTCTGTCTAGTTGCACTCCCTTCCACCATATCTTTGGCATGACCCTTCAGCTTGGTCTTAGCAAACTTGACCTTATCAGGATCTTCAACCTCCTCATACTCAAAGTATTCTTCCAAATCATTGATCCGGTCAATCAACTCCTTTGGATCAAGATTTCCAAAATACGTAGAAACCTCCATCTTCGGTCTCTTTCCAATCTGAGATATGGCTCTGTATAACCTGGCTTGTGCAGGATCTCACGCCTCTTCTTCTTCCTCAAACTGGTCCTCTTCTTCTTCAACTTCATCTTCACTACCTTCTTCTCTCCTTGGCTCAAACCCTCTACGCAACTCCTCTTGCAGAGCTTGAACTTGCCTTTGCAAAGCTTTGAAATCTTCCTCTAGCACCATATTTCTCCAACCACCACGATTTCTTCGTGGAGGCATTCTGCTCACTTCTCTCATAAACCTTAACCACAGATCCTGGTGTAAACTGCCTCACGTCCGGCGATCTTTTTACACACTCAGGAACTCCTGCTCTGATACCACTTGGTGTAGATCACGTTACACTAGCAACATCAAACAAATGATACACAGGTATTTTTTTCCTTTGAACCAGTCAGAGAATCAAACCTTTCATTACTTTCATGCCAAAAAATAAGGATACAAGAGAAGAAGGCCCCTTTACAATTTCGAAAATTCCCTCAAATACCCTGTTTTCCCTTTTTCCCACCTAAAACCATTCAAATTCAAATTTGAATTTTGGGGGCAACTTGTCGAGGTCATAACTTCGCACTCGTTGACCCGATTGACTATTACAGCATGTTTTCGGAAACGGCATGAAACAAGCTAAGCGGGGCGAACCATGGCTCCTCGCGCCAAGGCTCGCGTCTAGCCAAAAATCCTCAAATTCGACCTCTAAGACCTTCAAAAATCTCCTGCAAGTTAAACTAGTTTTACTAGTTTTACAAAATAAATAAAAAAATTACAATTTTTTTTTTTATATTTTATTTTTTCGGGTGATGCAAGATCACTCTTACACCACTGGATGCTCCTACATTAGTTTGGATCGCAAGGCGTCTGCTTTGGAGAAGCTCGCGACGACATCAGAGAGGGTTGCCTGGGAGCCATTGGCTATGTCGTCTTCAGTGATCCTCGATCACTGATCGCCCAGGGTGGGGCGACCTCTCTTGAGTTTGCTGCCAAAGTCCGTGGCGAATGTCCTGCTTCGGGTCATCTTGGGGCTGATTTCATCGGGCCCAGACGGAGAGCTGCCCTCAACCTCTTCGTCGGACCTCTCGGAGCTACACTCTGAGGGGGGAAGGCCGGCAGAGACCGCTGGGAGAGGCGGGAGGGGGTAGCGAGGGGGGGGGGGGGGAGGAGGAAACCCTGGCAGAGGAAGACGGGAAGGCGGGAGCCGGCGGGGGAGAGAGCCCGGGCGGCTCCCGGGGCTGAGAGGGGGCACAAGCAAGGGCCTGCGGAGAGGGATTCGCAGCGGGCGAGGGGGGGAGCCTGGGATCGGGGCCCCGGAAGAGGAACCAGGGAGGGGTACGGGGGAGGGGGAACCCTAGGGAAGGCCATCCATCAGGCAAGGGCCCGCTTGGGAAGCCTCCTTGGTGGACCGAGCCTGGGATCTGTGGCCGACACGGGGGGGCCCGCGGGAGGGAGCCCGGCCTGGTCGGGAAGGGGGTTTGGCGGGGAGAGAGGCATCAGCCTTCTTGGATATAGGGCATTGGTAGGGGAGGTGTCCCTGAGTGCAGCAGAGAGGGCAGAAAGCAGGTTTGTTTTCGTAAATCAGGGTTTGGCGCCAGAAGAAGGACCCAGAGGAGATGAACACAAAAGAGGGGAGTTTGGATTCTAGATTTGCATTGACGCAGAATCTGGAATGGACCATTCGCGAGCCTGCCTTGGTAGCGGGGTCGAAGGCTACCAGCTCGCCGACCGACTGGGCAATGAGCCTTAGAACATCTTCGTGCCACAAGTGGAAGAGGAGCTCAGGGAGCCGAACCCAGACCGGGGCGAAGTTGATACTTTGGGTGTTGGGATGGAAGTCAGCTCCATATCGCCTGAGGAAGAGTCTTTTGCGACGCAGGAACCAGGGCCCGCCGGACAGGATCTTTTCAGTGTCATCGCTGTTGTTTAGTTTGATAATGAAGAATCTCTTGGTAAGGGCCACCAACTGGATATGTCCAGAAACTTTCCACTTGGAAGCCGCCCATCTGTAGATGGTTTCCATGTCTAGTCGCCCTCCCAGGAACTTCCCAACCAGGGAGGCAGAGGATCCGGAGACCAAGGATGAGTAGACCTCCTCTTGAATGGAAATGTGGGTGCCCTCGAGGGAAAGCCCTACGCCCGGGGCCCAAGGGCGGGCCCTGGCGCCGGCCAGGATCTGGCGATAGGAGGGTTTGGGCCCACCGGGGGAGAACCACGCCCGGGATCCGGAGGCTTTTCCCTAGGCTTGCACTAGCATCGAGGCTGGGAGGAGGCCCCGGGCCCAAGATGCCGTCCCCGCCCTGGCCGCCAGTCTGCTTAGCCTCTGAGCTCTCCTCTGGACCCGCCGAGGACGTTGCGGGCTCGGGCCCGGGCCCCGACCGCGATCCCGATCCTGCGCTCGCCCTGGATCCTGCACCTGCGCCTGAACCTGCTCCAGCTTCCGTTCCCGTTCCCGTTCCCGTTCCCGCTCCAGCTCCAGCTCCCGCCATCTCTTTTACATTCATATTTCGAAAGGCTTAGATTATTAACAAAGCAAGCATTGATGAATAAATTCCTAATTTGCTTCCCCATAGAGGGCCAATAACAGTAGCATTGAAAGTCTTACTAGTACGTTTACACAACAAAATGTCCACCATAAGAAGTTAACAAGAAGAGCCAACATGATGCAAAGTAAATCCGACTTGTACAATAATGCATCTCTCAAACTATAGTCAAGCAAAGGTGTCTAATTGACAATTGTGGACTGCTGCAAACATCAACAAATGTACCAAAATGAGAATCCATGAAGTAGAGATCTTTCCATTCATTATAGGCTACACAACAAACATCAAATATGTTAAGCACTTGATGTGGAGGATGACTGAGAAGATCCACCACATTGTTGGTGATACCTTTCTTGTCTTTTATCACAAATATAACTGTTGAATGTAAGCAACCCACTTCAAATGCAGATTTTCTTGAATCTTAAATTGAGAGTTCAAGAATTGAAGAGGCCAGTGATATATATGGAGAAAAACCTCCTTACCGAGAAGATAATGACACCACTAATTGAGTGCTTGGCCTAAGGCATTGATTCCATGTTAGAGGTGCTATAATTAATCTTGGCATGTGACAAAGCCTCAAAATGATACGTCACCTTTCTTGCCTGCTTAAGAACTTTAGCTATGGTATACTTAGAAGCATCATTATCAATTTCAAATTGTTGTAAGATATGATGTCTGGATACATGAACCCAACCATTTTTGCTTTGCACTTAGGATGTACACGTAATGAGTATCTGTGTAATACACACCCTTCCCATACCCAAATCAGACTTAATGTGAGATAGCACACAAGGTACATTGACCCTTGTTTAGGCATGCACCCAATGCAAGCCCTAAAATTTTAAAAATTAAAAATAAAAAAGCAAGAAAGACAAGGGAGAAAAAGAAAACTTACTATTCACTCCTCTCTTGCTCTTTGAAAAGCTTGACTCTGGCTCCTACTCAATGCCTCTACCACTCTCATATTCGAATCTAGTTCACTATTTTACAAAGTTTTGTGCTAATTTAAACTTCAACTCTAGGATCTGCTTACAATAGGTCCAATTTGTTAAGATCTGAACCCCATGTACCCTCACCCTCACAATTATGTACCCCTACACCGCCTGTAAGTCTATAAAGGCAAGCATAGTAGCAACGTAATATTTTGGATGCAAAATTTCTTGGACAGCCTCCGAACTCCAAACAAGAGTTTTCTAATGGGTAAGTTGATGGAAATGAGCAACATGAAACTAGTGACGAATAAAATTCCTATAGAAGTTCAACCCCCAAGAAAACTCTTCAAATTTGGAACACTAGATGAAGTGGGCCACTTATGAATTACCTTGACTTTATTTGGATCCAAATAAAAACTATGCTCATCGATGAGGCAGTCCAAGTACATAACTGAAGTTTGTTAAAAGGACTTCTTCATCTTGTCTTGGATTTGGTGTTGGTGAACAAGATCCGATATTGATTTGACATGGATTAAGTGGTCATCCCAAGTCTTTCTATTGATCAAGATGCCATTGAGATAGACAACAACAAATTTGCAAAGATGGGGCTTAATGGCATCATTGATAATGCAACATGTGCATCTATCAAGCAAAAGGCATGACCAACTACTCGCCTTAACTTTGTCTTGAAGATTGTTTTCCAAACATCAAGAAGTTCCGTGCAGGCTATATGATATCCAAAAGTCAAGTCGAGCTTCAGAGAAGTTCATGGCCCTTGAAGTTGATCCAGAAGATCATTAATGTTGAGAAGTAGGTAGCAATTCTTCATTGTGATTTTGTGAAAAGCCTAGCAATTTATGATAAACTGCCACTGATTATGATCTTTCTTTAGCACTAGAAGAGCATGAGATCCACAAGATAAAGCATTGGGGTGAACTTTGCTATCCTCTAGCAATTGCTTGATTTGGAGATCTATCAAAGCACTCTTAATAGGTGTAGTACAATAACATAGTCAGTTGGATGATTCAACAGAATGCTTAACAGAATGCTCAATGGACCTCAAAGAAGGAACTTGTTTAGGCTCTTCAAAAACAATAGAGTAAGCATCAATAAGTGATTTGATTGTTAATGGCGGTAGCTTGTTAGCATTGTCTTTCTTAGCTTCTCTAATGATAGAGAAAATTTTGTGCAAATTAACTTGTCTAACTACAAGCCTACCAAAACGAAATGTAATTACAAAAAGTTAACTTATACACTTTACCATCCTTTTGCAGCCAACTGATTTGTAAAATCCATCAAAAATTGGCCTTGCGGTCATAACCGTCATACTAATATGTCACTACAAGTAGCAAATAGCACCAATCCGATGAAGTGACATCGCAATCCACTGTCTTGGAACAGGTTAACGATAAATATCACAAAATATTGGTAAGTAACAAATGTCAGTTGCCTCTTCTTGACCCATTCTAACTGGTATCATCAGATACTTTGTACTTTGTGGTGAAAAATGGAGATCATCCACCAACTCCTATGAAATCTATTTCATTGCCATGATGAAGGATCAGTGTCACCAATTTGTCATTGATTTGTAGTTATGCATGCACAAAGTGTCCCAATTTTAACCATGAGATTGAACTAAGGATTACAAGTGTTGGACTGGTTATCAATCATTAAGTCTTAATGGCATGGTTGTGCCTAAGAATAAATTCACAATAATCAAGAGAATGAAATGAATGGAATAAATATATCACTAAGAATTTCAAAAGAAAAAACAAAGACATGAATGCCAAAAAAGGAACATGAAATGTGGAGCTCTTAAACACCGTAATTTGTCACTAAGAATGAAGAGAATTGCAACCAATATATGAGATGATGAGTGAGTAGAGGTATAAATACTAATCTCGATACATGAGCATGAATCCTAATAATCGTTGTACTAACATATTGTTAGTCCATTAATAATAATTGGATCACCTTACAAGGTGCATACAAGCTAACAATCCATTATTAGAGTATAACACAATATTAAAATGTTAGTTACACCCAAAGTGAACAATTACACATTTCAACATCCCTCCAAAAACTAAAGGAAGGCCACAAAGAGATGGCATCCACCTTTAATGGTAGCTCTTCCACACCAAAAAGATCACACTATCTAGTGAAGGTGACTTCCGACATAGCCTTAGTGAAGATATCCATGAGCTTATCATCAGAAGGGACATATAAGCACAAGCTAGCTCTCTGAATGAAAATATCAAATATAATGCATCCAAATCTGTAATATGTTAATGCCATTGATGCCTTAGTATTGAGACTTAGTCTTGTCTTGGACTTAACAAGCCTTGTTTTGACCCAAACTCGAGCGTGGGGCAAACTCGAGGGAAAACTTAATAATGACTCAACAAAAGAAAAAGAAAAAACAACTATAGTAGATTTTACAAAAAAAAAAGACTTAGCTAGGGTCAAACTGACTAGGCCAAAATCATTCAACTCGAAGACTCCTATATTCAAGGAGAGTCTTAACACTACATTTGATACTCCATTGAATTGTAAACCCACAAAACAAAGTATTGAAGCACTTTTGAAGAGGACCCAACTATACAGAAAGCATCTAAACACATTCAAGATGTTTTCAATTGCACTGCATTAATATGCATTCTACGAAGACAAAGATATAGTGTGTTCTTTCTTGGAACACCAAGAAATAAGTCAATAGGTAAGAGGAAATAAATAGCCTAAAGTCTACTTGCACTCATCAAGGTCACGAGCTCAATCCATAGCTGAGTAACCCCACAAAAGAAGAGAAACCCTTACGTTGTCATGAATGTACATCTAATGAATACCTCAAATGTAGCGCAAGATCCGCTTGATAGCCTTCCAATGACTCTGATGAAGTGCCTACATGTCCTCGGAACAAATAATCATAGCAAAAGTGATGTTTGATCTAAGGTGTGTGAGATAACGAAGACTACCTACTAAAGGCCTCATGAATCAAAGGAATGAAATGAAATGAAATGAAATGAAATGAAAGATTTTAATTACGTCCGCGAGATTCAAATATGGTCTATGGGAAGAGAACACTTAGCCACAAGCTTCACTCAGAAAGCAAAAGGAATGTGCATCAACTTACAATCCTTCATCTTAAATCATTGCAAAAGATCTACTGCATATTAAGGTTGAAAAATAGAAATCCCTAAAGAAGACTAAACAATTTGAATGCCTAAAAAATAATGTAAGCCCAAATCTACCATCTCAAAAAAATTTGAAGTTATAGCTTTATATGTTAAATCATGGAAGTCAAGCTCCAGATTAATAAGGACACCAACATATAGTATAATGATAAGAATACGATCCACATGATGCTTTAGAGCAAACATCATGCACATGCTAAAAATGCCAGAAGCCACAACTAAGAAAGAATGTGAGGATCTTCTCATACTAAGCTTGTGGTGCCTATTTAAGCCCGTACGTGGACCTCCCAAGTCTGCAAACCAATGATGTGAGTTCATCCCAAACAAAACATGATGAATACAACATGTAGATCTCCTCCTGAATGTCCCCATGAAGAAAAGTGCTTATGACATCCATTTGATGAACCTCCCATGAATAAGAAGTTGCAATGGAGAGGATCATTTGAATGGAATCCACATTAGCAACAGAAGAAAAAGTTTCATTATAATCAACCTCTTCCTTCTGAGAGCAACCTCTTACAACAAAGTTTTACAAGCTCCATACTTCTCAATTTGACCATTTGAATTATACTTCAAATGACCGCAAGTTGGGAACATCCACAACTTAAGTGCTAGGGAAAGAAGAAGTAACCACACTCAAAGAATTATCTAAATAACAATAAGAATGAACAACATAAATATGATAGGGGGGAGTTTCAATATGAACCAAATGAGACGAAAAATAATTTGCAAGGAGTGGGAAGAAATCCAAAAGGTCCATGTGACCTCCTCAAAAACACCTTTCTGAATAATCACATTGTGAGTAGTTGTATAGTAGAGTCAATAAGCCTTCGACTCTTCACTATGCACCAAAAAAAAAAGGCATTTCTGAGTCTAAGGCTCAAGCTTGTTCCACTACTCAATAGGAATATGTGCCCAACCAACTAAACCAAATATTCTTAAGTGTAAAATTGAAGGTCACTCTTTTGTCAACTTTGATAGGGGAACATGCCTTTGATAACATGAGCAAGAGTCTTATTGAGAATATAAGTTATACAATGTATTGATTTTTCCCTGTTTCTGGTTAGCTACAACATTTTGCTAAGGAGTATAGTGAATAGTTCTCTACCAAGAAATGGAATGAGTAGTGAGATAAATTGCAATATCATCGATAGTGTGCTCTCCCCATGATCAATTCTCAAGCACTTGATCTGCTTCCCACTCATATTTTGCTTCAACAATTTATCCAATGTAAAAGAATAGTTCCACAATGTGTTGTTCAAGTAGAGTTTGGCATTCATCCTCGTTGCCTTGAGATGACCTTTAGAATTACTTTTCACCTTCAAGTCTTAGATCTTGGGTGATTGCACCTCAGGTTGAGAGATAACTATATTTGGCACTCTACTTGTTAGAATGAGTTTCCTAGGAGCAGTTTTGGTCATCATTGAGATTAGGACTTGTTAAGGGCCAGAAACGCCCCTCGCCTCAAGCACCAGGACCCCCCATGGTTGTGGTTCACTCTTCCTCTCTCCGTGCAAGTGTGTTTGATGCCCTATGCCTCGTGTAGGGCACCAATCCTAGGAAGTTTGGGGAAGCGTGGGACGTGGCTTCCCCGGACGACCTCTGGGATTTTTTACCAAGGTCAACTCCTTGTCGTGTTATGATCTTCAACGCTCATCTTTCCTTCCTACACTAGCCTACTCTACCGGGTTCGTCTCCATGGAAAAGGGAAAATAGGGAAAGCAATAAAGCCTAACTAGCCTATCTAGCCTACCTATGGGTGACAAAGCACCAAAGACCTAATAAGACCCTTTGTGCCTCGACAGGTTGACATGAACACATGCAGAGTGACCGACAACACACGAGAAACACAGGTCCCTCCGAATCATGCAAAAAAATGGAACACCCACGCCAAAACCAAGACAGGGATTTCATGAATATTCACAGTTTCCATTAGTGTAAGCTCCAAGTTATATACATGCGGAGGAAAGAGGATCGAAAACTAATCGGCTAGCAAGGCAAGGCTCAAGCCAAGTCGAGACACAAGAGAGAATGAGGGAAAATCACCCTTAGAAGAATGGATGGCTTTCGATGATTACAATGAGAAGTGTACATATTTATAGATAATACGTAGAGCCTTCCCCCCCCCCCCCAAATTCAAAATTCCTCCCTTTCAAAACTCCCGCTCAAGGTACTGTACTTTTGTATTCATGGTGCATAATCCCAAGGTTGCTAGGTCTGGCATTGTTGGAGATGAGGTCTTGTCACCCATGCCAGAAATCCATCACAGAGATTTCCTACCATTAGTGCCCTCATATTTGTGGTTGGTCCTCTGAAGGTTTTATGATAGTGTCTTAAATGTTGTACCTCTCCACAGAGAAAAGACCGTACATCTAGGGAATGGAACACCTTTGCATAATGTGGGGTCCAAAGCATAGATGGTGCTAGCTTAACCGGAACCCAAATGACCGCTCCCTCTTTATCCTTCGTCCAAAATCTTAATTTTCTATATTTAGTCCGATCAATGCATCTTGTTGCTGACTCTTCGTCTTCTCTAACCGGTGATCCGATTATTACCACTAGCCTGCGATTATGGAATGTTTATGCCAAGAGGTTGTGCCCAGGCCGCTTTTTATTCCGGTTGCATGCATTGCTGCTTTGAGTTGTTGTCAAAACTCTAGTTTTTATTCTTCTTTACAGTCAACTCTGACTGAAAGAGTCTGGTTATTTGTCCTGTGCACTCGCCTCTATTTTATTTCAGATTCTAGGTAGTTTTCTTCCCACCAAAGCCATCCTTTAATTTTGGCAAAGTTATCTTACTCCCCCTGAGTGTAGTGAGAATTCACTACAGTACTCAAAACTCATTTCTCTTCTTCAATCAATTAGCATCTCCATATATTGATTACCTCAATTCAAATACTCTTTAAATGCTCTTCTCTTTCTTGTTGATGAGAAGCTGACTAACCAAGCAATCAAAGATGACGTTTATTGACAATATATTCAAATCACATGGGCCGCTCCATCTCAACCTCTTGCTCCGAAGTTGGCTTTCTACACTAAACATTTCATGAGGATTGAGAATGGCATAATTATGTCGAGAGAATTTTGGACACAGCCTCAAGATTCCTTTTGGTCGACTTAGAGTATGCTCACATCAGTTGCAAGTGGAGACAAACCAGCATATTCATCAACAGGATAAGGTATGTCATTTTTGCTCCATTCGAGAGGTCAAGACAAAAGAAAATCTTCAGGTGTCCTATTTATTATGAGATTTGAGGGAGGTACAATTACTTGTATAGAGACTCACGTGGATCACTTACCACTTTTTTAGCTATCCTGAACAAAGATGCGTGGCTCTTTACCTAAGGGAAGCTATCACTCTTTAATGTCAATTATTATAAGGGAGACAAACTACTACTCAACCAATCACCTCATTCTTTCACTCTATCTCTATAGTCAAGCATAATAAGCACTCATTTGAAGCTACAACTATCCAAAATGTTAGTGACAAATTTGTACACCCTTGTCTGCATACAAGAGTGGCTACTAAGGCTTCAGTTCTTTCTTTCCTGTGGTTGGACAAGACTACAGTTCTTCGACGTTAGATTCGGCCACCCCTCAAATACCAAGAAGTTGTAGACAAACACAACTTATCAGTTTCTTGTCCTCTTCTGTTGGTTCCACAACCATGGATGCCAGAAGAGTTTTGAGGGGTCGAACTCCATCCCCTCCTAAGATTATCCAACCAAGCCATCTTAGTTTTGGTCATTATCTTGGGAGGATCATTAGATCCTATGTTGGCCCTTTTGGAATAGTTAGTGATGATGACGATTGTGCTTCTACTTTGCATCCCACTATAGATAAATGTTGATGCTTGGATCCAATAGAGATACTTTCTATCCTTGTTGTACCTCAACTTCTAGCTCTATCTTAACCATTACTTTTAGCATGTTAGGGTTTATCCATTTTGGGTAACCCTCAAGGCTATAATTTTATGCCATACATTTGTTCCACTTTAGAGTAGTTTACACTAGATTCTTTACTCTAGCTTAGCTTATTTTCATAGTACTTTTTGGTTACTATAATGTATTGTAATTTGTAACAGCTCTTTTCAATGAGTACCATTGGCCTTCTTTGGCCATTTGTTCTCTCTCTCTCTCTCTCTCTCTCCAATAAAAGGAAAAATCAATAAAGAGGGAAAATATCATTGCAACATCCTAAGGAAAAACAATCCAGAAAAAGCTATGGAGGCACTTGCTCACCCAATGGTGGACTCACACCTATGAACCCAATCAAAAAACATTAGAGGCCCACAATGGCAGTTCTCTACTATAGAATTTATCATAATATGATGAAAGCATACAACGTACTAAGGAAAAACAATCCCAAAAAAACTATGAAGGTACTTGCTCAGCCAATGGTGGACTCACACCTTCGAACCCAATCAATAAACAAAAGAGGCTCACAATGGTGGCTCTGTGCAATAGAATTTCTCATAAAATGATGAAAGAATTCATAGCGTAGGGTTCTCCCACCACTTATAGTTGGAAAAAAAACCCTAGTTACATTAGATACTAATCTGTCATAAGGGAATTATTAATGCATTAATGAAGGCCTAACAAATATTACAAAATAGCCCAAACACTAATGTTGTGACTAGGTACACAACTTGTCATCCTCCTTAAAGATCTTTGCACCGAAAGCTACAAAAAAATAACTAAATAGCTTGAAAATTAACGTAAACATTATGGCCACGTTTTATCATCAATAAAGCATAACATTGACTACATAATAGCTCTTAAGAAAGCCATTTTATAGTACTCCGCAAACAGAAAAAACGACACTGTAATCTGATTCCTGAACTGGATATTATGATCTGTTGAATATGGGGTGGTGGCAAGAACTATGTTTTTCACTAGTCAAAAACAATGAATTGTGCCAGCCATATCGCCTTCCACAAGAATTTAAAAGTATCTTGAATATATTTTGGTGAAAGGTCATTCCACTTATATAATGCATTGCTATTTCTACCAATATATACTTTACTACAAAATAGTGAGGTATGAATTTTATTTCAAAAAGAGATTTGAAATGAGAATTAAACCTTAGGCCTCTGCATTTCAAAATATAGCTCTAATCAAC
Organism: Wollemia nobilis; assembly: GCA_028583015.1. Classification (NCBI taxonomy): domain Eukaryota; kingdom Viridiplantae; phylum Streptophyta; class Pinopsida; order Araucariales; family Araucariaceae; genus Wollemia; species Wollemia nobilis. The sequence continues at coordinate 224,707 of JAQPPZ010001119.1, read as the reverse complement.
ACATTATATACATGACTTAAAATAAGTCACCTCTGTGAATAGGGAACTTTTTAACTCGACTCCTAACACTCTTCTCTTCTTTTTGTTTTCCTTCTTTAATTAAGACATCCATTTCTTGCTAGTCCCTTGCAGGTTTTGGCAAGTTGGGATACTTGGCTATAAAATCCTTAGGGTCCAAGGTGGCATCCTCCGTTAGTAATCCATTCTTGGAGGCAGACAATTTGACACATCCATGAATGCAAGTTTGAGCGTATAAATGTACATGCATGAATATTTGTGCACAAAGTGCTTGTAATGAGTTGTCATTTAGTGTTGTGTGCGTATGTGGCAAAGTGTTTGTAATAATATGCATGTGATGTAATGGGATATTTTTAATGTTTTATGTAAGCAGGTAGCTAGGAGGTAGTTGGGTAGTTGTCAACTGCCTGTCAGTCCTGTTATATCTATAAGTACACATCTATGTGAGAGATGCAAGAGTGCTTGTAGTTGTTGATCAAAATGTATTGTTGGACAAGTTGCTTGCTGATAGATTGTTCGTCAAAGTATGATGTATTGCAGATAGTTGTGCAAGATAATGCTATGTGCGTAGTGTAACCATTTAAATTTGTATGGTATTCCCATTGTGTACAATTTTATAGAAGTGGTACTAGAATTATATTGCAGTGTTGTAATCCATTTCTACATTCTAGTATCATTGCCAATTTAAAATTAGGTCGAGTATAGTGCCATGGACTTGTGATGAGCATATCACTCAAGAAGCTACGCAACTGCAACAATGGGATCATTACAGTGTTGCCAATGAACAACATACCTTCCCTCAAAAGGAAAGAAGATTGGAGGTTGCAACAAGAGAAGATGCAAGCATGTTTGTTAACGCTGACGAAGGACCAACATGTGAGGCAGACACGTAAGTGGATATGCAACAAGACGTGCAAGTGGGTGCGCAAGTAGACTCGCAAGTGGATACACACAAAGAAGACATGCAAGTTTTTTGTAGACAAGCAAACATGCACGTAGACAAATGAGTTCGTGTAGGTGTAGATGCGCGCATAAACTAACAAGTTTTCGCAGGTGTGCACACAATTGAGCATATTTGTGAAGACATTAGCGCAAGTGATGGAGGTGACTATGACGAAGGCATACGTGATGCCAATAGTCGTGCTAACAAAGGTGTTCGTGACGAAGGCATATGTGATGAATGCATGTGCAAGAACATGACGTGCAAAGAGGGCATACACACAAGTGAAGATGTGCATGCATTGTCATAAGTGAATTGGGCATGACAAAGCTAACAACAAGTTTGATGGAGAATGCCTGGTTTGGAAAGAATGGTTGGGAGTGGTTGGAGCAAGCAATGCAATAGACAATACACATGACAAATGTTTAGCACCAGAGCAATTACAAGTTGGTGTGTCCAATGGTGAGCGGGACAAGAGTCTAACATCGAAGCAAATTCAAGATGGTGTATCTGACAACACACGTGATGGGAGTTTGACACTAAAGAAATTGCAGGTTGGTGTGCTCAATGGTGAGCGAGACAGGAGTCCAACATCAAAGCAATTGCAGATCGACATGTTTGCAGTGCATGAGCCAAGGATCCAGCATGAGCAATTGTGATGTGGTGAGTTTGATGGTGCATATGATGAGAGTGAGACACGCAAACAAGCACTGCCTATGTCAAATCAACCTGCCACGATAACAATCAATTTTGGCATATCACACGTCTCATGTTTCATGGTGGTGAAACAAAGGACCCAATCAGGCATTGGAAAGTCTACCTCATGATGTGGAAGGCCAATGGGCAGAAGAATGAAGCAAATTGGAGGAGGTTATTCCCTATGACATTTCATGGAATCACAATAGACCGGTACATGAGATTGCTAGGGGCAAGTACCAAACTTGGGAAGAATTGTGCAAAGCATATGTGAAATAATTTAAATTATTTTGCAATGACGTCATCGTCATTGCAGAAATTTATAGAATGGAACAAGGTGAGACAAGGCTTGTTTGGTCCGACAAGTAGAGGTTAAGGTGGGCAACAGATCACCCAATTATGGACTCACACCTGCAAATCTGATCAAAAACACAAAAGAGGTACAACAATGGTGGTTGTCGGCTATAGAATTTCCGATTAAAAACAATGGGTGCACCTACTCAACCAATGGTAGACTCACACCTGCGAATCTCTTCAAAAAACAGAAGAGGCTCAAGGCCGCTCAACAATAGTGCCTCTTTGCTATAGAATTTCTGATAAAATGATGAAAGGATACCTACTGTAGGGTTCTCCCAAGATTTGTAATTGGGAAAAAGAAACCCGAGTTACATCACATACTAATCCACCGTTAGAGGCTTCATAATACATTAATCAAGGCTTTACAAATATTAGAAAATAGTTCAAATACATATCTTGTGACTAGATACATAACAATCACTACAAGAAAGGTAAGAAAATTAAAGATCCCTTGAAGAGGTACACTGAAAGATACAAATTGAAGAAAATTTCTTATGCTCATGCGATCTCCTTTGTGAAGCAAAAATCAACTACAAAGTGTTGCCATTTGAGGTGTCAAATCTTGAACGGCAAAGTGAGCAACTATTCAAATCGCACATCAGAATTTTTCCGTAGGAGAGACGACCAACAAATGTGAATGCTAGTGTGCAAGTGGCAGCAAAAAGTGGAAAAACTTTTATCCTAACGTATGGAGCAGCAAATGTGGAAACAGCAAACAGCATAGTATGTTGATAGCAAGCCACGGGGAAGGTTCCACGACCAAGGACAACTTGAGGCTCAACAAAATGGATCCTGAGTGAGCTTCGCATTTGGATTAGACCTCACAAGGTCTCTAACATCAAATGGTATGAACCTAAAAATAAAATTATAACAGCAGAATGCACAAACCAATATTGTGCACTCTTTATTAGTGAGATATAAATAGACTCACAAAAATGAGATTAAGTGGTGGCAAATTGCACATGAACTGGGCATGCATAGACACCTCAATCAGTCTGATTCAGATGCACTTGGTGAATCGTACATATGCAAAGACACTCTATCCGGTCCAACTGAGATGAACTGGCCATGCAATCTAAGACACTTTCTAACTGAGATGAACTGCACATTCAACCTAGAACTCTATAGTTTCTAACTGAGATGATCAGGACATGAAAACTAAGACTTTCTAGTTTCTATTCCAATTGTACAAGGGGAAATTTACAATGTGAAGATATTTGCAAGGATGGAGGGGATATTATACAAGGATGTAGAATAAGATCAATCTCATCAAGATGTGTATTTGTAACACAAATTGGTGTAATGGTTCAAATATTTTTGACTTGCAATGATAACACGTATGGGAATTTCCTAATAGTTATAACTGGATTTCATTCCAGATAAAATGGAAAACATATTAAAAGGAATGACTTATCCTCGAATGTTTTGTGACATGAATGCTTTAATGTCTGTAGTTCAAAATCCCTTATCGGTGGCAACACCTAAGACCAACTCTAAGTATGTAGTTAGGTTTGTTTAAGCATTCTTGTAGAAGACTCTAAAATGGCAAATTACAATGGATCAAAAAATGGAGTGGACTGAAAATCTGCCTCTGTTTGGATTGTTATTTGCATGCTGAGAACATAAAGTTGGAGATGATTCAAGAATGATTATAAAGGCAATAAAATATGAATATTGGACTTACAGGTCACAGCTTTTCAAAACCAAACATTCTTTACACTATATACCAAGCATACCATCTAATCATGCTACAAACCAATAATAAAACAACAGTTATGGTAAACTAACCTCTTCAGGAGATATTGGGACATCATGATCTGCTGCCTTGGTTGTTGGAGTCAAAATATTTTTCTCGAGTCTTTGATTCTTAACCAAGCCTGTATAAGAAAATGACAGCATTGGTTCTTCTTGAACAAATACCATGCAAACAAATAAACAGCCACAGGTTATCAAGTAAAGTGCTCACACATACATACCATCAGGGAGTACATTGCCACAATAGTTCCTCACACCCTTGCTATAAACAGTCCACAGTGAGGTGCTGGTGGTTCCAGTTACAAATCCTCTAACTACAAAAGTGTTAACACAAGCACATTAGGATGTGCAAAGTCTATTAGGCTTATATTACCAAAACAGGCTACTTCAAATAAACTACCAGGGTGTATAGTTCTGTCAAAGATTAGCACATGTAAGCCATGCAAATCAATTGAAAACTATAGTACTTTTACATTTTAAATACAATGGAAAATGTGTTCAGTCCTAGATGCCCAATTTTGATTCAGAAAATCTGCTATTTTATACAAAATAGAAAACAGGGAATATGAATAGGAAGTGTATATCAATCTTAAAAGCAATAGTTTGCATATTGAGGAAACAGATTGAGAATACATAGCTGAGATAAAAGGCAATAAAAAAACAGTGACACTATTCACATGATGACGAAACACCCTTCACAAAGCAAGTAAACTCTACGCAAAAATTCACCTAAGTGACCTCAAGAAAAATATGCAGTGAGACACTTATCTCTTGACGACTTCGAAACAGCAAAAATAAAATACAATATATAAATGAATATGTGATAACACAACTGCTAGATATAGCAGACAGAGACCCTTGATTCAATGCATAGAGAACCAGAAAGCTGTCATCAATAAATGTGTGTTGGCTTCCCCCAGAGACTGGAATTATTTGAAAAGGGAGTTTCATTACTACCACAAGAAATTTTTAAGTTGAAGTTAAAAACTCAACATAAAGCCTAAAAAGGGAAACAAGATATATCAGAATGCCCATGATCTTAAAATAGTAGTAATGAGTTAATAAGAGTAAATAAATTAGACCTGATAAAAATTATAAGAATTTAAGACCCTTTCGACAGGTACTAAACAAAAAGACTTGATAAGATCCCTGTTTGCTGCAACAATCCACACTAACTTATCAGTGCAACAGAATAGAACCCAACCTAACTTTGTTGTTAACTCCTGAACTCACAAATTCTCCCGCTTTACCAATGTTAGTACATCAGCCTTATGCATTTTGATTTCTTTAAGATCAACTTAAACATCATTTTAAAATGTTCAAATATAAATTTACGTATCTTCTCATTCTCAGATTGAGAATACCCAATAAACAATTACTGTCAATAATATACTGCCCCTGAAATCTAATATTCTTTTGTTTCTATATAATGGAACCTTTGGGACCCCAATATCTTCTCATTCTCAGATTGAGAATACCCAATAAACAATTACTGTCAATAATATACTGCCCCTGAAATCTAATATTCTTTTGTTTCTATATAATGGAACCTTTGGGACCCCAACAAGTTTTTCAACTGATGTTTTAGGTTCTGCATTATCTACCAAAAGCCATTCAATATTTTATCCCCTTTATTTCTCCTCTTAGTTTAAAAGAACAGAATTCAAGTATGATCTTGCCAGTATTTATGGAGGAAATGGCTAATTCAGCCTGCAAACTTAAGCAAGACTCTCATCTTTAAGTAAAGTTATTAATCTAAATAAAAAAAGAAGGGAACAACCACTCTAAGCCCTGCGAATACTGGCCGCCAGATTGGCCACCAGAATGAGGAACATGCAAACCACGTTAAACGTCACAACCAAAGAGTTGATCAATAGGACTACCAGCCTTACCATGGGGACTGTCACTGGCATCAGAGAGACAGAAAAACAAACAGACATGGAAGCAAGCACATAAGGAAGGATGATGAACAAAATCATGAGGAGAATGATCCTATAATCGGCACCAAAAAAAAAGCCTCTTATGCAGCCTAGGAAGGGAAGTAGAAATGTTAATCACATTTACACATACACAATGTTGAGGCATAATTTATGACATTTTCATTGTTGTTTTCTCTCCCTACAAGTGCACAATAATAGTAAAAACAGTGAGACAAGTTTCTTTGGCTATACATTTCACTCTTGCTTGCTTTGACACACTGGTATAGCAGCTTCTGTCTTTTATTGTCTTCTTTAATATACATGGGAAGTCCCCTCTAACTGCTTGTTGCTGAATTCTAAGCCATGTAGCTGCTCTAAATAATGCTATATCAAATTCATTGTTGAAAAAGATCAAGACATGTTAAAATGCATGGCAATAGAACAGTGCATGAGCTCTTATTAATGCTTGTTTGTGATAACATAGGAAAGAATGTTAGCCAAACTAGTCTTGTTTCAACTTTCAAGCTCTCCACACAAGCCCTTGACCTGTTGTTAAAGCCTGCAAGCCCATTCAATATCTTGTAAATCAATTGTGCATCTATTTAATGTAGGGGAAGTTGTTTATCTAGGTCTCACTATAATGATTTTGGGTTCATCAACATTCACTATCAATCCACCCTTGTTGCAGAATGTTCAAAGGAGTCTCAATTGTTGTATAAATATACATGATATTTAACAAATAGGACACAAATCTATACATAACAGTAATATAAAAGCGAAGTTACCAATCCCCATCCATTCTTCCTATTCTAAGAATTTTCCTAGTCTATGTACACGACAAACAGGATTGGGGATAGAGAACAGCTTTCTCCAACACCTATAATGCAATGAATTTTCTCTAACCATCCCTTGCTAGTTTTAAGTTTGGTAATGATGTGTTCATATAACGTATGTACTCCCATTTCACAAATGAGGCATATTCCTGTTTCTACCATCTAGTTGCAAAGTTTTCCCCTCAAAACTATGTCAAAGACTTTTATTAAATCAGCCAAAATAAAAAAGGAGAAGAGATTTTTTCTATTACAATAATTTTCAGCAATAATCTGAAGTGTGATCCCTTGATAATGGGAAGGATGATAAACGGATAAAAAGGACCTTATATGCTAGGACCCCCCACCAGTTGGGACAATGAAATTAAATTTTGAAGGGAGCACTCATGGGAACCCAGGCCCGGCAGATGCAGGAGGTATTTTCAGAGATGGTAATGGTCTAATGCTCTATGCATATGCTCTTTGGCTCCGCCATCCACTTCGACTTGGGCAGAGGCAGTTAGTCTAATTATAGGCCTTGTGGCCATTGAGCAAGGTTTTGAGGAGTTAATTGTTGAGGGGGACTCAAAGATCGTGATTGAAGCCTTCTAAAAAGAAAATTTTGTTAATTACAGACTTAATACTCTCATGGAAGCATATCTAAGCCTCACACATAGACTAAGTATAAAAAATTTCTCTCATATGCTTCGCAAAGGTATTAAAGTAGCCGATAAGCTTTCTAACATGGCAATTGACTTGAACGTCGTATAAATCCATTCATGGCAATGATATGGAATTATGGGGTGCAGTGACGTATCTATTGTCTCACAATATCACCAACTCATGGTGATAAAATATTAAAGTGGAATTGTGTTTTGATGTCTTTATATTGTCATTAAAGTGTATTGGGCCTTTGCCTTGCCTTGTTTTGTTACTATTAAACTGTTTAGCGAAATGGAATCCAAGTATTATCCCGTTTTTGTTTGTACTTCTGGTAATGGGCATTGACAATCTTTTGTTTGGTCTTTTATGGGCAGGGCCCCCAATAGAAACCACTTTGAATTAACAAAATAACAATAATCTTAAGCATAGTAGAGAAAATCGGAATCAGGTATTAAATCGGCTGGGGAAAAAATTGGCAAAAAATCGAGGAAAAAATCGACAAAGAATTGGTGAAAAAAAAACCGAAGAATTTTTTTTTTTTTTTCATGCATATTACAATGAATTAACATTATGCAAATCAAATGTTGCAATAAAAGCAACAATTCAAGTCAAGACATCATACAAGGCTCAAGCTTTAAGTACACATGAAAGTGACAAAAATTCACAAAACACATCTTGTATTGCTTATAATATGAAAAGGTACAAATTACAAAATGTGTCAAGACTCAAAATGCCTCAATTGGCTGAATGAATGAATGAACCCTTCAATCCATGAACAACTTGAATGAATGAGGGGAGGGCTTATTTATACACCAAAAAGTAGTTATGCCCTCCAACTACCTCATAACTTCCCCAAATTACATTTCATATGCATTTGACCCATTAATATGATCAACAGGATCAGTAGTCTCTGATTGTTCACTGCACTTTTTGGAATCATCAACATCATGAACATGACGGGCAACGCCCATCGCCACCTATGTCGGGGGTCAAGGGGGCGGGAGCCCCCTTGCAGGGTCAAGGGACAACGTCCCTTGCGGGGTCGAGGGGCAGCACCCCTCGCGTGCTCCTCAGCAACATTCTGGAAGCTGTTTTAATGTTTAAAAAATATTGATAGGATAGCAGCTAGCTAATAATTTGGCTTGCATATATCAATTTTGTATCTATTTAAAAGGAGGAGAAAAAAAAACCCTAAACCCAAATCCCTAGACTAGGGTTTAGGGTTTTAAATTTGAGAACAGCCCTAACCTAATTTCAAACAGCCCTAATCTAATTTCAAACAACCCTAGTCTAATTTAAAAAAAAAAAAAAGTTTTAAAAAATTCTGACCTTGAATGAATCTTCTGGCTGGATGTTGTTGGCTGCTAGATTCCTTCACACCGCAATCGCTCGCGCTCCTAGGATGCCTCGGCGAAGTTGGTCCAGCTGGTAGCAAGGTAGGAGAGAGTTTTTTGGTCTTTGCAAGAGGTCAGGAGAGGTAATTAAAAAAGACACTTGCTTTTTTCTATTTATCGGCCGCAACCTCTACCCGTGCGGCTGCGACTGATTTTTTGACAATTTTTTGAAAAAATTGCCGATTCCGATTTTTTCAAAAAATCGTCGGACTCGCAATAGTTTGCCAAGTCACTCGATTCGCAATTCCGACAATTTTTTGCCGATTTTGGTAACAGAGATCTTAAGTGTGAGAATATGATCAAGTACATAATGTTAGCCTCTGAAGTCAACTTGTCGTTTAGCTCTTAATCTGTTGCACATTAGGAAAAATCGTAACTTGGCAAAGCAAGCAAATTTTGGAGATTTCTCGGTAACTTGGGAAAAACCTGGCCCAAGAAACATCTAAGAAAATAGTTTAATTCACAAAAGATAAATATGTAAAACAAGAATTTGAGAGCCAAGAAATTGGTGTTCTATTAAATTTTCAAAAAAAGAGTGCAATTACAAATCATGATCATGAATGATCATCAAAAACCAAGAACATACAACATACTCAAGAAGTTTTAAACTGCTTTTGCTTTCCCTTCCTTGTCCTCAAAATAGCAACTTGGGAAGGAGGTTGAACTTGAGGCTCCTCAAGGACAAGCTCTTCTACTTCCTCCAATCCTCGAGTATGTTCTGCTTCCGCTAGCAACGCCTTGATGTCCTCATTGAACACAATATCCTCCACACCTTTGGCAATCTAATTTGAAATTGGATCCATGTCATCCAAGTCAATCAATTCATAGGATTCGATCACCTCCACTTGTTTTATGCAAAGCAAAAGATTGTGCTGCACAAAGACGGGGTCATTGAGGTGCTTTTATGTCACCATTTTATGCTTCTTGGTGTGTACAACGTCATAGAGAGACCAATTGCGCTCACACCTAGCAGTCCTACAAAGCTAACTTAAAATGCTGACAGTAATCCTTTGAAGATTTGGTGTTCTAGCACCATAATCTTAAAACAACTTTATACAAAATATTTTTTATAAATTCTAAATTTACATTTGTAATTTCGTAATTTGCGAGTAAAGTTCGACTAAGTAATTTTAAAAGTTCAAAATTTGTTGGTCACAAGGTTGTCCTTAATTCAACACAAAAAGGGGTCAAAACAGCCTCCCCTGATTCATTTTGCAGTCTTTCAATTTAGTGGAGATGAGGCGATATTTGTTTGGGTCATCTAATATCCTCTAAATGCAAGTGTAGAAGCACTCGTAGAACTCTTCATCGTTATGAAAATTCGGACTGAAAAGGAATTTGGGATTTAAGAAGTATCCCATTGCATGAAGAGATCAATGGAGTTGCCTCATCCATCTCTTATCAATGATCACCAAATGGGATCATATTTGAGCCTAGTGCCTCCATAATAGTGTTCAATCTCCTCTTTTGCCCTATCCATGGCCTCTGCAAATATCCCATTGGCAATTGATCTCCATCTACAAGGTTAAGAACCCTAACCAAAGGTTTTGTCGCCTAAAACTGAACAGTGAAATTTAATCACCATAATTAAAAAATAATCTGAATTTGTAACTTCTAATTAAATTCAGAAAATAAAAATAAAAAATACTAAAACTAAAAAAATTAGATTCTAGAAAGCCAAATAATTCCCTTCAATATTTCCTACATGCTCATCCAAAATGCATCATCAAAGAATTGTCGGACGACCCACACCTCCTCTCTTGCAAGATATGATGAGGAATGTCATTCCTTCTAACAAATATCCTCTTCAAAGCATGAGATGCAGATTGAAGACTCTGCAAGGTGATGAAGTTGGAGAAGAATCGGCTAATGTAGGCAGGCAAATTGGCATGTATGGGTAATTAGTGAATAAGCTTTAGTCATTTTGTGTTATTTTGTAGTTCATACACAAAGTGTTTGATGAAATTTGCATACGTATAATTAATATTTTTGTAAAGTGGCAATGTAATAATGTAAGTTATAATGCGTAATGTTTAGTAAAGTATTAGTTATGTTCGAACAAGTCATAAAGTGATTTACCAAATGAAATGTAAATGTAAGTCACATGCATGACAAATGTAGTTTAAGAAAATGATGAGGTATCAGGTAGTCGAAGGATGTGACTACCTTTTCGTTGTATAAATAAGATCGTTCCCTCATTCATTGGTGTAATGGTGTCAAATGTTGAATTGTGTCGAAGGCCAAAATGTGTGGTTGTCAGGTCGTGTGGATGTTTGTTGGGAGGCGGCTGGTGATTGTCGGCTAAAGCATGTAGGTAATGGAAGGAGATAATCCACACAGATATATATGTAAGAAAATGTTGTATGCAGTTAACCGTACAAGCCACTGTTAATACAATAGATGCTCATATTCATTTATCATCTGCTATTGTTATTGTATATATATATTGTATGTGTTGTTATTGTTGATTGTTGCAATAGATAGGTCCCGTATTTTTCCTTTTACGCTTCAGATGCAAGGTGAAAGTCATAGTCTAAGTATTGTCATTCAAGTGATGCTACCATTCAAGTGATGTCATACAAGTGATATTGTCGTATAAGTAGTTGTGATAGCTGTACAAGTGAAGAGTCCTGACTGATTATTAAATTTGTCATTCAAATTGTTCCTCCAACTATTGGAGTACTCACCACCATGCTACATTTGGCGTTGTTGTCATTTAAGTTATAACCAGAACTACATGAAACTTGGAGAGGTGGATGACAGATAATTTACCGCAAGGATGTGGGAAAGTATGTTATATTCCAGTTCTACATCCTGGCGTCGTTGCTTGTACGAATTTGGGTCAAGCCTAGTGACATGGAGTTGTGAGAAGCAAATCACTTGGGAAGGTGCACAACGACAACAATGGAATGCAGCCAAGGACAGCAATGGAATGCAGCCAACATCACAGATGAAGAAGAAGATTTGTTTGTTGATGCTAATGAAGAGCCAACAAGGGTTGGGCCGTCTAGCAGTAGGCCGTCCAAGGCCATACAACAAGAAGCTCTACAACAGGAGGTTGTATGGCAAGAGGCTACACGATAGGAGACTATACAAGCATTGTACTATGCACGTAATGCAAGTGTCATATAGGCAAGAGTAAATACAATACTATTCATCCTTCATCTGTGTGTTTGTGTATACATTTTGTTTGATGTCATTGTTGTCGCAAGTGGATCTACATGTGTTCTTCCTAAGTTCAGTGTGCAGGTTGGATCTGAGTTGCAATAAAAAATTGTTGTACGAGTTCTTCCCCTCATTGTACTCTCTCATCAAGCTAAGCACCCATGTGTGGTTGTAAATGTATCTAGAGATGTTCTTTGCCTCCTCAACCATGGTCTTCACCCATGATAGTTTGCCAATGTCCTCAAGGATGAGGTCAATCCAATGGGCTCCAAAAATTATAGGGGTACTTTTCCTTGAGAAGTCAACTCGTAGATACATAGGTCGTTGCATTGTCCATCACTACATAGAAATCGTCCTCGAGAGGCATCAACTAACTTCAAGAAAACCATATCCACCTAAAATCATTGGGAAATTGAGGAGGGTGCAGTTCCTCACATCCGTAGGACAAAATGTTGCACCTTGTTTTGCTCTACAATTGCCTTTGCTCTTCTACAAGAGCACGTGTTTGTCTATACACTCCAATTAAGGCCCTCTAATATCTTTTGCAATAGGGGGCTTCATCCCTCTACCCACATCACCTAGTGCCTTTAGCAAAACATCCCAAAAAGGGTTGTTCACGACATTAAAAGGATGCTACAATAATACAAAATATTGTTCACGACATTAAAAGGATGCTACAATAATACAAAATATTGTTGTCGTCGTTCAAGTTTCCTTCATCTTCTCCTTCCCCCATGCAATAGTCTCAAGGGTTGTCTACCTAATATTTGAATAAGGCACACCCAGGTGTTGTAGGTGAGTTGGAGAGGAGAGGGCAATCCTCCAAGGGAGGTCCCAGGTTCGAATCTCCACTCTACCAAAAAGTTGAATTGGGTACCCAAAATCCAATTGATAATGTTGGTGCGGGTAGGGTCGGGCGCGACTCCGGGTGACTTTGACGGTGTAGAACCCCCTGGTCGTGGTCTCTCAGACCAAGGCAGCCCCGCAAGGGGTTTCGCTTAAAAATATATATATATATATATATATATATATATATATATATATATATTTGAGTAAGGAAACAAAAACCCTCCTTTGCTTGTACCCTAACTCTCCCTAGAAGAGCAACGAATGTGTTAGGAAAAACTTTAGATTTTATACCTGCAAGTAGAAACACAATGACAGAGAACAAAAAACAACAACACAAGTAACACAGAGATTTACGTGGAAACCTGCAATGTGCAGGAAAACCACGGGGCAATGGCAACTTCTCCTTTTTATTATTTTCAGCAAAACTTTACATTCACGTTACAACATTACATTCATATGCAAGGGATCAAGTCCCTTTTATAGAGCAGAAAGGGAAGACCCCGAACCGTTCGTTTCCTCTCCCAAAGGAAGCCTCCACAAAACTGTTCGTTTCCATGCGCAACTGAAACGATTCATCTTCTGCGTCCTGACATTTATCCTAGACGTCTACTTGCCTAGACGTTTGGCCTAGAAGTCTGTTGCCTAGAAATCTAGCAGCCCAGACGTCTAGCCTAGACGTCTGCTGCCTAGACATCTGGCCTAGACATCTAGCAGCCCAGACGTCTGGTCAACTGCCTAGACGTCTGGCCTAGACGTCTGGCAACCCAAACGTCTGGTTTGCTTCCTAGACATCTAGCAGCCCAGACGTTTGGTCAACTGCCTAGACGTCTGGCCTAGACGTCTAGCAGCCCAGACGTCTGGTTTGCTGCCTAGACGTCTAGCAACCCATACGTCTGACCTAGACGTCTGTTGCCTAGACATCTAGCAGCAGTATAGCCATCTGTTGCAGCTTAGCTTCTGTTGACTGTGAACCTGTATAGTGACTTCACTTCCTAACATTCCCCCACTTGAAGTCAGAATTCAGGAATTCTTCTGCCAAATATTTTCATCCAATGCCAATTGCCCAATGCTACCCTTGTTACTTTTCAGCAAGCCCAGAGAAGTTCTGCACCACTCAAATTTTTGTACCTTGATTGGCTTTGTAAGCATATCTACAGGATTCACTTCAGTGCCGATTTTCTGCAACAGGATCCTACCTTCTTTCACCACATTTCTTATAAAGTGGTACTTCACATCAATGTGTTTCGTGCAATCATGGAATGTTGAATTCTTCACTAGCTGAATAGCACTTTGGCTATCACAATGCAACATAATTTTCTCCTGCATTACCTTGAAGTCACCCAACAGTCGCTCTAGCCAAATTGCCTCTTTGCTAGCATGAGTCACTGCAATATATTCTACTTCAGTGGTTGATAAAGCCACCACAAACTGCAACTTAGAAGCCCAACTCACCGCTCCACCAGCAAGAGTGAAGGTATATCCTGTAGTGGACTTTCTCCCATCTCTATCTCCACCATAATCAGAATCCACAAAACCTTTAACTTGCAAATCTGTCGATCCAAAGTAAATGGCAACATCTGAAGTGGCTCTTAAATATATGAATATCCACTTCACCACATTCCAATGCTCCCTACCAAGATTTGCCATGTATCGGCTGACTACTCCCATTGCTTGGGCAATATCCGGTTTGGTGCTCACCATGGCATACATGAGGCTTCCTACTGCTGATGAATACGGTACACAAGACATGCTTGTCTTCTCTGCTTTTGTTCTAGGACACTGGTTGGAAGACAATTTTAAGTGTGAAAGAAGTGGGGTACTAACTGGTTTTGCATTCTACATATTGAAGCGCTGCAGAATCTTTTCCACATATGACTTTTGACTTAACCAGATCTTTCTTCCTTTTTTATCCCTGTGTATCTTCATCCCTAAAATTTGGTTTGTTGCTCCTAAATCCTTCATTTCAAATGTCCTAGCCAACTGAGCCTTAAGTTCAATGATTTTCTTCATGTTGGGGCCTGCAACCAGCATATCATCAACATACAACAGCAAAATAATAAAACTACCATCATCAAACCTCTTATAGTATCCACAATGGTCAGCTTCACTCCTGCTGAAACCTTGGCTCTTCATGAAGGTGTCAAATTTCATGTACCACATCCTTGGTGCCTGTTTCAACCCGTACAGTGATTTCTTCAATCTGCAAACCAAATGCTCTTTGCCTCTTTCTTCATAGCCCTCAGGCTGATCCATATATATCTCCTCGAGATCACCATGCAAGAAAGCAATATTTACATCAAGCTGCTCCAGTTCTAAATCCTGTGCAGCTACAAGTGCAAGTAGAACTCTAATAGTAGTCATCTTCACAATTGGAGAGAAAATTTCATTAAAGTCAATACCTGACTTTTGCACATAGCCTTTTGCCACCAAGCGAGCTTTATAGCGTTCCAACAACCCATGGATGTTCTTCTTCACTTTGTACACCCACTTGTTTCCAACAGTCTTTCTTCCAGGTGGGAGATCCACAAGTTCCCACGTTTTATTCTTGCAAAGTGCCTCGATTTCCTCCTCCATGGATTTCCTCCACTTTTCTACATTCTCAGACTCTCTAGCTTCCTGAAATGAACTAGGTTCACCATCATCAGTTAACAAACCAAAAGAGGACTGATAAACATGAGAATACCTTTCCGGACACTTTTGTGGAAGTGTAGACCTTCTAACCCAATGATTTGTTGATTGTGGCTCTTGGTCTTGTGACCGTTGTGACTACTCTACTTGTTGTTTTGCATGCTGATCAAAAAACTTCAGCATGCTGATTTTCATATTCATCTTCACTCATTTCTACTTCAATTGGTACAACAATAGGAGTTTGTTGTACCTCCTTCCTTTGCATGGATTTTTCATCAACAATTACATCCCGGCTAATGATTACCTTGTGGGCAGTAGGATCCCACAGTCTATACCCCTTCATTGTATCTCCATAGCCGAGAAAAACACATTTGCTTAACTTTGGGTCAAGCTTGGACCTTTTTTCTTTGGGTACATGGGCAAACGCATCACATCCAAAGGTACGCAAATGAGAGTAATCAGCTGGCTTACAACATCAAACCTCCTCCGGAATATGTCCATCCAACGCAGTTGTAGGTGACCTGTTAATAATATAAACAGCTGTATTAACAGCCTCTGCCCAGAACTTTTTCTCCAACATGGCTGCGCTAAGCATGCTTCTTGCATGTTCCATGATTGTGCGATTCCTCCGCTCAGCCAGACCATTTTGCTGTGGAGTATATGGTACAATCTTCTGGCGCTTAATACCTTCCTGCATACAAAATTTATCAAATTCCTTGGAGCAATACTCACCCCCATTATCTGACCTGAGACATAAAATCGACTTGCCCAAACTCTTCTCTACCCGTGCTTTGAACTCTTTAAATTTCTGCAAAGCTTCCGACTTCTTCTTCAGAAAATAAACCCACACTCTCCTAAAATAATCATCTATAAAAGTCAGAAAATAGATGGCACCATTTAAGGACTCAGTGGAGACTGGTCCAAATATATCCGAATGTATAAGTTGCAGAAAATCAGAACTCTTACCAGGACTTGCAGTAAACCGAACCCTCTTTTGTTTACCAAAAATACAATGCTCACACAAGTCTAAATTGCAAGGCTTAATCCCAGAAAGCATACCTCTGTCATGCAGAATTTTCAAACCTTTTTCACTCATATGGCCTAGGCGTTGATGCCATAGCATTACTGCATCCTCAATAGAAGTTGTTGCTATTGCATGGTTTGTCACCGTATCACCGCATAAACGATATAGGGTCCCATAAGAATCTCCCTTTGCTACTACAAGAGCTCCTCTGGTAATTTTGCAGTAGTTGTTACCAAAAGCGACAAAATACCCTAGTTTATCCATGATTTTGATTGAGAGCAAATTCTTCCGCAAATCGGGCACATGTCGTACATCACATAACATCCTTTCTCTACCATCGTCCAGCCTGATCCTTATGTCCCCTCTTCCCACAATTTCTAAAGGGTGATCATCACCCAAATAGACCATTCCACCACAATATGGTTGATATTTGTCAAACCAGTCTCTGTGGGAAGACATGTGGAAAGATGCACCTGAGTCCAAAACCCAGGTATGTAAAACAGATCTGCTAATACTGATACAGAAGACTTCATATCCATGCATCCATGCATACATACATACATGCATACATACATACATATATATATATATAGAGAGAGAGAGAGAGATTTGAATTACAAAACGCGTCAAAATAATGCATACATACATACATACATGCATACATACATACATATATATATATAGAGAGAGAGAGAGAGATTTGAATTACAAAACGCGTCAAAATACCTTTGGGAGTTGTCAACAAACAAAAGTTTGTAGGTGCATAGTTCCTTGGCCATGACACTACCATAACGTGACAATCAAGTTTAGTCATTACATTCAAGTTTACACACGACACCCTATGACATCACAAACATCCCCATCTTCTCACAGACCTCAACTACTAATATGGGATTTGGAAATAGATTTCTTAGTGTTTTCTTGTATCCCATTGCAAGTTCGAAGTCCTTGTAGAGTAGCTACCTTTCCAATAATTCAAGTATTTCTACATGATAATTTTTAGGATCTAATAAAAATGAGAAGAGATGGAAACATGACACCGTTTTTTATTTAATTGTAACACTTTCCATCAGGATCCCTCTCTCATTTTTCTGTGATTTTTCCCAACATAGAGTCAATATGATTATAAAACTCACCTCGGCAAGGCCAATTTGTATTATACCCTAGGCACACTTGTAGTGGACAAGCATATGACATCCCAACCAGCTTTCATATGGTATATACAAGTGCCATGTCAGTCTCAAAATAAAGGAGAACTTACTAATCCATATGTAATGCACTGATTGGCTAAGAAATGCTTATAAACAATTTTTACCGACCAATTCAACAGAGGAACCACTTACCAACAAATTCAACAGGATACACACTGCATTTCTTGGCAATTGTTACATTGAGATCAGGCGAGGACACAACAGCATTTGGTACAATGTCTTTCGTGTTATTGAACCACCACAGGCTTGTCTGGTTCAAAACCTGGAAAAAAGAGTTGTAGCATGAGCAATGTTGGTCATAATAGATCTAAACTTCAAAACAAAACAATGTTGTAGAATAAATCAAATGCTTTAAATATGGTCCAAATTCCATGTCATGCACATTTGACATATTTGAGGCAAGTGCCAAACTGTCTGGAGATAAACTAAATAACAAAAGAAGAATGTTTTAGCAGAAATCCATAGTATTTTTCAATTTCTCTACCTATAGTTCAGATGTAGGGGTCAGGTTCTGATCTCACTTCTTGTTTCCTCCAAACATATCACCTAACCTAATCTTCTTATTTAACCAACAGCCCTATCCCATTGTTCATGCATTTGCAAATACTTGATGCTTGATGCAGATCATCTGTAATCCCTCTAAGTGACAGCACTGATCCATATATTTGGGTCTTCAAATTTCATTCAGAGCAACAACAGAGATCTATGTTCCCTGTAGTTCCCAAGAAAGGGACGGCAGGGGATGGAGGAACAGGTCTCTAGTATGACATACATCTCCTGCCCTTCCCCCAGAAAAGGCCTTTTGCACATTTATATATATAAATAGGATATTTAGCACAAATTAAAGCATATTACCAAAAGAAAAAGAAAAAACAATGTAAGACTAGCACAAGAGTTGTGCCTTGTATAAGAATCTAAAAAATAGTATTACCTTTAAACAGCATACAATTGTAAAAAGCACCTTCTTAATTAGGGTTTTGATCCTACCAGCTGACAAAAGTTTCAAGCTTTTATCCTCTCTTTCAAAACTCTAGGAGCATGATGAAATGTTTTACCATCTGTATTTTCATGTTCCATAAAGTTTCATGTAGAAGGATGACACGAGACGGCAGGACACATTCTAGGACAGTGGGATGTGTTTCTAACGCAGTGGGATAACTTTTCAAGAAGGTGAAACATGTCTCTGGGACAGCTTCAAAGACCTAGAATGTATCCTCATGGAACATAGTGCATTTTATAATGGCAATAAGAGTTAGGGTAAAAGGTGTGGAAGGACCTTTTTGCCCCCCCACTGCTACCAACTTTTAATTTTATATTTTTATCTTATACATATTTTTCCTTTTTTTATCAGTCATTAGAAATATTAGTCCATTCTACAGACATCCCCAAGTCATCCCAAGCAGTCCCAAAATCTTTGAGACACCCCTGAGGACCCCAAGGACATCTCGAGAAATTTCAGAATATTATTCAAAAATTGGGGGATGGCTCAATTCAAGCAGTCCTAATGTCCTTGAAACATCTTGGGGATGAGAAAAGTTGGAGAAAGGCCCAAGACACGTCCACATGGAACACTAACAGAGACAAATAAAATAGCAGGCTTACAATTACATCACAAGAAACTCATCATATTCCACGGGAGATAGGGAAAGAACTGCAGATCAATTCTCTCTTTATGATAAAGGTTGTCAAGTCTCTCATACACAATTATAAGACAATGGTTCTCATGTCTAGACATAACTAACTGCTAAGAACAATCATAATTGTCAATTGCAACCGATACCCAAACGCTACCATATTTACCTTATTTTCTTCCAATACAATTCTCTTAACAGCATTACATAATGATACATGGTGTTGGCTGCTGCTTAATAACTATTCAATACTCTATGAAAAGTTAGTGGTACCAGTTCCACCATTAACATCTCCCATGGATCTATTTTTCCAGACGTCCCTGCTTGGGATCATATTCCACTATCAATGCATCCAAATCCATACCAACATCATTGCATAATCGCCTCAACTACACAGCCTCCTTGAAGGCCTTTGTGGTTGCAATATATTTGGCATTTGTGCTAGAAGGCAACAAGTAGCTGCCTTTTGCTTATTCGACTTAATGCTCCACTACATAACGTAAACACATGAACACTAGTGGACTTATTTTCCACACTTCCTGTCCAATCAGCATCCATAAAGCCATGCAAGTCAAAATCAGCATCATCCTCACCTTGATAGCACAAAGAATTATAGCTAGTGTCCAAATATGCCTAAAATTCTCTTACTTCTACTTAGTGTTTTCTCTCTGGTTTAGAACATACAACAACATACATAAGGCAACAAATTGCCCTGGTATATGGTACTTTAGCCATCTCTTTCTCCTATTCACTTTTAGAACTTATCTCTCTAGATAGCTAACATTCAAAAGGAATCACTAGAGGGTTGTTGTTGTCCATCCAAAATACCTTGAGAATATATTTCCTTTGACTGAGTCATATCTTCCTTTTCTTTCCATATTGTCTTATTTCTATGCCTAGGCAATAATACATTTCCCCTCAATCTTTCAAGTCATATATCCTTGACAATTCAAACTTGGTGACATTGAACAAGTTTCTTCCCATTACTTATCAATAGGATAATCAATGACCCACAGAACCAAAAGTATTAAATTTTGCCATCCTTGCTTGAAATAAACAAAGTGGTCAACTTCACTTTTAGTGAATCCTTGCCTCAAACCATACCTATGAAAGCATTAATACCATTGCCTTAATTCATACATCAACTTCTTGAGCTTGCACACCATTTCTTCTCCCATTGACCTCAAAATCAGCAAGAAGCCATAGATAAATCACCTCTTAATTAACCATACAAAAATGTGGTCTTCATATCCATTTGCTCAACTTCTACTCTAAGAGCAAACAAGAACTACTCTAAGAGCAAACATATCACAGGCTACTCTAAGAGTAAACAAGAACTTAATGGTTGCAATTTCACTACAAGAGAGAATGTCTACATAATCTATTTCTTGAGTTGGAAATATCCCTTTGCTACCAATCTTGGCTTATAATTTTCCACAAAGCCATCAGCCTCATCTTCTTTTGAAGACCCATTTGCAACCAATGTTTTTCCTTCCTTCAAGCAATATCTCCAAACTCCACATTTGGATTGGCTCAAGTGCCCTCGTTTCCTTTTCCATGGAACTTTCGATTATTCGAATGCTTAGCCTTCCTCCAAACTCCATGTTTGGTTCCATTCAATTGACCTCATTCTTCTTCCATGGTCATCTTCGAATGCTTAGCCTTTCTCCTCTCAAGAGCTTCTACACAATCTTAGGCTTTTCACTAAAAGCATTCAAAGAAAAGTAGCTAAAATCACTATGGAAATACCAATATCCATTTAGTATCTTCTTTCGTCTATGAATACTTCTCAGAATCTACACTTGGACTGGTTGTTTATCTTGTTCTTGTGATGTGACTAGCTCTTGCATATTACATAGTTAATTTTCATGTATGGAGCTCAACACATGACAACTTTATGCATCATATACATTAGGCATTTTTTGGCTAATTCTTAATTTGATTCGACATTTTTGGATCAATAATATTTTCTTCCTCATATACACAATTAAATTTTCAAGCACATTCTTGGGTTTTATATCTCCTACACATATGTTCTTTCTGAAAATCACATCTCTACTATAAACATTACCATGTCGATTTAAAATTCATAGCTTATACTCTTGTTTTGTTATCCTACCCAATAAATACAAACTTGACTAATTTGTTCTCAAGCTTCCTTCTATTCTCTTTTTGTACATGCATATAGACCTCACATTTTAAAACCCTAAGACGTGTCATTGGTAGGTTCCTCCCTCCCACTCCATGCTTGGTGGTAAGTCTTGTCACCCAAAATAGAGCTAGGTGACCTATAGGTCAAATAGCATCTTGTAGCCACAGACATGACCAAAAAACCCTTTGCTTAATCTACAATCTACCCTCATACTTCTTGTATTTTCCAACCATTTTCTATTCAGCGTTTCTTCCACTCCATTCTGTTGTGTTGAGTAGAGGGAGTTCTTCTATCTTGCAATGCTATGTCCAAAATAGAATGCATCAAATTTTGTTAAGCAATACTCTCCACCATTATCATTCCTTAATGCTTTGAAGTTCTTATCAATTTACCTTCTTACCAAAGCCACAAACTTCTTAAAGATACCAAGGATATCACTTTTCTTTCTAAGAAAAGTGATCCATGACTTCCTTAAGAAATCATCAATGAAAGCGTAAAAATAACTTGACCTACCAGTGGATGCTACCTCCACAATCTGGTGTGCATATATCAAAGTGCATTAACTCTAGGATTCCCTTAGACCTCTATGTACTATGAAAACTTTACTCTTGATTGTTTTCCCAATGCACATGACTCGCAAAGTTCTAAGGAATCATTTGTCATACAAGGCACAAAACCCAAGGGTGCATCTTGCATAAGCCTTGTCCACTAAGATGTCCCTCCCATGACATAGCATTCCACTAATAGAAGATGATGTTGATTCCTTAGCCTCCACAATGTGAGAGAGCATCCAACTTTTTGGGGGTTCCAACCCTCCTTTTACCAACAAAATAGCACAATAGACTAAATGGAAAGTATTTTTGACAAATGTAACTTCCACCCCTATAACAACAAATTGGCTTAATGAAAGCAGAATTTTCTTCAATCTAAGCAAATTCTTGACATTGGTATTTTCTAACCTTCCATCGCCAATTTCCTCCAAGCATTGTCTTTACCAATTACCTCATGATGGGCGTTATCTCCAATGAAGACTCTTCCTCCATTTTAATCCTCAGAGTCCACAAATCATGTGATGATTCATGTGGAATAATGCTTCTTAGTCTATGAACCAACTTTCTTGATGGCAGTGAACTGCCAAACATAGATGAGGAAGGTGCGTTTTGGCTTGCTCCTCCCTATAGCTAGAACACATTGATGTTGATCCATCTTCCTTTTTCTCCTTTCAAAACTTAGCTTTACCATATTTATTAATGTGCTCTCTTTGGTGGCACTTCCAACATATAACATTGGCCCTTTTCCCTTCTCTACTTGATGATCTTCCTCTATATTTGCATTTCTCTTTCTCCTAGATCCATCATTCTTCTTATCATTTGACTACCCTTTGGTAATCAAGGTTTCTGACTATTGACTAATGTATTTCTTCTTGTTTTCTCTTGCAAAAGTTCACCCAAAACCCCATTCATTTTCATTTTATTGTCCTTACTAGCTCCACTAATGCAATGATGAAATTATTTCGATACTTGGGGGGAAGTTGATTTTAAGAAGACAAGAGGCAGCCTTCCAAAAGATGAGGGAGATTCCAATGGGTCCTCCTCATGTAGTGAATTGGCTCAAACAAGGAGATGTTATCATTAATGTCTTCTTGCCTTGGCCAATAAGGTCAACTTACACATTTCAACAACCTCCTATAATTTGAATTGACATTAAGGGGCCAAGGAGAGTAACATCTCCCTCCCCTTAATGGAAGCTCTGGAGGGAAAGTTCATTGCAACATGAGGAGAAACCATCAGAATCTTCTTTATCATCTAGAAGGCTGCCCTCTTGCATGCCTAAACATAGCTCCAACCTTTTGTAATCTCACAAGGAAGTTCTTAGTAGGATGACCTTCCCTTCTACAGTATGTGCATGAGGTTTTCAACTTCTTTGAAGACTTTGACTTGCCCTTGGCTTCTTATCCTTAGCCTCCGCAAGTTTGAAATCCTTCACATGATCTTGTACCTAAGAAGAATCACAACAATTTCCCAAAGCCACCTGAAAGTGAACAAGAAGAGAGAAGAGAGCATCGATGGTTAACTTTTTGTGCTCTTTTAGGAAAGTAGGAACTGCATGAACCTATAATCTAACAATCTGAAGGAAAAGGAGAGATTAGAAAGGACAATCTTGACAAATCTTCAACATCCTTCTTATTGCCTCCTAAAGATGCAATATTTACACTTAAAGCCTTAAATATCAAAATATAGTCCTCAACATTGTTGAACTTCACCATTTTGGGGCAGAAAAGTTCTAGCTACAACCGACTAACTTCCATGGCATTTACTTTTCCAAACAAATCTTTCAATTTGATCCACACTTTAGTGGGATCACTTTCATATTTAATATGGAAGTTAGACCAAAAGTCTCCTTATTAGAGCAAGTTGCTTTATCAAAAGCATTTGCAGTCTCTTATTTCTTAAGATGACCTAATATTGTAATTTTGCCCATTCAAGCAAGTAACATAGGCTGGAGGATCCATTTCACCAAAATTCGTCACTTGCATTATAATAGGTCCTTGAATTGATGTCACCAATGCAAAGAGCTCAAAAATTCATGTGATTTGGAAAAAGGGCTCAAAATGCTTCTATATGCAAAAGTTATAGCCTCAAAAAAAAATTCCCAATTAATCCTTCAGGCAAAAATTAATAATCAACATTTCAAACCTTATAACCACGACAACCTGTAAAAATCCACCACCTATCTACCACTAGAAGCACTGAGCGAATGACAAAGAGCCACTTTGTTTGATGTGATTTATTGTTCATCACTCTATCTATCTATCTATATATATATATTCAATATTTTTTAATACCACATGTTCCATGTCGACCACCATGTTGGCCTTAAATGTCACCAAGAACTGCCAAGTAAGCATAATGGGAGGTAGCAAGATTCGACCCATGCCTCGTAGGGAAGTGGGTGCCTTAGGCTAGAAAGGCTATCTAGAAGCCCATGCCAATACTTGGAGACCAAAGGGGAGCCTTTGTCAAAAGGTTTTTAATACCACATGTTCCATGTTAATCACCACGTTAGCCTAAAATGTCATCAAGAACCTGGAAAGCATAATGGAAGGCAGTGAGATTCGACCCATGCCTCCTAGGGCATTAGATGCCTTAGGCTAGCAAGGCTATCTAGAAGCCCATGCCAATCCTTGGAGACCAAAGGGGAGCCTCCATTGGACGGGTGGGAGATCTTACCTTGGTCAAAAGGGGGTGACTTGCCAAAGAAGAGGGTGCAAGGATCAAACACGGGACCCTCCCTTCCAAAAAGTCATGTGATTTGAAAAAAGGGCTCAAAACACTTCTGTATGCAGAAGTTATAGCCTCCAAAAGTTTTGCCCAATTAATCCTTTAGGCAAAAAAAATAATCAACGTTTCAAGTCTTATAACCACAACAGCCAATAAAAACCCACCAATAATCCCTCACCACCTATCTACCATTGGAAGCATAGAGCAAATGACAAAGAGCCACTTGGTTTGGTGTGATTTATGGTTCATCATTATATATATATATATATATAATGCCATAGGTTCCATGTTGGACACCGCATTGGCCTTAATTGTCACCAAGAACTACAAAGTAAGCATAATGGGAAGCAGCAAGATTCGATCCATGCCTCCTAGGGCAAATGGGTGCCTTAGGCTAGCAAGGCTATCCTGGAACCCATGCAAATCCTTGGAGACCAAAGGGAAGCCTTCATTAGAAGAGGGCATAAGAATCAAACACAAGTCCCTCCCTTCCAAAATCCAACATGCATACCCACTAGCCAACAATACCCGCCAGCTAGTCGAGAAACAAAGATTGATCCCTCCTTGAAAAAGACCGAAAAACATCACGTCCGAAGAATAACATATCAAGGAAGGGATGCAAAGGGGGGCAAGATTTGAACCTTCAACCCCTCAAGTCACAATGCCATATACACTCACTACTTTGACCCCTCAAGACACAATGCCAATACACTCACGCTAGCTAGCATGGAAGATCCACCTAATGGGGAGAGGCAATGCCTTTCTCCTTGAAGACAAGGTCATCTCCCACAACCTACAAAATGAGTGGTGTCAATGAGGATGCATTTGGATGAAGCAACATAAATGAAACCAAGATCAAATACAAAAAACCTTACCCTCGTCACAATAGCCACAAAGTCGAAGCCTTGTGGTGTGAAGAGAACAAGTGATTCTCCTTGGAGACATCGATGCATCACCCATCTGTGGGACGAGAACAAAGCAAAATGGCCCCCAACCGTGCAATTTGATCCCGTGTTTTGTTCGAACCAAGGAACCCCATGCAGTAGCCAAGCTAAGATGTCGATGAGCCAAGATAGAAGGGCACGAGTGGCTTACCCTTGGCCAAAACCATCCAAGAAAGAATGCTTCCAATATGGAACCATAGAGGTCCTTCTAGAAGAAAAGACAGGAGGGGAAAGTCTTTGAAAAAATAAATTTTCCCTTTATTTTTGCAATCCTTGCAAAATAGAGATTTCCCATTTGATCTTTATGTTGCAAAATGACTTGGAAGGTAGTCACTTTTCTTTCCCAAAAGAAGAGATACAGCCTTTAAAAAGATTTTAGTTCTTTGCACAACCAGGCAATGCTGCTTGAAACCTACTCTAATACAATGTTTTGTCAAAACGAACAAAAACAACCATTACTCAAATCTCATAGCAAAGAGGATTAGAGAGTGAATGGAAAGAGGGATGATACATGAAGATGAGAAATACCCTTAGGCACCCACACAAATGATAATCAAAAAGATCACACTAATGCAATGGATCAAGTAGGAGAGGTGTACAAATACCTCTATAATTACATAATCAATTACATAACCTTGAACTGACATTAAATAAGGTTAGGGTATAATAAGGTTATCCATTAAAGGTTAAAACATGGGCCCATAAACTAAGTAGATAAAACCTCATTAAATATTATACAATGCTAGGATGTAGGCATACACAATTGATTATATCATACAATTCCAGCATTTGCCAATAAGGTCAGATTAGACATTTCAACAAGCAACAAAATACATTGCTCTTATTCTTTGCCCTCATCTCCTATTGCTAATAGCAGACTTACTAAGGCATTGAAGGAGTTAAGTTTCTAAGATTACACAATCTTTTCCTTGAAAACAATGAGAAGGTTTACACCTTTTCCCGTAATTCTTTGAGTGAAGATGCCCTTGGAACATCAAGCAAATTTAAATGAAAAAGCCTTAAGCAAATAACTGCCCTTGCCCTCTTGTTCATCTTTTCCTAATCCTCGATTTAACATCATTGGGCTTGTTTCACATTGTGGTTGGAGTGAACTTATTCTCTTCCAACACAAACTCCATCTATAACCTCCAAAGAATGAAGTTCTAACCTTATCAATCTCTGCCCTGCTAAATTTCTCCCCCCAAAAGTAAATGCTCAAATCAGCCTTCATAACCTCAACGAAAAGAGAAAACACTTCTGCAATTCAACTCTTCATGCGGCTGACAACAGCTCATCAGTCCTCCCGACTCGAAGGGTAATCATGCCAAATGATGAATCTGTACCAAAATACAATTATTTTATAAAAGATTTCACATTCTCATTTTTAACATTGTAAACAATCATTATACAAATGAACAGCCAACCATCATTTCTTAGCAAAAGCAGAATGAAACAACCTTCACACTATTGGTCATGACGACTGATTAAATATGAAGCTTATAACCCACATGATGGTTCATCATTCACTGCCTCTTTTTATATGTTTTATGGAGACTCGGCAACATAATAACAAGGATACCTCGCTATTGCAGATTGAGACAGCTCACTATGCTGGCCATGCAAACTAGATTACCACTATTCAAACAAGAACATATCACACCAAGATAGGAAGGTTGATAATGCTAACAAGGGCAACTGAGACACATCAGAGAATAGCAACAAATAATAGAAAGCACATCACCGTGTCATGTCATGCCTAACAGCACATATCTCTAACATCCCCCTTTATTGTTAGGGGTCACAATAATATCAGAGGTTGGTATTACATAATGACCTTCCTTGAATGACAACCTTCAACAATCATATGACCACACTTACATCCAAAGGACCTCTATTTTGGACAAATCTTTATTCAAATTTCTGAATGTATTTGCTATCTGATCCTTAGTCTGGTAATATTCTTGTTGTTGAAGATGCCTAGTTACGTGGTAGATTTCCCATCATCTAAAGTTTAAACAACCTACCAAATTATCCTACACCTAGAGTATCTACAATCTTGGATGTCTCTTCAAACTCCACATATTTGCAATCCATATTGTATCTCTCTACAATCTTCACATATGCCTTGCTACAAAAAGATTATGCGCACAACTATCACTAAGGGTTTTCAAGCAGCTAACCCATAGCTATCTCATTATCACCAAGGGTTTTTAAACAGCTAACCCATTACCATCTCAACTATCACTAGGGGTTTTCAAGTGGCTAACACATAACCATTTGAACAAAGGGTTTTCACACGGTTGACTCCTAACCAACACTGTGGCTTCCCTTAACAACCTTTAAGTGCACACAAGGTAGCTTGATACCCTTTAGCATTAATCAATATTTATCTTGCTCTTTTGAGAAGAAAACATTATCCTATAGAATCCTCTTGATATGTTTCTTACTTGATCTCATTCCATCACATCTAGCCATCCATAATCTAGATGTATTTTGTTGGTCAGATTGTCATTCTACCAACAATTTTGAACATAATGGTTTTTCTTACCGCAAAAGTCGTACAGTGTAGATCCCAACATTTTCTTTTGGCATGCCCTTCTCAGCAAAAATGACTACACAAACGCTTTTGCAGAAGTATTTTTGGTGTACCTCTAGAAGTATCACTTGTCACAAAGATTTCACCTTTTACATATCTGTTCTCACTAATTGCTTCACCATCATAACCAATAACTTCATTCTTTGGCTTTATACTTGGCTCTATAGGTTTCGTGATTCCTTGCCCATTCTTTTCTAGACCTTTGCCATCACATCCCATTCTTTTCATGATTTGTAAACCCATCCCTTTGGTGTGCCTTTCAAAGAATCCAATCTCAACATCATGTCCATCATCGTGGTTATAGATGTTATCATCAACATGGCCATCAAAAATAAAACTGTCATCATCAACACTTTCTTTTTCTTGGACTTCAAGATGGAGATCACCATCAAGAACAACATTGCAACAATTACAAGCAAGATTACCTTCATTTATCACTATAATCATTATCATAGGATTGAACATCATGGATATTATGCAAGTTATTGGTGTCACAACAAGTGTCTACTATGGTAGATCACTTGTGTCACAAGAACAATGTGTCATTGCAGACTTTATTTTTATCATCATATGTAATTTTTGGTTTTCCTTGTTATGCATGTCAAGCTTGGTTAGTGTATTGCATAATATTTTCACAATAGAAGCAAAGAACACAAAACCATCTTCATCAACGTCAGCATCTTTGAGAAATATTTGCAACTTCATCTTGAGTTCTAAAAGCTCTTCATCTTCACTACCTTCTTTGAGATTAAAAACTTGATTCAATGTCACAAACTTTTCACCTTGGGCTTGTTTCCTCTTTCCCATTTAGTTAAGCGGTGTGAATGCCTTTGAAATTTAACTCTTCTCTTTCAACAAATCTTGTCTTTCTTGACACAATATTGAGGGGTTTCGAGTACCACCGATCATGCACCCCATATATAACACTTCTTTGATTGGTAAACAAATCCTCAAGACACTTTT
This sequence comes from Wollemia nobilis, assembly GCA_028583015.1. Classification (NCBI taxonomy): domain Eukaryota; kingdom Viridiplantae; phylum Streptophyta; class Pinopsida; order Araucariales; family Araucariaceae; genus Wollemia; species Wollemia nobilis. The sequence continues at coordinate 195,712 of JAQPPZ010001119.1, read as the reverse complement.
TGACTCTTCAACTCTTGATGCACTGTACTACACACTTTTCAAATATTACATGTCCTTTTCACAACTTTTCTAGTCACCTCACAGGGGTAATATGACAAACACCTTAATGTTCCTAAAATATTTATTACCAAAAAAAAGGATATGGACTTTAATTTTGTAACATTTCTTTTCCTTTCACCTTGCATGACAATGAGAATGACTTGACCTTTCCAACACTCAATACATGATATGGATATGTACAACTCATGGTTTTGCACTTTAACCTTTTGACAAAACTACTTTACATTACAGCTCCTCTTCACACATTTGAATGACCTTAACACCACTTTAACTTGAAACTCATAATGAATTGTCCTTTGAATTTTGATAGATATAAAGTAAATATATGGCATACTATTCCATTTCATAACATTTTTTCAACTTTGCTTGTTAGTGCATGACATGATTTATATATTTCACTTTACCTGAAAGCAAACACTTTACAAGAAAAATCAAAATATTTTTGAGTCGTCTATAACATGACATGTGAGACACCAAATGAACTTTTATCAAATGGCATTAGCTCAACTGGTTAAAGTCTTCGACTTTCAAGGAGGAGAGCCAACTTCAAATCTTGGCAAGCGATACATGCATAATAGACAAGCTGCTGTAATTCCACTATGTGGTCATGATGTAATATGGGTGGGGCTTGTTTCAATCCCATATAACCAAATAAAACATGACACATGAGACCACTACTTGAAATTTATTTCTCGTATAAACATAACTTTATGCATTTTACTATTAACAGGACAGATTATTCAAGGAGCCAAAATCAACCAATTAAAGACTTCAACACTTGCATGCAAAGCACCATGGACCTTTTAATTTAATCTTCAACAAACATTACAGATACATGGACAGCCGACCATAACACAAAAGAACAGCCAACCATCATTTGTTACCAAAAGTAGAATGAAACAGCCCTCGTATTATTGAACACTAGGACCAATTACATAATAAGCTTATGACCCAAACAATGGCTCATCACCAATTGCCTCTTCCAAATGCTTTAGATAGACTCCGTAATTTACAAGAACAAGGACACCTCACTATCATTATTGCAAACTGAAAAAGCTCATTATGCTGGCCATGCAAACTAGAACATATGACGGCAAGATAGGAAAGTTGATAATGCTATTTATGATAATTGGGACCATAGTAGCGAAAATCAGCAGAAAATCGCGACTTTTTCCAATTCTGATTCTGTTGCCGAGTCAGTCGGGATTGGGAATCAGTATTTTCAAAAAATTGCCGATTTATTCAAAAAATCGAGAATCCCAACTCGGAAAAAATCGACCGTGATAGCACAAGTTGGGGAAACGGGATAAAAAGTTTGTTTTTTTTTCATTTTGCCTCATTTTGCTTGTTGCAAACTGGAGAGAGAGCTCTGCCTACCTGCTACCACACCAAACAAAACACTAAAGTGCATCCTAACAGCAGATTTTTTGCAGTTTGAAGGAATCTAGCAGCCACCAACAGCCACCCAACTGATTCATCTGAGGTAAGAAAAACTCTTGCAAACTGTTTTTTTTTTCTCTTTTTCTATTTCAAGCATGTTTTTTGTTCTTTTTTTAAGATTCAAACCAAATGCAACAGCCACCCAACTGTTGCATTTGAGCTGGAAATCTGAAAAACTCTTTCAAAGTTTCAGCTGTCTTTTTTTTCTCTTTCAGCTGTCTTGTTTTTTCTCCTTTTAAGTAATGCTTCATAAGTAATGCTGCCTGATAACTATGTATGCAAGCCCATCTTTTCAGCTGTCAATGTTTAAACTTTAAACTAGGGTTTAGGGTTTTTTTTTTTATAAGTAATTGTTTGTTGTTACTTGTTTCCATGTGCAGCCACAAGAAAATGTCGAAAAGAGATCCAGCATGGAAGTATGCAAGGGAAGGGGATAAGAAAGGGGAGGTTTATTGCAATTTTTGTGGGGCTCTCATTCATGGAGGCATATACCACCTCAAATACCATTTGGCAAAGCAAAAAGGGCAAAATGTCAGGACATGCCCACAGGTGCCGATTGATGTTGAGAGAGAATGCAATGCCATCCTCTCAAACTATGAGGAGAAAAAGATCTCAAACGAAGACAAAGCGAGGCCATGTCAACCCCCCCTTCTCGACCTCGTACAGACTGTACTAGCAGCACCTTTAGCCGATTTCACCACGAGAGTTCGAGTCCATCAGTTGCACACCCAAGGAGTGGGATGGAAGAGTCCTATTTTGCGGAACGTTCCACGCCAAGGGCACAACCCATGCTTGAGGGTATGGCCGCATGGAACCAGGAGAGGCACAGGGCAGCGAGGAAGGTCGTTGCCAGTTTTTGGTATTTTTCCGACCTTCCCTTCAATGTGGCAAGGTCTCCATACTGGTGGGGAATGGTAGATGCCATCGCAAGTTGCGGCATAGGATTTAAGCCACCAACTTATGACGACCTTAGGGGCCCTCTCCTTCGTGAATCCATGGACGACATTCAGGTTTTGCTTGAAGACCAGCGCAAGGTGTGGAGGAAGAAGGGTTGCACTATCATGTCTGATGGGTGGACCGATGGGAGGGGAAGAACCTTAATTAATTTTTTGGTTGCTTCTACAGGAGGAATTGTATTCCTCAAGTCAATGGATGCATCGACACAAGTTAAGAGTGTCGATATGCTTGCACAGTTGTTAGGGGAGGTTGTGTTAGAGGTGGGAGAGGAGAATGTTGTCCAAGTCATCACGGACAACGCAACAACATATGTAGCAGCTGGTAAGATGTTGGAGGAGAGATTCCCCACCCTTTTTTGGACCCCATGTGCAACCCATTGTCTCGATTTGCTACTCGAAGACATTGGGAAATTACCTTGGGTGTCAGAGGTTGTACAAAAGTCCAAAGCTATTACAAAATTTATCTACAACCATACATGGGTCCTCCACCTCATGAGGCAATTTACTGGTGGGAGGGAGCTAGTGCGGGCTGGAGTTACACGCTTCGCCACAAACTTCGTGACATTGCAGAGCCTCTTTGATGCAAGAGGGGCATTGAAGAAGATGTTTGTGAGCGATGAGTGGAATTCCAAAGACGTTGCTAGATACCGACTCTCCAGTGAGGGGCAGAAGGTATATGACTATTTGTTTGAGGAGCCCTTCTGGATAGCCATGAATGAGGCCATCAAGGTACAAGACTAAGTTTTTTATTTTATTTTATTATTTATTTTTTTAATTTAAATTATTTTTCCATTTGCGAATCTTGTATTGTAATTTTTTTATTGTAAAATATTTTTATTTAAATTATTTTTCCTTTTTTCAGGTGTCAGAGCCTTTGGTGAGGGTTCTCCATCTTGTTGATGGAGAACAATCACCAATGGCATATGTATATGAGGCTATGGATAGGGCAAAAGAGGCAATTGCCTCATTTTATGGATATTCCCACACCAAATACGGTCCCATTTGGGATATCATTGACCAGCGATGGACATCTAAGCTCCATAGCCCTCTTCATGCAACGAGGTACTACCTCAACCCCAAATTTTTTTATGTTGATACATTCGAGGCCGACTATGAGGTGATGGGGGGCCTTCAACTATGCATTGACCGCATGTACCCTGATGAGGAAATGCGCACTAAGATACAGGATGAGATGCAGGCTTATAAGAAATGTGAGGGCATCCTTTTCCCATCCTCGCAGTGCATTCGATCAAGGTCAACTATGAGGCCAGGTAACCCTCATCGAATTATTATTTATTTTGTCTTTTGATTTTGTTTTAAAAAATAATCTCAATTTACGATTTTACATGTGAATTATTAAATTTCCTTTTTCTTGGTTGTTTCTAGATTTATGGTGGGAGGACTTTGGTGCATATACGCCCAATCTACAGCGCTTCGCCATCAAAGTTTTATCTCAACCATGCAACGCTTCAGGTTGTGAGCGCAATTGGAGTATGTTTGAGCACATACACTCCAAGAAGCGCAATAGGCTTACACAAGAAAAGTTGAATGATCTTGTGTTTGTTCATTACAACCTTCGCCTCCACCATAAAAAAATTATAGGAACAAGTAACGAGGCCATTGACCTAGACGAGATTGATCCATCATCTGAATGGATCACAAAGCCACAACAGGAGCAGCAACAAGAGCCTCTCTTCTCCATGGATGATTTTGAAAACCTAGCGGAGGAGTTAGCAGCCAAGGCACAAGAAAAGGCATGGCACAAGAAGAGGCACGAACAACAACAAAGAGAGACTAGAGCTTCTGCTAGGGCAAAGGGCAAAGGCATTCAAAGATCTTGAGGCATTGTATTTGTCATGACTCATGACACATTTTGTAATTTGTACCTTTTTATATGATAAGTAATACAAGAACATTTAAAGAATAAATTTTGGACGCATTAAAATTTCTTTATTTAAGATGTGTTTTGTCACTTTCATGTGTAGTTTAAGGCTTTAAGCTTGTATCACTTGCCACTTTCATGTGTAGTTTAAGCTTGTATCACTTACAGTATTAATTTTTTATTTGCATAATGTTAATTCATTGTGATATGCATGAAAAAAACATTTTTTCAATGAAAAATTGCATTTTCTTCGGGTTTTTTTTTGGCCGATTTTTTGCCGAGTCCCGAATTTTTCCGACTCTTTTGCCTTGCCGATTCCGATCCGATTCCGATTTTCTCAACTATGATTGGGACACATCATAGAATAGCATCCAAAAATAGAAAGCATATCACTATATCATGTCACCCATATAGTACATATCTCTAATAGTGTGCACCTAAAGGTGGTTGACGAAAGCCACAATGGTGATTAGGGGTAATCCATATGAAAGCCCTTGCATGTGTTTGTTAGAGGTCAACGATGTGAAAATCCTTTGTTGAAATGGTTATGGGTTTGCCACTTGAAAACCCTTAGTAATAGTTGAGATGGTTATGTGTTAAATGACTAAAAACCCTAGTGATGATGAGATCATTATGGGTTAGTTGCTTGAAGTTAGTGATAGTTGTGTACACAATCTATCAATAGCAAGGAATATGTGAAGATTGCAGAGAGATACAGTGTGGATTGCAAATATATGGAGGATGGAGAGACATCCAAGGTTGCACATACTTCAATATTTGTCCATATTAGAGGTCCTTTGGATGTAAGTGTGGTTACATGACTGTTGAACATTGTCATTCAAGGGCGATTATTATGCAATGTCGACCTTTGATATTATTGTAAGTTGTAACCCCTAACAGTAAAGGGTGATGTTAGAGATATGTATAGTTAGGGTGACATGACACAATGATGTACTTTCAATTTTTGGTTGCTATTCTTTGATGTGTCCCGGTTGTCCATTATCAACTTTCCTATCTTGGTGTGATATGTTCCAGTTTGCATAATGAGTTGTCTTAGTTTGCAATAGCGAGATATCCTCGTTTTTATAAGTTGTTAAATATATATACAGCATTAAAAAATAGGCAATGTGAGCCATCGCATGGGTCTTAAGTTTCGTATGTAATCAGTCCTCGTGATTAACAGTATGATTTTCCTTTTGCTAACAAACGATGGTTGGTTGTTCTTTTGTGTAATGGTTGTTTTCTTTGTTTGAAATGTGAATGTGATATCTTTTAGAAAATAATTGTATTTTTGTACATGGTATCACAGCCAGGTTGTTATGGACATAAGGATGATGCATGTGAAGGTCGAATGAGTGTTCGAGAGCGTTTTCTATAAGTCGGTGATTTGGTCTGGTTAAAAAAATGGCATGATCATATAATTGTCGATTTATTGCAAAAAAAAAAAGAAGCATTTTTCTAGGAGCTGTTGTTATTACAGTAGTTTGTGCAGAAATTTGAGACTAGGAACTCGTCCAGTACGCACAGAAGTAAAGCTGCCAAGGTGCTTCATGGAATGATTATTTGCAAAAAATTGTTGAAGAATTTGAAAGAAGCCAAGTCGTTTTGGGTGCATCTTTAATAAAAAAATTAAAATTGTAAAGCAGGTAGGGTTAAGTCTATAGGCATGTTTGTTGTGTTTGTTGCACATGTATTACTAACACATCTGTATTTCCAGATGATTTGAGGAGGAAGCGCATATTGGAAGAATTAAATGCCTTTGCAAAGTGCTTACCGGATTACTTTTCTCTCAGCTCCATTATTATTGTTGTTTTTTCCTTCATTTATCCTTTGTCTGACATTGCATTGTACATCCAACTGAGCACTATATGTATCCACATGTGTTGAAGGGAAGTCTCAAAGTTTCCAAGTGTTGTTTTGCAGGCATTTGTGAAATCAGAGGATTTTCTCAGTGAAGATGGCTTGGCCTAAGTATTTGGAAGATGCAACAATGTGGAAAAGAGATTATGTCCACATATTCATAATGTTTGATGAAGAATAAATTAAAAGGTCCATGGTGCTTTGTGTGAAACTGTCCATGTCTTTAATGGGTTGAAAACTTAGAGGATTTGGCTGACTGAATAATCTCTCATTAATATTACAATGAATAAAGTTACAGTTATACAAGAAATAAATTTCAAGTAGTGATCTGACATATCATATTATAGACAGATCATTAAAAGTTTTTTATTTTTTCTTTAAAGTGTTTGCTTTCAAATCAAGTGAAAAATATAAATCATGTCATGCGCAGTCAAACAAAGTATTAAAAATGTATCCTTGTGAAATGGGATAGAGTGTCATATATCTAAGTTATTTTTATCAAAAGTCAAAGGACAGTTCAGTGTGAGTATCAAGTTAAAGTGATGTTAAGATCATTCAACTGTGTAAAGAGGAGCTGAATGCAAAGTAGCATCGTCAAAATGATCACAATGAAGCACCATGAGTTGTACATATCCATAGCATGTATTGAGTGATGGAAAAGGCAAGTCATTCTTATAGTCATATGCAAGGTGAAATGAAAAAAGGTGTCACACAAATATAGTCCATAACTTTCTTTTCTTAATAAGTATTTTAGGAACATTAAGTTGTGTGTCATAGAAAGAATATAGTGTGTCAAGAGTTGAGGAATCAACAAGTGTCTTGAAGATTTGCTTGAGTCAGTCCACAGTCAATCAAAAAAGTGTTGTATATAGGGTATATTTTTTTTTTTTTTTTTTAAAAGCGAAAAACCCCTTGCAGGGCCGCCTTGGTCTGAGAGACCACGAACAGGGGGTTCTACACCGTCAAAGTCACCCAGGAGTCGCACCCGACCCTGCCCGCACCAACATTATCAATTGGATTTTGGATACCCAATTCAGCTTTTTGGTAGGGTGGAGATTTGAACCTAGGACCTCCCTTGGAGGATTGCCCTCTCCTCTCCAACTCACCTACAACACCTGGGTGTTGTATATAGGGTATATTGTCTTCGCTTGGAGGTGTGGCAAATAGAGAACCATACATTCATGTCACAAATGAAGTATGCCAGAACATTGCTCGAGAAGTTTCGGATGACAAATTGCAAGCCCATGGCCACTCCAATGGAAACAGGGTTGCAACTATCCCAAAACGATTCATCCCCACAGGTGAACTGAACTCTCTATAGCTGATTGATTGGAAGTCTCATTTATCTAACCTACACCAGACCAGACATCAGCTATATTGTTAGATATCTTTAACAGTTCATGCAAGAATCAAAGGTGTGTCATTGGAAAGTAGCAAAGCGGGTAGTTAGGTATATCCATGGTACAGCTAAACACAATCTGGAGTACAAGAAGAATGATCAATTCTTCTTTACATGTTTCACGTATGCAAACTATGCAGGATCCATTGATGATAGGAGGTACACATCTAGATATGTATTCGCTTTGGGATCTAGTCCGATCTCTTGCGGAAGTAAGAAGCAACATGTTGTTGCTCAATCTTCCACCAAGGCTGAATATCATGATCCAGGAGGAGCTGTCTACAAGGCAATATGGTTACATTGCATCTTGTCAAGAATGGGCATTCCATAGAAGCAACCAACAATCTGAGCTGTGATAACCAAAGGAGTTCTCAAACTTGTTCACAATCCAGTTTTTCATGAGCACACGAAACATATTGAAGTTCAGTGCCACTTCATTCACGAACGTGTTCAAGAACATAACATACAGCTTCAATTATGTCCAACTAAAGAGCTACGTATAAATATTTTGACAAAGTCTCTTGCACATGTTAAGTTTGAAAAATTTATAATTTTTTTTTATATGTACATTGATTGACCATTGATGTAATAAGGGAGGAATGGTATGAATTTTATAACATTAAGATGCAATTATTCGTCAATTTTGGAGGTGGTTACCGGTGGTTATTCACTTGTAACTGGAGACCTCTCCATTCTTGATTGACAATTCTATATACGCATCTATCACATCAATGCACAGTTTAACGCAACTGATGTGCATTCCTATCAAATTTGTTCTGCAATGGAGCCCTGAACCAGGTGCTAGTACCTTATTCTTGCTTCAAAGATCCACTTTTCTTTTCGTTTACGTCAACAACGTTACAAGATTATAGAATCTTCCTTCTCAAGGTCTTTGGACTAGGGCTCTACCGTGGGTTCCTTGCAAATAGTTGACATATAACATCCATGACAGTAATCGTTTGCATTCTTTGTGGGAATTTTTAGCTCTAGTTTTTGCTGATGGTTTGCCCTCTTCACAGTGGCATTTTCATCCTCTCGTTGCTGTTCTTTTTTTTTTTTTTTTTCTTCCAGCTTAGCGGCTAGATCAACTGCATAGGTTTAAGACAGAGACGTTTAATGCTATTCAAGTATTTAAGCAATATCCTAAATTTTGTGTAAATTTTCACGTTCAGAGCTGAACGTTCAGCAATGCTGTTTTCTCTTAAGTTCTATTGGCATTGAAGTCCTCTTTCTGAATAATTTGAAACTAGCACATACTTCAGAAGCTACCACCTATATTCTGAAAAGAACATGTTTCTATGTGTATAGCAATTTCTTGTTCTAGCAGTGGCTTAATCCTTTTCCATTCAGACAGCGAATTTCTTTGCTTTTTCTCCCTTAGTATTATGCTTTGAGACTTTTGCTCCACACTGTGTTGTGACATGTACCTGCAACATGCAACCATTCTTCTCTAGCATTTGGGTCTTCTGTTCAGTTATTGTCGTCTCTTCCTCTGTTGGTGTTAAGGTTGTTCAATAGTTCAAATGGCTATTTGGCCCACGTTGATGTAGGTATTCTTATTTATTTTCTCTCTATGATTTTTCTAGCCTTGCAGCATCTCCAAAGTTGTGATGGAGACATGCCTGCAGCATTACTGACTTGAGAGGTTTGGTCCAAGTTAGTACTTTATATTATCCAGAATATTCAGGAGCTTCTTAAGTGCCTGCAGCATTACTGACTTGAGAGGTTTGGTCCAAGTTAGTACTTTATATTATCCAGAATATTCAGGAGCTTCTTAAGGGCAGGTGCAAGTCAGGTTTTTTTTGGACGAATAGCTTACTCTCAGTCATGCCTTTTAAGCCAAAGACAGTCCCATAGATTCCTTCTGCTAAAGCAGAAAGAAAAAAAACCAAAGGAAATCAACGAACATAGACTCAAAGTAATTTTCCCGAATATGCTAGCTCATAAGAAAAAAACAATCAGAAATCTAGAATAGAAAAAGTGAAAATTAAACTATGTCAGAAGAAAAACTTGATTGGTTTGATAAAAGCAAAAAAGGTATTTCAAATATAATTGCTGATCAAAAGCAAGAACTTAATATGATGTCCGCAGAAGATCCCAATAAACTAAGGGATGCAGATAAGTTAGCTCACCTGTCCTTTGAATGGGACAGAAGCAAGAATCCTGTCAAATGCACTTTGTCGATCAGTTGTGACTAAGACCAGATAATCTCCAGCACTATAAATATCTCTTACCTGCAGGAACGGCCTACATTATTTTAGATGCAAATTGAGAATAAACGTACTTCACTTTCCACTTTCAAAAACACTGTCATTACTCATACCTTCCCCCTGATCTTTGATCCCACGCCTGGCACCGTTTTGTCGAGATGAGTTTCAGACAAACAGTTGGAGAGGGACAGAGATTCTTCTATGCCGCGAACAACATCCGCTCTGCGATCTTTCACATCCAATGTGAAATTATTCGCAGCAACTGCCCTGATTGATAAACTCTTGTGCTTTCTTTCGTGTAAACTCGTTCGAACAGGGGACTTTTTACAGGGCAAAGATGGCAAGGACTTGGTCTTTAAAGGCATTGAAAGCTCAGATACCCCACTCCCCATTCTCATTGTTATAAAATTAGAATTTTTCTAAACCCTAAACCCTGGCGAGAGGTTATTATCCCTTAAAGCTCCTCCTGCAAATGTGAGGTTGAATTTTTTCTTGAAAGCACCAGCAGGACTTACTTTTACGAGTCTGTTGTTAATTAGCCAAGAATTCATATGGGTCTGTTGTTAATGAGCCAAAAACGAATTCATATGCAGAACATTGGAGAACTCGATTATAATAAATATACAAATTTTTACTAAGATTGCTTACAAAAGCAGCGAGGCTTAACCGAAAAACTCCTCCTAACAGAAAGAGAATTGGTCGTAGATGGTGTAGGAAGAGACATGGCGGGACCGTCGCATTGGGAATAAAATAAACTTCAAGATAAAGGGTAAAAAGGTTAAACGAATTGATTTTGATGAACGATGCCATTTAGGATATAACGAAGTATGTGATACAATTCTATTCGCAAAATTTATATTTTAGTTTTTATTGGATTTTAACAGTATGTTTTTAAAATTTTATTTTGTTATATCTTGGTTATGTTATTTTAATTTAAATTATGGCAAAGGAGACCCTCCTATCCCATCATATATGATTTAAAAATATCATCAGTTATACTTTATATTATTTTTATAAAAAATTAAACTAAAAACTTTTATTAAAAAGATGGACACTTTTGAATGGTTAGAGATGAATCAAATGGTTTTTAGTTTGGTCAGCAAATATTTAGATAAAGACGAGGACAAGTCTATAGTCCATTCAGTCTTGTGGATCAATGGAGGATGAACAGTTATTTGTTAGATTTTTTTTGTTGTTTTTTACAGCACTTTTTTGCTTTTTTAAGATAGCCCTGGTTTTTTTGTTACCTTTTACAGCATTTTTTTATTTTTTTGAGATAGCCCTAATAATGTTTGTAGACTGTCAAGCTTGCTAAGTTTCTTAGATAAGTTTAAAACAAGAATAAAACCAGATTAAAAGTTTCTACTCTTTAAATAAAATAGTACTCAATTTTTTAATTATTTTCAGATATTAAGATTTATCAAAAATAGCAAACCTATAACTATAATTTTTTTTTCGGTGACATAGGACAGTTGGTCACAATCACACTATTTTTAGTAAAACCTATAACTATAATTTGATTATTTTTTTCGGTTACATAGGAGATTTGGTCACAACCACACTGTTTTTAGTAACTGACAAGCAAGGTTCAAACCACATGGATTGCTTCCATCAAACTTATTTTGCTTCGTTATTGTTGACCCAGCGTGAAGGGGACCACCACTTGGGATTTGTACCATCTTCGTTGATTTGTCATCAAACTTATTTTGCTTTGTTATTGTTGACCCAACGTGAAGGGGACCACCGCTCGGGATTTGTATCATCCTCGTTGATTTGACATGCACTCAGAGGATTCAGATCAGATTACTACTTTTGCAAATAAGCTGCTACCCCTGAGGTTTGAACCTAAGTGTCTTCTTCGTAAGTGCCTGGTCAGACAAGCACTTACCAATCCACCTAGCCCTTGGGGACAACTATAATTTGATTCTTATTCTATCAATAAATTTCTTTTACTTTTAAAAAAATCTAAAACCTCACACTACTCAAACTTCAAATACATTATCCTTGTTGCTAAATTAAAATTCAGTAGATTTTGAGTTTTAATTTCCTTTCCATAGACCGATATATAGCTAAATTCTTAGAATCATCTTTAGTAGTACAAGTTAGTGAGCACACCACAGAGGATCAATCCTTGTTGCTCGAAGATAAGGTAGTTTTTTGTAAATTTAATGGGTGTTGGCCAAGGGCTTCAGTCTTGAGAAAATGCATTGATAGGAGTTAGAAGTCTCCAGGAGTGAGTCTATCCTTTTTCCCAAAGGTTTCTTACTAGCCATCTTTTGTTCGAGGGAAGAAAAATATAGAATCCTAAAGGGGATCCTTGGTTTATGGGAAGAGTTTGACTCTTCCTTACCCACTGGTATGAAGGTTTTTCACATGAAAATACAAATTTATCTCTAGTACCAGTCTGGTTTAGGATGTATGGGTTGCCCATTGAATTTTAGGATATGGATACCTTCAAGGCAATAGACAACACTCTAGGATAATTCCTTGAGATTTCAAAAACTACAAAAGATGGATTCTTGGCTATTTATGCTTCGATATTGGTCATGATTTATATAAGTAAAACTTTACCAAAATCAATCATTCTTAAGTATGGGGATAATATGTGGACCCAAACCATAGATTAGGAAAACATATCTTTTGAATGTAGAAGATATCATAAGGTGGGGCATATTGAGATATCATGCCCTAGAAGAATTCAATATAATCATATGTAGAAAACAACAAGAGAAACAAATGGATATGGATGAGGATGGTTTTCAACTTCCAAAAAATAGATCTAGACAAATGAAAGCAAATAAACAGTGAAGACCAGTTATGAAGGATATTGGAATAAATACAAACTTTTTTGAGGCTTTATTCTATGAAGAAATAGTAGATCAAAGCTTAAAGGACATAATACAATAGGTTCAACATATTAACAAGGAACCGTCTATTCAGTATGATCCTGGTTTAGGGAAGAACATTCTTGATGAACCTAAGGAATGTGTCTCATTAAATTTTGAACACTCTCTTGAAGTACCATGCACCATTCAAGAGAAAAAAAATGGGTAAAAAAACACAATGCTAGGTGTTAATACCTTTATCATTAGTAAGAAAATACCAAAAAATGAGCAAGACAAGTCAAAAGCTTCTATAGTAGAGCCAAGAGAAGATAAATATGATGAAAAATAAAATTGTGAAAGATTATTGAGGAATAGAATAATTAAACCTACTACTGATACAAGCAAGCCAAAAATAGAAAAACCCTCAAATTGTCAAGCGAGATCCAGAGAAGTAAGAGCAAACATAGAGAAAAGAACACAAACTAAGTTGGTTGAACTTCTCTTTACCAAACAACAAAATGATATTGGTAATTCATAGGGGGGACCAGTAGCCCCTAATGACACATGATTACATCTCATGGAATATAAGGGGTGCTAATGTCCCCTCAAAGCGAGGTGTATCAGGGACCTCTGTTTAAGTAATAAGCCTTATAATATTTGTATCCAGGAAACTAAAATGACAAAATAATAAGTTTTCAAAACTATGAAAGCGATATGGGCGAGATGTGAATGGGATGCTATGGATTTTGAAGGAGTGATAGGGGAATTCTAACTTGTTGAAATCCTATTAGAACCTCCTATGTAACCATTCATAAAACTAGGCATTGGATAGCCTCTTTAGTCACATGCTACTTTGCGAGATATTATATTCATCCTTATTGATATCTATGAACCTACAACTCAATCAAGCATATTAGAAGTTTAGAGTGGGATTGAAGCCTTTATGAGAAGTAAAGACCACGAAGCCCGATTCATGATCATAGGAGATTTTAATGCCATAACCAAGTTGGATGAAAATTTTGGAGGAATTAAGAAATTAACCCAAAGTATGAGAGATTTCTCAACTTCTATTCAAAATAATGATCTATGGGATGTTGAGTTTAAATAAGACAAATATATATGTACCAACAACATGAGAGGCCAAAGCCTTATAGCAAAAAAAATAAGCAGATGCATACTTTCATATCATTGGCTAGATGGAGGTACATGTGCTAAAATTAATACCCTAATAAGGATTGGTTCAGATCATTGGCCAATAAGAGTTCAAATGGTGGTAAGAGAATTTAAAAAATATCATATTTTAAATATGAGCATATATGGGAAGACCATCCTCAATTTTTTGATATGATAGCACAAAGGTAGATTTCTTTAGGAAATGGTGGGTTGTATACACTTCCAAAAAAAGTTAAATCAATGACATCTAGATTAAAATAATGGAACAATAACACCTTTGAAAATAGTTTTGAGAAGAAAGAAGATCTAAAAGATAAACTTTCAAAATTCCAAAAAGGTGATCATAATAATCCAAGCTCAATGGAAAGGGAGTTGCTTAGTAAATATCATTATATTTTAGGGAAGAGAATTTTTGGAGATTAAAATTGAGACAAACTTGGTTAAAAGGAGATAAAAATTCAAATTTTTTTTATAGGATGGCTATAGTACAAATATTAACATATAGAAGTGATATAATTAAATTAGTAGAAGGGGTTTGGATTGAAGACTAGAGTGAAATCAGAAAGGAGGTAAGGTCTTTTTATCATAATATTCTAGGATCATAGGAGTTTGAAGTTCTTAATGATAAACTTCTACAATAAGTACCTTCAGTCATAACAGATGAAGACAATAGGAAACTAATAGAACGTACTACTTTTGCAAATAAGCTGCTACCCCTGAGGTTTGAACCTAAGTGTCTTCTTCGTAAGTGCCTGGTCAGACAAGCACTTACCAATCCACCTAGCCCTTGGGGACAACTATAATTTGATTCTTATTCTATCAATAAATTTCTTTTACTTTTAAAAAAATCTAAAACCTCACACTACTCAAACTTCAAATACATTATCCTTGTTGCTAAATTAAAATTCAGTAGATTTTGAGTTTTAATTTCCTTTCCATAGACCGATATATAGCTAAATTCTTAGAATCATCTTTAGTAGTACAAGTTAGTGAGCACACCACAGAGGATCAATCCTTGTTGCTCGAAGATAAGGTAGTTTTTTGTAAATTTAATGGGTGTTGGCCAAGGGCTTCAGTCTTGAGAAAATGCATTGATAGGAGTTAGAAGTCTCCAGGAGTGAGTCTATCCTTTTTCCCAAAGGTTTCTTACTAGCCATCTTTTGTTCGAGGGAAGAAAAATATAGAATCCTAAAGGGGATCCTTGGTTTATGGGAAGAGTTTGACTCTTCCTTACCCACTGGTATGAAGGTTTTTCACATGAAAATACAAATTTATCTCTAGTACCAGTCTGGTTTAGGATGTATGGGTTGCCCATTGAATTTTAGGATATGGATACCTTCAAGGCAATAGACAACACTCTAGGATAATTCCTTGAGATTTCAAAAACTACAAAAGATGGATTCTTGGCTATTTATGCTTCGATATTGGTCATGATTTATATAAGTAAAACTTTACCAAAATCAATCATTCTTAAGTATGGGGATAATATGTGGACCCAAACCATAGATTAGGAAAACATATCTTTTGAATGTAGAAGATATCATAAGGTGGGGCATATTGAGATATCATGCCCTAGAAGAATTCAATATAATCATATGTAGAAAACAACAAGAGAAACAAATGGATATGGATGAGGATGGTTTTCAACTTCCAAAAAATAGATCTAGACAAATGAAAGCAAATAAACAGTGAAGACCAGTTATGAAGGATATTGGAATAAATACAAACTTTTTTGAGGCTTTATTCTATGAAGAAATAGTAGATCAAAGCTTAAAGGACATAATACAATAGGTTCAACATATTAACAAGGAACCGTCTATTCAGTATGATCCTGGTTTAGGGAAGAACATTCTTGATGAACCTAAGGAATGTGTCTCATTAAATTTTGAACACTCTCTTGAAGTACCATGCACCATTCAAGAGAAAAAAAATGGGTAAAAAAACACAATGCTAGGTGTTAATACCTTTATCATTAGTAAGAAAATACCAAAAAATGAGCAAGACAAGTCAAAAGCTTCTATAGTAGAGCCAAGAGAAGATAAATATGATGAAAAATAAAATTGTGAAAGATTATTGAGGAATAGAATAATTAAACCTACTACTGATACAAGCAAGCCAAAAATAGAAAAACCCTCAAATTGTCAAGCGAGATCCAGAGAAGTAAGAGCAAACATAGAGAAAAGAACACAGACTAAGTTGGTTGAACTTCTCTTTACCAAACAACAAAATGATATTGGTAATTCATAGGGGGGACCAGTAGCCCCTAATGACACATGATTACATCTCATGGAATATAAGGGGTGCTAATGTCCCCTCAAAGCAGGGTGTATCAGGGACCTTTGTTTAAGTAATAAGCCTGATATTTTTTGTATCTAGGAAACGAATATGACAAAATAATAAGTTTTCAAAACTATGAAAGCAGTATGGGCGAGATGTGAATGGGATGCTATGGATTTTGAAGGAGTGATAGGGGAATTCTAACTTGTTGAAATCCTATTAGAACCTCCTATGTAACCATTCATAAAACTAGGCATTGGATAGCCTCTTTAGCCACATGCTACTTTGCGAGATATTATATTCATCCTTATCAATATCTATGAACCTACAACTCAATCAAGCATATTAGAAGTTTAGAGTGGGATTGAAGCCTTTATGAGAAGTAAAGACCAAGAAACTCGATTCATGATCATAGGAGATTTTAATGCCATAACCAAGTTGGATGAAAATTTTGGAGGAATTAAGAAATTAACCCAAAGTATGAGAGATTTCTCAACTTCTATTCAAAATAATGATCTATGGGATGTTGAGTTTAAATAAGACAAATATATATGTACCAACAACATGAGAGGCCAAAGCCTTATAGCAAAAAAAATAAGCAGATGCATACTTTCATATCATTGGCTAGATGGAGGTACATGTGCTAAAATTAATACCCTAATAAGGATTGGTTCAGATCATTGGCCAATAAGAGTTCAAATGGTGGTAAGAGAATTTAAAAAATATCATATTTTAAATATGAGCATATATGGGAAGACCATCCTCAATTTTTTGATATGATAGCACAAAGGTAGATTTCTTTAGGAAATGGTGGGTTGTATACACTTCCAAAAAAAGTTAAATCAATGACATCTAGATTAAAATAATGGAACAATAACACCTTTGAAAATAGTTTTGAGAAGAAAGAAGATCTAAAAGATAAACTTTCAAAATTCCAAAAAGGTGATCATAATAATCCAAGCTCAATGGAAAGGGAGTTGCTTAGTAAATATCATTATATTTTAGGGAAGAGAATTTTTGGAGATTAAAATTGAGACAAACTTGGTTAAAAGGAGATAAAAATTCAAATTTTTTTTATAGGATGGCTATAGTACAAATATTAACATATAGAAGTGATATAATTAAATTAGTAGAAGGGGTTTGGATTGAAGACTAGAGTGAAATCAGAAAGGAGGTAAGGTCTTTTTATCATAATATTCTAGGATCATAGGAGTTTGAAGTTCTTAATGATAAACTTCTACAATAAGTACCTTCAGTCATAACAGATGAAGACAATAGGAAACTAATAGAACGTACTACTTTTGCAAATAAGCTGCTACCCCTGAGGTTTGAACCTAAGTGTCTTCTTCGTAAGTGCCTGGTCAGACAAGCACTTACCAATCCACCTAGCCCTTGGGGACAACTATAATTTGATTCTTATTCTATCAATAAATTTCTTTTACTTTTAAAAAAATCTAAAACCTCACACTACTCAAACTTCAAATACATTATCCTTGTTGCTAAATTAAAATTCAGTAGATTTTGAGTTTTAATTTCCTTTCCATAGACCGATATATAGCTAAATTCTTAGAATCATCTTTAGTAGTACAAGTTAGTGAGCACACCACAGAGGATCAATCCTTGTTGCTCGAAGATAAGGTAGTTTTTTGTAAATTTAATGGGTGTTGGCCAAGGGCTTCAGTCTTGAGAAAATGCATTGATAGGAGTTAGAAGTCTCCAGGAGTGAGTCTATCCTTTTTCCCAAAGGTTTCTTACTAGCCATCTTTTGTTCGAGGGAAGAAAAATATAGAATCCTAAAGGGGATCCTTGGTTTATGGGAAGAGTTTGACTCTTCCTTACCCACTGGTATGAAGGTTTTTCACATGAAAATACAAATTTATCTCTAGTACCAGTCTGGTTTAGGATGTATGGGTTGCCCATTGAATTTTAGGATATGGATACCTTCAAGGCAATAGACAACACTCTAGGATAATTCCTTGAGATTTCAAAAACTACAAAAGATGGATTCTTGGCTATTTATGCTTCGATATTGGTCATGATTTATATAAGTAAAACTTTACCAAAATCAATCATTCTTAAGTATGGGGATAATATGTGGACCCAAACCATAGATTAGGAAAACATATCTTTTGAATGTAGAAGATATCATAAGGTGGGGCATATTGAGATATCATGCCCTAGAAGAATTCAATATAATCATATGTAGAAAACAACAAGAGAAACAAATGGATATGGATGAGGATGGTTTTCAACTTCCAAAAAATAGATCTAGACAAATGAAAGCAAATAAACAGTGAAGACCAGTTATGAAGGATATTGGAATAAATACAAACTTTTTTGAGGCTTTATTCTATGAAGAAATAGTAGATCAAAGCTTAAAGGACATAATACAATAGGTTCAACATATTAACAAGGAACCGTCTATTCAGTATGATCCTGGTTTAGGGAAGAACATTCTTGATGAACCTAAGGAATGTGTCTCATTAAATTTTGAACACTCTCTTGAAGTACCATGCACCATTCAAGAGAAAAAAAATGGGTAAAAAAACACAATGCTAGGTGTTAATACCTTTATCATTAGTAAGAAAATACCAAAAAATGAGCAAGACAAGTCAAAAGCTTCTATAGTAGAGCCAAGAGAAGATAAATATGATGAAAAATAAAATTGTGAAAGATTATTGAGGAATAGAATAATTAAACCTACTACTGATACAAGCAAGCCAAAAATAGAAAAACCCTCAAATTGTCAAGCGAGATCCGAGAGAAGTAAGAGCAAACATAGAGAAAAGAACACGAGACTAAGTTGGTTGAACTTCTTTTTACCAAACAACAAAATGATATTGGTAATTCATAGGGGGGACCAGTAGCCCCTAATGACACATGATTACATCTCATGGAATATAAGGGGTGCTAATGTCCCCTCAAAGCAGGGTGTATCAGGGACCTTTGTTTAAGTAATAAGCCTGATATTTTTTGTATCTAGGAAACGAATATGACAAAATAATAAGTTTTCAAAACTATGAAAGCAGTATGGGCGAGATGTGAATGGGATGCTATGGATTTTGAAGGAGTGATAGGGGAATTCTAACTTGTTGAAATCCTATTAGAACCTCCTATGTAACCATTCATAAAACGAGGCATTGGATAGCCTCTTTAGCCACACGCTACTTTGCAGATATTATATTCATCCTTATTGATATCTATGAACCTACAACTCAATCAAGCATATTAGAAGTTTAGAGTGGGATTGAAGCCTTTATGAGAAGTAAAGACCACGAAGCCTGATTCATGATCATAGGAGATTTTAATGCCATAACCAAGTTGGATGAAAATTTTGGAGGAATTAAGAAATTAACCCAAAGTATGAGAGATTTCTCAACTTCTATTCAAAATAATGATCTATGGGATGTTGAGTTTAAATAAGACAAATATATATGTACCAACAACATGAGAGGCCAAAGCCTTATAGCAAAAAAAATAAGCAGATGCATACTTTCATATCATTGGCTAGATGGAGGTACATGTGCTAAAATTAATACCCTAATAAGGATTGGTTCAGATCATTGGCCAATAAGAGTTCAAATGGTGGTAAGAGAATTTAAAAAATATCATATTTTAAATATGAGCATATATGGGAAGACCATCCTCAATTTTTTGATATGATAGCACAAAGGTAGATTTCTTTAGGAAATGGTGGGTTGTATACACTTCCAAAAAAAGTTAAATCAATGACATCTAGATTAAAATAATGGAACAATAACACCTTTGAAAATAGTTTTGAGAAGAAAGAAGATCTAAAAGATAAACTTTCAAAATTCCAAAAAGGTGATCATAATAATCCAAGCTCAATGGAAAGGGAGTTGCTTAGTAAATATCATTATATTTTAGGGAAGAGAATTTTTGGAGATTAAAATTGAGACAAACTTGGTTAAAAGGAGATAAAAATTCAAATTTTTTTTATAGGATGGCTATAGTACAAATATTAACATATAGAAGTGATATAATTAAATTAGTAGAAGGGGTTTGGATTGAAGACTAGAGTGAAATCAGAAAGGAGGTAAGGTCTTTTTATCATAATATTCTAGGATCATAGGAGTTTGAAGTTCTTAATGATAAACTTCTACAATAAGTACCTTCAGTCATAACAGATGAAGACAATAGGAAACTAATAGAACGTACTACTTTTGCAAATAAGCTGCTACCCCTGAGGTTTGAACCTAAGTGTCTTCTTCGTAAGTGCCTGGTCAGACAAGCACTTACCAATCCACCTAGCCCTTGGGGACAACTATAATTTGATTCTTATTCTATCAATAAATTTCTTTTACTTTTAAAAAAATCTAAAACCTCACACTACTCAAACTTCAAATACATTATCCTTGTTGCTAAATTAAAATTCAGTAGATTTTGAGTTTTAATTTCCTTTCCATAGACCGATATATAGCTAAATTCTTAGAATCATCTTTAGTAGTACAAGTTAGTGAGCACACCACAGAGGATCAATCCTTGTTGCTCGAAGATAAGGTAGTTTTTTGTAAATTTAATGGGTGTTGGCCAAGGGCTTCAGTCTTGAGAAAATGCATTGATAGGAGTTAGAAGTCTCCAGGAGTGAGTCTATCCTTTTTCCCAAAGGTTTCTTACTAGCCATCTTTTGTTCGAGGGAAGAAAAATATAGAATCCTAAAGGGGATCCTTGGTTTATGGGAAGAGTTTGACTCTTCCTTACCCATCGGTATGAAGGATTTTCACATGAAAATACAAATTTATCTCTAGTACCAATCTGGGTTAGGATGTATGGGTTGCCCATTGAATTTTAGGATATGGATACCTTCAAGGCAATAGACAACACTCTAGGATAATTCCTTGAGATTTCAAAAACTACAAAAGATGGATTCTTGGCTATTTATGCTTCGATATTGGTCATGATTTATATAAGTAAAACTTTACCAAAATCAATCATTCTTAAGTATGGGGATAATATGTGGACCCAAACCATAGATTAGGAAAACATATCTTTTGAATGTAGAAGATATCATAAGGTGGGGCATATTGAGATATCATGCCCTAGAAGAATTCAATATAATCATATGTAGAAAACAACAAGAGAAACAAATGGATATGGATGAGGATGGTTTTCAACTTCCAAAAAATAGATCTAGACAAATGAAAGCAAATAAACAGTGAAGACCAGTTATGAAGGATATTGGAATAAATACAAACTTTTTTGAGGCTTTATTCTATGAAGAAATAGTAGATCAAAGCTTAAAGGACATAATACAATAGGTTCAACATATTAACAAGGAACTGTCTATTCAGGTATGATCCTGGTTTAGGGAAGAACATTCTTGATGAACCTAAGGAATGTGTCTCATTAAATTTTGAACACTCTCTTGAAGTACCATGCACCATTCAAGAGAAAAAAAATGGGTAAAAAAACACAATGCTAGGTGTTAATACCTTTATCATTAGTAAGAAAATACCAAAAAATGAGCAAGACAAGTCAAAAGCTTCTATAGTAGAGCCAAGAGAAGATAAATATGATGAAAAATAAAATTGTGAAAGATTATTGAGGAATAGAATAATTAAACCTACTACTGATACAAGCAAGCCAAAAATAGAAAAACCCTCAAATTGTCAAGCGAGATCCAGAGAAGTAAGAGCAAACATAGAGAAAAGAACACAGACTAAGTTGGTTGAACTTCTCTTTACCAAACAACAAAATGATATTGGTAATTCATAGGGGGGACCAGTAGCCCCTAATGACACATGATTACATCTCATGGAATATAAGGGGTACTAATGTCTCCTCAAAGCGAGGTGTATCGGGGACCTCTGTTTAAGTAAAAAGCCTGATATTCTTTGTATCTAGGAAACGAAAATGACAAAATAATAAGTTTTCAAAACTATGAAAGCAATATGGGTGAGATGTGAATGGGATGCTATGGATTTTGAAGGAGTGATAGGGGAATTCTAACTTGTTGAAATCCTATTAGAACCTCCTATGTAACCATTCATAAAACGAGGCATTGGATAGCCTCTTTAGCCACACGCTACTTTGCAGATATTATATTCATCCTTATTGATATCTATGAACCTACAACTCAATCAAGCATATTAGAAGTTTAGAGTGGGATTGAAGCCTTTATGAGAAGTAAAGACCAAGAAACTCGATTCATGATCATAGGAGATTTTAATGCCATAACCAAGTTGGATGAAAATTTTGGAGGAATTAAGAAATTAACCCAAAGTATGAGAGATTTCTCAACTTCTATTCAAAATAATGATCTATGGGATGTTGAGTTTAAATAAGACAAATATATATGTACCAACAACATGAGAGGCCAAAGCCTTATAGCAAAAAAAATAAGCAGATGCATACTTTCATATCATTGGCTAGATGGAGGTACATGTGCTAAAATTAATACCCTAATAAGGATTGGTTCAGATCATTGGCCAATAAGAGTTCAAATGGTGGTAAGAGAATTTAAAAAATATCATATTTTAAATATGAGCATATATGGGAAGACCATCCTCAATTTTTTGATATGATAGCACAAAGGTAGATTTCTTTAGGAAATGGTGGGTTGTATACACTTCCAAAAAAAGTTAAATCAATGACATCTAGATTAAAATAATGGAACAATAACACCTTTGAAAATAGTTTTGAGAAGAAAGAAGATCTAAAAGATAAACTTTCAAAATTCCAAAAAGGTGATCATAATAATCCAAGCTCAATGGAAAGGGAGTTGCTTAGTAAATATCATTATATTTTAGGGAAGAGAATTTTTGGAGATTAAAATTGAGACAAACTTGGTTAAAAGGAGATAAAAATTCAAATTTTTTTTATAGGATGGCTATAGTACAAATATTAACATATAGAAGTGATATAATTAAATTAGTAGAAGGGGTTTGGATTGAAGACTAGAGTGAAATCAGAAAGGAGGTAAGGTCTTTTTATCATAATATTCTAGGATCATAGGAGTTTGAAGTTCTTAATGATAAACTTCTACAATAAGTACCTTCAGTTATAACAGATGAAGACAATAGGAAACTAATAGAACGTATTACTTTAGAAGAATTTCATTTAGCTCTTTTCTCTTGTAATAAGGAGAAATTCCCAAGTCTATATGGGATCTCTACAACATTCTATCAACATAATTGGGATATAGCAAAGGATTCTTTATTGGTGGTAGTGGAATAGTCTAAGGTAAAACAATACATACCTTATAAAATAAATGCAACATATCTTACCCTAATTCCAAAAAATAATAATGCATAATTGTTTGATTCATTTAGACCCATAAACCTATGTAATATGGCATATAATATTATCTCCAAAGTGATGGTGAATTAGTTAAGACCACTGTTAGACACAATTATTTCAGAAGAGCAAGGAGGATTTGTGAAAGGGAGACAAAATCTGGACGAGATCATAGTAGCTCATGAAGTTATGCATGCAATTGCTTCAATAAAAGAGAAAACAAGATCTTAAAACTCGATATGAGTAAAGCCTATGATAGGGTTAAACAGGATTTTCTTTTTGCAATATTATAAAAGTTTGGATTTGGGAATAAATTAGTTAGATGGATTAAAGCTTGTGTCTCTACAATTTCATATTCAATGTTGATCAATGGGTTAGTGATAAAATCATTTAAAGCCAAGAGGGGTCTTAGACAAGGAGATCCTCTATCACCACATTTGTTCATTATTATGGTAGAGATTTTGGGTAGGAACTTGAAGAAGGCTAACAAATATGGGCTAATAAGTGGACTTAAGGCTAGTAGTAACATTGACAACATCACCCATAAATAATTTGTAGATGATATGACCCTTTTTGGGAGGGCAAGGATAAATGAGGACAAAGCTTTGAATAACTTACTAAAGGAATACAAAAGAGCATCAGGGCAAAAAGTTAATAGGAAAAAATCCAAAATTTACTTTCTAAACACCCTAGCTAAAATCAAAGTAGGGATATGCAGGTTACTCCAAATGGAGGAGGCAAATTTGACAAAAACTTATCTAGGGATGTCATTATTTGAGGGGAGAATGAGGATAGACTTATGGAATCCAGTTATAAGTAAAGTTTAGAATAAACTACCGACATGGAAAGGTAGATAGTTATTGTTTTTTTTTGAAGAAAGTGAAAAACTTATATTAATACAAAGAGTATATACAAGAGGGATCGAAAACATCCCAACCAAGAACCAGGAAGCAAGAAGCCAACACAAAGGGCGAGAGGGCAGCACTTCCCAACACAAAGCATAAGAAGAAAACCAGGCACGATATCGCGACAGTCAAGGCAGCCAAAGCCACAACCGGGCAACCGATCGCGAAATCGCGACAGCCATAGCCAGCAACTCCTGACCACCAACATTGTCGCGATATCGCGACGGGTTCTCCTCAGAGCAGTCATCCCTCAAAAAGGTCGCGATATCGCGATGCATTTTTTGTTTGCCCCCTTTACGCCAGAAGTGTCACGAAATCGCAACAAGATTGTCAATCTGCAACCAATCCTCCCAAGTGTCACGAAATCGCGACGAATTATCCTCATGAGGCACAAGCTCCAAAATGGTCGCGAAATCGTGACGTCTTTTCCAGAAGTCATCAGTTCGCCAAAAGTGTCGTGAAATCACGACAGTTCTTCTATCTGGCTCCCAGGCATCAAAAACGTCGCGATATCACGATGAATTTTCCCCTTGTCTCCAAAACACAAAAACCGTCGCGATATCGCGACTATTTTCCTCCTTGTTGCCCTTGCTCTCAAAGCGTCGCGAAATCGCAACGGGAACCTTCCAAAGGCCGTGGCGACAACACTTGTCGCGATAGCGCGATGGTTTTTCCCCTTGTCTCCAAAACACAAAAACTATCACGATATCGCGACTGTTTTCCTCCTTGATGCCCCTGCGCTCAAAGCGTCGCGAAATCGCGACGAGAACCTTCCAAAGGCCGTGGCGACAAAACTTGTCGCGATATCGCGACGATTTTTCCCCTTGTCTCCGAAACACAAAAACTGTCACGATATAGCGACTGTTTTCCTCCTTGTTGCCCCTGGGCTCAAAGCGTCGCGAAATCGCGACGGGAACTTTCCAAAGGCCGTGGCGACAAAACTTGTCGCGATATCGCGACGGTTTTTCCTTTTGTCTTCGAAACACAAAAACCGTTGTGATATCGCGACTGTTTTCCTCCTTATTGCCCCTACGCTCAAAGCGTCGCGAAATCGCGACGGGAACCTTCCAAAGGTCGTGGCGACAAAACCTGTCGCGATATCGCGACAGTTTCCTGCCAAGGGCCGCGACAGCAGTGCAGGTCATGAAAACGCGACGAAAATCACCCTTAGTACAAAATTTTCTCATTGATTCAAGAATTTTGCAAGTCCCTGTCGAATCTCAGCATTTTCCACAGGCATGTCACTGTGCAGCTGAACTCCAACCTCCTTTTCCGCACCCATCTTTGCAAGGAAATCGACCATCGAATTTAAGTCACGACTCACATGGATAGGGATCACATCTTCTAATTCCTTCCAAAGGTCCTTGATTTGAGAGACTAAAATCTATATCTTCCAAGATTTCAAAGCAAAGTTCCTCAAACAATCAAGAGCGCCAACCAGAATTTGAGAATCAGTCTCAAGGATTATCTTTCTGTATCCCTGCTTGATGACCCAGATGGAAGCAATTTTGATAGCATAGGCTTCGGCTTCATTATTGGTGGCTCTTCCCAGACCCTGTAGTTCCCAGTAAAGCACAGTTCCAGCATGATCACGACACACAACACCAATTCCAGCATTGCCCGGATTGCCCTTTGCAGCTCCGTCTGTGTTAATTTTAACCCAGCCTGCTGGGGGGGGTTTCCAACTGGCTATGTTATTTCTAACCTGTGCAACAACTCTCTCTTCCTGAGGACCCAGCTCAGCCGAAATTTCCTCTTCAGCATATATGGCAACCGTCTCTGTGACTTTGCTCCAGATAACCTGCCATATTCCATCTAGCAAGGAGAAGGTCTCTCTAAAGATTCTAGCGTTTCTTTCCAGCCACGCTTGCCACCAGATGAAGGAAAGACCAAGATCCCACCCCAGACGGAGGGCTTTAGATTTAAATCTGCCTTTCTTCCATCTTTGCTAGATATTGTTCCGAGTCAGAGCACCATTACTCTGGAGTTTAAAATAGGAAAACCACCGATTCCAAATCTGACCCGTGAAAGAGCACTCAAACATCAAATGATCAGCAGTCTCCTCATTCTTATGACATAAAATACACTGAGAAGGGCCAATGATTCCTCTGTTTCTGAGGATATCGAAGGTGAGAATGCCATTGTGCATAAACTGCCAGGCAAAGAAGTTCACTTTCGGCCAGCACTTGGAATGCCAAATCTTCTTCCAATTTTGAACCGGAAATGAATGCGGGGGAGGCTCTGGGAGGATCTGATCATATCCAACCTTCACAGTATAAACCCCGAGGTTCCCATGGCCCCAAGCTAACTCATCCTCTTCATATCTGCCCGTGAGAAACCGTGCTGTCAAGATGTTGGTCAAAATGGTTGCTAGCGTCGGAGGGATTGTGACCGGCCACTCCTCCAACCGCTTAAACTTCTTGAATTTATACTCACCCAACTGGCTAGTGTTGAAATAATTCTCAATAGTGACCCATCCCTGGGATTCTATGGCTATTTTAATTGGAAGCAATTCAGGATATTTCGCAATGATGGGTGGATACTGGTCCCATGAGTCAGTCCAGAAACGTGCCTTCTCCCCTCTTCCCACTTTCCAGAACAATTGGTCTTTAATAACTTGAGAACCCAACTTGAGAGCTTGCCAGACTAGGGATCCATTACCATCCAAAGGGAAGCGGCTTATTTCAGAGGGATGAACTTGGCCCAGATATTTGCTGGTTAAGATTCTACTGAATAAAGATGAAGGCTGGGAGATCCATCTCCAATACAATTTACCTGCTAAGGCTATGTTGTTGAGTTTAGAGCTTCTCAATCCCAACCCTCCTTTTTCTTTGGGCTGCGTAACTTTATCCCAGCCAACCAAGGCCCATTTCCTCTCACCATTTGCTCCTTCCCATAAGAATCTTCTGGCCAATTTATCCAACTCTTTCCAAATAGAAGGTGGGGCAGCCAGGATAGAGAATTTATAAATTGGCATGGCTTGGATAACTCGATCGTAAGAAGGTTAATCGGCCGCCATAGCTTAACCATTTATGAGACCAATGGTTCATTCTGTCTTTGAAGCCATCCAAAAGATCTTTCCAAATTTCAATTTTCAATTTCTTGAAGTGCAAAGGAACCCCCAAGTAGACTATAGGAAGAGAGGTTCTAGTGAAGCCCAAAATCTCCATAATTCTGTCTCGAAGCCTTTGATCTAGGTTGAAAAAGACCACTTTGGATTTTCTGTCATTGATAACCTGATTGGAGGCCCTAAGGTAAACATTGAGAGAGTCTCTGATTCCCCCGGCTTCCCTGAGACTGGCCACTCCAACCAGGCCAGTATCATCCACAAATTGCAAATGAGTCAAAATTTTTGCACCAACCTTAATACCTGTTAACAGGCCTTGAAGTCTTCTTCTGAAGAAGAGTCTACCTAATCCTTCAGCCAAAATAAGGAATAGATAGGGAGAGCAGGGGTCCCCTTGTCGGAGACCGTGAGAAGCTCCAAAAGGAGGCGAGGGAAGCCCCTTAATTAGAACAGAATAAGAAGGCATGGAAACACAGCTCATAACCCAGTCTATCCAGTCCTGGGAAAAACCAAAGGCGGCCAACATCTTTGACAGGAAGCCCCACTCCACTCTATCATAAGCCTTGGACATATCCAGTTTGATGAACATTCCTTTGTTACCGGAGTTTTGCATTGAATGAATAGCCTCCTGGGCAAGAACCACTCCATCCAAAATCTGTCTACCCTCAACAAATCCCCCTTGTTCTGAGGAGATGAGGTTATGAAGGAGAGGTTTAAGACGTTCAACTATTATCTTTGTGATAATTTTGTAAATCACATTACATAAGGCAATAGGCCTAAAGTCAGAGATATGAACCCCTTCCTCCCCCTTAGGAATTAAAGTGATGAAGGTATGATTTAGAGCCTTAAGCATTCTCTTATTGATTCTGGACTCCTCTGTAACAGCCAAAACATCTTCCTCCAAGGTATCCCAAAAGGCCTGGAAAAACTCAATAGGAAAACCGTCTGGACCGGGAGATTTGCCTGTGCTCATTCCAAAGACCAACACTTCAATTCATCTCTATCAATGGGTCTAAGGACAACCTGATTTTCTTCTTGAGTGACAATAGGGGGAATAACATCAAGAACTTCATTTTGAGCCCCCACATCTTGCTCCCTATTTTCTACAAAAAGCTTAGAGAAATAATCCACTGAGTGGGAGTGCATACCAGGAAGAGTATCAAAGGAGTGTCCATTCTCATCATGTAGAACTGCCATGTTATTCATCTGTCTTCTAGCACAGGCTGATCGATGGAAAAATTTTGTATTTCTATCTCCTTCCAATAACCAAGAATTTCTAGCCCACTATTTCAAGTAAATTTCCTCTTGGTTATCAATGTCCTCAATGACTTTGCGCAGGGCATCATCTTCAGTTTTAAGTCGTTCAGTAATTATTCCTTCCCCGAATTGTTTTCGTACCTCCTCCCAGCGGACCATCAAGGGGGCTCTTTGCAGCTGGAAATTCGACTTATTGGCGTGCCTCCACTGTTTCAGTTTACTTTTGACAAAATGAAGCTGTTTGTGGAATTTAAACATAGCTGTCCCAAAAGGTGGGCGACCTTCATCCCACCATTGCAGAATTTTCTCATGAAGATCCTCCTTTTGTAGCCAAAAATTCTCAAATCTAAACGGTTTGTGGTACTGCCCTGTCGAGTCCCACCCTCCAACAGGATGGGAGAATGATCGAAAATAGGGCCATCCAAAATTTGGAATTTAACATTCCACTTAACAAATGCCTCCTCTGAGACCAGAAAGCGATCTAGCTTTACCTTCCTACAGTGTGGCTCCCTCCTCTTGTTAGTCCAAGTGAAAAAAGTTCCAGGGCCTTGGATATCCACTAAGTGAAAAGCTCGGACCCGGGCAATCGAAGCTTGTCCCCGGGTCCAAAACAGGGGTTCCACCTTCCCGATCCCGAGCAGATAATTTGGCATTAAAATCTCCAGCAATGATCCAGTCACAAACTTGTCTAGAGGACCTCATGTTGTGAACAACTTTCCATTGGAGCCTATGGCCATCAAGGCTTTGAGCCCCATAGAAATTTGTAATTAATACATGCTCAGCTGTGACAATATTCCTGAAGTGAGATGTGAGAACACCCCTCCAGGCTATATGTTCTAAAGCAGTCCATTCCAGGGGGTTCCAAAGAGTGACAATCCCCCCTGAGGCACCTTGGGCAGCCACATCCATATACCCAGCGCCCCTCCAAATCCTACTAACAGTTTTACTCATAAGATCCAACGACATTTTTGTCTCCTGGATAAGCAAAAAATCTGTTTTATACTTCCCTAAGAGTCTTTGAACAACATATTGATGGGTTCTACTGTTTAAACCCCTAACGTTCCAAGATTGTATAATCATTGAAAACCTTGGGAGCAGTAAGAATCAATTGACCTCACCGATCCTCCATTGATCAGCTTATCTCCTTGTGCTGTGAGCAGTTCCTTATTGGATTTTCTCCCTGCTCCTTGAGAGTTGTTTTTAGATCTCTTCTCCACCTGAGTGATCCCTAAAGCTGGCCTTTCTCTGTTTTTATCTGCATTTCCCATAGTGACATCTTTAATAGCCAGATGTGCTGGGAGTGTATCACCAATGCCCCTGGGTTCTCTGACTGCATACTCTCAGAGGGTGCAGTCACCTGTTCGACAACAGGAGTGGATGAAGGAGAATCTTGAGAGTGAGTGTTATTAATCTCACCATTCCCATCCACTCCCTCCATGACTTGGTCTTCCAGATCCACTAATGACTTAAAAATCTCATACCGGTTGTTTGGCTTGAGATGCATCTGCTCCTTGCCATTTTTCTTTTTGTTTCTCCTTCGTTTTGGCTGTTCAAAGCCATCCTTCTGAGCATCAGGACCTGGAGAAGTGTTGGAAGGTTCATTGACAGGGGTGGGCTTACCCTCTCTAGGGCGGCTTGGCATTCCAGTCGAAGCCTCCGCTTTTGTGCTCGAGGTGTTAGGACATAACCTTGCCAAATGTCCATGCTTATGGCATACTCTGCACCTGAAAGGTAGGGCCTCATAGTCTAACTACTAGATCCAGGGAACTCCTGCCAACTCAAGCTCCACCTCAGCTGATAAAGGCTGGCTAATGTCCATTTCTACACAGATTCTGGCAAAAACAACTGTATTTACCTCTATGGTGTCTCTAGAGACTCCAATATATCTGCCTAGGGAATTACCTATTATTTCTAGAACCTACTCACCCCAAAACTCCATCGGGAGAGCGTACAGTCGGATCCAGACCGGAACAGCCGTGGGTTCAATGCGAGGATCAAAGCCCACTCTCCAGGGTTGAACAAATAACCCTGCTGGTCCGTGGTTTCTCTTTTCTAATTCAAATGCTCTATTTCTATCTGCTAAAGAAGAGAAACTAATAATAAAATACCCATTGCTTATTGGCCATAAAGAGTACTCACCTTGTGGCTCCCAGTTCTGTCGAACCCAGGTATGCAGAAAATTTAGAGAAGGTCGGATGCCCATGAATTTGTAGATCAAGTCATGGTTAGCTCGGTAGACAATTGTATCCTCGACCAGCTTGGGTTCGATAACAATCTTAGGTCTGGAAGCGGATTGCGGGAGGCATCCATTAACGCGGTGAGCATTTGGGCTGTTGCCAACATTCTTGAGTAGCGTTTGAAAAGTATTCCTCTGAGCTTCACTAGTGGAAGACGAGGGGTTTTCTTTCAACATCTCAGCATATGAACTCTTTCTCCCCGCAAGAGGGACTGGAGGAGACCCCATCGGGCCCTCCCGGAGCAACGAGCAAACCTTCAGAGTAGTTTAAAACCAAAACACCAAAGTCTCTGGTAAGATCTTACGGGCCAGAAACCCTCCAAGGTAGATAGTTATTGTTAGCAGGAAGAGTGTATCTAATTAAATTAGTCTTATAGGTTATTCCAACATATTATATGTCCTTGTATACTATGCCAAAATCAATAGAAAAAAGTTTAATCTATATTATGCGATCATTTTTGTGGTTAGGATTACATGATAAAATGAAATTTCCTTTGGTGAAATGGAGCAAGGTGTGTGATGATAAAACTAGGGGAGGTCTCGGTTTAAGAGTTCTTACGAGAAAATTAAATTGGAGAAACAAAGAGAGTCAAAGACAATGGGAAAGAATTCTTCTAAGTAAGTATGTTGAGCCTAATGACCCAAGCTTAATATTTACTACATTCTCTCTACCAAATGGTTTTGCACTATGGAAATATTTTAAAAAATTAATTGATCTAGTAATTAAAGGTTTAATATGGGTGGTGGAAAGTGGAGAAAAATTTTATATTTGGATGGATACTTGGTATGATAAAAAATCACTCAATTTAGATCCAATTTTGAAACCATGGATGAGATTACTTCAAGATAAATATGGTGATAGGGTTTCAAATATTTTGTACAAGGATCAGGAAGGCAGATACAAATTGAAAGAAGATTTTTTATAAGTATACAGGACATTGATGCTAGGAGACAGTTTAGCAGAAAGATAACTACACTGATTATTCCAAGGGGAGCCGAGGATAAGCTAATTTGGGAGTTGAATAGCTTAGGAGAATACACAAAAAGAAGTGGATATAATGTAAAGCATCTACAAAATAGGAATATCAAAAGAATATGGAGAGATATTTGGAATAGCACGAGCATTCCTAAAGTCAATTTGTGTGTTTAGATAGGTTATAGAAGAATTCTATCCTAGGATAACCTTATGAAAAGGGGTTTTCATGGCTCCTCACAATGTGTTCTTTGTAAAAAGAAGGAAGAGAGTATAGACCATATCTTGGGACATTGGTTAATAGTCTAGAAACTATGGCAATGGATTCTTAATATATTTGGTAAATACATGGTGATGAATGGTAGAATTGAATAATGGTTAAAGTATTGGAAGATCACTTTTAAAAGTAAGGCTTTACAGACAATTTGGGATATGTGAAAAGATACAATACTTTGGACTGTATGACTAGAAAGGAATAGAAGAATATTTAAATGAAAGGAAAGCAATTTAGAGGTAATAAAAAGAAATATTTTTTTATCCATAGAGGAGTCTAAACCAACCCTATCAACCCACCCAATCCCTAATCTAGAAGTAGAGAACCTTGATAGATGGAGTTAAGTCATCAAATAGAATTATGATATTGGATATATGAGAAATAAAAAGAAGGTAAAGAATATAAAGTGGAAACCACCAGATGTGGAGTTGGTCAAATTGAATTTTGATGGAGCTTTTAAAGGAAATCCAAGACCAACAAGAGGAGGAGGAATAATTAGAAATAATACAGGAGATATATTGTCTCATTACTCTTTCAATAGTGTATTTAAGACAAGTAATGAAGTTGAAGTTTGTGCAGCTTTGGAAGGTTTAAAAATATGCAAACAAATAAAATGGAATAGAGTATGGATAGAAGGTGATTCAATAATAGTGATAAATACAATTTAAAGGAAAGTAAAGGCTCCATGGAACATACAAAGATAGTTTTAGAAATTCAAGACCTTGCTATAGAGTTTGAAGAAATTAGGTTTACACATACGTTAAGGGAAGGAAACAAATATATAGATAGGCTAGCCAATAGAGGGGTTTTAATTGAGGATCATGAAGTTAAATTCTATTTTCCATGGTTAGAGGAAGTAGTAAGTTTAGCTTCAGTTGACAATTAAATGTTGACTACTTGATTCAATTAATGATTAAGATTTATTTTAATGTTTTCCATTGGTAATATATGCTTTATTTTAAAACATCAATGTGCTTTCATATAAACTATTTATTTTAATTTTTGTGGTTGCACTTGTGCTTCAGGAAGGAACTAACAATCCATATTTGGTAAAGTGAACTATGATAGTGCAATGTTTTTAAAATATTACTCTACTAAGATGCGATGCATAGATAGCAGAGGTGAAGTTTTGGTATTGAGAAGTATTCTATAGGAAAATGTCAAGAAGGATGCTAAATTTTGAAATATTTGTATTCACACAAAAAATTAAAAAAGATCCAAAAAATGAAAATCAAGAATTCGAACATTTTATGTAAAATGATGTAGATTTCTAGCTATAACAACTCAATTGAGATGAGAATTGAATCTGTTTGTAAAATCTTGAGCTCTAAAGAAGAGAGGTGTAATTTGTCAAGGGTGGGGGACTCGAGTACAACCCCTTATTCTCCAAAAAAAAAAAATTATTTAAGCCTATTGTAATACCTCCATGTGGTCATGATGTAACATGGGTGGGGTATTTTCAATTTCATATAATAAATTCAAAAAAATAAATAATTTTGTTTGAGTGTTATTAGAACTTGACTATATGGTGATACTACCATAACAACATGTATTGCTTAGCAAGATTTGAATCCAAGGCTCTTTCTTGGAGTTGAGGAATTTTGGTAAAGAGTTTTATAAAGTAAACTAAGTTTTCAATGGGTGAACCTTAACATTTTATTTAAATGATACGAGTTTAAACAATTAACTAATTAAATAATTGTTATAATGTATTATTGATCAAACAGTTTTTTAAACATGCATATAAGGTAAATGGTTGGAATCAAAGAGTTTCACACTATAAATCAAAGTTTCAATAGGCAAACCTTAACATTTCAATCAAATAGCATTTAAGATCAACTAATTAAATAATAAATTTAAATTTCAAAGAGGAGACCCGAATACAAATCCAACTAATATAAGAAAAACAACTAGAATGTGTTAAAAGATGTAATCAAAACAATTAGAATATGCCAAATGATAGAAACAAAACAACTAAGTATCAAATGTTATTATCTCGATTGGTTATATTCTTCGACTTTAAAGGAGACCTAGGTTCAATTGTTGTCAAGCAATACTTGCCCATTTGTTATAATACCACTATGTTATCATGATGTATTACGAGTGAGGCACATTTCAATCAGATATAATCAATTTAAAAAAACATGGTCACGATATCATACAAATAATGTTCATATATTTATATTTAAAAATATTTTCAATGGATTATTATAGACATTATAACAAGGTTTGTACAACTTGAGGTTAAAGAATCTATCAATCATATACATAGAACTTTTATGTTTGTTGAAACTTGAACATGAGTTTTCATGAAAGGCAACTTATCTCAACCATGTAAGCTTAGCTTAATGAAATATAAAATAATGTTAATGACAAATTTTAATTATCTAAGGTATTGTTATATAGATAAATTAGTTAGAGGTATATTTTATAATTAATTAGAACTAGGAGTGAGTGTGAGCCACGAGCGAGGAGGAAGTGTGAGCAAGGAAGTAGGAAGTAGAAAGCAAAGTGTGATCAAGGAACAAGTGTCACTTCTTGTTCCAAATCTTAGGATAATTTAAAAGATTCATTTGAAGAAAATCTAGGTAACATGGAAAGAAATTCATTTGTGAAAGTCCTTGCTGAAAGTATGAATGGCCAGAGTTGGAAGTATGGATGCCATAGCTAGCAATAATAGGAAGAGCGAATCTATCCAGGTAGCAATTTCTACACCATAAGTGATTATCAAGAATGAGACGATTGAGCATGATATAATGGTTCTTAAAACCAAAGGGTTAATATCTAAGTTTCATGGATACTAACCAAAAAAATTAATATGTAAGTTTCATCAATACTGACTAGATTTTTCTAAGATAAAAAATTGGATCAAGTGGAAGTGGGAATTAAATTCAAATTACTCCATGACTTTTCTTCCAAAAGGATTTTTCCTCATTATTTTCTCCAGTTTAGAAATAAGGGATAAAATAATGGATGGAGGCCCGCGGTTTAGAGGTAAAGACGCGTTATATTTAAGACCTTGGAGTGACAATTTTTTTGTGGATACAAAAACTATTAAAAGGCTTCGGGTACGAATTAGGCTTTTTGGACTTCCTTATAAACTCATCAATGAGGAGGTTTTAAAGAATATTGGCAATACTCTAGGTGAATTCATCCAAAAGAGACCAACTACTAAGGAGAGAAGGCATGTTGTATACACAAATATTTGTTGCCATGGATATTTCAAAACCTTTACCGCAATTGATTAGGATTAAATTTGAATCAAGAGAAAATATCATGAAATTGGGCACATGGCAAGAGACTGCAAAGTGAAAATAATGGAGGAAGAAATGGAAATGTTTGAGCATGTGGGTAGCTTCAATCTTAAACAAGGAGATCATATCACTAGAGAAGCTAGGTCGAATCAAGGATTTTCCACTCCTAAGAAAGTGGCAAGAAAAATCCCTCTACATCATCAAATAGAAAAGGCCATTATAGTGCACTTGAATCAACCATTAAAAGAAAAAAAATGATATAAGGGATGAGGAAGTACAATGCACAAGTTCAAATATAGAAGGAGCTAGAGGTACGAAGGAAGAGAGGAAGGTAAATTTTAAAGCAAATGAGTTGAAGGAGGTCAAGCTTAATCTAGGTAAATCATCTTTATTCTCCTCAAGTAGCATAAAATCTTCTTTTTACAATAAAAATAAAAGTAGTACATAGTATATTCCTTGCACTTTAGGGTTTCAAGAGCACTATAGTAAATAAAATAATATGGAGGATATCCAAGGAAATTTAAGGTTTTTAGGCCAACATAAGAAAGTAATGACTATGGAGGATCATCTATGCAGTTTAGCATTTTTAGAACAACATAAAGAAGAAAATGCTAATGAGGCTATTCCTTTCACTTTCGACTCTTTAGGGCAACATAAATCTCTAGAAGATAAGTCTCATTATGAACAATATGAAATAATATAAGATATCGATGAAGGTGAGAGTGTTGGTGGGAATGAAAGGAGAGGAAGGCCATCAAAGGAGGAACAAAGAGAAAAAGAAACTCAAAAGGATATTGATCTAGGAAGCCAAATAAAAACATCACGTGTTAACAAGAAGTAGGGCTAAGCCCACTAATAAAAATAAAAAGTGTTGATGATGAAAATGATATCATGGAATATTAGGGGTGTGAATTAAACCCCTAACAAAAGGGTTATTAAGGAATTAATAGGTTGTTATAGTCCTGAGTTTATTTTAATACAGGAAACAAAATTAAGCGGTAAGGAATGTAAGGATTCTTTGAAGAAGATTTGGAAGATGGGTGATTGTTTAGTAGTTTCTTCTACAGA
The DNA here is from genome assembly GCA_028583015.1 of Wollemia nobilis. Lineage (NCBI taxonomy): Eukaryota > Viridiplantae > Streptophyta > Pinopsida > Araucariales > Araucariaceae > Wollemia > Wollemia nobilis. The sequence continues at coordinate 159,339 of JAQPPZ010001119.1, read as the reverse complement.
AGCTTCAAGCAGTATTACAATAATATAGGACAAATGCAAATGGGAAGGGAAATTATTAGAAGCAAAAAGTAATTGGGTTTATGGATTATTTTGCAAGAAAGAGAAAAACAATAAAATTGGGGTTGTAAATGTATATGCTCCAACTATAGTTATTCCTTGTAAAAGATGTTGGAAGGACCTTAGCATATTTTTGTCAAATACAATGATGATTCATTGTGAACTATGTATTCTTGGGGGTGATTTTAATATTGTCTTCTCCTTTGGAAAAGAAGGGTGGTATTCCAGGATGGTACAAATCAATGCAAGATTTTGCTTTATTTGTCAATTAAAGTGACCTTTGGGATGTTAGTCCCTCAAGCTTTCAATATACATGGGATAATAGACGCATTGGAAAAATCATATAGTAGAAAGACTGGATAGATTCTTGTTATTTAATAAATGATTGCAAATTGTGAATACAAAAACACAACACTACAACTATTGCTTAAAAGAAAACAACAAATGAATATATCAAACCAGAAATGCACAACCATGAAATATATGTATTATATTAATGGGGGGAGCTTATAAACTCCATTGTTATAGATCAGGATGATACACAATCCTTTGTTGATACAATATTACAAATATGTAGGGTTCTCCGAAACCCTAATGGCAAATGCTGCAATGTCTTCAATCGTGTCTTTGATCCCAACAGGGTTGAGTGGGCTTCAGATATCCATTGAGCTAGGCCACTCCAGCTTGAACAACTGCCCAATACTTCTGATAAACTGTCTAATCTGCACACAAATAAATACCAAAAAGTTAGTAATAATAATGAGGGCTCCACTGTGTGAGCCCTCAAAAATCATAACTAAAACCCTAGCTAATAACAGTATGAAATGTGAACAGAGTTAAACAATATGAAATGTAACAAAATAAGTAGATTTACCTTATTGTCTGTTGATGAATAGATTTGTTGCTCCATTGCATATTGATGGTAGGGTGCCCCGACGACACCTGATGATCTTAGGTGGCAGGCTCTGGTCTGCGGCTATGGGGACAACAGGCTTTGTGTTGTGCTTGCAGTATGCAGCAGGTGCACTGCTACGCCTGTGGGATGCACTAGGAACTCGAGAGCACCTACGAATAGGATTAGATCTACAAAAGTAGATTCGGGGGGTTACAAAGGGTTCTACAGGTGAACGACAATGGCGGCGAAAGTAGATCAAGGGGGTTGCAAAGGGTTCGACGGGTGAACGACAATGGCGACGACAAAAATGGATTGTGGAGATGGCTGGAATTTGAAAATCCTAGGGCAACCTAGGATTTTTGGGGGAGGATATGCTAGGGCACAACTAAGGCAAATGTAGGTCGAATTCACTCAAAAAGCAAGAGCTCCAATTAGAGCTAATTCGAACCAATTAGCAAAATTTCTAGGATTCAAGGGTTGAGCATTGAGAATGCTCCTATTTATTATCGAGCCTAGGGTTTTCTTAGGGTTTTAGCTTAACACTTTTGATCGTGTGGTTAATATTAAAATGGATCCAAAGGCTGATATTAAACTTTAGGTGTGATACAGATTATGGAGAACGGATGGTTGAGGTTAATTTGGCTTATAAATATAAATTTTATAATAAATATATTAGAATATAATATAAAATATTATATTTAAATATAAATAATATAAAATAAACATAAATAAGTCAAATAAGGGTCAAAAAATGGTGGGAAAAGACTAAAGTGGGTTATTGGATGGCGGGAAAGGCATGGAATGACCAATTGAATGGCGGGAAAGGGTGATGGTGGATAAGTGGCTAGGATTTGGTGTCTACAGATGCCCCTTTTGTACCATGTTGCGTGAAATGCAATATGGTGCAAAAATACGAGACACATAGTTGGGCTTTGGGCATAGAAGCAACTTCTCTCTCTTGTTGGATTTTTGAGCAATAATGTTGAAGACAAAAGAATAAATAATTTTGGAATTTGCGTAGCTTACCCCCTCAATTGGCGAATGAGTTGCGGATGAACGCATGAGCCAATTGAAAAATTTGTGTAAATGATGAATGATGTGATACCATTTTTGCCCCAACAATGCAAAGGAGATTGGTGTAAAATGTGATATGATATGGACGTTATGAATGATGTAAAATGTGATATGATGTGGATGATATGAATGATGTAAAATGTGATACCGTTTTTACCCCAACGGTGGGAGGGGGGTTGTGTCAAATGTGGATGTCATGATCATGTAAGATGTATCCCATCATGGGAGGATCAAAATCAAATGTGGTTGCCCCAAATTTGGGGTGATTCAATGTTGTTGCAACATTTTGCCTTTTCGACGTCATTGATATGCAAAGGAAAAAGGAATCAACCTTGGATGTATTGCTAGTGAATAATCCTAGCTAGTGCCTATCTCGAAGGTGTTAAGGAGATTTTGAATGATGAAATTTGAGTTGTATCCATGTTTTTAAGCCCCACGAACTAGGCCATCAATGACAACGATTGTGCAAATTGCTCTTGGAAAGGTTTCACTCAAAATGTGAAGTACCAAATGTGATTGTGATCTCAATCAAGGAGATAATTGATGATGATGATGACCAAGTGTTCTTATGATAATTTATTCATCTTACCGAATTGCATGGATGCTAATCACTGCAATCGCCAAGTATATAGAATAAACCACTATATACGAGATTCACTTGTAAATTTGACACATGAACTTGGCAAATGTTGAATATAAATGTAATTGTTGATGGATTTGATGGTGACATGGAGACGTGGTGATGATAATTGTATTTATGGATGCAATGTGGAGTGATTTTGTGGAGGTAAGCTACCTTTTTGGATATATGGATTCAAGTGATTGAGTCTGTTTTTGCCCCAATAGATGAAGGGGGTTTTTGATAATGAAAAATGAAATGATATGTGTCTATTCTTTGCCCTAACAGATGAAGGGATTTTTTTGATATGAAAAATGAAATGATTGTGTCTGTTCTTTGCCCCAATAGATGAAGGGTTTTTTATAATGAAAAATGAAATGATTGTGTCTGTTCTTTGCCCTAACAGATAAAGGGGTTTTTGATGATGTAAGTGTCCTTATGGTGATCTACCCATCCTACTAGATTGCATGGATAACCAGTCACTGCACCTGCCAGGTGAAATAGGGTAAACCACTAAATACAAGGTTCACTTATGAATATTGCATAATGATAAATGAATGGATGATGTTGAATGTAAATGTGATCTATTTTTGCCCCAACAGATGAAGGGATTTTTACAATTTGGCAGATGTGATGAGTGTATCTATTTTTGCCCTAATAGATGAAGGGGTTTTTGAAATGTGGAAATGTGATGAATGTATATGTTTTTGCCCTAATAGATGAAGGGGTTTTTGAAATGTGGAAATGTGATGAATGTATCTATTTTTGCCCTAATAGATGAAGGGGTTTTTAAAATGTGGAAATGTGATGAATGTATCTGTTTTTGCCCTAACAGATGAAGGGGTTTTTGAAATGTGGAAATGTGATGAATGTATCTATTTTTTCCCTAACATATGAAGGGGTTTTTGAAATGTGGAGATGTGATGAATGTATTTGTTTTTGCCCTAACAGATGAAGGGGTTTTTGAAATGTGGAAATGTGATGAATGTATATGTTTTTGCCCTAACATATGAAGGGGTTTTTGAAATTTGGAAATGTGATGAATGTATCTGTTTTTGCCCTAACAGATGAAGGGGATTTGAAATGTGGAAATGTGATGAATACGTATGTTCTTTGCCCCAACAGATTAAGGGATTTTTGATATAAAAAATAAAATGATTGTGTCTGTTCTTTGCCCTAACAGATAAAGGGGTTTTTGATGATGTAAGTGTCCTTATGGTGATCTACCCATCCTACCGGATTGTATGGATAACCAATCGTTGCAACTACTAGGTTTCTAGGATAAACCACTAAATACAAGGTTCACTTGTGAATATTGCATAATGATAAATGAATGGATGATGTTGAATGTAAATGTGATCTATTTTTGCCCCAACAGATGAAGGGATTTTTGAAATTTGGAAGATGTGATGAGTGTATCTGTTTTTGCCCTAACATATGAAGGGGTTTTTGAAATGTGGAAATGTGATGAATGTATCTATTTTTGCCCTAACAGATGAGGGGGTTTTTGAAATGTGGAGATGCGATGAATGTATCTGTTTTTGCCCTAATATATGAAGGGTTTTTGAAATGTGGAAATGTGATGAATGTATCTATTTTTGCCCTAATAGATGAAGGGGTTTTTGAAATGTGGAAATGTGATGAATGTATTTGTTTTTCCCTAATATATGAAGGGGTTTTTGAAATGTGGAAATGTGATGAATGTATCTATTTTTTCCCTAATAGATGAAGGGATTTTTGAAATGTGGAAATGTGATGAATGTATCTATTTTTGCCCTAACATATAAAGGGGTTTTTGAAATGTGGAAATGTGATGAATGTGTCTATTCTTTGCCCCAACAAATGAAGGGGTTTTGAAATGTGGAGGTATGATGAATGTATATATTTTTGCCCTAAAAATGAAGGGATTTTTGAAATGTGGAAATGTGATGAATGTATCTGTTTTTGCCCTAACAAATGAAGGGGTTTTTGAAATGTGGAAATGTGATGAATGTATATGTTTTTGCCCTAATAGATGAAGGGGTTTTTGAAATGTGGAAATGTGATGAATGTATTTGTTTTTGCCCTAACAGATGAAGGGATTTTTGAAATGTGGAAATGTGATGAATGTGTCTGTTCTTTGCCCCAACAGATGAAGGGATTTTTGATATAAAAAATGAAATGATTGTGTCTGTTCTTTGCCCTAACAGATAAAGGGGTTTTTGATGATGTAAGTGTCCTTATGGTGATCTACCCATCCTACCGGATTGCATGGATAACCAGTCGCTGCAACCGCCAGGTTTCTAGGATAAACCACTAAATACAAGGTTCACTTGTGAATGAACATGTTGAGGAAAATGTAGAATGAAACTCTGTGTTTTTAGCCGACAGGTAAGGCTAGGAAATTGAGTGAATGTGGAGATGTAATTGATGCATTCTATTTTTGCCCTAACAGAAAAAGGGAATTTTGATAAGTTGTGATGCAATGAAATGGTTCTATTTTTGCCCTAACAGAAAAGGGATTTTTGCAAATGTGGATGGTGTGAATGCAAGGCAAAGGGCACAACCTTTGACAAAAGAACACAATATTTTGAACCTAGCAATTGATGTGAATGATGTGAATGCAAGGCAAAGGGTGCAACCTTTGACAAAAGGATGCAACCTTTTGAACCTAGCAATTGACGTGAAGTGTGAGAGACTTTAATTGCCCTTTTAACCTCTTATGTGAATGATGTGAATGCAAGGCAAAGGGTGCAACCTTTGACAAAAGGATGCAACCTTTTGAACCTAGCAATTGACGTGTTGATGATGTGATGTGATTGAGTGATTGAATTGTTTGTTGAATTGGTGGGGAAGGTGTGATACCTTGAGTACCCCCAAAATTATGATGTTTGCTTGGGATAAAGGTGTGAAACCTTGAGCACCCCAAGTTGTGATGTTGTTTGCTTGGTTGGGGGAAAGGTATGAAACCTTGAACACCCCCAAGTTGTTATGATGTTCGCACTTTCTAGCGATCTTTGCATATGCGAGTTATATATATATATATATATATTTTTTACTTTTACTTTTGTGCTTTTAAGTGAATGTGTTTGTGGAATGCATGTTTATGTTTATGACTAATGCATATGAGATGTTATGGATGATTAATGCAAGACGAAACGTATGGATGATTTATGCAAGATGGCATGTATGGATGATGAATGCAAGGCAAAATGTATGGATGATCATTTATGGTTTAGATCTTTGTTTGGCCATGTTTAGCATTGTTGTTTAATCAGGGGCACCAAACTTGGTGGCTTTTGGTGGATAATGGCTCATGAAATGACATGGATGTTGACATGGAAGAAGATATGGATGTTGATATGGAATACTGCCTATTTTATAGAGACTCAAACATCCTAGTGGCATCAAACAAACCCACTAAAACTGCCTAAATCCTTCTAGGACCAAATGTGTGTGCAAGTGAAGTTCATGTACCAAATCTTGAGCATGGCAATGACCCTAGGCAATCAAGCACCAATGTGTGTGCACGTGAAGTTCATTAACCCATTATGAGTAAATTAGGCATGACCTGTTATGGAGAAGACCAAGAAGCTAGCTTGTCCGTATGTGCGGTCAGAGGTCTCTCTTTTTTGGAAAGGAGACATGTCGCCCCGCATGAGCTTACTCCACTGCCAGTCAAGCGTCTATAGCCCCGGTGGAGACTCACTCCATAGTCCAATGATCTGATCTTTAGGCCTTGGGGATGACTACATAACTTTATGAGAGAAATGTAGTACGATCCTTACAGCTTTAGGGATCTGTGGTGTGTGCATAGAAATTGTTAACTTTGGATAGAGCTTTGGGGAATCGGATTCTCAACCGAAGTGTGATGAGAATGTGACCCTATCCTTACTACTCTATATTTTATGTTTATATTTGGAGAGCAACTATGATAGTGGTAAGAACCATTGTTTTTTATTTTGGACTATGTTGCATGATAGGACAAGTGAGGAATACCCTTTTCACTTCAAGGTGCCACCCAAGTATGGTGTTATCCCTCTTTGACTCAAAATGTTTTTAAGATGTGAAGAAGTGTGGTTGGTGCAAGATTATTTTTGGAATCAATGGATAAAACTCAAGATTTTCTTAATGTGAAAAAGTGCTTTTGGTCCTAAGAAGAACTCGACATGTATTTTGAAGTTTTCTTAAAACACTAGGGGTGGCTGAGTGACCGAAAACACCTAGGAATTTGTGAATATGGCTTGTATGTAAGGAAATTTGGCTTTGTGAAATTGTGAGGATGACATTGTGAAGGTGCCCCTGATTAAGGCAACATGATATTTTTTGGACCAATTAAGATCTTGAATAAATGATCCCTATATGAAATATGGAATGTGGATGTTAATGCAATGTATGAAATGCAATTGAAATGTGGAATGCAATATGTGATGCGGGTGAATACATTGTTTTGAATGAAATGTAAATGCAAGTGAAATGCAATGTTATGAATGAAATGTATGCAAATGTTTTTTTTTTGTATTAGCCATGTATACATATACATATATAGTAATCACAGTAAGCATGGAATGCTTTCAAGTGTATGATGTTCATTGGCTTGGGTTTTTCTACTCCCCCTAGCCTAGTAAGCTTATGACCAAAGGGATTGGTGCCTTTGGAGCATTTTGGAATTGACATGTGACCAAAGGGATTAGGACCTTTGGGGCTTTTTGAAAATTGAAATATGACCAAAGGGATTAAGTACCTTTGGGGATTTTTGAAATTGATGTGTGACCAAAGGGATTAGGTACCTTTGGGGCTTTTTGAAATTGAGATGTGACCAAAGGGATTAAGTACCTTTGGGGCTTTTTGAAATTGAAATGTGACCAAAGGGATTAGGACCTTTGGGGCTTTTTGAAAATTGAAATGTGACCAAAGGGATTAGGTACCTTTGGGGCTTTTTGAAATTGATATGTGACCAAAGGGATTAGGTACCTTTGGGGCTTTTTGAAATTGAAATGTGACCAAAGGGATTAGGTACCTTTGGGGCTTTTTGAAATTGATATGTGACCAAAGGGATTAGGACCTTTGGGGATTTTTGAAATTGAAATGTGACCAAAGGGATTAGGACCTTTGGGGCTTTTTGAAAATTGAAATGTGACCAAAGGGATTAGAGCCTTTGGGGATTTTTGAAAATTGAAATGTGACCAAAGGGATTAGGAACCTTTGGGGCTTTTTGAAATTGAAATGTGACCAAAGGGATTAGGAACCTTTGGGGATTTTTGAAATTGAAATGTGACCAAAGGGATTAAGTACCTTTGGGGCTTTTTGAAATTGAAATGTGACCAAAGGGATTAGGACCTTTGGGGCTTTTTGAAATTGAAATGTGACCAAAGGGATTAGGTACCTTTGGGGCTTTTTGAAATTGAAATGTGACCAAAGGGATTAGGAACCTTTGGGGCTTTTTGAAAATTGAAATGTGACCAAAGGGATTAGGACCTTTGGGGCTTTTTGAAAATTGAAATGTGACCAAAGGGATTAGAACCTTTGGGGCTTTTTGAAATTGAAATGTGACCAAAGGGATTAGGTACCTTTGGGGATTTTTGAAATTAATATGTGACCAAAGGGATTAGGTACCTTTGGGGCTTTTTGAAAATTGAAATGTGACCAAAGGGATTAGGAACCTTTGGGGCTTTTGATTTAGAGAATGAAATGATTATGGATGAAAGTGAATGTGATTGTGATGAAGCCATGTTAATGATGAATGACTGAGATGAAGCCATGTTAATGGTTGAATGGCTGTGATGAAACCATGTTAATGATGAAATGGCTAAGGTTAAGCCATGTTAATGATTAAATGGCTAAGGTTAAGCCATGTTAATGATGAAATGGCTAAGGTTAAGCCATGTTAATGATGAAATGGCTAAGGTTAAGCCATGTTAATGATGAAATGGCTAAGGTTAAGCCATGTAAATGATGAAATGGCTAAGGTTAAGCCATGTTAATGATGAAATGGCTAAGGTTAAGCCATGTTAATGATGAAATGGCTAAGGTTAAGCCATGTTAATGATGAAATGGCTAAGGTTAAGCCATGTTAATGATGAAATGGCTAAGGTTAAGCCATGTTAATGATGAAATGGCTAAGGTTAAGCCATGTTAATGATGAAATGGCTAAGTTTAAGCCATGTTAATGATGAAATGGCTAAGGTTAAGCCATGTTAATGATGAATGGTTGTTAATGAAGCCATGTTAATGATGAATGGTTGTTGAGTAGCCATGTTAATGATGAATGGCTATTGATGAAGCCATGTTGATGATGAATGGTTGTTGATGAAGCCATGTTAATGATGAAATGGCTGAGATGAAGCCATGTTAAAATGTGACCAAAGGGATTAGGTACCTTTGGAGCTTTTTGATTGGTGATGTGAGTGACTAGGAGGATGTGATATCTTGGGAGTCCCCACTTTGCTTGGTGATTGAGTTGGTATCATTGTCTTGATCAGATGGTTTGGATGGACCGTTTGTGGAAAAGACTTTCATATCAATAAGATCTTGGACAACATCTTTAAATACACGATAATTATTGATGTCATGGCCCATTTGTTGATGATAAGGACAGTATAGGTGTTCCTTAAAGTGTTTGCCTTGTTTGGTTGGGTCTCTTGGTTTGATTTATGGAAGGGAAATATCTTGTGCTTCGTAAAGCCTTTGAAAAATTGTTGAATAAGATTTTGAAAGCACTATGTATTTTTGAGGGGGTTGATGCTTGGTGCATTTGTCCAATTGTGTTGGATTTTGAAATTGTGGTACAGGTATTGAAACCCAAGATGTGGATTGTAAAATTGGATGTTTCAACTATTGTGGTTGTTGACATTGAATATGACTCAACTATAACTCAATGTTAGTGAGTCGAGTTAAAATTTGTTGTAGAATTTTAGTGTGTTGACAATTTGATTGTAAGCCTTGGTTGGCTTGTTGAGTGACTTGAGATGTGGTGAATGGATTAATGAATGGATGAGATTGAGTGTGTTGTTGGAGGTGTGATGAATTGGGGGGCATGGAGTAAATTTGATGATGATGAGGTTGGTGAAGAAATGATTGTGAATGAAGAAGAGGATATGATGTATGAGGACTAAGTGTTAAAAAAACTTGGGTATTGGTGAGATGAAATGGAGGAAGAAGGCATACCATATTCCTCATAAGAAGAACTAGTATACACTTGGGTGAGGTTGGATGGGTAGGATGTAGCCAATTCTGGTTGTTCAACATAGTCTTGGCTAATGGGTTCGAGAACATAGTTAGAAGACCTGTAGATGGCCTCTACCTTGTCCATGTCAATTTGGATGGATGATTGCTCATTGTTTTGGGGAATGGATCCCTCTTGTGGGAGAGATGGGTGAATGGGCCTAGATGGACTAGGTTGGATAGAATTGGAAGGGTTGGCTACTGAAGTAGCGGGTATGTTTGTTGTATTTTCCATTAAATTATTTTGATTTAATATCTTTGTTTGATTTCGAGTTAGAACCATAAAATAATTAAATCAAAATGCAATTTTAGGATTGTCAAATTAAATCTCCAAAACTAAAAATAAAGCTAAAGAATTTAGAAACAAAGAAAATAATCAATCCTAAGTTTCACCTTGTGTGGCTTACCTTATTCATTGATTATCTCTTTTTAGTGTAAATTCCTTTTAGAAATGATAGTTTTGTGTGTTTGATGTATCCTAATCTTGTTTAATGAAAAATAAAGGTGAAAAACTATGGTTGGATGGGGCAACGAGATTCTTGTTGGTGATGAAATCCAACAAGTTTGCTCGGGGGTAGTCCTAAGGTGTCTAAGGGCAGATATTTTGGTGGATGGAGATGAATGCCACCATCACCAAACCTCAAGCAACCAGTGATGAAATCCAGCCACTACTGTTTAAAGTGCAACGTGCTTGTGTGTGATTAATTTTAAATTTTCTATTTTTTATTGTGGAAAAAAATGTTAAAGGTAACATATTTCACAAATCTAAATTAGAATCCAACACATAAATGCAAATTTCTTCTAAAGAGTGTGAAGTACACCGCTTAAAACCCCCTGCCAAAATTGCAACCGGAGGGTTCATCCACCTCTCTACCAAAGGAGTCACCCAAGGGCAGGAATAATTTTTGCATTTAAGTATTGTTCCTACTTAGATAAGTAAAATAAGCAACCCTTAACTCCTAAGATGCAAATTCTAATTAATGCTTTTTACTTTCAAATGCAAACAGAAAGATGCAAGAATTATTTGAATTTGCAATTCTTTTCAAAATAGAAAACTCAAAATATGTGATGAATGAATGCACATATGCCCTAGATGCAATATAAAATGATTTCTTTTCCATATTTCTTCATTTTTAAGCTCAGAATCTGAAAAACACAGTAGAAAACCCAAAAAAAATGTAAAGCAAAAATGAGCCAAAAATGGATGAAAGACTTACAGAAAATCCTACATTTTGGTGAGGTTTTTATGAGATCTTTGCTACTCCAATTGATATTAAAATTTGTGGAGATTTTATAGGGTGTATCAGGAACCTACCCTTAAAATTTTAGCTCAATCCAACTTCGGATGAGTGAGATATGGCCGAAATAGTCTGGGTAGTTTGTGCAGGAAACATAGTAGGGCACCTCTAATCAATGCCAAGCATAGTAGGGTGCCTCTAGTCACTTCCAGGCACAACAAGGCACCTCTGTAGGCACAACAGGGTTCCTATGGGGATTAATAGGTGCCGCAGAGCACCTGCGCACCTCCTACAACTACTGCAAAGCTTCCAAAAACCCTAACCAGTGAAAACAACCTATTTTTTGCTCCAGAAAACCCTATAAAATGGAACAACATAATGAAATTAGTACAAAAAAGTAAATAAAAAAGTAGAACCCTTGTGGGGTCCCACCGTGATCGCCATTTGTGAAGTGAAAATACAACACTAAAGCAAATATAAAGTAAAACAATTTCAATGAACAAGAGATTGCACAAAATATGATTTTATTCAATAAATGGGGGGGAGCTGAGAAAATCCTTTGTTACAATTGATCCGTTCAAAGGAATTATTTTGATACAATAATTACAGATGCTAGGGTTCTCCGAAACCCTAGCTACAAAATAAGTAGTGTCTTCAATGTATCTTGCTTCCAACAGGGTGAGTGGGCTTCTAGTTATCCGTAATCGGGCCACTCTAGCTTTAGTAGCTACTCAACAATCCTTGATGAATGCTACCTGATCCTGCACACATCACAAAAATAAAGTCATTAGCAAACAAAATGAGGGTTCCATGGTGTGAACCCTCAAAAATGTAAACTAAAAACCCTAGATCTAAGTAAATAGAACATGCAGAATCCAAATAACATCAAATAAAACACATAAAATACTTACTTTGTTGTTATGTTGCTCCATTGCAGATTGATGGCAGGGTGCCCCGATGACACCTGATGATATTATGCGATAAGCTCTGGTCTATGGCTGTGGGGACAATAGGCACTGTGTTGCACCTGCAGAATGCAACAGGTGCTCGATAGTGCCTATGGGATGAGGCAGGTGCTCGGTAATGCCTGTAGATTAGGGTTAGATTTGCAGAAGTAGATCAGAAGGATGCGAAGGGCTCGGTGAATAAAAAATAATGGCAACGATGGGAATGATATGCGAGGATGGGTGGAATTCAAAAATCTTAGATCAAGCTAAGGTTTTAGGGGAGGCTATGATAAGGGCACAACTAGGGCAATGTTGATCAAATTCACTCAGAAAAGCAAGAGCTCTAATCAAAGGCTAGTTCGCACTAGTTAGCAAAAGTTCTAGGGTTCAGGGGTTGAGCATTGAGAATGCTCCTATTTATTATCAAGCCTAGGGTTTTCTTAGGGTTTTAGCTTAACACTTTTGATCGTGTGGCTAATATTAAAGCATATCCAAAGGCTGATATTAAACTTTAGGTGTGACATAGATTATGGAGAATGGATGGCTGAGATTAGATTAGATCGGATGACTAAGGTTAATTTGGCTTATAAATATATATTTTATAATAAATATATTAGAATATAATATAAAATATTATATTTAAATATAAATAATATAAAATAAACATAAATAAGTCAAATAAGGGTCAAAAAATGGTGAGAAAAGGCTAAAGTGGGCCATTGGATGGCGGGAAAGGCATGGAATGGCCAATTGAATGGTGGGAAAGGGTGATGGTGGATAAGTGGCTAGGATTTGGTGTCTACACAAATAAAGTATATGATCTCTTCAGACATTTTATTGCAAGCAGGATGAAATCACAAACTTGTTATTTTAACTTGTGAGTTACCTTATAATGGTCATCCAAAGCCATTTTGCTTCTAGTCTATGTGGCTTCAAGACCCTAATTTTTTCCAGATGATTATATGTTATGGTGGTATGAATCAAAATTTGAAGGATCATGTATGTATATATTTAAAGGAGCAAATGAAGATTTCGAATACCATATATTTTGGTAACATTTTTAAATAAAATAAAGAAATTGAATTTAAGCTCAAAATTTACAGGAGATAGTAGAAATTAATGGAACAGATCAGGATTCTTATGTGAAAGAAAAATTATTACTTTCTAATTATCATAATGCATTGAAAAGGGAGGATTCATATTGGTTCCAAATATATATAGAGAAATGGCTCAAGCAAGGAGATATAAATACATAGAAATTTTATGCCACAACAAAAACAAAATTTTCTGTTCGTCATATCAAAAATATTTTAACTCTAGATGGAAGAAATATTGAGGACAAAGAAGATATAAAGAAGGAAACAATTAATTATTTCAAAAATATTATGTCATATTTTAGGCAAGATAAGGAGGTACAAGAATTTTTTTTGCAAAATATTCCATAAATTATCACCCAGGGATAAAATGAAAGCTTGATGAAGAAGATATCTATGGAGGAGCTCCATGAAGTAGTTTTCTCTTTCCATCCTAACAAGGCACCTGACCTTGATGGATTTCCTACAATTTTATTTCAATTTTTTTGGGATTTATTGAAGAGTGATATGTTAGTTGCGGTTGAAGAGGCTCGAAAAAGGAAGGCTATAATAAGTGAGATCAATGCTACTTTTATTACCTTGGTTTCCAAGAAAGGCAACACTAAATATTTTGATAATTTCATCCAATAAGCCTTTGTAATATGATTTATAAGATTATGACAAATAGGTTGAAGTGCAATCTAGGGTGTATTATCTCAAAGTAACAAGGGGGCATTGTTTGTGGTAAACAAATTCTTGATGGTATAATTATTGCATAAGAGGCCATTCATTCTCTTCATACCATGAAAAAACCGGGTATTCTTTTGAAATTAGATATGAATAAAGCATATGATAGGGTTTCCTAGAAATTTCTACATGTTATTCTCAAAATATTTGGCTTTGATTATAGTTGGTGTGAGTGGATTAAATGTTTTTATAGCACTATAAAATTTTATATTTTGATCAATGGTTCTTCTATTGGTTACTTCAAGTCATCTTGTGGACTTCATCAAGGTGATCCACTTTCTCCTTATCTATTCATTATTCTAGCGAAAGCATTAGGGAGAGCCTTTGCAAAGGCAAAAACGAAAGGAAAAATAAAGGGTATTCAAGTTGCAAAAAATGATCCCTCTGAATCTCATCTCCAAGTTGTTGATGATAATTTTCTCTTGGGAAATACCTCAATCAATGAGGCCATATTGGAGTTTAAAACAATATTGTCATGCTATGAGAAGGCTACTGGACAGTAGGTAAATACTACAAAATCTAAGATTTTTTTTGATTAATACAACCCTAGATTTACAACAAATTATTGTGAATAGTTTAGGGTTTAAATTGAAAACTTTCCATCAACCTATTTGGGTATTCATTTGTCTAATAAAGGAAATAAAAAGGATCTTTGGATCTCTTTTTTGGATAGAATGAAAGCTTGCTTGACAGGTTGGAAAGGTAAGTTCTTAACCATGGCAAGAAGGCTACAACTCACAAAGACTATATTGTAATCCATCCATATTTTTATGATGTCAATTTCAATACTACCAAGAGGTATAACATCAAAAATTAATAAAATTCAAAGAGAATTTCTATGAAAAGGTTGTGAAGAAAAAAATTAGGTTTCCTCTTTGTAAGTAGGATAGGGTTTGCAAAGGAAAGAATATTGAAGGAGTAGAATTACATAATTGTGAACTTATAAATTTGGTATTAGGAGCAAAGCTTGGGTGAATATTATTCAGAGATCAAGGAAAGAATTGGGCAAAAATATTACTTCAAAAATATATACGTTCTCTTGATGTAATGAAATTATTTAGAAAAAGAACTTTACCCAAAGGATTGTCAACATGGAAATTCATATCAAAGAGTTTGTAATTTATAAAGAAACATATTAGATGGTCATTCAATGAGGGGACATGCTAGGAATGCTTGAGCCAATGGTTACCATTTTGAGTTAGAGATAAGAGGAAAAGGCTTCAACCAAGCATCAAACTATATTATTACAAGTAACAAATCTAGATCATGGATTTATTTTAGTAACATGGTTGAAGGAGAGGAACTCAAACAAATTGCAGATGAACTTCAAAAGATGCTTCAAGAGTTTTAATTGTCGATTTTTACATGAAAGGATGAGTTGGTTTGGAATTTATCAAATGATGGTGGATACTCAATCAAGTTGGGATATGAGGATTTAGAACAATCAAAATTTCCTTTTCCCAAATATTTTTCTTGGAAGAATGTTTGGTCACTAGAGGCTCTCCCTAAGGCCTCAACATTCCTTTGGTTAGCAGTTCAAAGTAAGATTCTTACAAGAGAGAGTCTACAAAGAAGAGGATGTTATGGACCCTTTAGATGTGCCTTGTGTGAGAAGAATTTATAAACATCAGACCATTTAATTCTTCATTGTCTGTTTGCTCACACCATTTAGGGTTATTTTTAAAAAAATTGAAATTATATTGGATAACTCCATCAACATTGAAAGATCTAATAAAATATTGGATTAGTTATTTCAAAGCTAAAGCATTATGTATTCTTTGGGGGATTGGACCTACCATTATCTGTTAGAATTTATGGCTTGAAATAAATAACACAATTTTTTAAAATAAATCTCAAAATCATGCCCAAGTTTAGAATCATACTATTGCCTCTCTTGCAGAATGTCTACAAATATGGTGCTCATCATGGGAAGTCTCAATTGTAGAAGAATAGGTGCTAATAACTTGGTTACAAGATTTGAACATACATGGAAGAGTTATCTGTGACAATGGAATTAAAAAGAAAGGATCTACTTCAATCTATGGTAAAATCGATATGTCTAGAAATTGGGTTTATCAAAATTAATTTTGGTGGTGCTTCTAAGAAATCTAGGAAAAGTTGGTGGAAATGGTATTTTTAGAAATAGTGAAGGAAAAATTATCCTCACTTATTTAGAATTATATGGAACTTCAACTAATAACTATGTAGATGCTAGGGCAATTCTTATGGGGATTAAAATTATAGTAGAAAAAGGATGGAAATATATTTAAATTAAGGGGGACTCACAAATTATCACCAATACTATTAACAAAAATGGATGTGAAGATTGGATAAAAATAATATTATTATTGATGTTTATCATCTATTACTAAAGGTAGTTTCTTGGAAGTGTGACCATATTTATAGAGAAGGAAATCAAATAGCAAATAAATTAGCGAATTGTGGTGTTGATCTTCATTTTGACGAAACCCAAATTTTAGAAGGCAACTGGCCAAGTGAAATTTTATCTCTTAATCAAAATAATGTCAAAGAGTTGATTGTGGAAACATAGCACTTCGAGGAAGTTGAAAAATATATTTAAAAGGAAAAAAAAATTAAAAAATTGTGATAAAAATATATACTGCATCAAAAATAATATTTTAGTTTTTTATGAGAATAACCCTAAATAAAAACCATGTATAACTTATTTTAAAGAAATATATAATTAATTAATATTATGTTTGATTTAAAAAAAAAAGTTTGGTTTGATTAATAGTAATTTTAATATAAAATTAAACTTAAGTATATTACCGAAATTAGTCTTAAGGATGTTCAATATATAAATCATGAGTAGGTGTTTTTCTTAACTTTTAGCTTTAGAGCTAACCATATTCCAAAGGATAGGCAGAGTAGTCTAAGTAAAGTTTGATAGTATTTTTACAGTAAAAAAGTTAATGATCACTTTCATATGAGTTTGGTATGTTCTATTTATCAAATATTGATTCTTCATCAATGCTTGAGTACTCTAAGTAATGTTTGATAGTATTTTTACAGTCGTAAAAAAGTTATTGATCACTTTCATATGAGTTTGGTTTGTTCTATTTATCAAATGTTGATTCTTCATCAATGCTTGAATAGTTTAAGTAAAGTTTGATAGTATTTTTACAGTCGTAAAAAAGTTATTGATCACTTTTATATGAGTTTGGTTTGTTCTATTTATCAAATATTGATTCTTCATCAGCTTAACCACAAGTAACTTTTATAACATTTTCTTAAATCAATAGTAAAAAATATTTAAAATTTGATATTTTATGTCTATATAGTCATCACTTTCATTTAGAGTAAGCATGATTTTATCAGAAGAAAGGATAGGGTATTTTATTCTTTACATTGAAGTGGTTAATGGCATGATTTTATCAGAAGAGAGGATAGGGTATTTTATTCTTTACATTGAAGTGGTTAATGTTAATTTATTTGTGTGATCTCTCAGGTTTGTTTTACGAGTCTCAAAAAAAACATTCCCATCCTGTATCTCCCTTCTAAAAGCATCATAAATATGACGAGTGTCACTCATTTAAAGGTTCTTGATCTTTTTCACTTTCAAGTTTGCTCCATGAGACTCAATAATGCTTCCATCCCATGTCTTCCATCTACAAAATATGATGAGTATCACTCATTTATAACATATGAGTTTGACATTTTAATATTTGTTTTTTAAATTATAAAAGTTCTTTTAACTTGTTTTTTTCTTCTTAATAATGGTATTTTAGTTACTTTTACATGCAATTAAATTTAATGCATTGTCACTTCTGATGTGTTAGTATTAATTTTTAAAAGAAATTGTAAAAAGTAAAGTAGATTTTAACATTTACGAGACAACAGAGGTTTATCCAACCAAACTCTTATTACTCTAACATGGTGTACAACCCTACCCCATCATATATTTAAACCTTGGACCTTCTATTTGTAGTTCCAAAGCCCTAACTATTATATGCACTAGAGTGAATAGAAATTTGGGATTTCATAATTATAACTTTGATTCTATCAACATTTACCATTAGGCTAAACTAATTACGAAATGTTTGCAATACTTTTAATTTTTTTTTTTAAATTTGTTTTATCTTTACTAGGCAAAATAATATCATCAATATAAAGAATAATGTGATGATCTAGCTAAATGAAATTTTAAATAGTTTTTTATTTTATCTATGTAGATACCAAATAGGGGGATATATGGCATAATTCTTCTATTCTTATATTACAAGATGTTTAATTTTACTACCATAAATTAATTTTAATTTTGACAAAGAATCTTTGAAACAATATGTGCACTAATCTAAGAGCAATAGATATACGAATATCTTGCATATATTTTTACAAGTTTTTCTAAGACTCAGGTAAAAAGTTTGTCTAAAATCATTAAAATGTGAAAGTAGGTCTACGTATTGTAATGATAATCTTGTATACAAGGATATATAAATTACTAGGTATTAGTTTCTAAAACTGGTTTGGCCTTCAGCTCGTAGATTATTATTGAGTCACTAAATATATTTTTTTGTTACACATCCAAACAGTTTGGCTAATAATGGATTGATAATAATTGTTTTATAGTTGGAAAGATTTACCTTAACTCCATATTATAGATGGTTACAATGGATCTTATCATCTTTAATTTATAGAATCCTTATTTGAGTGCCTATAGTGACATGTCACTGCCTTGTTAAACACAATTTTGGAGGTTGCAAAATAGTGGAATCAATCTATCAATGCCTTCCAAAATCCCTCAAATTTTGACCAAGTTTAATACAAGTGTCAATTTGTTTCTTAAGTGTTGATTGGTTTAGAAGTTATCCATTAGTAAAGTGGAGCAATTGGTTTGTAGGAGCAAAGCACTAGGAGTTTGTTGTCAAATTGCTAGCAAGGGTAAGCAATTCACTCGCCTCATGGAGTAAATCACTCATAGACCTATGGAGGGTTAAAAGTACAAGCACGAATCCTAAGAAGATCTTTAGAAAGGAATATTTTAGTATGTAATGGTACCACAATTCATTTTAGAAGCTTTCTAAGCCTTTTAGAGGGATGTAACATTTGAAGGCACATCATATTTATAGGGAGGGATGTAACATTTGGAGGCACATCATATTTATAGGGATGCTCCAAGTTTTTACTTTTACTGAGAGTAATAGTTTCTCACCCCAAGTAAGTTAGGGGTAAAATCCTATTATAAATAGAAGCCATGGGCTCCATTGTAAACATATTTTAGCCATGAAAATTTAGAGTTATGCTTTATAAAACCCACATTCTACTCTTGTAACTCATGAAATTGGTGGAAATTTTTATCTTTTGCTCTCTATCAATGACATTACCCTCTTGGAATACAAAATGCATGTTAATTAAGGCATATAACATTTACCCATCTTGTCATTCACCCCTTAATTTCATCTTAGTTGAATGGGAACGTTGTTATTATTTGGATTATGCATGTGATGATTGATTATACACTTCTTTGCTACGGTTATGTTTGTATTTTCATTTAATTCCTTGTCTCCTAAACTTAAATTTTACTTTTCATGTATTTCAATTTTTGTATTTTAATTTTATGCAATTAGATTATATTATATTAGAAATTAGCAAGGATGTTGGGGATCCAGTAGATGTTGGAAGAGGTTATAAATCCTTCCATCCAATATTGTTGAAAATAGAATTAGAGTACATTAGATGTCAACCAATTCCCCAACTCAACATAATTTTACAATATTCCTAGTGGGACACTAGTCAATTAGCTCACAATTTGGCTAAATTTCTTGATTTTGTACCAAATTTGCATTCCATTGCAAGTGGGAATAATTGGCCCAAAATTGAAGATCTATTTTCTAAGTTTTAAAATAGGTAGTGATTTGCTCTAAATTTGGATCAAATTGCTCCATTTGATCCAATCGCTTAGAAAATAGTACTAAATCTATTTTCAAAGTGATTTGCTTCACATAGCTAGTGATTCACTCCAAACTTGTCAAAATTTCATAACTTGAATCAATAGTGACTTCTTTGGGGTTAGGAATATGATTTATCAAGCACAGTCCCAAATTGGCCTTAAATTTTCACATCTTCTTTGTTATTTGTGTCCAATTTTTGTAGGTGCTTTGTGAATGACACCTCCATTAGAATCATTAGAATATAAAAAAATGAAAAGCAATCAAGTAAGACATCATAAAATATGTAAAGTTATCTCAAATTTAACTCCAATTTTACATCTATTATAGGTAGGAAGCATGTGCATCATGTTTTGATTTTTTTACTAAAGATCAAATTAGCTAGTGATTCGCTCCATGTAGCTAGTAATTCACTTTGGAATAGTAAAATTTCTTCAAGTTGAATCTGAAGAATAATTTTCTTAGAAAGACAACTTCTTAACTCCTCTAAGGACAACAATTCACCTTGGAATCAAAACATTTCACTTGATCCTCTACTCATCATTTTTTTTTAAGTTCAAGTTTTGTTGAAGGTATTACATTATTTGATCCCATTGTAAATATTTATATTAGGGTGTGAGTTTGATTTTATGTATATAGTATGCATCAAGTTAGTAGGTGTGAGCATGTGTTGTGCATTTAAGTACTATGTGAGGTGTCCAGTTAGGAAGTGAGGAGTTATGAGTGTGTTGTGTCTAGTTTAGAAGTGGGGAGTTATATGCAATCACGAGATACTTTATCTTTATGTACTATTTGAGACTTATTATGTAAGAAAGGAATATGAAGAGTCGAGATGTCCTAAGAGTTTGAGGAGAGTAAAGTCCAAGAGTCATGTAATGTGAAGAGTCTCATGTATCTTTATATTGGAGACAAAGCCATGTAAAATGTAACTCGAATAAGCTTTGCTTTATGCATTGCTTGAGTTTTTATCAATAAAGATTTTCAATGTGATTTTATGTGATATTGATGTTCATTTGATGGATGCATATTATTTATAATATTGATATTGATGTGATTAATTTATTGATCCTAGAATTTGAGTATCTTGTGAAGAATAACATTATGTTGCTAACAAGTTTTACTAGTGAATTACCTAATTTTGCTTGTGATTTTCTTAGTTTATTGACGAATTACTTTGTATACCAAATTTACATATTTTCATATTTTAACCCTAAAAATATACCTATGTAGGTACATACATGCATAAGGTTAAGCTTATGAATACACCTTTGAAAACAAAGATCGATAAAGAACATTAATTATTGGAGCTAATTGCATATCAACAAAATAATAAAAAAAATAAAAGGAAGAATTACATCATTATGTGGTTACATCAAGATGATAAGGTTGAGGATATTCTTATGTTTGATCCTACTCTCTCAAAATACAAAAGTCTAATGGCCAATCCTGTTAGTCAAAACCTTACATCCTAAGAAATTTGTTTTCTTGGCTATCAACTCAGTTATTCATATGTTGGTTTAAATTAAACTTGGGTAGGTACTAGTCCTACTGTGGCCTATTTGAACCCCATTTTTAGAATTTATTTTGATGTAATAATCCCATGAATAGTTTATTCTTCACAACCTTTCATAATGCCCTCAATGTAAACCAATCTCCAACTTCTAATGCTTAGATCACTCCTTCAACTAGCATGGCTTCATCTCAAAGTCTACCTAGATCTATCTTGTCCAATACATCTGGTATTCCTCCTAGATTTTTCTTACCTCCAAATGTAGGTTCTTTAGAATAAAATTTCATTCCTAACCAAAGCTAAGATTATGCATAAAACTTGTAAGTGTTTGTTAGTCAAGTGGGGACACAAATTACCCATGGAAACCCCTCAGATCAAATGTTACCTCCAACTAGTTAGATACAACAAAATATACATCAATTTCCTCCTCCTTCAAACCAAAAAATTCCTCCACAAGAATTACAATATCCTTTTCCATTCCCAGATATGTAAGCTTTTCCAAAACAACAAAATGCATGTCTGAATCCTCTGCCTCCTCCTTTTCAAATTCCAAATTCTCCTTTTTTGTTGTCATTCCATGCCTCATATCAATATCCTCTAATACCTCTATATCTAATCAAGGGTTATGTAGTATATCGCTATCCAATATAAAAACCATATTGTTAGCCTGTACAAACTAATTCAATGCCTCAACCACCTAGGTCTCAAAACCAACTTCTCGATTAGACCTATCAAGGACCATCGAATCTAGGGGAATATTCTCCTATCCTACCTGCCATTATAAAAGCTTTAACAATTTTTTATAGGAGTAAGGATAGTATGGAATTGGATCATCTAAACAAACTATCTATACTTAAATTGGTCCATCACATTCAGGAGGAAGACATCATGGTACACTTACTAATCTATTCTTTGCATGACAAAGTTGCATTGTCGTATAGAGATTTACCAGATAATTTTGGTACTAGATGGGATTAAATCATAGAATATTTCATGCATACATTTGGTAATATGAGTAATAGTTACTATGTTTTGTTCCAATTAAATTATATGCAAAGGCACCCTCCAAAAAATATTCATAGTTACAATATTAGATTCTTGAGGATTTTAACTTTGATAAAACGTTAAACCAAGTGAATAACAAGCATTGCCATATTATATCAAAGCTTTATAATCCAAAATGGCCTTGATGGTGTGTAATGATAACCAAAACACTCTAGTTGTATCCTTTGAAGAAGCAACTCATATAGAAAATATTTTGACTAGGGTAGGAAAATTACCACATGCCCCACCTATGTCTTAAATTTCCCATGTTATCCAAAACCCATAAAACCTTAGATATATGACCTCCATTTGACCTATTTCAAATACTCAACCAACTATAAAACCAATGCCCTATCCAAATATTATAACCCATCTTGGCCATAACTCATATTCAATTGTTGCTTTCTAGCCATAATTGTCAACCCTTCCTTCTTCACCATAGTTTAATAATGACATCTCTATCAAGATTGATATGAGAAAAATGCTAGAAGTGATGAAGACTTTGATAAAATAGAACACTAAAAAGAGGTAGCGATAATAGTAGCAGAATTTACAACATCAAATTGCACCCTATCTCACAAAGGACCAAGTACCTTGAAAAATGTCATTAAGGGTGCAAATCAAGTATAGAACAACATGAGAAACATCAATTCAAATATTAAAATATTAAGGTGTTTTCAATGTAATGCAAGGCATGATTCTACAAATTGTGTGATAGCCATTAGATATTCCCAAACAAATCAATATGACTAGTAGTATGAGTCTAAATAGGTCCTCGTCTTGGGTCAAATAACACTTGTTATAAATCCACCCTCTTATCAACAACCCTAAACAAAATAGTTGGTTCTACCTTACCAAGTCATTAGAATGTAATCTTTGCTAATTTCAATATTACTAAAATAGACAAAGATTCTAAATTTGAGGATGATGTTATATGTGCAAATAAAAAATGGGGTCAAAACTAGAGGTAAAAGGAAAACATCCAAGGAAAAAGCCTCAACAAAAAACAGGTTGAAGCAAATAAAGGCACTACTATATCAAGGAGAGGGAGGTTTCCATTAGAATTGAAAGGTAAAGGTCCAATAGTAGCAGCACAACAAGAAAAACAAAAGGATAATTAAAAAAAATACCATGAATATGATCCAAACAAATGCACAAGTTGGTAAGGGCAAGTAAATGGATAACAAAAAAAAATAGGAACTAAAAAGAGAAGTCCAAATATCAAATGACATTAGCTCAACCAGTTAGATTCCTCAAATTTTAAGGAGTAGACAAAGGTTCAAATCTTGCCAAGTGATACATGCATAATTGCCAAGCTTGTTGTAATACCACCATGTGGTCATTATGTAATATGGGTGGGACCCATTTCAATCTTATATATCTGATTCAAAAGAAAAGATAAGTCCAGATAAAACAAACAAGTCCATGGAAGAAAATATTTATAAAAAGAGTGAATAACTTCAAAAAGAGATAGATAAATATCTCAAATATCCTTCTATTACTTGGTAAGGACATGCAATGGCTTCTAAAAAATATAGAAAGTTTACAATACATAGTGGGAGTAGCTCAATTGAGTTTAAGTTTAACACCACTGAAGAGATGTAGAATCTGCTTGCCAAGGTGAGTATTCTAGAGGCACTAGCTTCGGTGTTATGCATAGCGGTGAATCATCGTTAATTTACGAATATTAAGATTTTTGAATTTTAAAATTGGCTAATCTCGAGACCTTTGACTTGGGCCCATTCACCTAAAATTTTTGGGGTGAAATTTTTTTGGGATCGGCTCGCCTGACGGTGATAATAATTTTATTATTTTTATTTTAATTCGCCAACCACTTTTACCCAAATCCATTGACCTTTGGCCTTCAAATTATAAATAATTTTTTTTTTCCCACTAAATTTGCCACTTATACTACCTTTATAAATACCTGACATGGTACCAATAAACATACATCTAAAATATTCGAACTCCTAAAAAATAGATCTGAAGTACCAAAAACCTTGTAGTAGACCAAAAAACAAAACACTATTGTTTTCTATCGATAGAAATTTGATCGGTTGTAGAAGTTTATCAAACAAAAGATTTTTTGATTGGTTGAACAGAGAGAAGCATGACATAGTGAAGATCAGTTATAGAGAACTATCATAAACAAAAGCGATCGATTATAGATTTATCGATCGGTTACATAATTACCGATCGGTTATAGAATTACAAATCGATTACATATCTGATGATCGATTACAGGTTTGTCGATCAATTACAAATTTTATGATCGATTATAGGTTTACTGATCGGTTATAGATTTGACGATCAACTATAGGTTTGTCGATCAATTGCAACTTTGTTGATCAGTCATAGAATTGTTGATCGATTACATATTTATCGATCAGTGTTATAGAATTGTCGATGGATTACATATTTACCGATCAATTGTAGATTTCATGATTGGTTACAAACTTGTCGATCGATTATAAATTTATTGATTGGTTATATATTTGTTGATTATTTGCACAAGCTTGTTGCGAAGGTCTACCGATCGGTTGTAGAGTTCTAACGAATAGTTGCAGAAAGTTGTAACGACTATGACAATAGGTAAAGTGAAAGCTTCCAAAAATATCAATGCGGTTGTTTTGTTTTGGATCATCTCTAGCAATAAATTTGACTTAATGTCTACTTGTTGCTGTAACCTTGTTACTTATTTTGTAACATTTGTTGGTGCAATACTATATATTTTATTTAGAATTGCTATAGAACTATTCTTTTAGTTTGCAAACTATGGTAGTCATAATGACATGAGACGTCAAGGTTTCCTTAGAATTCAATGAAGGTTAACCCTGTTGGAGTGCAAGGTATTCCTTTAGTGTTGGGTTTAGAATGTTATCTTGGATTGTATTCTTCTTCCACTATTTTGTTGTCCAAAGTTTTTTTCTCAATTTCATAGGCAGCGTAGATGCACTATCTTCAACTATGAGATCTAAGTATCTATGATCAAGAGATCAATTAAAAAAGTCATCTACAAGAAGTGTGGAAGGAGCTCTGGATAAAATTATCACTTTGGAGCAATCAACACTTATCGAAATAGAGCATGGAGGAAAATTGGCTTAACTTCCATCATTTAATGAGTCATCAACATCCACTTAATAAAATGGGTTGGTTTTAAATAACCAACACCCATTTAATAAAATGGGTTGGTTTTAAATAACCAACACCCATTTAATAAAATGGGTTGCAAGCATTTAAGAAAAGGGGGCTACACACATTTAATGAAAATGACTTTATTTTGCACAAAACTTAGTGGTAAATTATTGCACAACACTTAGTGGTAAATGATTGCACAACATTAAGTGGCAGTTTAGTTTTTATACAACGCAGTGTAGCAAAGTTCTAAGAACAAAAATTCTTGCAGAACACATAATGATGACTTGATTTCTAGATTTGTAGTGGAAGAACAAAAAGAGCAGAAAAGACATCAGAGAAACGGAGCAAAGTTGGAGAAGGGAAGATTGCAATCTAATACCATAGTAAGGATTGAATCGAATTATTATTTCCAATAAAAATATGCAGAAATCTCTTTGACCATGGTTTTACCCATTTTGGGGTTTCCACGTAAATTTGGTGTTTCTCTTTAAACTATATGTATGTTTTTTTTTAATCTGAGATTATTGCTATTATTTACCTTAATTGCGGGAATTACCAGATTAATACTAACACATAGAAAGAGTTGATCTCTTTGAAAATAACTAGAAAACACACCAATGCTTGTATTCATGTTGTGAATTTATGAAGTAGTTTCTGGTTCAAGTTTCAGAGATCCTCAACCACAAATTAAGCATAAGGATTAAGCAAGATCCATAGATCTATATGTAGAGGTGAATCCATAGTGTGGCACTTTACATATCAAGTTTAGTATCAGAGCAAGTTTTTCCTCAAGAACTATGTATGCAAGGCATAAGATCTCAAGGAAAGGACTTAGCCCCATACAACCCAAATATTGGGAGAAGGATAAAATATATGAAAATGATAGATCATTTAGAACCTAACTCTCCAACAATGTCCAACAAGGAATTTTAAAGAATATTTCTTGAAATGAAAAACACTCTCCAAAGCTTGATGGAGTTGTTTTCTCAAGAAGAAATAAAATCAAGAAGGAAAAGAACAAATTAGATTCAAAATCTGAGATTGAGTTTGGTGCTTCCAATGGTGAGAAAATGGATGTTGAAGAATCCCACTCCAAACAGCCTGATAATATCTTATCACAACCCTTGATTGCAGATCCGTTCATAATGGAGGTCAAAATTGATATTCCAGCCTATGAAGGGGAGTTAGATCTTGAAAAATTAGATGGATGGTTGAAGAAACTAGAGGTTTACTTTAGTACTAAGTCTTATACAAAGGTACAACATATCAAATTTGCTAGATTGAAACTGGGTGGCCATGCTCTCACATGGTGGGAAGCATACTCAACTGGATTTACAAGAAATCAACAGCCAACTGTGGAAACATGGGCATAATTTGTGAAGGCTATAAGAGCTTAGTTTTATCCTATTAGCTATCAATAAAATATGGAGGAGAGATGGTTGTTTATAAGGCAAAGGTAGGGCCAAACAGTCCAAGAATACACCACAAAATTCAAAAAATAAGTCGTGTTAATGGATGTTAATCTTCGAAATCCTCAAATATTTAAGAAATATAAGTGTGGTTTGTCTTATCAGATCAGGATAGAACTAGCATTATTTGATGCCAAGGACATTTATAAGGTATGCATTAAAACCACATACATGGAATTGAGGGTCAGAAATCCAGTAAAATATAATAAGACATTAACTTCATCTTTACTCTCCAAGCCTGCAAAGAAAACCAAGGGTTCCAGTAGTAAAGGCAAGAATATATTTGGGGCTACAACCACCAAATTACAAAAGAGTGAAAAAAATTGCAAGAAGTGTAATGTTGATACTCATTCAAGTGAGGATTGTTGGATGCTACACCTTGAAAAGAGGCCAAAATGGTGGAACAAAGAAAAGAAAAAATTTGCCAATTCTACTAAACAGGTTGAGTAGGAGGAAGAAGGGTGTTTTGAGGAAGAGGATGAAGGAAAGGTAGCGTATGCTACCAGAATTAAGCCTTTAAAATAGGAGCAGACCTCTAAGAAGGAGGAACAAGCTTGAGAGGCCAAGAAAGAGGAATTATTTTGGGTCTAAATACAAGTGAAGAGGATGAAAGTTACATCATTGTTTGACAACGAATCCCAACTGAATTTAATTTTTGAGGATCTAGTGAAGTATTTGGGATTGAAGACTGTGGGTCATCCATAACCACATCCATTGGGATGGGTGTAGAAGGACGTGGAGCTACAGGTAACCAAGCAATGTATTTTATAGTTTTCTATTAAAAATAAATTTCATGATGTAATTACTTGTGATGTAGTACCTCTTGATATTTTCCAAGTAAATTTTGTTTACCCATATTTATGTAAAATAGATGTTTTGTTTAAGTGAAGGCACAATGTTTGGGAGTTGAAGAAAGGTGGAATCACCTATGTGATTAATTCCAACAGGTTGGAAAATAATTTTTAGCTTGTGATAGTGCAATAGGCTAAGCATTTAGTGAATGTATGCAAGAGATTCGTGTTACTGATGATAAGAAATACAAATAGTAATGTGCAATTCAGTAAGAATGTAGAAACAACCAACTATACTTCCCAACAAAAGAAGGTATTTGAGACTTTTTCTTTCGAAGAGTACAAGGGACAATATGAAGAAGATGAACTTGGAAAGAAGTATAAGGAGTTGAAAAATGGAGTGCAAGGAAAATACAATGAGGTTTTTCATTTGGAAAAAGATTTGCTATTCAAAAAGGGAAAAATTTGTATGCCTAAGGGAGATAAGCACTTACAACTAATAAGAGAAGCTCACATATCACTAGTTGTTAGTCATTTTAGTGTGCACAAAATAGTAACTAACATGCAACAAAATGTATACTAGTCCAATATGCAGAATAATGTGTCTAATTTTATCTATGGGTGTGAAAATTACAACTCAAGCAAACCCAGCAACTGCAAAGGTAAAATGCTAAGCAAGGAAAAATAGATCTCTAAGAAGCAAGCGGAGAAACAATATTTCCATCTGAGTAAATATGATTTCGAGGGACCAAAATCCTCCAATGGGGGAGGTCTTGATCAGGATATCAATTAAAAAAGTCATCTACAGGAAGTGTGGAAGGAGCTCCGGATAAAATTCTCACTTCAAAGCAATCAAAACTTGTCAAAACAGAGCATGGAGGAAAACTGGCTTAACTTCCATCATTTAATGAGTGGTCAACACCCACTTAATAGAATGGGTTGGTTTTAAATAACCAACACCCACTTAATAGAATGGGTTGGTTTTAAATAACCAACACCCATTTAATAAAATGGATTGCTTTTAAATAACCAACACCCATTTAATAAAATGGATTTATTTTAAATAACCAAGACCCATTTAATAAAATGGGTTGGTTTTAAATAACCAACATCCATTTAATAAAATGGGTTGCAAACATTTAAGAAAAGTGGGCTACACACATTTAATGAAAATGACTTTCTTTAGCACAACACTTAGTGGTAAAATATTGCACAACACTTAGTGGCAAATGGTTGCACAATATTGAGTGGTAGTTTAGTTTTTACACAATATAGTGTGGCAGAGTTTTGAGAACATAAATTTATGCAAAACACATGGTGATGACTTGATTTCCAAATTTGCAATGGAAGAACAGAAAGAGAAAAAAAGACATCAAAGCAGGGGGAGTAGAGTTGGAGAAGGGAATATTATAATCTAATACCATAGTAAGGATTGTAATTGAATTATTATTTCCAAAAAAATCTGTAGAAATCTCTTTGACCGTGGTTTTACCCATTTTGGGGTTTCCACGTAAATTTGGTGTTTCTCTTTAAACTATGTGTATGTTTTTTTTTAATCTAAGATTATTGCTATTATTTACCTTAATTGCAGAAATTACCAGATTAATACTAACACATAGAAATAGTTGATCTCTTTGAAAATAACTAGACAACACACCAATGCTTGTATTCACACTATGAATTTACAAAGCGGTTTTTGGTTCAAGTTTCAAATATCCTCAACCACAAATTAAGCATAAGGATTAAGCAAGATCCATAGATATGTATGTAGAGGTGAATCCATAGTGTGGCACTTTACAGATTAATCCATGTCATCTTGTAGTGTGTTAGGAGCATTTCTCATTGTCAGAGCCTCCTTATTTGTTAGAGTATATTTTATTAGAGTTGTATTGTTTTTTTGTTGTTCTCTGAGCATGCAGGTAGACGTCATTGTAGAGGAAAACATAGGTTTATCTCAAAACTAATAGATTATTTTTGGAATTATAGTTTAACCTTGGTTTCTTAGAAATACACATTATTATTGAGGTAAGTATGTACAATGTCACCTATTGGAAATTATAGAAAATATTATTGAAGTTATTATTGAGAAAAGTGTGAGATTTTCCTTCAACTTCATATTCATTTTCTAATAGCAAAAGCTTTTTATTTACAAGTACAATGCCACCTACCAGTGATGGAAATAAAGGAGGCCAATATTTTGATAAAAAATCAATCCTAAAATATTTTGCACATTTATCAAAATGCAATGAGGCATCCACATCTATGCAAGTTGAAGGCACAACACCTTTTATCAACTAATCAATTAATTTTTCTATTTTGTTGTTCTTAATTATAAATATTTTCTTCATTAATAAATAAATGCTTTGTTTCTTTATCTGTCTCTTTTTTAATGCTTTGTAAAAATATATTCAGTTAATTCTTAAATATAGTGCCTTTTTAAATCTAAAAATGATATAGAACACCAAACATTGAATGCAGTGAACACGGTTGACCTGGATATGCCTCCACTTGAATATATTCCAGCGGATGAGATGGGACCACATGATAATATTCATATAAAAACATTCAACAACCACTTGACGAGATTCCTCATACAGACACACCAACTGAAAAAGAAAATGAGAGTACAATTAAAATGCATACTTCTAGGGAATCTTCTAGTCAAAAAACTAAACGTAGAAAGTTAACCAGGTGGACTATTGGAAGGACATTTAAGCTTGAATGATCATCAACATATCCCTTTATTGAGCCAATTCAACCATATAATAGCAATGACACACCAATAGAGTGTAGATGCATTATTTGTAGTTGGAAACTAGGAAATGATCATAAGATGCAACTTAAGCTAGACACAATAGAAAAAAATTGTGGGAAAGTTTAATCAATAGTAAAAGAAAGTGATGGAACAATTATGAAATCAGCTAGGTGTAAGGATGCATCAAAATGTGTGCATGTCATATATGCATTGGAATACAAAAAAGAAATGAAACACCAAAAAAATCTCATTGAGAAGGGTGGAACAATCTAGACCCAATTTCAAAAAATTCATATAAGACCATATTAGCCTCAAAAAGTTTACAATTTATTGTTGTATACAATATTCTAAAAGGGTAGATCCATGTCTAATTTTGTTGATTATAAGCAACTATTTCAACTAGCTGATGTACAAAATCTCTCCAGTTCTCACTGGTCATATCAAAGTGGTTGGAAAATGGTAAAATATTTATCACTGGTTGAGAAGGAGGACCTAAGAGAATGTAAAATGTGCCAAATTCCTTTCAATTTTAATTGACGAGGTAATGACTGTTGACAACACATCTTGGATTTGCATACATGTTTACACATTGCAAAATTATTTAAGAAAACCTCATTTACTAGCACTACATAAGATGATGGAAAATTGTAATATGAAAAACATTTACAAAGTTGTTCTAACTAGTTTAAAGGATATTTTTGGAATGGATGAAAAAGAAATAGCCACAAAGTTAATTTGTGTTGGAGCTGATGGTGCAGCTATAATACAAGGACAAAGGAATGGACTTTGTGTTAGACTTCAGATAATAATTACCCCATATTTGATTCCCATTCATTTCATGGTGCATAGAATAAATCTTGCATACAAAATTGTGAGCACATTTGAAAATATTGCCAAAGTGGAAGAACTTATCCGTGAAATACATGCTTACTTTTCATGCAGTCCAAGAAGGTTTGTAGAGTTTCAACAGTTTTCTCTAGGTGTTACTAAAGGCAAAAAATTGTTAAAGGATGTGGACACCAGGTATATTTCATTGTTTCTTCCTGCAAAAAGGGTTTTTTTAGAATATCAATCCTTAGTGGGGTTTATGCATGCACATCGTAGGGATGTTGATAATGTAAAATATTTGCTTTACTGTATGACTGACTTGGAAACACTTATCACATTATGTGGTATTCTTCCATTGTTGAAAGAAATGAATACTTTGATTAAAATTGCACAGTAAAGAAAATTTATATTGTCGATTTCATCAAGATGAGAAAACACATATGTATGCTTATTGATAAGATATAATTATTCGGAGAAAATTTTACAGATTCTTTGTTTGATAGTTGAAATACTTTAACTAAGGTCAATTATCCTAACAACTTTTTGAAGTTCAACATCAATGATAATCTTTGTATTACTATCCATTGAAATATGATTCCTTTATATCGTTATGAAAAGTGATCAGATATAGTTACAAAGGATGTTGAACAAGTGCCCATAACACACAATGAATTTGATGTGGTTTTACATAGTCTTAAGATTAAATTGATAAAAATTGTAGAATCATTGACAAGGGAAATAAAGATCATTCCAAAGAGATGAGTTGCTTGAGGTGATGGTTGTGGTTAACCTCATGTTCTAGAATTTTTGTCTTGACTCCAGTAGTAAAAGTGATTTGTTTGTAAAATATATGGGCACTCTTGTGAAACATTTCACTAAATGTGTGGAAGTGAATGGTATTGAAATCAATGGTATTCTCAACAAAGAACTTTTGAGACAACAATCCACCAATTTTGGAATGACAATGGTTAATCAAATTGTGCATTTGAGTAACCCATATGAGTCGGGTTCCATCATGCATTTGTGGAAAAAAACGTATCCAAGTAGTGTCTTACAAGAAATGATGAGTGAATATATATATATATATATATATATATATATATATATATATATATTTTTTTTTTGATGTGGAAAATTATATATATATTTTTTTGATAAGTAGCATTATATTTACAGCGGGTTTTTTGAGAAGGGACCCAAAACCTTATTTACAGAAAAAGCCGAAGCTAAAGGAAGTACCACCGCCTGAATCTAATCCCAGGGCAGGAGTCCGGGGCCCGGGGCCCTTTTTTTTTTTTTTTTTTTCCTTTTTTTAGCAGGTTTTGAAAGGATCCCAAAACCTTTTTACAACAGGTCAAAAGATCAAACCTAGGTTCAAAAACAAACCCTAGGACAGATCCCACCCAGTGAGAAAATCCGAAAAAGGGATGAAGTTGACAAATCCCGTCTTAGCGGGAAAAAATAGTAAACCCTAAAATCCCGTCTCAGGGAAAAAACAAAATTATTTGAAAAATCCCAACTAGTAGGAAAAGGAGCAAACCCTAAACCGGCATAATTGAAAAATCCCGCCCGACGGGAAAACCAACAGGATTGGAAAACCCGCCCCGCGGGAAAAAATAGTAGGAGCAGAACAACCCGCTCAGCAAGGAAACCAGCAGTAGCTGGAAGAGAAGGATCCTGCTCAGCGAGAAATCTGCCAAAGGAACAAACCCCTGTCCAACAGGAGGCCCGAAACTGGGAAGCAAAAAATAAGGGAGGGACAGGGAAGCTGTCCCACGAGCGCCCGGGGCTGGAAAGGGAACCTTGGCCAAGACGAGAGCAGCGAAAGACCACTAAAATGACCAGAAAGAGAACAACCAGCCCCAACCATGCCTGGAGGAGACAGAAGCCTAGGAGACATAGCTGCAGGTTTGGCCCCCCCCGGGCCCAAAGGGCAGACTACAGAAATCGAGGGTCCACCTCAAGACCCGACAAACCCCAGATCTACACGGAGATCCCGAAGGCAAAGGCAACCTGGAGCAACTGAGGAAGGGCCTCATATGCGGGAATAGGCCCCCCCCGAGGCCAAGAAAGAGCACATGAAGATCCCCAAGCGGCAACCAGGAAACCAGAACCAACCCTCTTTCAGCAGCCACCCCTGGGCAAGCTGAAAACCCGCCAAACCAAGGAACTCGGGCCCAGAAACCGCGGACCCTGCCAAGCAAAAGCAAACCAAGCAACGGGAACCCTGAGCAAACATGGGATCTGGAAAAGCAGGGCAAGAGAGTGCCCGGGGAGGGGGGCAGGGGAAGGGGAAGAGGGACAAGAACCACCCCGCAACGGGGCCCAAACGCACAGGATCCACCCAGCCCAGGGACTAGCCCACCCAGGAGCCAGCCCGCACGGGAACCACCCCGTCCAGGGGCCATCCCGCATGCCAGCAACCCGCCCGGGGTCCAGCCTGAACGGGGACCAATGATGAACAGCTACCAGCACCCGCAGAAGCACTCCGCGCAATGGCCAAAGAAGACAGCCAGCACAGCACCCCCAACCGCACAACCGCCAGCCAGAACAGGAACCACCCCGCCTAGCATCCACCCCGCACCGAAGCCCGTCGATGCAGCAGACGTCCACCATAGCAGCCAACCCGCCCAAGCGCCGCCTCGCCCTAACCCGACCCCCCCTGCAACATGACGAAACTAGGTTTTATCGCAAGCAAACCCTAGCAGAGCGCCTTCCGATAAAAAAATGTTTCGAATATTTTCTTTTTTTATGAATTATGTCTAACAATTATTTTGGTATCTATTGAAGACAAAAGGTTTTTAGTGCACTATCTTTTGTGAAATCTAAAGTTCATAACAGGTTGGACACAAATTTAGAAAATCGTTTGAGAATAATGTGTCATTGTACGATTTGGATACATATCCCTATGACAGAGCTTTGACATATTGAAAGTCCTTAGCAGACTGAAGAGGTATCACTAATATTCTATATAATGAGGATAACGAAACTTGTAGTGATAATATTGTGGTGAAGCAAAACTCAAATATGCTTACTAGTCCTCTTGGAGAAGTTGATAAGTGTTTGTTTTAGCTTCCTCCATTGTAAAATTTCAATGATTTAAAAAAAATCATATAATTAATGGTATTTCGGATTTGATATCATTTGTCTTCATTGATAAGACTTTTTTTCATACCATAGCTTTATGTCTATGTCAAAAAAATTATGTTTTATGCTTTGGCTTTGAATTAAATGAAAATTTTAAAACCATGCATGCATGTATCATTAGTAAATGAAAATTTTAAAACCATGTATCATTAGTAATTGAAAATTTTTTGTTTTATGCTTTGGCTTTGAATAAAATGAAAATTTTAAAACCATGCATGCATGTATCATTATTAAATATTTTTTATAGAATGTGTTGTATGTAGTTTAGAAAGCACAATGCAAAAATGTTAAAATCATGCATGCATGTATCATTAGAAAATAAAAATTTTAAAACCATGTATAATTAGTAAATGAAATTTTTTTGTTACCTAGGTGTTGTAGGTGAGTTGGAGAGGAGAGGGCAATCCTCCAAAGGAGGTCCCAGGTTCAAATCTCCACCCTACCAAAAAGCTGAATTGGGTACCCAAAATCCAATTGATAATGTTGGTGCGAGGCGGTCGGGTGCGACTCCTGGGTGACTTTGACGGTATAGAACCCCCTGTTCGTGGTCTCTCAGACCAAGGCGGCCCCGCAAGGGGTTTTTCGCTTAAAAAAAAAAAAAAATTGTTTTATGCTTTGGCTTTGAATAAATGAAAATTTTAAAACCATGCATGCATGTATTAGTAGTAAATATTTTTTATAGAAAGTGTTGTATGTAGTTTAGAAAGCACAATGCAAATAGCATAATACTCAAGTTATGGAAATAACAAAACAATATAAATGGAAATATCCTACCATGAGAAAACATTATAGTATTTAAATCCAATACCATACTCTCTATACATTCATACTCTCTATATAACATTCTATACATTCATACTCTTATTCTATACATTCATACTCCCAATAGGTTGTTTAAGAAATTTTATACATTCACACACTTATTCTATACATTCATACTCTCTATATAACATATAGTTGCATCAACCAAAGATTATACTCTATAAGTTTATATAACACATAGTTACATCAACCAAAACAATAAAAATGGAAATACCCTACCATGAGAAAGCATTCTTATTTTGAAATCCAATACCATACTCTCTATACATTCATACTCTCTATGTAATATTCTATATATTCATACTCTTATCCTATACATTCAAACTCTCATTAGGTTGTTTAAGAAATTTTATATATTCACACGTTTATTCTATACATTCATACTCTCTATATAACATATAGTTGCATCAACCAAAGATTATACTCTATAAGTTTATATAACACATAGTTGCATCAACCAAAACAATATAAATGGAAATACCCTACCATGAGAAAGCATTCTAGTATTTAAATCCAATACCATACTCTCTATACATTCATACTCTCTATGTAACATTCTATACATTCATACTCTTATTTTATACATTCAAACTCCTAATAGGTTGTTTAAGAAATTTTATACATTCACATGTTTATTCTATACATTCATACTCTCTATATAACATTATATTCTATAAGTTTATAAAACACGAAGTTGCATAAGCCAAGTGTTAAGATTCAAAATTCAACTACCTAAAGAAATTTTATAAACTCATGAATAAACTGAAAATTTAAACCCATGCATAGATGTATCCTTCGTAAACTCAAGCACAATTGAAATAGCATAATACTCAAGCTATAGAAATAACACACGAATATAAATGAAAATAGCATAATACTCAAGTGATGGAAATAGCACAAGAACATACATTGTAATTGTAAAAACGCACAAAAAAATACTTAGAAATAGCATAATACTAAATTTATGCAAATGTCTTAATTGTTAATACTCAATTCATGATTTTTTTTTTGAAAATATCTTGAATATCTTGACTTTCTCATTCCTTATATTTGGAGCTAGAGGTAGTTTCGGGTTCTTTTCCCTTTTCTACTACCTCTACAATCTACTTTTCAAGGGGTACAATTCTTGCATCTAATCTCTCCACTACCTGTACTTCAGGTCCTTCCTCATCATACTGCTTATCAGTATTCTCCTCCATTACTACAGATCTAGCCAAGACGTTCTCTACTTTTTCTAAGTCTTCAAGCAGCTTGTTTTCTTCTTTTGCAACATCTTCGATTACTAGTGCAAGAACTTCTTTACCTTTCTGCTTAATCAAAATATCAGGATCAAACCCGTGTAGAATTATGATCCTCCTAAAAGCATTGTTCTCTCGAACTATTTCTTGAGCCATTTTTTTATTGACTTGGAAGCCAACAAGTAATCCTTTGCTATTTGTAGATAATCTTGCAGGTTTTAAACCTGCTTCTTTAGATTTTCAAAGTTGGCCTACAAAAGAAAAAACAAGAAAAAGTTAGTAGACAATTACATTTAAAAAAATAACAAACAAAATTTAGAAGACATTAGTCTAACATTGGCAACATTATTTGCAACTACAACAACTTTTTTGTTGTCAAATGCCCATTGATTAAAATAAACCTAGGCTTTAACATTTATGTTCTCCAATCTGTTCAACATAATACTTAAAATTTTATCATGATAAGAAGTTGTAACCTTCATTGTGCCAGATTTAGCTTGATGTAGTAGAGCATCAAGTTTTTTTGGTTCATTTTCAACAAAAGAAAAAAAATTCTCTTTTTGCAATTTTTTTGAATTGGGCATTTATTTCCTTTACTAAAACTTTGGCTCGATATTCCCATTGCTTCCTTTTTTTTTACATCTCTAAGCAACAAATCTATGATGGTTGCTTGACAAGTGTTAGATACTAAAAAACTTTCATAAAATTTTACCTTGTCATCCTCAGTTAGAGGATGACGAGTGCCAGTTTCCCTAGGAG
The DNA here is from genome assembly GCA_028583015.1 of Wollemia nobilis. Classification (NCBI taxonomy): domain Eukaryota; kingdom Viridiplantae; phylum Streptophyta; class Pinopsida; order Araucariales; family Araucariaceae; genus Wollemia; species Wollemia nobilis. The sequence continues at coordinate 122,076 of JAQPPZ010001119.1, read as the reverse complement.
GAGGAGATCTGAGGAGATTCACTTGAATATTCTGCTTCTGCTTCTTGAAGCAAATTTATTGCTTGAAACAAATAGGGCATGTTGCTCTATAAAAAGTAATCCTCATCAAGTGGAGGATTAGGTAACCCCACAACTGAAACTTCTTGTACATTTGTAAAATTACCAAAAGATATATTTTTGAATCCTAAAAATTCCTTGGTTGCTCCTCCCCTAGATGGAAGAAATATTTTTCCACCCATACCTAGCTAACCTCACATTTATTGTTGACGTGGTGGAGGAGGGGATGACATATTTGTTGTCTTCCTTGAGTATATTATTGTGAAGTAGCTTAAAAAATCACAATAAAATTTTGTTACAAATTTTGTGAAGGCAGACTATAAAATTTAATGTAAATGTATTAGACTTACTTGCCAAAGATGAGATATCTTACATAGATACACCTTGTAATGGAATGTTTATGTGCCATACAACTGAAAAAATATTAATTTTTTTTATTAAAATTATAAATTATAATTTTAAGTAAATGAATACATGAACATAATCTTGAAACATAAAGCTTACATGTAATAAGCATGGCCTCACTGATATCAACAACACCAGTTGGCAGTTGATGAACACGTGGAGATTGACGAGGATTAGTAGCATTAGAAGACCTTAAGCATTTTAAATATCTTCTTTGTAGTGGTGTCGATTTCAAAGCTGTTTCATAATCTCCTATTTATTTTGGATTATGACCTCTGATAGCAACATCCTATTTTGAGGAGAAAGAGGATGCCCTTTTATGCATTTATGTATAAATTGTAAAAATAATAAAAATGAAAACTGTAATTGAATATAAAAAATTATAAGTTTCATATATAGTAAAATTTACCTGCACTTGTTGTACTGTCATGGTAGTAGAGGCTAGGTGTGGGTGCAACGAGGTGGGTACTTCAAAATTTTGCACATTATGATAAGATTCATAAAAAAATCAAAGAAGGTAATTATATGTGCTAAGAGATAAAGTAGTGTTGGTTTCAACAGAGTGGAGTTTCTTTTTGATTCGATGCAAAACATAGGTGCACCAGTCATTTTTTGGTGCACAAGACAATGCACCAAATATGCCAACACCCAGAATGAAATGTCTATTGGTCTTCCTTGCAAAATGAGTCTAGCTTGGAATAATTTGGTACATCCTCGAAGGAACTTGTTAAAACTAGTTGTTAAAATCAAGCCCCTTTTGGACTTGGTAGCAAAAACTACAAAAAAACCAATATTTTTAAAACCCTAAATTTCAACTTCAAATAAATATAAAATATGTAGAGTTATACCTATCAAAGATTCTGAAGGAACATCAAAGTTGGTCTTCAAGTAGTCTTTGTCTTCATCAAATAATAGAAACTTTGATGTGACAACATCACAACCGTTGTGATGTTGTCACATCAAAGTTTCTATTATCTGAGTTGTGATGTAATGTTGTCAATCTAGAGATGTTTGAGGGTATGACAAAAAATCTTGTGCTCTTATTATCAATATTAATATTAATAGTGGTTGAATCAATATCGTAAGCTGCAACAATATTTTGCAGTAATTTGATATTTGTGTCATACTGCGATATCAACACTAACCCACAAAGACCAAGGTTGATGACCCATGACATGTCGTAACCAGGTGTTGTTAAAATCTCAAAAATAAGAGGGCAAACAAGGTTTTTGAAATTAATTTTGGACGAAATAGGGGTGGAAGGGGACATCATTATTTTATTTGATAGGGTAATATACGAGGGACTTGAGAGTAGGGCGTAGGGTGGAAGGTAATATGTTCATGAAATTTTGGAGGTACGGTGAGAAAATGCTAAAAAATGACTCTACGAGATAAAAAGGTGAAAAAATTTAAGGAAGCATGATGAGAAAATCTAAAAAAATGACTTTGGGTGAGAGAAATATGAAAATAAACAATTTCTTCTGCTTGTTGTGATGTGCTCTATATCAGATAAGGGTAAAAATGGCTATTTATACCTTTATATAGACTTTTTGCATGTAAACATTTAATGCATGGTGGACACGTGGCATAGTTGCAACCCATTGGTAATGGAATTGTGTTATGCAACCGATCGATATTACAGCTAATTCTTGTAATCAATCGACATTCCAACAACCAATTGGTATTCCTGCAACCAATTGGTATTGCAGCTAATCCCTGTAACCGATCGATATTTTCTCATTTGCTAAAACCTATCGGTAATATTCCCCTTTACTACAACCTATCAATATATGACCCTTTGCTAATATCGATCAACATTTTTACAACCTATCGACATCCCTTTAACCAATAGATATTGCTGCAACCTATTGGTATTCTTGCAATCTATTGGAATTCTTGCAACCAATCATCATTCTTGCAACCAATCATCATTCTTGCAACCAATCATTATTCCTAAAAACTATCAACATTGATGCAACCTATCAGTATTCATGCAACCATTCGACACTACTACAAACTATCGATAAGCTATTGATATTGCTACAACCTATCCATATTGTTATAAACTATCGACATTGCTGCAACCTATCGGTATTATTGCAACCTATCGATATTGCTACAATTGATCGGTATTACTGCAACCTACAAGTATTGCTCTACCAACTATATATTTCAACTAATCGTCATTGCTACAATCTATTGATATTTTTGCAATCTATCAACATTGTTGCAACCAATTGGTATTCTTGCAATAGATCATCATTCTTATAGGTTGCAAAAATGATGATAGGTTGCAACAATCATCATTCCTACAATCGATCATCATTCTTGCAATCGATTATCATTCTTGTAGCCTATCATCATTCTTGCAACCGATTGGTATTGTTGTAATCTATCGATATTCGTGCAACCTACCGATAGAAAAGGTTGCAACAATGATGATATGTTGCAACAATCATATTCATTCCTACAACCTATCATTATTCCTACAATTGATCATCATTCCTACAACCTATCGTCATTCTTGCAACTGATCAACATTGCTGCAACCTATCGATAATGCTACAACCTATTGATATTCCTGCAACCTATCGATATTACTCTACTAACAATATGGTTCAACTGATCATCATTGCTACAACCTATAAATATTTATGCAACCTATTGGTATTGCTACAACCTATCATCATTCATGCAATTGATAGGTATTGTTGCAACTGATCATCATTGATCTTCCAATAGTATGTTACACCTGATCATCATTACTGTAAATGATCGCCATTGCTGCAACCGATCATCATTAACCTTTTGAATCCTCTGTTGCAATTGATCATAAATATGCTACCATCAAGCTTAACTGTCAATAATTAGTCTATAAACTAATTATATAATTTTTGGTAAAAAATAAAGGTAATTTTCCACTGTTTTATAATTTTTGGTGAAAAATAAAGGTAATTTTCCACTGTTTTATAATTTTTGGTGAAAAATAAAGGAAATTTTCCACTATTTTATAATTTTTGGTGAAAAATAAAGGTAATTCGTGATGTCTCCTACATGAATTTGGTCAGGATTCACCTAGATTTCAAAACTGATTCACTTTTTTTTATAATTAGATTTTGGGTCTGACCTCTTATGCATAACCCTGACAAACTCTTCTTGGTTAGCAAGATTTGTTTCAAGAAGCTCTCAAATAACAACAAAAAGTTATGCTAAGAATAAACATTAAACAACCAAATTCCATTCAACCTAGTTTAGCTAAACTATAAAACCTAATAGTAGAACATCCATCCAACATTCATGTCAACCTCAATGCTTTAAAGCCTAAAATGTTAAATTCATTATAATTCTATGTAACTTTGAATATTAAAAATTATCTATTGATAAGTTGCATAGATGATTCAGGGGTAGTTGTGTGGTGATGCTAAAATCAATTTGTAAATAAATAGGGTTATCCTATACAAAAAAATTCATACATTCAATCTAGATGGATAACACAAGGGTAAGAGATGTGGAAGTTCTAAAAGATATAATCATGACCATAGTAAAGCATCCAAAGCTAGTAGTAGTACAAAAAATTATAGTAGTCAACCTTCCTCCATATTTTGGCATGTTGCTATATAGATAATGGACATGTGATCTATCTAGGTATGGGCACCTAGCAATGGACTACACTCACATGAAGGTGCCTCGAGATGGAAAAATGATTTGAATTGAGAACAAGCTTCCATGTAATTACCTATTACACAAACTAGATGAAGCTAGCATAATAGTTTAGAATAAATTTCTAGAATTTGTGGACGATGAAGCATCAAAGGATGGCCAAATATTTGAGATAGACATGATAATTGGTGTACTTCAAGATGATGAAGTCCTAGAGGTCAATTTTGAGGAGACCAAGCTTGGGAACTACCTCATATTAGAAGAACCATCTAACATCCCAACTCTAACCAACCAACAAACATAAGGATAAAATAAGACATGGATAATGCACTTCAATGGTGTAAGAAAAAAAAAATGGAGTAGGCATAAACATTCAATTCATTGACCTATAAGGTACATAAACTAATTTTGCATGTCAATTGATATTCAATTGTATGAACAATGTGGTAGAGTACAAATGATCATGCATCAGTTTAAAGAAAGCTAAAAAATGGGAATACAAAACCCAAATATATTCAACAACTCTGAATAAGTCATAAATAAGGTTAATTCCTAATGTGCCACCAAGAACAAACATTTGAATTCATACAAGCATTAGGTCTAGGATCTTCTAGAAAGCTTCAACACTTATGAAATCAAGGTAATTCCTAGGGAGTTGAATGTCAAGATAGATGCACTAGTAGTAATGGAATTTTTTTTTTATCCCACAACCAATAGTTCTTTATTATTTTGATAATTATAAGATCTTCAACAATGATGATCAAATCATTGAGTTCCATATTAAAGAATCTCAACATGGAGAAATGAGTGTGGAGATGACATTAAAGGTAGGGTAATTCAGTTAAGAACTAACCATTTTACCAAAGGGGCCAATCACCTTGGAAATTATATTCAACTTGAATGATAGCATGAAGAAATATATCATCAATCTAAAAGCCTCTTCTTACCAACCTATCAAAGTTGTTGAAGGAAAGAACATATTACTTAAAAAAGAATGCACCAAATAAGAGATTAGTTTGTTCAAGGAACTATATGAAAAATACAGAGATATCATTGCTTGGTTCTACGAGGATCTCAAGGTATATGATAGAAATATCATAGAGCATACTCTAGAACCAAGTGTAAATCCTTTTTGTTGGAAACAATAACCAATGAAACCTAAAATTAAGGTAGTCATGAAAAATAACTCTTAAAACTCCTACAAAATAATCATATTTCAAATGAAGCATTCCACTTGGGTTGCTAACTTGGTTTTAGTGCATAAGAAAAATGGTGATATCAAGTTATGCATCAACTTCAAGAACCTTAACAGGGCATCATTGAAGGACCAATATCCCCTACCTACCTAGATCAAATTTTGTATAAAGTGGTGTGGTCGTAGATGTTGTCACTCCTAGATGATTTTTTAGGGTATAACCAAATATGGGTTAAAGAAAAATGGTGATATTAGGTTGTGCATTGACTTCAAGAACCTTAATAGGGCATCATTGAAGGACTAATACACCCTACTTGCCATAGATTTGATTTTATAGAAAGTGGTAGGGTCATAGATGTTGTCACTCTTGGATGGTTTCTTAGGGTATAACGAGATCTACATCAAAGATAATGATCAATATAAGATGACCTTCACCACCAAATGGTGAACCTTTTACTATTAGATAATATCATTTGGGCTATCAAATGCAGGTGCTACATTCCAATAGGCTATGGGCATTGCCTTTGTATGACTAGTTGGTGAGATAATTCTTATATATCTTGATGAATTTAACTATGTATTCAAAAAATATGAATAAGCATATCAAATACTTAGAGTTCATCTTTCAAAGGTGTAGGGAACATGGCATCTCACTCAATCCCAAAAATTCCATTTTGATGGTCTAGGAAGGTAAGTTGTTAGGTTATATGGTGTCAAAGGATAGTTTAGCCATATACCCTAATAGGATAAAATCCATAAAGACCTTCCTATACCCATGTAAGTCAAATGAATTTGGTACTTTTTAGGTCAAATCTAGTTTGTTACAAATTTTATAATCACTTTTGCATAACTTGTTAGACCAATCACCAAAAATTTGAGAAATGATGCAACCCTATCTTAGAAAAATTAAAGTAGAAAATCATTTTAAAACATAAAAGATGCCATCGAAAGGGCTGCAACTCTAGTTAACCCTAACTTCATAGTTCTAACTCAAAAAAATTAAAAGGATGAAGAACACTACATTTGCATTCATGAGCTAGGTCCTTCTTAACTATTAAGGGAGATATACCTCCATTGAAAAATAGGTGTTTGCTATCATGAAGGCTCTTTAAAATTTAGGTATTACCTATCATAAAACAAAATCATAATTTTTGTAATTTACCTTGATGTCTAATCTATTGTACTTCATAGTGAATTGGGAGAAGAGTTGGATGGATAAATAAAATTCATAAATTTGATATAGAAATAAAAATCACCAAACTCATTAGGGGTAGATCCTTATGTGAAAACCTTGTCATATATGATCCAAAGAACCAAATAGCCTTGGTAGAATAAAATGAATTTAACGATTAAACAAGATGGATGGAAAATATCTACAAGTATATAGACACTATACAAGTCTTGGAAGGATTGACACCTAAAGAAAGGGCCCGATTCAAACATAAAGCAACACACCATGTTTGGTTAGATGTTATTTAGTTCAAGAAGGGATATGATTAAATTTTGCTAAGATTTGTTGAAGAAGAAAGGATGGAAATACCAATTAAAGAATATCACAATTAGGGATGAATTATTCTGTACCAACTAAAACAATTAAATCCTAAGGGTAGGATACTATTAGCTTATCATCTTCTTTGACTATTTCTGGTGGGTTAAGAATTAAAAATCCTATTATGTGTTCATGGCAAGGAGAAGAAAAATATAGATGTCCCTCAAACCCATTATCATTATCGAACCCTTCAAGCAATGGGGTCTTGACTTCATAGATAAGATAAATCCCTTGTCTAGTGCAGGGCATGGATTAATTCTCAATACAACATACTACTTCACAAAGTGAGTCAAGGAGTGTTAGTCAAATCCATCAATAAAGAAGCAATATTCCAACTATTGGAATACATTATCACCAGATTAGGGACACCATCCACAATAATCATTAATAATGCTACCTCTTTCATAAGAATCAAAGTGATTAAATTCACCTTGGAACATGGGTTTGTGCTCAATATGGCCTATAATTATTACCCCCTGGGCAATGGACTGGCTAAATCTAGTAATAAGAACACAATGAGAATATTGAAGAAGATCATAGTTAAATCATAGAGATATTGAAATACAAAATCATAGAAGGTACTTTGGGTAGATTGAGTGATGCCTAAAGCCTCTATGAGGTCATCCTCTTATAAGCTAGTCTATGGGAAAGAGGTTGTGCTACCAGGTCAATTTGGAACTCCCTTCCCTCCAAATGTCATAGCAGTTGGACCTTGAAGACACTAATATTGAACCAATGCAAACATGACTAGACACTTCATTAGACCTAAAAGAAGAAAGAGAAAAGGCATTTAAGAGGATGGTCCAACACCAAGAAGTTGTCAAAATATTGTTTGATGAAAGAGCCACCAAAATGAATTACAAGGAAATTTAGTGTTCAAATGGGATGGAGATAGAGCTAAACCTATAAGTCCCAAAAAGTTTGATTTTGTCTAGAGTAGACCCTACCAAATCTTTAAATCATGGGTCTAAATGCCTATAAGTTCACCATGATGGATGAAAGAATGTTATTAATGGGCATCACTTTTGACCCATTTTATGGAAGAACTAAGGCCAAAAGAAAAATATAAACATGTATATATTTTATTTTCTTTTTAGCTATTGTTTCCTAACTATTGTTCCCTCTTCATATTTCCCTTTCTTTTGCAAAATCCTAATCCTACCTTCCTCTTCCTCTCTCTCTCCATAAAATTCTTCTTCATGCAAGATGATTTTATCTCATATAGGAGGGGCCATTATCATTCTAGTGACATTATTAAAAAAACTAGGGTTTGACAAGAAAATCACTCTCTTTAATGAAAAAATCGGTCATAAAGACAAGCAAAGTGTCTGCCAAGTGCCCCACATGCATGCCAACTAGTCGGGTGGGCAAACAAGCCTTATGACCAAAACTACTTACCCAACCATTAAGTATAGGTGTAGGTAGGTCATGTTGAAATCCATAATATTTTCCAAAAATAAACAATCCATTCACTCAAATCTTATATAGAAAATGTAAAAATATGAAATGAAGAAAAAAAAAAATATTTTGGGGGGTGCCCATAGACACCATAAGTATTCACTATTATCCATTGATAAAAATACACAACACTCTAATAATCTAAATGAGGAGTATGAGGGAGGCATTGATAGCAATATCAAAACCTCAATTATATTATAAAGTTTAACCCAAGCAACATAAGAAGAGGTATTTGGGTTAATTACAAGTCATAAATGTTGGAAATGTGAGGTAATTTGAGGCATTTTATGTTTTCATTGATGTCACATGGATCATTGATGTCACATGGATCACATTGAGTTTTGGTGGCCAAAATATTTCATAAATAAACATTTATTATATTTTGGAAACCATGGCTATTTACAGGGTTTTTGTGAAAACCAAGGCAGGAAAAATAAAAGGTTTTATTTAAAACCATGGATGGCAGATTTGAAATGGGCTTTTCTTAAAACCTAGGTTGGCTTTCTATTTCGTCGAAAAATGTGCCTTGATGAAGGAGATATCTAATTTTAAATATTTAAGTTTAAATTTTAATCCTTTAAAATAAAAATTTAAAATTAAAATTAAAATTAATATTTTATTATTGCCGACATCAAAAAAGAGGCGGCAAATAATATTAAGTCATAGCCGACGTCAAAAGAAAAAGGTGGGCATATATAAATATGCCACTAAAATTTTTATTTTCCTTAAGTCATCGATGAAGATAATCCGTTCGAAGCACTAAGGGAGCAGAAGTGTCATATTCGTTCGAAAACCAGCGAAGAGAAGAGGGAACAAAGGTAAGGGAGGTTCCTTACCTATCACCATAGGTTCTCATGGCCTAGCGGCAAGAGGAAGGCACGTAAGGTGTTTAAGTGCCAACAAATCCGAAGTTCGAATCCCATCGACGCTGGTTTTTGCAAGGTAAAAAGGGAGAACCTTTTGCGCACATGGTTTTTAAGGGCAAGTTCGGAGGAAGCAAGAAGGAGGTCTTGCACTCTTGATTTCTATGTGAGCGGTTGGCTCACATGGTTGTTGGCACTACGGTTTGAGTGGTGTTGGGGAAGCGACATGGGATTGAATCCTGCTGAGGTTAAAGGCAAGTTATTAATTTTTCCTAATATTTTATTTTTCTAAGGTTGCCCTAGGAGAGATAAGGTTTGTGGTGCATGTTGTGAAAAGGAAAGATTTCTGGTGATTTTCCTTTTAGAAGTATATCATATTATATATCATTGGAAAGCTTATTTCGAGGGCTATTTTATTAACCTACATAAAGGAAGAAATAAGGTGTGTGTAAAGAGAGATTTCTGATTTTGTAAAGAGGTTTCAAAAGTGAAGTTTGCCTTGTTCTTTTTCAAGAGGACTAATTCTTCCATGAGGTGACAAGGTATGCAATATTGTGATTTATTTTATTTTAAGGTATAAGTGGTTTTGGGAGTGATAAGGTTATGTAATATTTTGATTTATTTTATTTTATGGTACAAGTGGTTTTAGGAGAGATAAGGAAGTTGTTAAATTAAAAGCCTTGGTGATTATTATTTAGAAGTGGAGTAATGTTGATTTTTTTGTGATCTACTAACCCTTGTGAATATTGGAAAAGAAAAGTTGTGTTTAGTGTGGCATATTTTATGGACAACTTCTTGGCATCAAAAAAGTATGGGTACATTCTCCTATCGATTGTTTATGGTGGTTGATTTCTGAAATATCATTGGAGTGAAAAGGATTGATTGTGGTTTCCTTTTCAGAAGTGGTTGAGTGAATGCTTCAAGGTTTTTTAAATTGTGAGTTATGATTAAACCTTGTTTTATAAGCATAGTTGTTGAAGCCCATTGGTTGTGAAAGAATTAGAAAATAACATGAGTATCATTTTTATGTGAGATTTGTGGTTGAGCATTGTTGGAAACATTTGAGTTGGTTGATACATGCTTGGACTAGGGTTTTTGTGAGAAAGAGTTATCCCTTGTGATGATTGGTTGAGTTGAGTTGATTGAGCCTAGTCAAGTGATGTGTGAAGTGATTTTTCAAGTCCTATGAAATAAACTATTCCATTATTCTGATTTGAGTTGAGATTGAGATTGGAACATATTGAGTCTCTAACAATTCTCTTTATGCTTATATGAGTTGATTTGAGTTGAGTTGAGTTGAGATCATTGTGGATCATTGTTGTTATCCATTTAAGAGTACATTTCCATTCATTGTTGAGTTCATCTTTGAGCTTTTACTTGATAGAGTTGTGGATGATTTTTGAGTTCTACTTGAGCATGATTGGTTGAGTCTTTGAGAAGATATTTGGGATAGATTTCTGGACAATTTTGTGGCAGTTTGTGTATGATTTATTGAGACTTTGGGAAGGCCCTTGTGGACAGTTTTGGGATAGCTTTGTGGATAGATTTAGGACAAGTTATTGGTGATATTTTTGGATAGATTTTGGGAAAGTTCTTGGTGAGCTTGCTAGAGCAGATTTGGACAAGTTCTTGGTGAGCTTGCTAGAGCAGATTTGGGCAAGTTCTTGGTGAGCTTGCTTGAGCAGATTTGACAAGTTCTATATGAGCTTGTTAAGCAAGTTCTGTGTGAGCTTATTGAGCAGGTTCTTAGTGAGCCTATTGATAAAGCTTTGGAGGTGACAGAGTACAGAGGATAGAGTCTTAGTGGATAGATATCCAGCAACAAACATAGTTGAAGACAGATCTGAGTGAGGAGTCTTCAAGTGAAGAGAGGTCCACTAGTCAGTGCAGTAGAGAGACATAGTCTTCTAGAAGATCACATAGCCAGAGCAAAAATGGAAAGAGTTCTCCTATGGAAGAGATCCACGAAATTGAGATTAGGGGATCAACATCTCCTTTGAATAGAGATCCATAAACATTGTAATTGGGAGTGATTCCCAAAGAGATTGATTGAGAAAGTTTTAGTAAAATATTTTCTCCGTGGAGTAGCCCACATTGGGTGAACCATGTAAATTGTGGTGTCTCTATTGTGTATGGTATTTTGTGCATTGCTTTAATTACTACTATTGATACTGCTATTTATACACAACATAATATTGAATTGAAAGAAAAAGTAAAAAGTGGTCTTATATTGTTCACCCCCCCCTTTCAGTATAAGCTTGTGTTCTTCAATTGGTATCAAAGCGGGTTCCTTCATAAAGGCTAACAACTTGAGGGAAAATTCTATAAGAACACAGATGGCTTCATAGAATGGATCATCTACAAATAAGGCTCCATTGTTTGATGGTAACAATTATGCTTTCTGGAGCATGAGGATGAAGAAATACTTGATATCACAAGGATATGAGGTATGAAAAATGGTTGAAAAAGAGTATAGGTTTGAAGGTGATCCCGAGGTAGATAAGACTATCAGGAAATTGGTTGAGATCAATGCAAGAGAAATGAATTGTATTTTGAGTGGGCTACGTGAGATAGATTTTGCAAAGGTCATGGTATGTAATTCAGCTAATGAGATGTGGACCAAGTTGCAGAATACTTATGAAGAAGATTTCAAGGTAAAGTTGGCAAAACTACAAACTCATAGAAAAATATTTGAGGAATTGAAAATGGAATATTCTAAAGATATTACAAAGTTTTTACTTCGAGTTGATGAGATTACTAACACCATGAGAGGCCTAGGTTTTGAGATGAAAGAATCAAAAGTTACTCAAAATATTTTGAGATCACTTCCCATGAAATATGATGCAAAGGTTTCAGCAATAGAAGAAACAATGGATATCAACAAGCTAACAATGGAAGAATTGCAAGGTACTCTCACAACTTATGAGATGAGGGTAAGTAAGCATCAGGTTCCAATAAAAGAGATTGCATTCAAGGCTTCAAAAAAAGAGAAAGGGAAAGTTTTAGAGATAGATAGAGTTCCAGATAATGATGAGGAAGCTAACTTCATCAAAAGGAATAAGGACTCAAGGAATTTTAGGGATATAAGGAAAGTCGGATGCTACAAGTGTGGTGATCTTGGTCACTATGCATACAAGTGTCCACATGAAGAAAATAGTGATGATGAAAAATAGGGTCATAGAAGAAAAGAAGATGGAAAGTATAAACATGACAAAGATGATAGATTCAAGCAAAATAGGTATGAGAAGAAGAAATTTTTTTGTAAGGCAAAGAAATATTACTACATTGTAGAAGCAAGTGATAGCTCAGATTACAGTGATAGAGACAAGTTAGATAATGAAAAGGAAGAACATCTATTCCTAGGAATAGAAGGTGAAAGAGAATAGTGCTTTGTGTGTGGTCAAAGAGATCATAGATCAGGATATTGCAATGGTTTCAGTGATAGTGAAGATGAGATGACACATCAAGGAAACAAGCATGGTCAAAGAAATCTTGAGAGTTTATTTGCTATAGAAGAATATAATGATCTCAGTGACAATGAATATGAAGAAGGGTTTTTCTATGGGATAAAAGAAGTAGAAGAAGAACTTCCACTCCAAACAAAACACCTACTCCTAGGTATTGAAGTTAAAGAAGAAGATATATCTATTGAAGAACGGCATGAAGATCTTGCTATAGCGATTGAGCAAGCAAACAGGTACAAGATGGGTCTAAGAATACTAAAATGCTTCATATGCGAAGACTTTGGGCATTTAGATGATGATTGCATGTACTACAACAATTGCAACAAGAAAAGTTTATTTGTGGAAAAAGAAAGCAGCAGTTCCAGTGACAATTCTAGCAGCAGTGATGTTGAAGAAGAGGAAGATTCAGATAAAGAAAAGGAGGAAGCCAATCTTAAGGAACTTGTTGAATTGAAAAGATAAAATTCAGAATTGAAGGATCAAATACAAGAAGATGAGAAATGTAAGACAAAGCTTCTACATGATATATCTGACTTAAAAGATAAGGTTGAAAAGGCAAGAAGAGTTGAAAAAGCTATGGTTGAATAGTCAAAAGTAAAAGAGAGAGAATGTGAAAGGCTTATTGTTACTCTTGAAGAATTAAAAATGGAGACCTTAGGATTAAGGGTTCAAGCTCAAGAAGATGAAAAAGCAAAAGCAAGTTTTTTACAGGAACTCACCAACTTCAAAATCAAAGTTGAAGAGACAAGGAAAATTGAAGAAGGTATGGCCGAAAAATTAAAGATAAAAGATCTAGAGTGTGAAATATTAGAGCATGAGATAGTTTCACTAAGGATGGAAGTAAAAGGTTCTAAGGACAAGCTACAAAAGTTTGAGGAAAATTCAAGGACCTTGGAAAGGACTATCAATGCACAAAGGTCATCAGCCATCATAACAGGACTTAGTTCTAAAGAAGAACAAGAGAAACAGGAAGCAGAAAAAGGAGAGTCAAGCTCAAACACCATAAAAGAAGAAGAGTCAAAAGAAGTAAGTGAAAGAGAGAGTGAGACTTCTAAGGATAATTTGGATAATAGAAAGTTCAACAAGGAAAGGAATGGATATGGAAATTATTTTAAGAATGAATTCAGGATATGGGCACCATCCAAAGGCTACAATATCAAGTGTTTTAATTGCAATAACTTTGGGCATATTGCAAAATGGTGTAGGACTCAATTTCAAACAGGTTCTAGACAAGAAGATCAAGTAATTCATCAAGAGAAGGATATCAAAAAAACATGGAAGGAAGTTTATAGAGGAAATAATCAATGTAATATGGGAGTAAAAGTACTCCCACCCCAAAATTAATCACCTCAAGAGAGAAGGGGGTGAGGGGGCTAAGCTTAAGAGTCATATATTTTAGCCCCATAGGTGTCCCTTTTGCCATTGATGTCAAAGGGGAGAGATTTGAGTAAGGGGGAGAGAATTGAGTTAGGGGGAGCAGCCTCCAAAGAGAGTATTGAGTTAGGGGGAGCAGCCTCCATAGAGAGTATTGAGTCGGGGGGAGCAACTTTGATTCTCAAAGTTGGTTTTTGCAATGATTGTGGTGATTTGCATTAGAGGTGTTGCCATCAATGACAAAGGGGGAGATTGTTAGAGAAATTTGAGGTATTTTATGTTGTCATTGATGTCACATGGATCATTGATGTCACATGGATCACATTGAGTTTTGGTGGCCAAAATATTTCATAAATAAGCATTTATGATATTTTGGAAAGCATGGCTATTTACAGGGGTTTTGTGAAAACCAAGGCAGAAAAAATAAAAGGTTTTATTTAAAACCATGGATGGTAGATTTGAAATGGGTTTTTCTTAAAACCCAGGTTGGCTTTTCGTTTCATCGAAAAATGTGCCCCGATGAAGGAGATAATTAATTTTAAATATTTAAGTTTAAATTTTAATCCTTTAAAATTAAAATTTAAAATTAAAATTTTATTATTGTCGACGTCAAAAAGGAGGAGGCAAATAATATTAAGTCATAGCCGACATCAAAATAAAAAGGTGGGCATATATAAATATGCCACTAAAATTTTTATTTTCCTTAAGTCCTCGATGAAGATAATCCGTTCGAAGCACTAAGGGAGCAAAAGTGTCGTATTCATTCGAAAACCAGCGAAGAGAAGAGGGAACAAAGGTAAGGGAGGTTCCTTACCTATCACCGTAGGTGCTTGTGGCCTAGAAGCAAGAGGAAGGCACGTAAGGTGTTTAAGCGCCAGCAGATCCGAAGTTTGAATCCCGTCGGCGCTGGTTTTTGCAAGGTAAAAAAGGAGAATCTTTTGCACACGTGGTTTTTGAGGGCATGTTCGGAGGAAGCAAGAAGGAGGTCTTGCGCTCTTGGTTTCTATGTGAGCGGTTGGCTCATGTGGTTGTTAGCGCTGTGGTTTGAGTGGTGCAGGGGCAGCGATAGGGGATTGAATCCCGCTGAGGTTAAAGGCAAGTTATTAATTTTTCCAAATATTTTATTTTTCTAAGGTTGCCCTAGGAGAGATAAGGTTTGTGGTGCATGTTGTGAAAAGGAAATATTTCTAGTGATTTTCCTTTTAGAAGTATATCATATTATATATCGTTGGAAAGCTTATTTCGAGGGCTATTTTATTAACCTACCTAAAGGAAGAAATAAGGTGTGTGTAAAGAGATATTTCTGATTTTGTAAAGAGGTTTCAAAAGTGAAGTTTGCCTTGTTCTTTTTCAAGAGGACTAATTCTTCCATGAGGTGACAAGGTATGCAATATTGTGATTTATTTTATTTTAAGGTATAAGTGGTTTTGGGAGTGATAAGGTTATGCAATATTTTGATTTATTTTATTTTATGGTACAAGTGGTTTTAGGAGAGATAAGGAAGTTGTGAAATTAAAAGCCTTGGTGATTATTATTGAGAAGTGGAGTAATGTTGATTGTTTTGTGATCTACTAACCCTTGTGAATATTGGCAAAGGAAAGTTGTGTTTAGTGTGGCAGATTTTGTGGAAAACTTCTTGGCATAAAAAAGGTACGGGAACATTCTCCTATTGATTGTTTATGGTGGTTGATTTCTGAAATATCATTGGAGTGAAAAGGATTGATTGTGGTTTCCTTTTCGGAAGTGGTTGAGTGAATGCTTCAAGGTTTTCTGAATTGTGAGTTGTGATTAAACCTTGTTTTATAAGCATAGTTGTTGAAGCCCATTGGTTGTGAAAGAATTAGAAAAGAACATGAGTATCATTGTTATGTGAGATTTGTGGTTGAGCATTGTTGGAAACATTTGAGTTGGTTGATACATGCTTGGACTAGGGTTTTTGTGAGAAAGAGTTGTCCCTTGTGATGATTGGTTGAGTTGAGTTGATTGAGCCTAGTCAAGTGATGTGTGAAGTGATTGTTCAAGTCCTATGAAATAAACTATTCCATTATTTTGATTTGAGTTGAGATTGAGATTAGAACATATTGAGTCTCTAACAATTCTCTTTATGCTTCTATGA
Organism: Wollemia nobilis; assembly: GCA_028583015.1. Classification (NCBI taxonomy): domain Eukaryota; kingdom Viridiplantae; phylum Streptophyta; class Pinopsida; order Araucariales; family Araucariaceae; genus Wollemia; species Wollemia nobilis. Next base: position 105,935 of record JAQPPZ010001119.1, on the reverse strand, counting down.
GTTGATTTGAGTTGATATCATTGTGGATCATTGTTGTTATCCATTGAAGAGTACATTGCCATTCATTTTTGAGTTCATCTTTGAGCTTTGCCTTGATAGATTTGTGGATGAGTTTTGAGTGCTACTTGAGCATGATTGGTTGAGTCTTTGAGAAGATCTTTGGGATAGATTTCTAGACAGATTTGTGGCAGTTTGTGTATGATTGATTGAGCCTTTGGGAAGGCCCTTGTGGACAGTTTTTGTGGATAGATTTGTGGACAGATTTGGGACAAGTTCTTGGTGAGCTTGTTGGACAAATTTTGGGCAAGTTCTTGGTGAGCTTGCTAGAGCATATTTGGACAAGTTCTTGGTGAGCTTGCTAGAGCAGATTTGGGCAAGTTCTTGGTGAGATTTCTTGAGCATATTTGACAAGTTCTATGTGATCTTGTTAAGCAGTTTTATGTGTGAGCCTATTGAGCAGGTTCTTAGTGAGCCTATTGATAGAGCTTTGGAGGTGACAGAGTACAGAGGATAGAGTCTCAGTGGATAGAGATCCAACAACTAGCACAGTTGAAGATAGATCTGAGTGAGGAGTCTTCAAGTGGAGAGAGGTCCACTAGTCAGTGCAGTAGAGAGACATAGTCTTCTAGAAGATCACATAGCCAGAGAAGAAAGGGAAAGAGTTCTCCTATGGAAGAGATCCACAAACTTGAGATTAGGGGATCAACATCTCCTTTGGACAGAGATCCATAAACATTGTAATTGGGAGTGATTCCCAAAGATATTGATTGAGAAAGTTTTAGTAAAATATTTTCTCCATGGAGTAGCCCACATTGGGTGAACCACATAAATTGTGGTGTCTCTATTGTGTATGGTATTTTGTGCATTGCTTTGATTACTGCTATTGATATTGCTATCTATACACAACATAATATTGAATTGGAAGAAAAAGTAAAAAGTGGTCTTATACTATTCACCCCCCTCTCAGTATAAGCTTGTGTTCTTCAATAAATAGGGTTTAACCATAACAAGGTTAACCATGACCCCTAGGGCTTATATAATAAAATATTATAAAATAATTAGTACATTGTATAATAAAATGCCCTTAGATCTATCCAATTTATAATATAATTTTGACTCTTGGCCATGAATCATATTACAATTTCAACACCCCTTCATAATTTGAACTAAAGGGCCAAGGAGAGAAGAGATTAGTGAGAACAATATCTTCCCCCCCAAAATGGATGCTCTAATGGGCCTTCATAGTTAAGGAAAATCCTTTCAAATCTCCATCATCTAGAATATGTCCACCTAAATTTAAGAACTCCGCTTCAATTCTCTATAGCTGTGATTCATTGTTGGATGTCCCTCCCTCTTACAATATCCATAAGTGGTATTCATTTTATTTGAAGAGTTATCTTGGCCCTTGGGCCCCTAGGCCTCAGCCTACTTAGATTTGAATTATTTTGCATGAGCTTGTATATATGGAGTTCCACCATAATTCTGCATTGTAACCTAAAAGTAAACTAGGAGAGAAAATAATTGATCAAGAGTAAAAGTCTTCTACAATTTCAAGAACACAGGAATCATATGAACCATTAGAATCAATGTATAATAGGTGGGGAAGATATTAGTAAGGATAATATTAATGCATTTTGCATAATATTTCTTTTTACCTCCATAAGATGCAACATCTACCCTCAAATCCTTGAATCTCTCAATATAGTCCTCAACATTATCAAATTAAATCAACTTAAGTGAAGAAATTTCTAATTCCAAATAATTTATTTTAGTAGTATTACGTTTCCAGAAAGTTCATACAATTCTAACCATACCTTGATAGGGTTAATCTCCTCTTTAATGTGGAAAAGTAACTCTAGGTCAATCTGTGAAGACAAAGACACGACACTTAAATAACAATAGGAAATCAAATAACACAAGGAAATACAAAGATTGCACAAATGGATGTATTCAATAAAATGGGGGGAGCCAATGAACTCATTTGTTACAATCAGTACTCAGTGTGAGTATTTTATACAATGATTTACAATGGCACTAGGGTTCTCCGAAACCCTAGTAATAACAATAAAGTATCTTTAGATTTAGTGTGTCCTTGCTTCCAAAAGGTTGAGTGGGCTTCGAGTATCTAGTGTGGGGCCACTCCATCTTCAACAGTCATTCAATAATGTGTAGAACTTGTAGATCTACATACATAAAAATAGAACAAGGGGGTTAGTAATACCTATGAGGGCTCCACAGTGTGAGACCATTAGACATCAATAAAATCCTAGTTAACAATGAAGTCAAAAAGTATGCCAGATCAAAAAATTATGATATAAATTACATTCAAATGAGATATACCTTGCTTTCATTATGTTGTTGCAAATGGCATGGTGTAGCAGGCTCAAATTCACATTTCTATAGTTGCAGCAGGCTTGGATGCGCACTTGGCAGGCTCTGACGCAAGCTTTGCAAGCTCTGGTGTTCACCTGCAGGATACAACAGGCTCTGGAGAGTGCCTATGGTATACAACAGGCTCTAAAGAGCACCTATAGTATACAATAGGCTTTGGTGAATGTTTTGCAGGCTCTACAGTGAGCCTTGCAAGCTCTAGAGGGCACCTGCGAGTTAGGGCAGAATCTGCAAAAGTAGATATAAGGGGTGGCGATGAATGCGATGGATGGATGGGGGCTGTGAAGATGATGGAGAATGAATGGGGGATGGCTGGAACAACAAAAGTCTTGTTGTCTTAGCTAGGGTTTTAGATATTCAAACTCTATCTCTCTCTGCTTCGCTAGGGCTTCAACAATGACTCCTCCAGGGTGTAATTTCTAATCTCAAGGTTCCAAGGTTTGAGCATTTGCAAATGCCCTTATTTTTTAATACAACCTAGGGTTTTCTTAGGATTTTAGCCTTACACTTTTGATCGTGTGCTAATATTAAATTTGATCCTAAGGTTGAGATTACTTTTTTTATGTGACATGGATTAATGAATGTGGACGGTGGAGATTAGAATGGATTGGACAATTGTGGTTAATTGATTTTATAAATATATATTTTATAATAAATATATCATAATATAATATAAAATATTATATTAAATATTAAATAATATAAAATAATATTAAAATAATCCCAATTAGGCTAGGAAATGGTGGGAAAGGGCTAAAATGGGCCTTTTGAAGGCGGGAAAGGTGGAATTGGGCCAAATAGTTGGCAAAAAAGGTGTCTAAAGATGCCCCTTTTTGTACCATGTTGCGTGAAACACAATATGGTGCAAAAATACGAGACACCTGCTTGGGCTATGGGCATAGAAGCAGCTTCTCTCTGTCATTGGATTTGAACACTGATGTTGAAGACAAAAGAATAATTTTTTTTTGGAATTTTGTAGCTTACCCCCTCAATTTGCGAATGAGTTACGAATGTATCTCACAAGCCAATTGAAAATTTTGTGCAAATAATGAATGATGTGGTGGATTTGTGTAATTGATGAATGAGTGGTGTGAAATACAGATGTGATACTATTGTTACCCCAATGGTGGGAAAGGGGTTTGTGTATTCAAAAAGAAATAAAAACTTCACAGCAGTACCTTAGCGCAATAGAAATCAAATAACGAAGAGGAAGTAGAAGCACAAGCGATCAATGCAAAAAGGGCACTTCACGACATAAGAACAAGAGAGACTGAAATGAAAGGGAAAACTCCAAAAATGCATTTCGCACCTTAAGTGCTCATCAGTTTGGCTGATGACCAAACATTACAATCCATCTTGTTTATATAGATTTCTCAAGCCAGTGGGTGCCCTAGCCAACATGCCACATGGCAAGAATCAAGAAAAATGGACCGTTACCTTGGGATATGCCAAAAAAGGTAGTGATTGCCAAGGATAATGGTTGAAAGTGCCTTAAAACATTAAAAAATGCTCCTCGGGATGTGCACCCATGAATACGAGGCATTGATTGCCGAAAAGAGACGTTACAAACAATTCTAAACTTTAAAACTCATTTTTGAGGGGTCTAGAGGCCCCGAAAAGGGCCTGTTGCTTTGAAACCCAATGGGTTTCATTTGTCGCCATAGAAAATTTTATAAGCTTTCCAACGCTTCAAACGGTTCGAGAATCGAAGCCCTATAGCAAAAGTTATGGCTGATTGAAGTTGGGTTGGGTTCTCACGACCCGGTTGCGACATAGAAATTTCTTCATATTTTTGCTATTTTTCCAACAGATGATGCCACGACCGATATGGGAGAGCTGAGGGTCTTTGCTCCATTTTTTGTAGAGAGGTCCAAGCACATTTTTGTTTAGACGAAGATCATGGGCAAACTGGTAGTTGTACAACTTCATCAAAACTGGGGGAGATTTATTTAGACCTAGCTGTCTTAAAGAGATCTTATGGAATATTTTTTGGAGTAGTGCAGGCCGGTGTCAAAACTCTACCTAGGCAAAGAGTGGAAATAAGAAATGGGACGGGTAGCCCCGGGCTCTCAACCTGTGAAAAAACTGATGCTTCATCTTTCTGAATCCTTCATCATCCGCCTCTCTAACCAGAAACCTGTTGAGTTCGTTGACTATAAAGGCTTTTTTTGGTGGGGTGGATGGAATGAATAGAAAGGGATATATTGATACACATTCATTGGTTTCTGGTATAGTTTAGTACCCAAACAACCTGGAACAGTCATGGAGGGTGGTTTGACCACCAGAATATCTAGGATGTTAACTTCAGAAGTGGAAATGGCAGTAGTGATGTTGATGTTGGGATAAACAGAACCATAAGCATCAAGGAGAGCTTGAAGACTCTCATTAGTACCATTCCAAACTCCAAAAGCATCATCAATATATCATTTATACAAGCAAATATTTTCTGAAATAGATGGAAAAAGATCAAAAACTTGTAATTCCAAGTAACAAAGAAACAAACAGGCATAGACAACTGCAAAATTGCTCCCCATTGTTGTACCTCTTTTTTGCCTATAGATCTTACCATCAAATTCCATATCCCCGGGGGGGGGCGGTGGGTCTGGGGGGGGGGGGGGGGGGGGGGGGGGGGGGGGGGGGGGGGGGGGAGCCCAAGGGGGGGGGGGGGGGGGGGGGGGGGGGGGAGGGGGGGGGGGGGGGTGGGAGGAGTTTTTTGAGGGGGGGATTTTTTTTAAAAAAAAAGAGGAGGGGGGGGGGGAAAAAACATTTAAAGGTGTTGTTCGATGAGAATGGGAGAAGATTTTTTAGTAGGCCTGATGACAATGGAATCATCAGATCTAAGAGAGTGCAAGGCTCTTGCCAGATGCCTGGGCAAGGGAGGCTGGAAGATACTCTCTGTGGCAGCAAGTTGTTGTTCAACTCGATGCTTTTCGTCATTAAGAAGATCTAGTAGGGGTTGGTATTTCACATCAGGTTCCCATGTAAAATTTGAAATATGAAAGGGAGAGTAGGCAGGTTCTTCCTAGTTGGCGATGTTCCTTCCTTTTGGACCGAAAAACCATCGGATCTTGAGAAGCCTAGAAAATAGAACATACTCCGCACGGACATCATCATGGACCATGGGAGGTGGGACAGGGATATATTTCAATCCTAGCCTAAGAAGCTCTTTTTCTACTACTGTGAGAGGTCTATCAGAGAAATTATGAACAACGAAATTTGTGATCATGCCATCAATAACACCTACGTTACTCTTGCTAAATAAGAGTAGGCATCTATCGATAGGGCTGAATATGGTACTCCAATGATTCAGTAGTGGTTTATGCCACCATCGTGAGGATGACCTTGGGTCTACTGTAATCTCGGACCTGATTGCTTAGGAATAAATCTTATAGAGTTTTGATTCATTTGAGAACTAGATCCTTGGAAAGTTCTGCTAGAGCCCCATCATGACTACTGCTGTGTAGGAGGTATGAATTCTTTCTCTGGTTGTTGCCAGTGAACTCTGCTTTGGGATCGATCTCGCGACCCATTTTTTGATTGAGATCGTTGGTTCTGTCTGTCGGGATGATTTCATTGCTGTTGTTGTCGGCCTGACTATTGAGGTTGTTGTTGTTGTTGCTGTCCACTATGGGAATGACTTTGACTCCTATTCCTTCTCCTTTGATTTTGGGGTGAGGGATTGTGGGAGTTGGGTCGAGAGGAAACGACAAGATCTGTGACAAGTTTTTTGAGCTCTTGGATCTCAAAAAAGAGTGGAGCGCACTCCTTTTTGATGAGGGATGCCATCGAGGTGTTGGCTTCATCCATGATAGTATCTTGTTGTTTCTTAGCAGCTTTTTGAGTGTCGGTTGCACCTTGTTGGACCTGACGATCCACACATAGTTCCATTTTGAGAGCGTTGGCCTTCACAGTAAAATCTTCCATGATTTATGATTTCCAATAGGATGCAATCTCAAAATCTAAAATGAAAGTCATTTTTCTAAAGATTTGCTCTACTTGTGCATCGAGCTGTGTGACAATGACATCCTTTTGAACCTTCAAGCTCTCAAGTAATTTATTTTCTGTCGAAAGATATACTTCCGAACATGCTTTCTGGAAATTCAAGGTGAGCTCAAAAATTTCTTGTCCATCTCTTCCTGAAGAGTAGGATCTAGAATCCAAAGGCTTGGAGGCTTCATGCACAAATTGTTTGGCATGGTGCCCTCGTCGATGCCTTTCTAGATTTTCATGATGAAGGTCTCAGTTTTGTGGACCTTGATGAACGCAGATCTAAAGGTTTCCTAAAATTTCAAGTTGAGATATTTAAGATTCTATGGTAGTTCTAGAATACGCCTCGAGGGTTGCGATGCTTCAGGATAAGAAGAGCAGGACTTTGTTTGAGTGCATTCTATGCATGAAGTGGAAGCTTCAATCTCTGGAAGCAACATCCTGGGCCTCTTTTGAGCGGATCTGGTGGATTCCAGAATAGGAGAGCCTTCATGAAAGAAATGGGGATCCTCTTCCAGATTTTGGATAACTAGGGCAGCGTGCGACATCAGATTGAAAAGATAACTTTTATATTCAAAAAGAAAGAAATACTTCACAGCAGTACCTTAGCGCAATAGAAATCAAATAACGAAGAGGAAGTAGAAGCACAAGCGATCAATGCAAAAAGGGCACTTCACGACATAAGAACAAGAGAGACTAAAATGAAAGGGAAAACTCCAAAAACACGTTTCGCACCTTAAGTGCTCATCAGTTCGGTTGATGACCAAACATTACAATCCATCTTGTTTATATAGATTTCTCAAGCCAGTGGGTGCCCTAGCCGACATGCCACATGGCGAGAATCAAGAAAAATGGACCGTTACCTTGGGATATGCCAAAAAAGGTAGTGATTGCCAAGGATAATGGTTGAAAGTGCCTTAAAACATTAAAAAATGCTCCTCGGGATGTGCACCCATGAATACGGGGCATTGATTGCCGAAAAGAGACGTTACAAAAAATTCTAAACTTTAAAACTCATTTTTGAGGGGTCTAGAGGCCCCAAAAAGGCCTGTTGCTTAAAAAATAGGTTTTGTTCTCATCATAGAAAATTTTATAAGCTTTCCAACGCTTCAGACGGTTCGAGAATCGGAGCCTTGTAGCAAAAGTTATGGCCGATTGAAGTTGGGTTGGGTTCTCACGACCCGGCTGCGACATAGAAATTTCTTCATATTTTTGTTGTTTCTCCAACAGATGATGCCATGACCGATATGGGAGAGTTGAGGGTCTTTGCTCCATTTTTCGTAGAGAGGTCCAAGCACGTTTTTGTTTAGACGAAGATCATGGGCAAACTGGCAGTTGTACAACTTCATCAGAACTGGGGGAGATTTCTTTAGACCTGGCTGTCTTAAAGAGATCTTCTGGAATATTTTCTGGAGCAGTGTAGGCCGGTGTCGAAACTCTACTTGGGCAAAGAGTGGAAATAAGAAATGGGACGGGTAGCCCCGGGCTCTCAACCTATGAAAAAATTGATGCTTCATCTTTCTGAATCCTTCATCATCCGCCTCTCTGACCAGAAACCTGTTGAGTTCACTGACTATGAAGGCTTTTTTCTGGTGGGGTGGATGGAATGAATAGAAAGGGATATATTGATACACATTCATTGGTTTTTGGTATAGTTTAGTACCTAGACGACCTAGAATAGTCATGGAGGGTGGTTTGACCACCAGAATATCCAGGATGTTAACTTCAGAAGTGGAAATGGCAGTAGTGATGTTGATGCTGGGATAAACAGAACCATAAGCATCAAGGAGAGCTTGAAGACTCTCATTAGTACCATTCCAAACTCCAAAAGCATCATCAATATATCATTTATACAAGCAAATATTTTTTAAAATAGATGGAAAAAGACCGAAAACTTGCAATTCCAAGTAACAAAGAAACATACAGGCATAGACAACTACAAAATTGCTCCCCATTGTTGTACCTCTTTTCTGCCTGTAGATCTTACCATCAAATTCTAGATAATGTCTATTCAGGACCAGTTCTACAAGTTCGAGGATCAACTGGACCAAACCTGGCTTGAACCTCCCCGAGATGAAGTGTTGAAGAGCGGCCAATCCTACTGCTGTAGGAATGCTTGGGTACAGGCTCTCAACATCAAAGGTGAATAGAACACAGCTTGGAGGAAAATCTCTTTCATGAAGGATTTTCATTAGGCTCAGAGAGTCTTGTAGATGATTTGGCTGCTCCAGGAGAATGGGGAGAAGCTGGTGGTGAAGCCATTTGGAAACAGGCTCCAACATATAACCGTAATAGGAGCAGATGGGTCTACCCTTCATAGGTTGTTTGTGAACCTTTGGAATGAGGTAGAAAGTAGGGGGGGTTTTTTGAGATATCCTCTTTTTTTTTATGAGGGGGAGACTTCTTTGTGCATTTTTAACAATGGACTCCAAGCTAGAAAAAAGAGAGTTCCAAGGAACATAAATAACCTCTTGGTAAACTTCCAGATCTGAAAGTTGTCTGATCCCTTCTTCTAGGTACCATGCCTTGCTGAGAATAGTGAGGCCAAGATTTTTGTCAGCAGGTCTGATGACAATGGAATCATCAGATCTAAGAGAGTGCAAGGCTCTTGCCAGATGCCTAGGCAAGGGAGGCTAGAAGATACTCTCCATGGAAGCAAGTTGTTGTTCAACTCGATGCTTTTCATCATTAAGAAGATCTAGTAGGGGTTGGTATTTCACATCAGGTTCCCATGCAGAATTTGAAATATGAAAGGGAGAGTAGGCAGGTTCTTCCCAGTTGGCGATGTTCCTTCCTTTTAGACCAAAAAACCATCGGATCTTGAGAAGCCTAGAAAATAGAACATACTCCGCACGGACATCATCATGGACCATGGGAGGTGGGATAGGGATATATTTCAATCCTAGCCCAAGAAGCTCTTTTTTTTCACTGTGAGAGGTCTATCAAAGAAATTATGAATAATGACATTTGTGATCATGCCATCAACAACACCTACCTTGCTCTTGCTGAATAAGAGCAGGCATCTATCGATAGGGCTGAAGATGGCACTCCAATGATTCAGTAGCGGTTTACGCTACCGTCATGAGGATGGCCTTGGGTCTGCTGTAATCTCGGACCTGACTTCCTAGGAATAGATCTCGTAGAGTTCTGATTCATTTGGGAACTAGATCCTTGGAAAGTTTCGCTAGAGCCCCATCATGACTGTTATTGCGTAGGAGGTATGAATTCTTTCTCTGGTTGTTGCTAGTGAACTCTACTTTGGGATTGGTCTCACGACCCATTTTTTGACTGAGATCATTGGTTCTATCTGTCGGGATGATTTCACTGTTGTTGTTGTCGGCCTGACTATTGAGGTTGTTGTTGTTGCTATTTTCCGCTATGGGAATGACTCCGACTCCTATTCCTTCTCCTTTGATTTTGGGGTGAGGGATTGTGGGAGTTGGGTCGAGAGGAAATGACAAGATCTGTGACAAGTTTTCTGAGCTCTTGGATCTCAGAAAAGAGTGGAGCACACTCCTTTTTGATGAGGGATGCCACCGAGGTGTTGGCTTCATCCATGATAGTATCTTGTTGTTGTTTCTCAACAGCTTTTCGAGTGTCGATTGCACCTTGTTGGACCTGACGATCCACACACAGTTCCATTTCGAGAGCGTTGGCCTTCATAGTGAAATCTTCCTTGATTTATGATTTCCAATAGGATGCAATCTCAAAATCTAAAATGAAAGTCATTTTGCTAAATATTTGCTCTACTTGTGCATCGAGCTGTGTGACAACGACATCCTTTTGAACCTTCAAGCTCTCAAGTAATTTCTTTTCTGTCGAAAGATATACTTTCGAACATGCTTTCTGGAAATTCAAGGTGAGCTCAAAAATTTCTTGTCCATCTCTTCTTGAAGAGTAGGATCTGGGAATCCGAAGGCTTGGAGGTTTCATGCACAAATTATTTGGCATGGTGCCCTCGTCGATGCCTTTCTAGATTTTCATGATGAAGGTCTCAGTTTTGTGGACCTTGATGAATGCAGATCTAAAGGTTTCCTAGAATTTTGAGCTGAGATCTTTAAGATTCTATGGTAGTTCTAGAATACGCATCGAGGGTTGCGATGCTTCAGGATAAGAAGAGCAGGACTTTGTTTGAGTGCATTCTATGCATGAAGTGGAAGCTTCAATCTTCGAAAGTAACATCCTTGGTCCTCTTTTGAGCGGATATGGTGGATTCTAGAATAGGAGAGCCTTCATGAAAGAAATGGGGATCCTCTTCTAGATTTTGGATAACTAGGGCAGCGTGTGACATCATATTGAAAAGATAACTTTTATATTCAAAAAGAAATAAATACTTTGTAGTAGTACCTTAGCGCAATAGAAATCAAATAATGAAGAGGAAGTAGAAGCACAAGCGATCAATGCAAAAAGGGCACTTCATGACATAAGAACAAGAGAGACTAAAATGAAAGGGAAAACTTTAAAAATGTATTTCACACCTTAAGTGCTCATCAGTTTGGCTGATGACCAAACATTACAATCCATCTTGTTTATATAGATTTCTCAAGCTAGTGGGTGCCCTAGCCGACATGCCACATGGCGAGAATCAAGAAAAATGGACCGTTACCTTGGGATATGCCAAAAAAGGTAGTGATTGCCAAGGATAATGGTTGAAAGTGCCTTAAAACATTAAAAAATGCTCCTCGAGATGTGCACCCATGAATACGGGGCATTGATTGTCGAAAAGAGATGTTACAAACAATTCTAAACTTTAAAACTCATTTTTGAGGGGTCTAGAGGCTCTAAAAATTGCCTGGGTTTCATCTTCATCGTAGAAAATTTTATAAGCTTTCCAATGCTTTAGATGGTTCGAGAATCGGAGCCCTGTAGCAAAAGTTATGGCTGATTGAAGTTGGGCTGGGTTCTCATGACCCGGTTGCGACATAGAAATTTCTTCATATTTTTGTTGTTTCTCCAACAGATGATGCCATGACCGATATGGGAGAGTTGAGGGTCTTTGCTCCATTTTTCGTAGAGAGGTCCAAGCATATTTTTGTTTAGACGAAGATCACGGAAAACTGGCAGTTGTACAACTTCATCAGAACTAGGGGAGATTTCTTTAGACCTGGCTGTCTTAAAGAGATCTTCTGGAATATTTTCTGGAGCAGTGCAGGCCGGTGTCAAAACTCTACCTGGGCAAAGAGTGGAAATAAGAAATGGGACGGGTAGCCCCGGGCTCTCAACCTATGAAAAAATTGATGCTTCATCTTTCTGAATCCTTCATCATCCACCTCTCTGACCAAAAACCTGTTGAGTTCACTGACTATGAAGGCTTTTTTCTGGTGGGGTGGATGGAATGAATAGAAAGGGATATATTGATACACATTCATTGGTTTCTGGTATAGTTTAGTACCCAGATGACCTAGAACAGTCATGGAGGGTGGTTTGACCACCAGAATATCTAGGATGTTAACTTCAGAAGTGGAAATGGTAGTAGTGATGTTGATGCTGGGATAAACAGAACCATAAGCATCAAGGAGAGCTTGAAGACTCTCATTAGTACCATTCCAAACTCCAAAAGCATCATCAATATATCATTTATACAAGCAAATATTTTCTGAAATAGATGGAAAAAGATCGAAAACTTGCAATTCCAAGTAACAAAGAAACAGATAGGCATAGACAACTACAAAATTGCTCCCCATTGTTGTACCTCTTTTTTGCCTGTAGATCTTACCATCAAATTCTAGATAATGTCTATTCAGGACCAGTTCTGCAAGTTCGAGGATCAACTGGACCAAACCTGGCTTGAACCTCCCCGAGATGAAGTGTTGAAGAGCGGCCAATCCTACTGTTGTAGGAATGCTTGGGTACAGGCTCTCAACATCAAAGGTGAACAGAACACAACTTGGAGGAAAATCTCTTTCATGAAGGATTTTCATTAGGCTCAGAGAGTCTTGTAGATGATTTGGCTGCTCCAGGAGAATGGGGAGAAGTTGGTGGTGAAGCCATTTGGAAATAGGCTCCAACATATAACCACAATAGGAGCAGATGGGTCTACCCTTCATAGGTTGTTTGTGAACCTTTGGAATGAGGTAGAAAGTACAGACTCGAGCAATGATGGGGTTCTTTTGCAGAAGATAATCCACTATTTTTTGATCGAGGAGAAGACTTCTTTGTGCATTTTTAACAATGGACTCCAAGCTAGAAAAAGAGAGTTCCAGGGAACAAAAATAACCTCTTGGTAAACTTCCAGATCTGAAAGTTGTCTGATCCCTTCTTCTAGGTACCATGCCTTGCTGAGAACAGTGAGGCCAAGATTTTTGTCAGCAAGTCTGATGACAATGGAATCATCAGATCTGAGAGAGTGCAAGGCTCTTGCCAGATGCCTGGGCAAGGGAGGCTAGAAGATACTCTTCATGGCAGCAAGTTGTTGTTCAACTCGATGCTTTCCATCATTAAGAAGATCCAATAGGGGTTGGTATTTCACATCAGGTTCCCATGCAGAATTTGAAATACGAAAGGGAGAGTAGGCAGGTTCTTCCTAGTTGGCGATGTTCCTTCCTTTTGGACCGAAAAACCATCGGATCTTGAGAAGCCTAGAAAATAGAACATACTCCGCATGAACATCATCATGGACCATGGGAGGTGGGACAGGGATATATTTCAATCCTAGCCCAAGAAGCTCTTTTTTACCATTGTGAGAGGTCTATTAGAGAAATTATGAATAATGAAATTTGTGATCATGCCATCAACAACACCTACCTTGCTCTTGCTGAAGAAGAGTAGGCATCTATCGATAGGGCTGAATATGGCACTCCAACGATTCAGTAGCGGTTTACGCCACCATCGTGAGGATGACCTTGGGTCTACTACAATCCCGGACCTGACTTCCTGGGAATAGATCTCGTAGAGTTCTGATTCATTCAAGAACCAGATCCTTGGAAAGTTCCACTAGAGCCCCTTCATGACTGCTTATGTAGGAGGTATGAATTCTTTCTCTGGTTGTTGCCAGTGAACTCTACTTTGGGATCGATCTCGTGACCCATTTTTTGATTGAGATCATTGGTTCTGTCTATCGGGATGATTTTACTATTGTTGTTGTTGGCCTGACTATTGAGGTTGTTGTTGTTGTTGTCCGCTATGGGAATGACTTCGACTCCTATTCCTTCTCCTTTGATTTTGGGGTGAGGGATTGTGGGAGTTGGGTCAAGAGGAAATGACAAGATCTGTGACAAGTTTTCTGAGCTCTTGGATCTCAGAAAAGAGTGGAGCACACTCCTTTTTGATGAGGGATGCCACCGAGGTGTTGGCTTCATCCATGATAGTATCTTGTTGTTGTTTCTCAGCAGCTTTTCGAGTGTCGGTTGCACCTTGTTGGACTTGACGATCCACACAGTTCCATTTTGAGAGCGTTGGCCTTCATAGTGAAGTCTTCCTTGATTTACGATTTCCAATAGGATGCAATCTCAAAATCTAAAATGAAAGTCATTTTGCTAAATATTTGCTCTACTTGTGCATCGAGCTATGTGACAACGACATCCTTTTGAACCTTCAAGCTCTCAAGTAATTTCTTTTCTATCGAAAGATATACTTTTGAACATGCTTTCTAGAAATTCAAGGTGAGCTCGAAAATTTCTTGTCCATCTCTTCTTGAAGAGTAGGATCTGGAATCCGAAGGCTTGGAGGCTTCATGCACAAACTGTTTGGCATGGTGCCCTCGTCGATGCCTTTCTAGATTTTCATGATGAAGGTCTCAGTTTTGTGGACCTTGATGAACGTAGATCTAAAGGTTTCCCAGAATTTCAAGCTGAGATCTTTAAGATTCTATGGTAGTTCTGGAATACGCATCGAGGGTTGCAACGCTTCAAGATAAGAAGAGCAAGACTTTGTTTGAGTGCATTCTACGTGTGAAGTGGAAGCTTCAATATCCGAAAGTAACATCCTGGGCCTCTTTTGAGCGGATCTGGTGGATTCTAGAATAGGAGAGCCTTCACGAAAGAAATGGGGATCCTCTTCTAGATTTTGGATAACTAGGGTAGCGTGCGACATCAGATTGAAAAGATAACTTTTATATTCAAAAAGAAATAAATACTTCATAGTAGTACCTTAGCGCAATGAAATCAAATAATGAAGAGGAAGTAGAAGCACAAGCGATCAATGCAAAAAGGGCACTTCACGACATAAGAACAAGAGAGACTGAAATGAAAGGGAAAACTCTGAAAATGTGTTTCGCACCTTAAGTGCTCATCAGTTTGGCTGATGACCAAACATTACAATCCATCTTGTTTATATAGATTTCTCAAGCCAGTGGGTGCCCTAGCCGACATGCCACATGGCGAGAATCAAGAAAAATGGACCGTTACCTTGGGATATGCCAAAAAAGGCAGTGGTTGAAAATTTTATAAGCTTTCCAACGCTTTAAACGGTTCGAGAATCGGAGCCCTCTAGCAAAAGTTATGGCTGATTGAAGTTGGGCTGGGTTCTCACGACTCGGCTGTGACATAGAAATTTCTTCATATTTTTGTTGTTTCTCCAATAGATGATGCCATGATCGATATGGGAGAGCTGAGGGTCTTTGCTCCATTTTTCGTAGAGAGGTCCAAGCATGTTTTTGTTTAGATAAAGATCATGGGCAAACTGGCAGTTGTACAACTTCATCAGAACTAGGGAGATTTCTTTAGACCTGGTTGTCTTAAAGAGATCTTCTGGAATATTTTCTGGAGCAGTGTAGGCCGGTGTCAAAACTCTACCTGGGCAAAGAGTGGAAATAAGAAATGGGACGGGTAGCCCGGGCTCTCAACCTATGAAAAAATTGATGCTTCATCTTTCTGAATCCTTCATCATCCACCTCTCTGACCAAAAACCTGTTGAGTTCGCTGACTATGAAGGCTTTTTTCTGGTGGGGTGGATGGAATGAATAGAAAGGGATATATTGATACACATTCATTGGTTTTTGGTATAGTTTAGTACCCAGATGACCTAGAATAGTCATGGAGGGTGGTTTGACCACCAGAATATCCAGGATGTTAACTTCAAAAGTGGAAATGGTAGTAGTGATGTTGATGCTGGGATAAATAGAACCATAAGCATCAAGGAGAGCTTGAAGACTCTCATTAGTACCATTCCAAACTCCAAAAGCATCATCAATATATCGTTTATACAAGCAAATATTTTTTGAAATAGATGGAAAAAGACCAAAAACTTGCAATTCCAAGTAACAAAGAAACAAACAGGCATAGACAACTGCAAAATTGCTCCCCATTGTTGTACCTCTTTTCGCTCGTAGATCTTACCATCAAATTCTAGATAATGTCTGTTCAGGACCAGTTCTACAAGTTCGAGGATCAACTGGACCAAACCCGGCTTGAACCTCCCCGAGATGAAGTGTTGAAGAGCGGCCAATCTTGTTGCTGTAGGAATGCTTGGGTACAGGCTCTCAACATCAAAGGTGAATAGAACACAACTTGGAGGAAAATCTCTTTCATGAAGGATTTTCATTAGGCTCAGAGAGTCTTGTAGATGATTTGGCTGCTCCAGGAGAATGGGGAGAAGCTGGTGGTGAAGCCATTTGGAAATAGGCTCCAACATATAACCGCAATAGGAGCAGATGGGTCTACCCTTCATAGGTTGTTTGTGAACCTTTGGAATGAGGTAGAAAGTACAGACTCGAGCAATGATGGGGTTATTTTGTAGAAGATAATCCACTATTTTTTGATCGAGGAGAAGACTTCTTTGTGCATTTTTAACAATGGACTCCAAGCTAGAAAAAAGAGAGTTCCAGGGAATAAAAATAACCTCTTGGTAAACTTCCAGATCTGAAAGTTGTCTGATCCCTTCTTCTAGGTACCATGCCTTGCTGAGAATAGTGAGGTCAAGATTTTTGTCAGTAGGTCTGATGACAATGGAATCATCAGATCTAAGAGAGTGCAAGGCTCTTGCCAGATGCCTGGGCAAGGGAGGCTAGAAGATACTCTCCATGGAAGCAAGTTGTTGTTCAACTCGATGCTTTCCATCATTAAGAAGATCCAACAAGGGTTAGTATTTCACATCAGGTTCCCATGCAGAATTTGAAATATGAAAGGGAGAGTAGGCAAGTTCTTCCCAGTTGGTGATGTTCCTTCCTTTTGGATCGAAAAACCATCGGAGCTTGAGAAGCCTAGAAAATAGAACATACTCTGCATGGACATCATCATGGACCATGGGAGGTGGGACAGGGATATATTTCAATCCTAGCCCAAGAAGCTCTTTTTCTACCACTGTGAGAGGTCTATCAGAGAAATTATGAACAATGACATTTGTGATCATGCCATCAACAACACCTACCTTACTCTTGCTAAAGAAGAGCAGGCATCTATCGATAGGGCTGAATATGGCACTCCAACGATTCAGTAGCGGTTTATGCCACCATCATGAGGATGGCCTTGGGTCTACTACAATCTTGGACCTGATCGCTTGGGAATAAATCTCGTAGAGTTCTGATTCATTCGGGAACCAGATCCTTGGAAAGTTCTTCCAGAGCCCCATCATGACTGCTGCGTGCAGGAGGTATGAATTCTTTCTCTGGTTGTTGCCAGTGAACTCTACTTTGGGATCGGTCTCGCGACCCATTTTTTGATTGAGATCATTGGTTCTATCTATCGGGATGATTCTGCTATTGTTTCTGTTGGCCTAACTATTGAGGTTGTTGTTGTTGTTGTCCACTATGGGAATGACTCCAACTCCTATTCCTTCTCCTTTGATTTTGGGGTGAGGGATTGCGGGAGTTGGGTCGAGAGGAAATGACAAGATCTGTGACAAGTTTTCTGAGCTCTTGGATCTCAGAAAAGAGTGGAGCGCACTCCTTTTTGATGAGGGATGCCACCGAGGTGTTGGCTTC
Source organism: Wollemia nobilis (assembly GCA_028583015.1). NCBI lineage: Eukaryota > Viridiplantae > Streptophyta > Pinopsida > Araucariales > Araucariaceae > Wollemia > Wollemia nobilis. The sequence goes on along the minus strand of JAQPPZ010001119.1, from coordinate 88,699 downwards.
ATCCATGATAGTATCTTGTTGTTGTTTCTCAGTAGCTTTTCGAGTGTCGGTTGCACCTTGTTGGACCTGATGATCCACACACAGTTCCATTTCGAGAGCGTTGGCCTTCACAGTGAAGTCTTGCTTGATTTACAATTTCCAATAGGATGCAATCTCAAAATCTAAAATGAAAGTCATTTTGCTAAATATTTGCTCTACTTGTGCATCGAGCTGTGTGACAACGACATCCTTTTGAACCTTCAAGCTCTCAAGTAATTTCTTTTCTATCGAAAGATATACTTTCGAACATGCTTTCTGGAAATTCAAGGTGAGCTCAAAAAATTTCTTGTCCATCTCTTCCTGAAGAGTAGGATCTAGAATCCGAAGGCTTGGAGGCTTCATGCACAAATTGTTTGGCATGGTGCCCTCGTCGATGCCTTTCTAGATTTTCATGATGAAGGTCTCAGTTTTGTGGACCTTGATGAACGCAGATCTAAAGGTTTCCTAGAATTTCAAGCTGAGATCTTTAAGATTCTATGGTAGTTCTAGAATACGCCTCGAGGGTTGCGACGCTTCAGGATAAGAAGAGCAGGACTTTGTTTGAGTGCATTCTACGTGCGAAGTGGAAGCTTCAATCTTCGAAAGTATCATCCTGGGTCTCTTTTGAGTGGATCTGGTGGATTCTAGAATAGGAGAGCCTTCACGAAAGAAATGGGGATCCTCTTCTAGATTTTGGATAACTAGGGCAGCGTGCGACATCATATTGAAAAGATAACTTTTATATTCAAAAAGAAATAAAAACTTTGTAGTAGTACCTTAGCGCAATAGAAATCAAATAATGAAGAGGAAGTAGAAGCACAAGCGATCAATGCAAAAAGGGCACTTCACGACATAAGAACAAGAGAGACTGAAATGAAAGGGAAAACTCTAAAAATGTGTTTCGCACCTTAAGTGCTCATCAGTTCGGTTGATGACCAAACATTACAATCCATCTTGTTTATATAGATTTCTCAAGCCAGTGGGTGCCCTAGCCGACATGCCACATGGCGAGAATCAAGAAAAATGGACCGTTACCTTGGGATATGCCAAAAAGGTAGTGATTGCCAAGGATAATGGTCGAAAGTGCCTTAAAACATTAAAAAATGCTCCTCGAGATGTGCACCCATGAATACGGGGCATTGATTGCCGAAAAGAGATGTTACAAACAATTCTAAACTTTAAAACTCATTTTTGAGGGGTCTAGAGGCCCTAAAAAGGGCCTGTTAGGGTTTCATTCATCGTCATAGAAAATTTTATAAGCTTTCCAATGCTTCAGACGGTTCGAGAATCGGAGCCCTGTAGCAAAAGTTATGGCTGATTGAAGTTGGGCTGGGTTCTCACGACCCGGTTACGACATAGAAATTTCTTCATATTTTTGTTGTTTCTCCAATAGATGATGCCATGACCGATATGGGAGAGCTGAGGGTCTTTGCTCCATTTTTCGTAGAGAGGTCCAAGCACATTTTTGTTTAGATGAAGATCACGGGCAAACTGGCAGTTGTACAACTTCATCAGAACTAGGGGAGATTTCTTTAGACCTAGTTGTCTTAAAGAGATCTTCTAGAATATTTTCTGGAGCAGTGCAGGCCGGTGTCGAAACTCTACCTGGGCAAAGAGTGGAAATAAGAAATGGGACGGGTAGCCCTGGGCTCTCAACCTATGAAAAAATTGATGCTTCATCTTTCTGAATCCTTCATCATCCGCCTCTCTGACTAGAAACCTGTTGAGTTCATTGACTATGAAGGCTTTTTTCTGGTGGGGTGGATGGAATGAATAGAAAGGGATATATTGATACACATTCATTGGTTTCTGGTATAGTTTAGTACCCAGATGACCTGGAACAGTCATGGAGGGTGGTTTGACCACCAGAATATCCAGGATGTTAACTTCAGAAGTGGAAATGGCAGTAGTGATGTTGATGTTGGGATAAACAGAACCATAAGCATCAAGGAGAGCTTGAAGACTCTCATTAGTACCATTCCAAACTCCAAAAGCATCATCAATATATCATTTATACAAGCAAATATTTTTTGAAATAGATGGAAAAAGACCAAAAACTTGCAATTCCAAGTAACAAAGAAACAGACAGGCATAGACAACTACAAAATTGCTCCCCATTGTTGTACCTCTTTTTGCCTGTAGATCTTACCATCAAATTCTAGATAATGTCTGTTCAGGACCAGTTCTGCAAGTTCGAGGATCAACTGGACCAAACCTGGCTTGAACCTCCCCGAGATGAAGTGTTGAAGAGCGGCCAATCCTGCTCGTTGTAGGAATGCTTGGGTACAGAGCTCTCAACATCAAAGGTGAACAGAACACAACTTGGAGGAAAATCTCTTTCATGAAGGATTTTCATTAGGCTCAGAGAGTCTTGTAGATGATTTGGCTGCTCCAGGAGAATGGGGAGAAGCTGGTGGTGAAGCCATTTGGAAACAGGCTCCAACATATAACCATAATAGGAGCAGATGGGTCTACCCTTCATAGGTTGTTTGTGGACCTTTGGAATGAGGTAGAAAGTACAGACTCGAGCAATGATGGGGTTATTTTGTAGAAGATAATCCACTATTTTTTGATCGAGGAGAAGACTTCTTTGTGCATTTTTAACAATGGACTCCAAGCTAGAAAAAAGAGAGTTCTAAGGAACAGAAATAACCTCTTGGTAAACTTCCAGATCTGAAAGTTGTCTGATCCCTTCTTCCAGGTACCATGCCTTGCTAAGAACAATGAGGCCAAGATTTTTGTCAGCAGGTCTGATGACAATGGAATCATCAGATCTAAGAGAGTGCAAGGCTCTTGCCAGATGCCTGGGCAAGGGAGGCTGGAAGATACTCTCCGTGGCAGCAAGTTGTTGTTCAACTCGATGCTTTCCATCATTAAGAAGATCCAGCAGGGGCTGGTATTTCACATCAGGTTCCCATGCAGAATTTGAAATACGAAAGGGAGAGTAGGCAAGTTCTTCCCAGTTGGCGATGTTCCTTCCTTTTGGACCGAAAAACCATCGAAGCTTGAGAAGCCTAGAAAATAGAACATACTCCACATGAACATCATCATGGGCCATGGGAGGTGGGACAGGGATATATTTCAATCCTAGCCCAAGAAGCTCTTTTTCTGCCACTGTGAGAGGTCTATCAGAGAAATTATGAACAACGACATTTGTGATCATGCCATCAACAACACCTACCTTACTCTTGCTAAAGAAGAGCAGGCATCTATCGATAGGGCTGAATATGGCACTCCAATGATTCAGTAGCGGTTTACGCCATCGCCATGAGGATGACCTTGGGTCTGCTGCAATCTCGGACCTGACTGCCTAGGAACAGATCTCGTAGAGTTCTGATTCATTCAGGAACCAGATCCTTGGAAAGTTTTCCAGAGCCCCATCGTGACTACTGCTATGTAGGAGGTATGAATTCTTTCTCTGGTTGTTGCCAGCGAACTCTACTTTGGGATCGGTCTCACGACCCATTTTTTGATTGAGATCATTGGTTCTGTCTATCGGGATGATTTTGTTGCTATTGTTGTCGGCCTGACTATTGAGGTTGTTGTTGTTGTTGTTGTCCGCTATGGGAATGACTCCGACTCCTATTCCTTCTCCTTTGATTTTGGGGTGAGGGATTGTGGGAGTTGGGTCGAGAGGAAATGATAAGATCTGTGACAAGTTTTCTGAGCTCTTGGATCTCAGAAAAGAGTGGAGCGCACTCCTTTTTGATGAGGGATGCCACCGAGGTGTTGGCTTCATCCATGACAGTATCTTGTTGTTGTTTCTCAACAGCTTTTCGAGTGTCGGTTGCACCTTGTTGGACTTGATGATCCACACATAGTTCCATTTCGAGAGCGTTGGCCTTCACAGTGAAGTCTTCCATGATTTATGATTTCCAATAGGATGCAATCTCAAAATCTAAAATGAAAGTCATTTTGCTAAATATTTGCTCCACTTGTGCATCGAGCTGTGTGACAACGACATCCTTTTGAACCTTCAAGCTCTCAAGTAATTTCTTTTCTATCGAAAGATATACTTCCGAACATGCTTTCTGGAAATTCAAGGTGAGCTCAAAAAATTTCTTGTCCATCTCTTCCTGAAGAGTAGGATCTGGAATCCGAAGGCTTGGAGGCTTCATGCACAAACTGTTTGGCATGGTGCCCTCGTCGATGCCTTTCTGGATTTTCATGATGAAGGTCTCAGTTTTGTGGACCTTGATGAACGTAGATCTAAAGGTTTCCTAAAATTTCAAGCTGAGATCTTTAAGATTCTATGGTAGTTCTGGAATACGCCTCGAGGGTTGCGACGCTTCAGGATAAGAAGAGCAGGACTTTGTTTGAGTGCATTCTATGCGTGAAGTGGAAGCTTCAATCTCTGGAAGCAACATCCTGGGCCTCTTTTGAGTGGATCTGGTGGATTCCAGAATAGGAGAGCCTTCACGAAAGAAATGGGGATCCTCTTCTAGATTTTGGATAACTAGGGCAGCGTGCGACATCAGATTGAAAAGATAACTTTTATATTCAAAAAGAAATAAAAACTTCGTAGTAGTACCTTAGCGCAACAGAAATCAAATAACGAAGAGGAAGTAGAAGCACAAGCGATCAATGCAAAAAGGGCACTTCACGACATAAGAACAAGAGAGACTGAAATGAAAGGGAAAACTCTAAAAATATGTTTCGCACCTTAAGTGCTCATCAGTTCGGCTGATGACCAAACATTACAATCCATCTTGTTTATATAGATTTCTCAAGCCAGTGGGTGCCCTAGCCGACATGCCACATGGCGAGAATCAAGAAAAATGGACCGTTACCTTGGGATATGCCAAAAAAGGTAGTGATTTCCAAGGATAATGGTCGAAAGTGCCTTAAAACATTAAAAAATGCTCCTCGGGATGTGCACCCATGAATACGGGGCATTGATTGCCAAAAAGAGATGTTACAAAAATTCTAAACTTTAAAACTCATTTTGAGGGGTCTAGAGGCTCTAAAAAGGGCTTGTTTTTTGTCATCGTAGAAAATTTTATAAGCTTTCCAACGCTTCAGACGGTTCGAGAATCGGAGCCCTGTAGCAAAAGTTATGGCTGATTGAAGTTGGGTTGGGTTCTCACGACCCGATTGCGACATAGAAATTTCTTCATATTTTTGTTGTTTCTCCAATAGATGATGCCATGACCGATATGGGAGAGTTGAGGGTCTTTGCTCCATTTTTCGTAGAGAGGTCCAAGCACGTTTTTGTTTAGACGAAGATCACGGGCAAACTGGCAGTTGTACAACTTCATCAGAACTAGGGGAGATTTCTTTAGACCTGGTTGTCTTAAAGAGATCTTCTGGAATATTTTTTGGAGCAGTGCAGGCCGGTGTCAAAACTCTACCTGGGAAAAGAGTGGAAATAAGAAATGGGATGGGTAGCCCCGGGCTCTCAACCTGTGAAAAAATTGATGCTTCATCTTTTTGAATCCTTCATCATCCGCCTCTCTGACCAGAAACCTGTTGAGTTCGCTGACTATGAAGGCTTTTTTCTGGTGGGGTGGATGGAATGAATAGAAAGGGATATATTGATACACATTCATTGGTTTCTAGTATAGTTTAGTACCCAGATGACCTGGAATAGTCATGGAGGGTGGTTTGACCACCAGAATATCTAGGATGTTAACTTCAGAAGTGGAAATGGCAGTAGTGATGTTGATGTTGGGATAAACAGAACCATAAGCATCAAGGAGAGCTTGAAGACTCTCATTAGTACCATTCCAAACTCCAAAAGCATCATCAATATATCATTTATACAAGCAAATATTTTTTGAAATAGATGGAAAAAGACCGAAAACTTGCAATTCCAAGTAACAAAGAAACAGACAGGCATAGACAACTACAAAATTGCTCCCCATTGTTGTACCTCTTTTTTGCCTGTAGATCTTACCATCAAATTCTAGATAATGTCTGTTCAGGACCAGTTCTGCAAGTTCGAGGATCAACTGGACCAAACCTGGCTTGAACCTCCCTGAGATGAAGTGTTGAAGAGCGGCCAATCCTGCTGCTGTAGGAATGCTTGGGTATAGGCTCTCAACATCAAAGGTGAATAGAACATAGCTTGGAGGAAAATCTCTTTCATGAAGGATTTTCATTAGGCTCAGAGAGTCTTGTAGATGATTTGGCTGCTCCAGGAGAATGGGGAGAAGTTGGTGGTGAAGCCATTTGGAAACAGGCTCCAACATATAACCGCAATAGGAGCAGATGGGTCTACCCTTCATAGGTTGTTTGTGGACCTTTGGAATGAGGTAGAAAGTACAGACTCGAGCAATGATGGGGTTCTTTTGCAGAAGATAATCCACTATTTTTTGATCGAGGAGAAGACTTCTTTGTGCATTTTTAACAATGGACTCCAAGCTAGAAAAAAGAGAGTTCCAGGGAACAAAAATAACCTCTTGGTAAACTTCCAGATCTGAAAGTTGTCTGATCCCTTCTTCCAGGTACCATGCCTTGTTGAGAATAGTGAGGCCAAGATTTTTGTCAGCAGGTCTGATGACAATGGAATCATCAGATCTAAGAGAGTGCAAGGCTCTTGCTAGATGCCTAGGCAAGGGAGGCTGGAAGATACTCTCCATGGAAGCAAGTTGTTGTTCAACTCGATGCTTTCCATCATTAAGAAGATCCAGCAGGGGCTGGTATTTCACATCAGGTTCCCATGCAGAATTTGAAATATGAAAGGGAGAGTAGGCAGGTTCTTCCCAGTTGGTGATGTTCCTTCCTTTTGGACCGAAAAACCATCGGAGCTTGAGAAGCCTAGAAAATAGAACATACTCCGCATGGACATCATCATGGACCATGGGAGGTGGGACAGGGATATATTTCAATCCTAGCCCAAGAAGCTCTTTTTCTACCACTGTGAGAGGTCTATCAGAGAAATTATGAACAATGACATTTGTGATCATGCCATCAACAACACCTACCTTACTCTTGTTGAAGAAGAGCAGGCATCTATCGATAGGGCTGAAGATGGCACTCCAACGATTCAGTAGCGGTTTACGTCGCTACCACGAGGATGACCTTGGGTCTACTACAATCCTGGACCTGACTGCCTGGGAACAAATCTCGTAGAGTTCTGATTCATTCGAGAACCAGATCCTTGGAAAGTTCTGCTAGAGCCCCATCATGACTGCTACTGCATAGGAGGTATGAATTCTTTCTCTGGTTGTTGCTAGCGAACTCTGCTTTGGGATCGGTCTCATGACCCATTTTTTGACTGAGATCATTGGTTCTGTCTATCAGGATGATTTCATTATTGTTGTTGTCGGCCTGACTATTGAGGTTGTTGTTGTTGCTATTGTCCACTATGGGAATGACTCTGACTCCTATTCCTTCTCCTTTGATTTTGGGGTGAGGGATTGCGGGAGTTGGGTCGAGAGGAAATGACAAGATCTGTGACAAGTTTTCTGAGCTCTTGGATCTCAGAAAAGAGTGGAGCACACTCCTTTTTGATGAGGGATGCCACCGAGGTGTTGGCTTCATCCATGATAGTATCTTGTTGTTGTTTCTCAACAGCTTTTTGAGTGTCGGTTGCACCTTGTTGGACCTGACGATCCACACACAGTTCCATTTCGAGAGCGTTGGCCTTCATAGTGAAGTCTTCCTTGATTTGCGATTTCCAATAGGATGCAATCTCAAAATCTAAAATGAAAGTCATTTTGCTAAATATTTGCTCCACTTGTGCATCGAGCTGTGTGACAACGACATCCTTTTGAACCTTCAAGCTCTCAAGTAATTTCTTTTCTGTCGAAAGATATACTTCCGAACATGCTTTCTAGAAATTCAAGGTGAGCTCGAAAAATTTCTTGTCCATCTCTTCCTGAAGAGTAGGATCTGGAATCCGAAGGCTTGGAGGCTTCATGCACAAACTGTTTGGCATGGTGCCCTCGTCGATGCCTTTCTGGATTTTCATGATGAAGGTCTCAGTTTTGTGGACCTTGATGAACGCAGATCTAAAGGTTTCCCAAAATTTCAAGCTGAGATCTTTAAGATTCTATGGTAGTTCTGGAATACGCCTCGAGGGTTGCGACGCTTCAGGATAAGAAGAGCAGGACTTTGTTTGAGTGCATTCTACGCATGAAGTGGAAGCTTCAATCTCCGAAAGCATCATCCTGGGCCTCTTTTGAGCGGATCTAGTGGATTCCAGAATAGGAGAGCCTTCACGAAAGAAATGGGGATCCTCTTCTGGATTTTGGATAACTAGGGCAGCGTGCGACATCAGATTGAAAAGATAACTTTTATATTCAAAAAGAAAGAAAAACTTCGCAGTAGTACCTTAGCGCAACAGAAATCAAATAACGAAGAGGAAGTAGAAGCACAAGCGATCAATGCAAAAAGGGCACTTCACGACATAAGAACAAGAGAGACTAAAATGAAAGGGAAAACTCCAAAAATGCATTTCGCACCTTAAGTGCTCATCAGTTCGGCTGATGACCAAACATTACAATCCATCTTGTTTATATAGATTTCTCAAGCCAGTGGGTGCCCTAGCCGACATGCCACGTGGCGAGAATCAAGAAAAATGGACCGTTACCTTGGGATATGCCAAAAAAGGTAGTGATTGCCAAGGATAACGGTCGAAAGTGCCTTAAAACATTAAAAAATGCTCCTCGGGATGTGCACCCATGAATACGGGGCATTGATTACCGAAAAGAGACGTTACAAACAATTCTAAACTTTAAAACTCATTTTTGAGGGGTCTAGAGGCCTCGAAAAGGGCCTATTGCTTCTTGTCTATCACCATAGAAAATTTTATAAGCTTTCCAACGCTTCAAACGGTTCGAGAATCGGAGCCCTGTAGCAAAAGTTATGGCCGATTGAAGTTGGGCTGGGTTCTCACGACCCAGCTGCGACACAAAAATTTCTTCATATTTTTGTTGTTTCTCCAATAGATGATGCCACGACCGATATGGGAGAGCTGAGGGTCTTTGCTCCATTTTTCGTAGAGAGGTCCAAGCACGTTTTTGTTTAGACGAAGATCACGGGCAAACTGGCAGTTGTACAACTTCATCAGAACTGGGGGAGATTTCTTTAGACCTGGTTGTCTTAAAGAGATCTTCTGGAATATTTTTTGGAGCAGTGCAGGCCGGTGTCGAAACTCTACCTGGGCAAAGAGTGGAAATAAGAAATGGGATGGGTAGCCCCGGGCTCTCAACCTATGAAAAAATTGAGCTCTTGGATCTCAAAAAAGAGTGGAGCACACTCCTTTTTGATGAGGGATGCCACCGAGGTGTTGGCTTCATCAATGACAGTATCTTGTTGTTGTTTCTCAGCAGATTTTTGAGTGTTAGTTGCACCTTGTTGGACCTGACGATCCACACACTGTTCAATTTCAATAGCGTTGGCCTTCATAGTAAAATATTCCATGATTTGCGATTTCCAATAGGATGCAATCTCAAAATAAAAAATGAAAGTTATTTTGCTAAAGATTTTCTCTACTTGTGCATTGAGCTATGTGACAACGACATCCTTTTGAACCTTCAAGCTCTCAAGTAATTTATTTTCTGTCGAAAGATACACTTTCGAACATGCTTTATGGAAATTTAAGGTGAGCTCAAAAAATTTCTTGTCCATCTCTTCTTGACGAGTAGGATATGGATTTCGAAGGCTTGGAGGCTTCATGCGCAAACTGTTTGGCATGGTGCCCTCGTCGATGCATTTCTAGATTTTCATGATGAAGGTCTCAGTTTTATGGACCTTGATGTACGTAGATCTAAAGGTTTGCAAAAATTTCAAGCTGAGATCTTTAATATTCTACGACAGTTCTGGAATACTCCTCGAGGGTTGCAACGCTTTAGGATAAGAAGAGCAGGACTTTGTTTGAGTGTATTCTACGCGTGAAGTGGAAGCTTAAATCTTTGAAAGCAACATCTTGGCTCTCTTTTGATCGGATCTGGTGAATTCTAGAATAGGAGAGCCTTCGCAAAAGAAATGGGGATCCTCTTCTGGATTTCGAATAACTAGGGCAGTGTGCAACATTAGATTGAAAAGATAACTTTTATATTAAAAAAATAAGAACTTTGTAGTAGTACCTTAGCGCAACAAAAATCAAATAATGAAGAGGAAGTAGAAGCAAAAATGATAAATGCAAAAAGGAAACTTCATGACATAAGAACAAGAGAGACTGAAATGAAGTGGAAAACTCCAAAAATGCATTTCGCACCTTAAGTGCTAGTCAGTTCTGTTGATGACCAAAAATTACAATCCATCTTGTTTATATAGATTTCTCAAGTCAGTGGGTGCCCTAGCCGACATGCCACGTGGCGAGAATCAAGAAAAATAGACCGTTACCTTGGGATATGCCAAAAAAGGCAGTGATTGCCAAGGATAACGATCGAAAGTGCCTTAAAACATTAACAATTTTAATTTTTTTTTTTGAGGGGTCTAAAGGCCCTGAAAAGGGCTTGGGTTTCATCAGCCACTATAGAAATTTTTATATATTTCCAACGCTTCAGACGGTTCGAGAATCGGAGCCCTGTAGCAAAAGTTATGGTTGATTGAAGTTGGGTTGGGTTCTCACGACCCGACTACGACATAGAAATTTCTTCATATTTTTGCTATTTTTTCAATAGACGATGCCACGATCGATATTGGAGAGCTAAGGGTCTTTGCTCCATTTTTCGTAGAGAGGTCCAAACAATTTTTTTTTTAGACGAATATCACAGGCAAATTGATAGTTGTACAACTTCATCAGAACTGGGAGAGATTTCTTTAGACCTGACTATATTAAAGAGATCTTTTGGAATATTTTCTGGAGGAGTGCAGGCCGGTGTCGAAACTCTACTTGGGCAAAGAGTGGAAATAAGAAATGGGACGGGTAGCCTCGAGCTCTCAACCTATGAAAAAACTGATGCTTCATCTTTCTGAATCCTTCATCATCCGCCTCTATGACCAGAAACCTATTGAGTTCGCTGACTATAAAGGATTTTTTCTTATGGGGTGGATGGAATGAATAGAAAGGGATATATTGATACACATTCATTGGTTTCTGATACAGTTTAGTACCCAGACGACCTAAAATAGTCATTAAGGGTGGTTTGACCACCATAATATCCAGGATGTTAACTTCAAAAGTGGAAATAGTAGTAGTGATGTTGATGCTAGGATAAACAGGACCATAAGAATCAATGAGAGCTTGAAGAATATCATTAGTACAATTCCAAACTCCAAAAGCATCATCAATATATTGTTTATACAAGCAAATATTTTTTGAAATAAATGAAAAAAATTTAAAATTTGTAATTTCAAGTAACAAAGAAACAGATAGGCATAGAAAACTGCAAGATTGCTCCCCATTGTTGTACCTATTTTTTGCCTGTAGATCTTACCATCAAATTCCAAAAAATGTCTGTTCAGGACCAGTTCTACAAGTTCAAGGATCAACTGGACCAAACCTGGCTTGAACCTCCCTAAGATGAAGTGTTGAAGAGCGGCCAATCCTGTTGCTATAGGAATGCTTGGGTACATGCTCTCAACATCAAAGGTGAACAGAACACAGCTTGGAGGAAAATCTCTTTCATGAAGGGTTTTCATTAGGCTTAGAGAGTCTTGTAGATGATTTGGCTGCTCCAGGAGAATGGGGAGAAGCTGGTGGTGGAGCCATTTGGAAACAACCTCCAACATATAACCGCAATAGGAGCAGATGGGTCTACCCTTCATAGGTTGTTTTTGGACCTTTAGAATGAGGTAGAAAGTACAGACTCGAGAAATTATGAGGTTATTTTGCAGAATATAATCCACTATTTTTTGATCAAGGAGAAGAATTTTTTGTGCACTTTTATCAATGGACTTCAAGCTAGAAAAAAGAGAGTTTTAGGGAACATAATTAACCTCTTAGTAAACTTCCAGATCTGAAAGTTTTTTGATCCCTTCTTCCAGGTACCATGCCTTGCTGAGAATAGTGAGACCAAGATTTTTGTCAATAGGTATGATGATAATGGAATCATAAAATCTAAGAGAGTGCAAGGCTCTTGCCAGATGCCTAGGTAGGGGAGGCTATAAGATACTCTTCGTGGCAACAAGTTGTTCAACTCGATGCTTTTTGTCATTAAGAAGATCCAGCAGGGGCTAGTATTTCACATTAGGTTCCAATGCAGAATTTGAAATACAAAAGGGAGAGTAGGCAGGTTCTTCCCAGTTGGCGATGTTCCTTCCTTTTGGACTGAAAAACCATCAGATCTTGAGAAGCCTAGAAAATAGAACATACTCCGCATGGACATCATCATGGACCATGGGAGGTGGGATGGGGATATATTTCAATCCTAGCCCAAGAAGCTCTTTTTCTGCCGTTGCAAGAGGTCTATCAAAGAAATTATGAACAATGACATTTATGATCATGCCATCAACAACACCTACGTTACTCTTGCTAAAGAAGAGCAGACATCTATCGACAGGGCTAAAGATGACACACCAATGATTCAATAGCAATTTATGCCATTGCTGCGAGGACGACCTTGGGTTTGTTGCAATACCAAACCTGACTGCCTGGGAACAAATCTTGTAGAGTTATGATTCATTCAGGAACTAGATCCTTGGAAAGTTTTGCTAGAGCCTCGTTGTGACTGCTATTGCATAGGAGGTATGAATTCTTTCTCTGGTTATTTCCAGCGTGAAGAGAATTTACAAAAACATATTCTAGAAATAATGCAGAAATAATAACTTAGGAAATAATGACACCATTCAATGCACATATAACACACAAGATTTACCCTGGTTCACCCAATTTGGGCTAGTCCAGCAAACAAGAGTCTATCCTCCTTGATATATTATTCTCTCTCTTATCCCTAAAACGGGACATTACAATAATTATATAAGGAAACTCATACAACCCTAAACCACCAAGTGGTATTAGGGTACCGTGGATACAACACCATGGGCTAAACCACCCACACCCACTAACCACCCACCAACCGTGGGAATCCTAGGGGTCGCTCCAAAAGTAGCGATAAAAGTAGGTGAAAAGTAGCGATAAAAGTAGGTGAAAATTTTGGCGTCGGCTTCGCCGGCATCTATCACTTTCACCGTATCCGAGGGCGTCCCCCTACGCACCCCGAGCCATCACCTATTACGTAATCACCTTTACCGTAGCCGGGGGTCCTTGGGGGCCTCCGGCCCCCCCGGACCCCCCCTACCCGTCGTCTTTTGCGCTGTAGTGCCTGTCGTACAATTCTTTTTCGGAAAAGAATGAGACACATCCAACATTCTCCCACTTGTTGAATACTTTGCCAGACCCATTTCAATTGAACAAAATCTAAACTTTTCAGTGCTTACAGCCTTGGTTAAAGCATCCGCAACATTTTCCTTGGTGTCTACCTTTTCCAGCAACACTTTCCTCTGTTCAAGCATGTCCCTACAGAAATGGAACTTTGTATCAATGTGCTTCGTTCTTGAATGGTAAGCAGGGTTATTTGCCAAAAATATGGCACTTTGACTATCACAGTTTATCTTCACGGCTCCTTGAAAGAACCCAATTTCAGCACATAGTCTTTGCGGCCATACGACTTCCTTACTTGCATCGGTGGCTGCCATATACTCAGCTTCGGTAGTTGAAAGAGCAACAACGGTTTGCCTCTTGCTCATCCAACTAATGGCCCCTCCGAACAAATTGAATACATAAGCACTAGTAGATCTTCTCCTGTCCAGATCTCCATCCCAATCTGCATCAACAAACCCTTCTATATCCAATTGTCTATTTTCTTTACCTGTACCCTCATAGCAGATTGTAAAATCGGAGGTGCCACGCAAATATCTCGAACACCCTTTTCATAGCGAGTCCAATGCTCTTTACCGGGTTTAGACATATATCTACTCAAGACTCCCACTGCATGGGCAATGTCTGCTCTAGTACAAACCATGGCATACATTAAACTACCTACAACATTTGCATAAGGAATATGTGACATTTCCTCTACCTCTTCTTCTATTTTTGGACATTGTTTAGCGGACAATTTTTCACCTAAAGAAATAGGTACCTTCACCGGTTTGCAATCCTGCATATTGAACCTTTTCAACACTTGTCTCAACATACTTTTTCTGATCCGGCCACAACTTTCTGTTAGAGCGATCTCTTTTTATTTGCATACCCAATATAAAATTTGCAGGGCCAAGATCCTTCATGTCAAGTCGTGATGCCAATCGAGACTTTACTTCCCCGACCGGTTTCTTGCTATTTCCAATTAGTAACATGTCATCAACATAAAGAACTATAATGACAATTACATTACCAATTTTCTTTGAATACACACGGTGATCGGCATTGCTACGAACAAAACCAATTCCTAAAACATAAGTATCAAATTTTTGGTACCACATTCTAGGTGATTGTTTCAGTCCATACAATGATTTCTTTAACTTACATACCAGATCCTCCTTTCCTGCCAATGGGTGAAACCTTGAGTTTGCCTCATATAGATTTCTTCCTCCAAATCTCCATGAAGGAATGCAGTTTTCACATCCATCTATTCTATTTCAAGATCAAATGCGGCAGCCACAGCTAACATAAATCTAATTGATGTTAGCTTTGCAATGGGAGAAAAAAATTCACCATAATCAATTCCTTCAACCTGGGAAAAACCTTTAGCAACCGGAGCGAGCTTTATATTTCTCCACTTTACCTTCGACATTCTGCTTCTTCTTAAAGATCCACTTGCAACCTATTGCTTTCCTACCACTTGGTAATTTCACTAAATCCCATGTTCTGTTCTTTTTTAGAGACATCATTTCCTCATCCATGGCCTCTTCCCAACGGTTTGCCTCTCCGAGTTAACAGACTTCTCTAACTGTTCTAGGATCTTCATCGATAACAGATAGTACAAAAGAAGTAGGAAAAGCGAGATGGACTATACCTTTCGGGTTGCTTCCTTTCCCGTGTTGATCTCCTTACCACTGGTGTATGAACCTCTTCTTCATCCTCTTCCAGGATCCTCATCTGTATGCTCCTCTTCCATATCCTCATCTGTATGCTCCTCTTCCAGATCCTCTCTTTCTCTGATAGTTTTCCATGAGATCAAATTGGACCGTTCCAGGTTCCTCTTACGTAACTACCTTCCTGGAATCATTGATCATCTCCCTAAACACCACATCTCTACTATACACTGTACTTTTAGTTTTTGGATTCCAAAGCTTATATCCTTTAACACCATCTTTATAACCAATAAAGATACATTTAACAGCCTTATTATCTAGCTTACTTCTTTTCTCCTTTGGAATATGCATGTATGCATCACGGCCAAAAACTTCGAGATGTGAAATAGAAGGTTTCTTACCAAATAGAGCTTCAAATGGAGTTTGATCTGGCAATCTTGATGTAGGTGACCGATTTCGCAAGTAGCATCTTGCACTCATCATCACGCCTGAGAATTCCTGTGCCAAACCTGCACCAATGAGCATACTTCTAGCCTTCTCCATCGGTGATCTGTTCAACCTCTCTGCAACTCCATTCTATTGAGGTGTATATGGAGTAGTCTTCTATCTTGCAATACCACATTGCTTACAAAATTTCTCAAATATATTAGAACAATATTCCCCTCCATTATCAGACCTCAACACCTTAATTCTTTTATCAGTTTGATTCTCAACAAGTGCTTTAAATTCCTTAAATTTTTCAAACACTTCATCTCTGCTCTTAAGAAAGTAAATCCATGCATATCTTGAAAAATCATCAACAAAGGAAGCATAATACCGTGATTTTCCAAGAGACGGCATAGGAACAGGACCAAAAATATCACTTGTGGATCAAATCTAGTACCCCACTAGATCTTGTGGCACCGAGATGGAAAACTAACCCGATTACTGTTTACCATAAATACAATGTTCACAGAACTCAGAAGACATTGAGTAATTAGGGATACCATGAACCATACCTTTTGTGTACGGGGTACGCAATCCCTTTTCTCCAATATGTCCCATCCTTTGATGCCGAGTGTTGAGCTTTTATCAGAATCAACCTCGGGAACAGTTGAGCTATTGCACTCATTTGTCATAGTGCTTCCCAATAGCTTATACAATGTTCCAATCCGAACTCCCCTTGCCAACACCATTGATCCACGAACCATTTTGCATGAATCCTTGCCAAAGCCGACATTCAACTGCTGCATCGGCCATTTTGCTTACCGAAATCAAATTTCTAGCAAGTCCCGGAATATGCATCACACCTGGTAGGGTCTTAACCCTACCATCCTACAACAAAATTTTCACTCTTCCACGACCCATGATTATGAGTGGTGAATCATCTCCCAATAGTACCTCCCCTCCATCATATCTTTCATATTCACTGAACCACCCTCTATGAGGAGTCATATGAAAAGAGGCACCAGTATCAATCAACCAATCATTTTTATCCGATCGTGTGGAGCACGATGAGCAGGATGTCGGATATACATCCCCTGCTTCATCAATGGATTTATTCATCTCTGTGGAAGTCGATTCATCAGACTTTTTCCAGACTCAACTTTCTTTGATCTGCAATCCTTCTTCATATGACCAGGCTTGCCACAATTCCAACATTTTCTCTCAAACTTCCCCCGAGACTTGGATCTACCTTTAGACTTAGACCTATCACCATATCTAGATTTGTCCTTCTCCTTGGAACGCCCTCTCACTGTTAGGGCTTCCTTAGATGTGCCCTCCATGGCTTTTCTCCTCATATCCTCAGATAATAGAGATGCCACTATATCTTCAAACTTCAATGTGGATGAAGTTGTACTACCAATTGCTACTACTAAGTTATCCCATGAATATGGTAAAGAGCATAACAAAGTAATGCATTTATCTTCCTCACTCAACTTAATTTCTATAGATGTTAGTTGACTTACCATTGTATTGAATGCATTCAGATGATCCGCAACCGAATCCCCGTCATGCATCCTAAGATTGTATAGTTTCTTTACGAGGAATAATTTGTTCACTAGGGACTTCGATTGATACAAAGCCCCTAAACTCTCCCAGAGATCCTTTGTTGTAGCTTCTCCCGAAACATTGATGAGCACCGAATATGCAAGACACAGTCGAATCAGACTCCTTGCTTTTCGATTCATCTTCTCCCAATATTCATCAGAAGTACCCGTAGGTTTTGTTGTTTATGAAATAGCAGCCCACTGATCTCTGTCCACGAGCATATCTTCCATCTTTAACTTCCATAGCTCAAAAATTTTGCCGTCAAATTTCTCGATTTCTATCCTTGAATGATTTCTTGACATTTTTCCTTCAAACTCCTTCTGCGTAACTCCCACTCCAGAATAGGTTTCCTCTCACTCCTAGAAACCCTAGATCTTCTTCAAACGGATTTAAACCCTAGCAATAAAGGCGTCCCCCTATGGCTAATGACTTGGCTCTGATACCAAATGAAGAGAATTTACAGAAACATATTCTAGAAATAATGCAAAAATAATAACTTAGGAAATAATGACACCATTCAATGCACATATAACACACAAGATTTACCCTGGTTCACCCAATTTGGGCTAGTCCAGCAAACAAGAGTCTATCCTCCTTGATATATTATTCTCTCTCTTATCCCTAAAATGGGACATTACAATAATTATATAAGGAAACTCATACAACCCTAAACCACCAAGTGGTATTAGGGTACCATGGATACAACACCATGGGCTAAACCACCCACACCCACTAACCACCCACCAACCGTGGGAATCCCGGGAGTCGCTCCAAAAGTAGCGATAAAAGTAGGTGAAAAGTAGCGATAAAAGTAGGTGAAAATTTTGGCGTCGGCCGCTCGCATCTATCACTTTCACCGTATCCGAGGGCGTCCCCCTACGCACCCCGAGCCATCACCTATTACGTAATCACCTTTACCGTAGCCGGGGGTCCTTGGGGGCCTCCGGCCCCCCCGGACCCCCCTACCCGTCGTCTTTTGTGCTGTAGTGCCTGTCGTACAATTCTTTTTCGGCAAAGAATGAGACACATTCAACACAACGAACTCTGCTGGTTCTGTCTGTCAGGACGATTTCATTGTTGTTGCTGTCAGCATGATTGTTGAGGTTATTTTTGTTGCTACTGTATGCTATGGGAATGACTCCGATTCCTATTCCTTCTCCTTTTATTTCGGGGTGAGGGATTGCGAGAGTTGGGTCGAGAGGAAATGCCAAGATCTGTGACAAGTTTTCTGAGCTCTTGGATCTTAGAAAAGAGTGGAGCGCACTCCTTTTTGATGAGGGATGCCACCGATGTGTTGGCTTCATCCATGATAGTATCTTGTTGTTGTTTCTAAATAGCTTTTCAAGTGTTGGTTGCACCTTGTTGGACCTGAAGATCCACACACAGTTCCATTTCGAGAGCGTTGGCCTTCACAGTAAAATCTTCCATGATTTACGATTTCCAATAGGATGCAATCTCAAAATCTAAAATGAAAGTAATTTTGCTAAATATTTTCTCTACTTGTGCATCAAGTTGTGTGACAACGACATCCTTTTGAACCTTCAAGCTCTCAAGTAATTTCTTTTCTATCGAAAGATATACTTTCGAACATGTTTTTTGGAAATTTAAGGTGAGCTCAAAAAATTTCTTGTCCATCTCTTCTTGAAGAGTAGGATCTGGAATCCAAAGGCTTGGAGGCTTCATGCGCAAACTGTTTGGCATGGTGTCCTCGTTGATGCCTTTTTGGATTTTCATGATGAAGGTCTTAGTTTTGTGGACCTTGATAAACACATATCTAAAGGTTTCCTAGAATTTCAAGCTGAGATCTTTAAGATTTTGTGGCAAATTTGGAATACATCTTGAGGGTTATGATGCTTAAGGATAAGAAGAGTAGTACTTTGTTTGAGTGCATTCTACGTGTGAAGTAGAAGCTTCAATATTCGAAAGCAACATCCTAGGCCTCTTTTGAGTGGATCTGGTGGATTCTAGAACAAGAGATCCTTCGTGAAAGAAATGGGGATCCTCTTCTAGATTTCGAATAACTAGGGCATCGTGCGACATCAGATTGAAAATATAACTTTTATATTAAAAAAGAAATAAAAACTTTGCAGCAGTACCTTAGCGCAACATAAATCAAATAACGAAGAGGAAGTAGAAGCACAAGTGATCAATGCAAAAAGGGCACTTCACGACATAAGAACAAGAGAGACTAAAATGAAAGGGAAAACTCTAAAAACGTGTTTCGCACCTTAAGTGCTCATCAGTTCGGTTGATGACCAAACATTACAATCCATCTTGTTTATATAGATTTCTCAAGCTAGTGGGTGCCCTAGCCGACATGCCACATGGCGAGAATCAAGAAAAATGGACCGTTACCTTGGGATATGCCAAAAAAGGTAGTGATTTCCAAGGATAATGGTCGAAAGTGCCTTAAAACATTAAAAAATGCTCCTCGAGATGTGCACCCATGAATACGGGGCATTGATTACCGAAAAGAGACGTTACAAAAAATTCTAAACTTTAAAACTCATTTTTGAGGGGTCTAGAGGCCTCAAAAGGGCCTGTTGCTTTCAAAACCCAACGGGTTTTGTCCGTCGTCATAGAAAATTTTATAAGCTTTCCAATGCTTCAGACGGTTCGAGAATCGAAGCCCTGTAGCAAAAGTTATGGCTGATTGAAGTTGGGATGGGTTCTCACGACCCGGTTGTGACATAGAAATTTCTTCATATTTTTGTTGTTTTTCCAACAGATGATGCCATGACCGATATGGGAGAGTTGAGGGTCTTTGCTCCATTTTTCGTAGAGAGGTCCAAGCACGTTTTTGTTTAGATGAAGATCACGGGCAAACTGGTAGTTGTACAACTTCATCAGAATTGGGGGAGATTTCTTTAGACCTGGTTATCTTAAAGAGATCTTCTAGAATATTTTCTGGAGCAGTGCAGGCCGATGTCGAAACTCTACCTGGGCAAAGAGTGGAAATAAGAAATGGGATGGGTAGCCCCGGGCTCTCAACCTATGAAAAAATTGATGCTTCATCTTTCTGAATCCTTCATCATCCGCCTCTCTGACCAGAAACCTGTTGAGTTCGCTGACTATAAAGGCTTTTTTTTGGTGGGGTGGATGGAATGAATAGAAAGGGATATATTGATACACATTCATTGGTTTTTGGTATAGTTTAGTACCCAAACGACCTGGAACAGTCATGGAGGGTGGTTTGACCACCAGAATATCCAGGATGTTAACTTTAGAAGTGGAAATGGCAGTAGTGATGTTGATGTTGGGATAAACAGAACCATAAGCATCAAGGAGAGCTTGAAGACTCTCATTAGTACCATTCCAAACTCCAAAAGCATCATCAATATATCGTTTATACAAGCAAATATTTTTTGAAATAGATGGAAAAAGACCGAAAACTTGCAATTCCAAGTAACAAAGAAATAGACAGGCATAGACAACTACAAAATTGCTCCCCATTGTTGTACCTCTTTTTTGTCTGTAGATCTTACCATCAAATTCTAGATAATGTCTGTTCAGGACCAGTTCTGCAAGTTCGAGGATCAACTAGACCAAACCTGGCTTGAACCTCCCCGAGATGAAGTGTTGAAGAGCGGCCAATCCTGCTGCTGTAGGAATGCTTGGGTATAGGCTCTCAACATCAAAGGTGAACAGAACGCAGCTTGGAGGAAAATCTCTTTCATGAAGGATTTTCATTAGGCTTAGAGAGTCTTGTAGATGATTTGGCTACTCTAGGAGAATGGGGAGAAGCTGGTGGTGAAGCCATTTGGAAACAAGCTCCAACATATAACCGCAATAGGAGCAGATGGGTCTACCCTTCATAGGTTGTTTGTGGACCTTTGGAATGAGGTATAAAGTACAGACTCGAGCAATGATGGGGTTATTTTACAGAAGATAATCCACTATTTTTTGATCGAGGAGAAGACTTCTTTGTGCATTTTTAACAATGGACTCCAAGCTAGAAAAAAGAGAGTTCCAAGGAACAAAAATAACCTCTTGGTAAACTTCCAGATCTGAAAGTTGTCTGATCCCTTCTTCTAGGTACCATGCCTTGCTGAGAATAGTGAGGTCGAGATTTTTTTTAGCAGGTCTGATGATAATGGAATCATCATATCTAAGAGAGTGCAAGGCTCTTGCCAGATGCCTGGGCAGGGGAGGCTGGAAGATACTCTCCATGGTAGCAAGTTGTTCAACTCGATGCTTTCCGTCATTAAGAAGATCCAACAGGGGCTTGTATTTCACATCAGGTTCCCATGCAAAATTTGAAATACGAAAGGGAGAGTAGGCAGGTTCTTCCCAGTTGGTGATGTTCCTTCCTTTTGGACCGAAAAACCACCGGAGCTTGAGAAGCCTAGAAAACAGAACATACTCCGCACGAACATCATCATGGACCATGGGAGGTGGGATAGGGATATATTTCAATCCTAGCCCAAGAAGCTCTTTTTTTGCCATTGTGAGAGGTCTATCAGAGAAATTATGAACAACGGTATTTGTGATCATGCCATCAACAACACCTATGTTACTCTTGTTGAAGAAGAGTAGGCATCTATCGACAAGGCTGAAGATGGCACTCCAACGATTCAGTAGTGGTTTACACCACCATCATGAGGATGGCCTTGGGTCTGTTGCAATCCTGAACCTGACTTCCTAGGAACAAATCTCGTAGAGTTTTGATTCGTTCAGGAACCAAATCCTTGGAAAGTTCCTCCAGAGCCCCGTCGTGACTGCTACTATGCAGGAGGTATGAATTATTTCTCTGGTTGTTGCTAGTGAACTCTACTTTGGGATCGGTCTCGCGACCCATTTTTTGATTGAGATCGCTGGTTTTGTCTATCGAGACGATTTCATTGTTGTTGCTATTGGCTTGACTATTGAGGTTGTTGTTGTTGCTGTTGTCTACTATGGGAATGACTTCGACTCCTATTCCTTCTCCTTTGATTTCAGGGTGAGGGATTACGGGAGTTGGATCGAGAGGAAATGACAAGATCTATGACAAGTTTTCTGAGCTCTTGGATCTCAGAAAAGAGTGGAGCACACTCCTTTTTGATGAGGGATGCCACCGAGGTGTTGGCTTCATCCATGACAGTATCTTGTTGTTGTTTCTCAACAACTTTTTGAGTGTCGATTGCACCTTGTTGGACCTGACGATCCACACACAGTTCCATTTTGAGAGCGTTGGCCTTCACAATAAAATCTTCCATGATTTGCGATTTCCAATAGGATGCAATCTCAAAATCTAAAATGAAAGTCATTTTGCTAAATATTTGCTCTACTTGTGCATCGAGCTGTGTGACAACGACATCCTTTTGAACCTTCAAGCTCTCAAGTAATTTATTTTCTATCGAAAGATATACTTTCGAACATGCTTTCTGGAAATTCAAGGTGAGCTCGAAAAATTTCTTGTCCATCTCTTCCTGAAGAGTAGGATCTGGAATCCGAAGGCTTGGAGGCTTCATGCGCAAACTGTTTGGCATGGTGCCCTCGTCGATGCCTTTCTAGATTTTCATGATGAAGGTCTCAGTTTTGTGGACCTTGATGAACGCAGATCTAAAGGTTTCCCATAATTTCAAGTTGAGATCTTTAAGATTTTGTGGCAGTTCTGGAATACGCCTCGAGGGTTGCGACGCTTCAGGATAAGAAGAGTAGGACTTTGTTTGAGTGCATTCTACGCGTGAAGTGGAAGCTTCAATCTTTGAAAGCAACATCCTGGGCCTCTTTTGAGCGGATTTGGTGGATTCTAGAATAGGAGAGCCTTCATGAAAGAAATGGGGATCCTCTTCCATATTTCGGATAACTAGGGCAGCGTGCGACATCATATTGAAAAGATAACTTTTATATTAAAAAAGAAATAAAAACTTTGCAGCAGTACCTTAGCACAATAGAAATCAAATAACGAAGAGGAAGTAGAAGCACAAGCGATCAATGCAAAAAGGGCACTTCACGACATAAGAACAAGAGAGACTAAAATGAAAGGGAAAACTCCAAAAATGCATTTCGCACCTTAAGTGCTCATCAGTTTGGCTGATGACCAAACATTACAATCCATCTTGTTTATATAGATTTCTCAAGCCAGTGGGTGCCCTAGCCGACATGCCACATGGCGAGAATCAAGAAAAATAGACCGTTACCTTGGGATATGCCAAAAAAGGTAGTGATTGCCAAGGATAACGATTGAAAGTGCCTTAAAATATTAAAAATGCTCCTCGGGATGTGCACCCATGAATACGGGGCATTAATTGCCAAAAAGAGATGTTACAAACAATTCTAAACTTTAAAAATCATTTTGAGGGGTCTAGAGGCCCCGAAAAGGGCCTGTTGCATCCATCTTCGTAGAAAATTTTATAAGCTTTTCAATGCTTCAGACGGTTCGAGAATCGGAGCCCTGTAGCAAAAGTTATGGCTGATTGAAGTTGGGCTGGGTTCTCACGACCCGGCTGCGACATAGAAATTTCTTCATATTTTTGTTATTTTTCCAACAAATGATGCCACGACCGATATGGGAGAGCTAAGGGTCTTTGCTTCATTTTTCGTAGAGAGGTCCAAGCATGTTTTTGTTTAGACGAAGATCACAGGCAAACTGGTAGTTGTACAACTTCATCAAAACTGGGGGAGATTTCTTTAGACCTGGTTGTCGTAAGGAGATCTTCTGGAATATTTTCTGGAGCAGTGCAGGCCGGTGTCGAAACTCTACCTGGGCAAAGAGTGGAAATAATAAATGGGATGGGTAGCCCCGTGTTCTCAACTTGTGAAAAAATTGATGCTTCATCTTTCTGAATCCTTCATCATCTACCTCTCTCACCAAAAACCTGTTGAGTTCGTTGACTATAAAGGCTTTTTTCTAGTGGGGTGGATGGAATGAACATAAAGGGATATATTGATACACATTCATTGGTTCTGGTATAGTTTAGTACCCAGACGACCTAGAACAGTCATGAAGGATGGTTTGACCACCAGAATATCTAGGATGTTAACTTCAAAAGTGGAAATGGCAGTAGTGATGTTGATGCTAGGATAAACAGAACCATAAGCATTAAGGAGAGCTTAAAGAATCTCATTAGTACCATTCCAAACTCCAAAAGCATCATCAATATATTGTTTATACAAGCAAAGATTTTTTGAAATAAATGGAAAAAGACCGAAAACTTGCAATTCCAAGTAATAAAGAAATAGATCGTCATAAACAACTACAAGATTGCTCCCCATTGTTGTACCTCTTTTTTGCCTATAGATCTTACCATAAAATTCCAGATAATGTCTGTTCAGGACCAGTTCTGCAAGTTCGAGGATCAACTAGACCAAACCTGGCTTGAACCTCCTTGAGATGAAGTGTTGAAGAGCAGCCAATCCTATTGCTGTAGGAATGCTTGGGTACAAGATCTCAACATCAAAGGTGAACAAAACACGTCTTAGAGGAAAATCTCTTTCATGAAGGATTTTCATTAAGATTAGAGAGTCTTGTAGATGATTTGGTTGCTCCAGGAGAATGGGGAGAAGCTGGTGGTGAAGCCATTTGGAAACAGGCTCCAACATATAACCGCAATAGGAGCAGATGGGTCGACCCTTCATATGTTGTTTGTGGACATTTGGAATGAGGTAGAAAGTACAAAATCGAGCAATGATGGCGTTCTTTTGTAGAAGATAATCCACTATTTTTTGATCGAGGAGAAGACTTCTTTGTGCATTTTTAACAATGGACTCCAAGATAGAAAAAGAGAGTTCCAAAGAACATAAATAACCTCTTGGTAAACTTCCAGATTTGAAAGTTGTCTGATCCCTTCTTCCAGGTACCATGCCTTGCTGAGAATAGTGAGGCTGAGATTTTTGTCAGCAGGTCTGCTAACAATAGAATCATCAGATCTAAGAGAGTGCAAGGCTCTTACCAGATGCTTGGGTAGGGTAGGTTGGAAGATACTCTCCGTGGCAGCAAGTTGTTGTTCAACTCGATGCTTTTCGTCATTAAGAAGATCCAACAGAGGCTGGTATTTCATATAAGGTTCCCATGCAAAATTTGAAATATGAAAGGGAGAGTAGGTAGGTTCTTCCTAGTTGGCAATGCTCCTTATTTTTGTACCGAAAAACCATCGAAGCTTGAGAAGCCTAGAAAATAGAACATACTCCGCACGAACATCATCATGGACCATGGGAGGTGGGATAGGGATATATTTCAATCCTAGCCCAAGAAGCTCTTTTTTTGTCGCTGTGAGAGGTCTATTAGAGAAATTATGAACATCAGCATTTGTGATCATGCTATCAACATCACCTACATTACTCTTGCTAAAGAAGAGTAGGCATCTATTAACAGGGTTGAAGATGGCACTCCAATGATTCAGTAGCAGTTTATTCTACCACCATGAGGACATCCTTGGGTCTGCTGCAATCTTGGATCTGACTGCTTGGAAATAAATCTCACAAAGTTTTGATTCGTTCGGGAACCAGATCCTTGGAAAGTTCCACCAAATCCTCATCATGATTGCTGCTGTGCAAGAGGTATGAATTATTTCTATGGTTGTTGCTAGCGAAATATGCTTTGGGATAGGTCTCATGACCCGTTTTTTGACTGAGATCGTTCGTTCTATCTGCCAGGACTATTTCAATGTTGTTGTTGGCCTGACTATTGAGGTTGTTGTTGTTGTTGCTTTCCAATACGAGAATGGCTTCGACTCCTATTCCTTCTCCTTTGATTTCTAGGTGAGGGATTGTGGGAGTTCGGTCGAGAGGAAACAACAAGATCTATGACAAGTTTTTTGAGCTCTTGGATCTCAGAAAAGAGTGGAGCGCACTTCTTTTGATGAGGGATGCCACCGAGGTGTTGGATTCATCCATGACAGTATCTTGTTGTTGTTTCTCAGCAGCTTTTCAAGTGCTGATTGTACCTTGTTGGACCTGATGATCCACACACAGTTCCATTTCGAGAGCGTTGGCCTTCATAGTAAAATATTCCATGATTTGTGATTTCCAATAGGATGCAATCTCAAAATCTAAAATGAAAGTCATTTTGCTAAAGATTTACTCTACTTGTGCATCGAGCTATGTGACAACGACATCGTTTTGAACCTTCAAGCTCTCAAGTAATTTCTTTTCTATCTCAAGATATACTTCCGAACATGCTTTCTGGAAATTCAAGGTGAGCTCAAAAAATTTCTTATCCATCTCTTCTTTAAGAGTAGGATATGGAATCTAAAGGATTGGAGGCTTCATGCGCAAACTATTTGGCATGGTGCCCTCATCGATGCCTTTCTGGATTTTCATGAGGAAAGTCTTAGTTATATGGACCTTGATGAACGCAGATCTAAAGGTTTCCCAGAATTTCAAGCTGAGATCTTTAAGATTCTATGACAATTCTAGAATACGCCTCAAGGGTTGAGACGCTTTAGGATAAGAAGAGCAGGACTTTGTTTGAGTACATTCTATGCACGAAGGGGAAGCTTCAATTTCTGAAAGCAACATACTAGGCCTCTTTTAAGCGGATCTGGTGGATTCTGCTACAATCCCGGACCTGACTTCCTGGGAAGAAATCTCGTAGAGTTTTGATTCGTTCACGAACCAAATCCTTGGAAAGTTCCTCTAGAGCCCCATCGTGATTGCTGCTGTGCAGGAGGTATGAATTATTTCTCTGGTTGTTGCCAATGAACTCTGCTTTGGGATCAGTCTCGCGACCCATTTTTTGACTAAGATCGTTGGTTCTATCTGTTGGGACGATTTCACTACTGTTGTTGTCAGTCTAACTATTGAGGTTGTTGTTGCTGTTGTTCACTATGGCAACAAATCCAACTCCTATTATTTCTACTTTGATTTTGGGGCGAGGGATTGTGGGAGTTGGGTCAAGAGGAAATGATAAGATCTGTGACAAGTTTTTTGAGCTCTTGCATCTCAAAAAAGAGTGGAACACACTCCTTTTTGATGAGGGATGCCACCGAGGTGTTGACTTAATCCATGATAGTATCTTGTTGTTGTTTCTCAGCAGATTTTCGAGAGTCGATTACACCTTGTTGGACCTGATGATCCACACACAGTTCCATTTTGAGAGTGTTGGCCTTCATAGTAAAGTCTTCCTTGATTTGTGATTTCTAAAGGATGCAATCTCAAAATCTAAAATGAAAGTCATTTTGCTAAATATTTTCTCTAATTGTGCATTGAACTATGTGACAACGACATCCTTTTGAACCTTCAAGCTCTCAAGTAATTTCTTTTCTATTGAAAGATATACTTTCGAACATGCTTTCTAGAAATTCAAGGTGAGATCAAAAAATTTCTTGTCCATCTCTTCTTGAAGAGTAGGATATGGAATCCGAAGGCTTGGAGGCTTCATGCGCAAACTATTTGGCATGGTGCCCTCATCGATGCCTTTCTGGATTTTCATGATGAAGGTCTCACTTTTGTGGACCTTGATGAACGCAGATCTAAAGGTTTCCCAAAATTTCAAGCTGAGATCTTTAAGATTCTGTGGTAGTTCTGGAATACGCCTCGAGGGTTGCAACGCTTTAGGATAAGAAGAGCAAGACTTTGTTTGAGTGCATTCTATGCACAAAGTGGAAGCTTCAATCTTTGGAAGCAACATCCTAGGCCTCTTTTGAGTGGATCTGGTGGATTCCAGAATAGGAGAGCCTTCGCGAAAGAAATGGGGATCCTCTTCTAGATTTCGGATAACTAGGGTAACGTGCGACATCAGATTGAAAAGATAAATTTTATATTCAAAAAGAAATAAAAACTTCACAGCAGTACCTTAGCGCAACATAAATCAAATAACGAAGAGGAAGTAGAAGCACAAGCGATCAATGCAAAAAGGGCACTTCACGACATAAGAACAAGAGAGACTAAAATGAAAGGGAAAACTCTAAAAATGTGTTTCGCACCTTAAGTGCTCATCAGTTCGGCTGATGACCAAACATTACAATCCATCTTGTTTATATAGATTTCTCAAGCCAGTGGGTGCCCTAGCCGACATGCCACATGGCGAGAATCAAGAAAAATAGACCGTTACCTTGGGATATGCCAAAAAATATAGTGATTGCCAAGGATAACGGTTGAAAGTGCCTTAAAACATTAAAAAATGCTCCTCAAGATGTGCACCCATGAATACGGGGTATTGATTACCGAAAAGAGATGTTACAAACAATTCTAAACTTTAAAACTCATTTTTGAGGGGTCTAGAGGCCCTAAAAGGGCCTAGGTTTCATCCGTTGCCATAGAAAATTTTATAAGCTTTCCAACGCTTCAGACGGTTCGAGAATCGAAGCCCTGTAGCAAAAGTTATGGCCGATTGAAGTTGGGCTGGGTTCTCACGACCCAGCTACGACATAGAAATTTCTTCATATTTTTGTTGTTTCTCCAATAGATGATGCCACGACCGATATGGGAGAGCTGAGGGTCTTTGCTCCATTTTTCGTAGAGAGGTCCAAGCACATTTTTGTTTAGACGAAGATCACGGGAAAACTAGCAGTTGTACAACTTCATCAAAACTGGGGAGATTTCTTTAGACCTGGTTGTCTTAAAGAGATCTTCTGGAATATTTTCTGGAGTAGTGCAGGCTAGTGTCGAAACTCTACCTGGGCAAAGAGTGGAAATAAGAAATGGGACGGGTAGCCCCAGGCTCTCAACCTGTGAAAAAATGATGCTTCATCTTTTTGAATCCTTCATCATCCGCCTCTCTGACCAGAAACCTGTTGAGTTCACTGACTATGAAGGCTTTTTTTCTGGTGGGGTGGATGGAATGAATAGAAAGGGATATATTGATACACATTCATTGGTTTCTGGTATAGTTTAGTACCCAGATGACCTGGAATAGTCATGGAGGGTGGTTTGACCACCAGAATATCCAGGATGTTAACTTTAGAAGTGGAAATGGTAGTAGTGATGTTGATGTTGGGATAAACAGAACCATAAGCATCAAGGAGAGCTTGAAGAATCTCATTAGTACCATTCCAAACTCCAAAAGCATCATCAATATATCGTTTATACAAGCAAATATTTTCTAAAATAGATGGAAAAAGACCGAAAACTTGCAATTCCAAGTAACAAAGAAACAAATAGGCATAGACAACTGCAAAATTGCTCCCCATTGTTGTACCTCTTTTTTCCTGTAGATCTTACCATCAAATTCTAGATAATGTCTGTTCAGGACCAGTTCTGCAAGTTCGAGGATCAACTGGACCAAACCTGGCTTGAACCTCCCCGAGATGAAGTGTTGAAGAGCGGCCAATCCTACTGTTGTAGGAATGCTTGGGTACAAGCTCTCAACATCAAAGGTGAACAGAACACAGCTTGGAGGAAAATCTCTTTCATGAAGGATTTTCATTAGGCTTAGAGAGTCTTGTAGATGATTTGGTTGCTCTAGGAGAATGGGGAGAAGCTGGTGGTGAAGCCATTTGGAAATAGGCTCCAACATATAACCACAATAGGAGCAGATGGGTCTACCCTTCATAGGTTGTTTGTGGACCTTTGGAATGAGGTAGAAAGTACAGACTCAAGCAATGATGGGGTTCTTTTGTAGAAGATAATCCACTATTTTTTGATCGAGGAGAAGACTTCTTTGTGCATTTTTAACAATGGACTCCAAGCTAGAAAAAAGAGAGTTCTAGGGAACAAAAATAACCTCTTGGTAAACTTCCAGATTTGAAAGTTGTTTGATCCCTTCTTCTAGGTACCATGCCTTGTTGAGAATAGTGAGGCCGAGATTTTTGTCAGTAGGTCTGATGACAATGGAATCATCAGATCTAAGAGAGTGCAAGGCTCTTGCCAGATGCCTGGGCAGGGGAGGCTAGAAGATACTCTCTATGGAAGCAAGTTGTTGTTCAACTCGATGCTTTCTGTCATTAAGAAGATCCAGTAGGGGTTGGTATTTCACATCAGGTTCCCATGCAAAATTTGAAATATGAAAGGGAGAGTAGGCAGGTTCTTCCCAGTTGGTGATGTTCCTTCCTTTTGGATCGAAAAACCATCGAAGCTTGAGAAGCCTAGAAAATAGAACATACTCCACACGGACATCATCATGGACCATGGGAGGTGGGACAGGGATATATTTCAATCCTAGCCCAAGAAGCTCTTTTTCTGCCATTGTGAGAGGTCTATCAGAGAAATTATGAACAATGACATTTGTGATCATGCCATCAACAACACCTATGTTACTCTTGCTAAAGAAGAGTAGGCATCTATCGATAGGGCTGAAGATGGCACTCCAATGATTCAGTAGTGGTTTACGCCACCGCTCACGAGGATGGCCTTGGGTCTACTGCAATACTGGACCTGACTGCCTAGGAACAAATCTCGTAGAGTTCTGATTCGTTTGGGAACTAGATCCTTGGAAAGTTCTGCTAGAGCCCCATCGTGACTGCTGTTGCGCAGGAGGTATGAATTCTTTCTCTGGTTGTTGCCAATGAACTCTACTTTGGGATCGGTCTCGCGACCCATTTTTTGATTGAGATCATTGGTTCTGTCTGTCGAGATGATTTTGCTACTATTGTTGTTGGCTTGACTATTGAGGTTGTTGTTGTTGTTGCTATTGTCCACTATGGGAATGACTTCGACTCCTATTCCTTCTCCTTTGATTTTGGGGTGAGGGATTGTGGGAGTTGGGTCGAGAGGAAATGACAAGATCTGTGACAAGTTTTTTGAGCTCTTGGATCTCAGAAAAGAGTGGAGCACACTCCTTTTTGATGAGGGATGCCATCGAGGTGTTGGCTTCATCCATGACAGTATCTTGTTGTTGTTTCTCAATAGCTTTTTGAGTGTCGGTTGCACCTTGTTGGACCTGATGATCCACACACAGTTCCATTTTGAGAGCGTTGGCCTTCACAGTAAAATCTTCCATGATTTGTGATTTCCAATAGGATGCAATCTCAAAATCTAAAATGAAAGTCATTTTGCTAAATATTTGCTCTACTTGTGCATCGAGCTGTGTGACAACGACATCCTTTTGAACCTTCAAGCTCTCAAGTAATTTATTTTCTGTCGAAAGATATACTTTCGAACATGCTTTCTGGAAATTCAAGGTGAGCTCAAAAAATTTCTTGTCCATCTCTTCTTGAAGAGTAGGATCTGGAATCCAAAGGCTTGGAGGCTTCATGCACAAACTTTTTGGCATGGTGCCCTCATCGATGCCTTTCTGGATTTTCATGATGAAGGTCTCAGTTTTGTGGACCTTGATGAACGCAGATCTAAAGGTTTCCCAGAATTTCAAGCTGAGATCTTTAAGATTCTATGATAGTTCTGGAATACACCTCGAGGGTTGCGACGCTTCAGGATAAGAAGAGCAGGACTTTGTTTGAGTGCATTCTACGCGTGAAGTGGAAGCTTCAATCTCCAAAAGCAACATCCTGGGCCTCTTTTGAGTGGATCTGGTGGATTCTAGAATAGGAGAGCCTTCACGAAAGAAATGGGGATCCTCTTCTAGATTTTGGATAACTAGGGCAGCGTGCGACATCAGATTGAAAAGATAACTTTTATATTCAAAAAGAAATAAAAACTTCGCAGCAGTACCTTAGCACAACATAAATCAAATAACGAAGAGGAAGTAGAAGCACAAGCGATCAATGCAAAAAGGGCACTTCACGACATAAGAACAAGAGAGACTAAAATGAAAGGGAAAACTTCGAAAATGCATTTCACACCTTAAGTGCTCATCAGTTTGGTTGATGACCAAACATTACAATCCATCTTGTTTATATAGATTTCTCAAGCCAGTGGGTGCCCTAGCCGACATGCCACGTGGCGAGAATCAAGAAAAATAGACCGTTACCTTGGGATATGCCAAAAAAGGTAGTGATTGCCAAGGATAACGGTCGAAAGTGCCTTAAAACATTAAAAATGCTCCTCGAGATGTGCACCCATGAATACGGGGCATTGATTGCCGAAAAGAGACGTTACAAACAATTCTAAACTTTAAAACTCATTTTTGAGGGGTCTAGAGGCCCCAAAAAGGGTCTAGGCTTCATTCATCACAGTAGAAAATTTTATAAGCTTTCCAACGCTTCAGACGGTTCGAGAATCGGAGCCCTGTAGCAAAAGTTATGGCTGATTGAAGTTGGGCTGGGTTCTCACGACCCGACTGTGACATAGAAATTTCTTCATATTTTTGTTGTTTTTCCAACAGATGATGCCATGACCGATATGGGAGAGTTGAGGGTCTTTGCTCCATTTTTTGTAGAGATGTCCAAGCATGTTTTTGTTTAGACGAAGATCACGGGAAAACTGGCAGTTGTACAACTTCATCAAAACTGGGGAGATTTCTTTAGACCTGGTTGTCTTAAAGAGATCTTCTGGAATATTTTCTGGAGTAGTGCAGGCCGGTGTTGAAACTCTACCTAGGCAAAGAGTGGAAATAAGAAATGGGACGGGTAGCCCCGGGCTCTCAACCTGTGAAAAAACTGATGCTTCATCTTTCTGAATCCTTCATCATCCGCCTCTCTGACCAGAAACCTGTTGAGTTCGCTGACTATAAAGGATTTTTTTTGGTGGGGTGGATGGAATGAATAGAAAGGGATATATTGATACACATTCATTGGTTTCTGGTATAGTTTAGTACCCATACGACCTGGAACAGTCATGGAGGGTGGTTTGACCACCAGAATATCCAGGATGTTAACTTTAGAAGTGGAAATGGCGAGTAGTGATGTTGATGTTGGGATAAACAGAACCATAAGCATCAAGGAGAGCTTGAAGACTCTCATTAGTACCATTCCAAACTCCAAAAGCATCATCAATATATCATTTATACAAGCAAATATTTTCTAAAATAGATGGAAAAAGATCAAAAACTTGCAATTCCAAGTAACAAAGAAACAGACAGGCATAAACAACTACAAAATTGCTCCCCATTGTTGTACCTCTTTTTTGCCTGTAGATCTTACCATAAAATTCTAGATAATGTCTGTTTAGGACCAGTTCTACAAGTTCGAGGATCAACTAGACCAAACTTGGCTTGAACCTCCCCGAGATGAAGTGTTGAAGAGTGACCAATCCTGTTGTTGTAGGAATGCTTGGGTATAGGCTCTCAACATCAAAGGTGAACAAAACACAGCTTGGAGGAAAATCTCTTTCATGAAGGATTTTCATTAGGCTCAGAGAGTCTTGTAGATGATTTGGTTGCTCCAGGAGAATGGGGAGAAGTTGGTGGTGAAGCCATTTGGAAACAGGCTCCAACATATAACCGCAATAGGAGCAGATGGGTCTACCCTTCATAGGTTGTTTGTGGACCTTTGGAATGAGGTAGAAAGTACAAACTCGAGCAATTATGGGGTTCTTTTGTAGAAGATAATCCACTATTTTTTGATCGAGGAGAAGACTTATTTGTGCATTTTTAACAATGGACTCCAAGCTAGAAAAAAAAGAGTTCCAGGGAACAGAAATAACCTCTTGGTAAACTTCCAGATCTGAAAGTTGTCTGATCCCTTCTTCTAGGTACCATGCCTTGCTGAGAATAGTGAGGCCAAGATTTTTGTCAACGAGTCTGATGACAATGGAATCATCAGATCTAAGAGAGTGCAAGGATCTTGCCATATGCCTAGGCAGGGGAGGTTGGAAGATACTCTCCGTGGCAGCAAGTTGTTGTTCAACTCGATGCTTTCCATCATTAAGAAGATCCAACAGGGGCTGGTATTTCACATCAGGTTCCCATGCAAAATTTGAAATACGAAAGGGAGAGTAGGAAGGTTCTTCCCAATTGGTGATGTTCCTTCCTTTTGGATCAAAAAACCACCAAAGCTTGAGAAGCCTAGAAAATAAAACATACTCCACACGGACATCATCATGGACCATGGGAGGTGGGACAGGGATATATTTCAATCCTAGCCCAAGAAGCTCTTTTTTTCTCACTGTGAGAGGTCTATCAGAGAAATTATGAACAATGATATTTGTGATCATGCCATCAAGAACACCTACCTTACTCTTGCTTAAGAAGAGTAGGCATCTATCGATAGGGCTGAAGATGGCACTCCAATGATTCAGTAGCGGTTTATGCCACCACCACGAGGATGACCTTGGGTCTACTGCAATCCCGGACCTGATTGCCTAGGAAAAGATCTCATAGAGTTCTGATTCATTCAAGAACCAGATCCTTGGAAAGTTCTTCCAGAGCCCCATCATGACTGCTACTGCACAGGAGGTATGAATTCTTTCTCTGGTTGTTGCCAGCGAAATCTGCTTTGGGATCGGTCTCACGACCCATTTTTTGACTGAGATCATTGGTTCTATTTGTCAAGATGATTTCCCTGCTATTGTTGTCGGCCTAACGATTGAGGTTGTTGTTGTTGCTGCTGTCCGCTATGGGAATGGCTTCGGCTCCTATTCCTTCTCCTTTGATTTTGGGGTGAGGGATTGCGGGAGTTGGGTCGAGAGGAAACGATAAGATTTGTGACAAGTTTTCTGAGCTCTTGGATCTCAGAAAAGAGTGGAGCGCACTCCTTTTTGATGAGGGATGCCATCAAGGTGTTGGCTTCATCCATGATAGTATCTTTTTGTTGTTTCTTAACAGCTTTTTGAGTGTCGGTTGCACCTTGTTGGACCTGACGATCCACACACAGTTCCATTTTTAGAGCATTGGCCTTCACAGTAAAATCTTCCATGATTTATGATTTCCAATAGGATGCAATCTCAAAATCTAAAATGAAAGTCATTTTGCTAAATATTTGCTCCACTTGTGCATCGAGTTGTGTGACAACGACATCCTTTTGAACCTTCAAGCTCTCAAGTAATTTATTTTCTATCGAAAGATATACTTTCGAACATGCTTTCTAGAAATTCAAGGTGAGCTCAAAAAATTTCTTGTCCATCTCTTCTTGAAGAGTAGGATCTGGAATCCGAAGGCTTGGAGGCTTCATGCGCAAACTATTTGGCATGGTGCCCTCGTCGATGCCTTTCTGGATTTTCATGATGAAGGTCTCAATTTTGTGGACCTTGATGAATGCAGATCTAAAGGTTTCCCAAAATTTCAAGTTGAGATCTTTAAGATTCTATGGTAGTTCTAGAATATGCCTCGAGGGTTGCGATGCTTCAGGATAAGAAGAGCATGACTTTGTTTGAGTGCATTCTACACGTGAAGTGGAAGCTTCAATCTCTGAAAGTAACATCCTGGGCCTCTTTTGAGTGGATCTGGTGGATTCTAGAATAGGAGAGCCTTCACAAAAGAAATGGGGATCCTCTTCTAGATTTTGGATAACTAGGGCAGCATGCGACATTAGATTGAAAATATAACTTTTATATTAAAAAGAAATAAAAACTTTGCAACAGTACCTTAGCGCAACAGAAATCAAATAGCGAAGAGGAAGTAGAAGCACAAGTGATCAATGCAAAAAGGGCACTTCACGACATAATAACAAGAGAGATTGAAATGAAAGGGAAAACTCGAAAAACACATTTCACACCTTAAGTGCTCATCAGTTCATCTGATGACCAAACATTACAATCCATCTTGTTTATATAGATTTCTCAAGCCAGTGGGTGCCCTAGCCGACATGCCACATGGCGAGAATCAAGAAAAACAGACCGTTACCTTGGGATATGCCAAAAAAGGTAGTGATTACCAAGGATAATGGTCGAAAGTGCCTTAAAACATTAAAAATGCTCCTCAAGATGTGCACTCGTGAATATGGGGCATTGATTGCCAAAAAGAGATGTTACAAACAATTCTAAACTTTAAAACTCATTTTTGAGGGGTCTAGAGGCCCCGAAAAGGGGTTGTTGAGGGGTCTTTAGACCTGGCTATCTTAAAGATATCTTCTGGAATATTTTCTGGATTAGTGCAGGTCGGTTTCAAAACTC
This sequence comes from Wollemia nobilis, assembly GCA_028583015.1. NCBI lineage: Eukaryota > Viridiplantae > Streptophyta > Pinopsida > Araucariales > Araucariaceae > Wollemia > Wollemia nobilis. The sequence goes on along the minus strand of JAQPPZ010001119.1, from coordinate 53,038 downwards.
TACCTGGGCAAAGAGTGGAAATAAGAAACGAGACGGGTAGCCCTGAGCTCTCAATCTTGTGAAAAAACTGATGCTTCATCTTTCTGAATCCTTCATCATCCGCCTCTATGACCAGAAACTTGTTGAGTTGGTTGAATATAAAGGCTTTTTTTTGGTGGGGTGGATGGAATGAATAGAAAGGGATATATTGATACACATTCATTGGTTTTTGGTATAGTTTAGTACCTAGACGACCTAGAATAGTCATGGAGGGTGGTTTGACCACCAGAATATCCAGGATGTTAACTTTATAAGTGGAATGATGTTGGGATAAACAGAACCATAAGCATCAAGGAGAGCTTGAAGAATCTCATTAGTACCATTCCAAACTCCAAAAGCATCATCAATATATCATTTATACAAGCAAAGATTTTCTAGATAATGTTTGTTCAGGACTAGTTCTGCAATTTCGAGGATCAACTGGACCAAACCTGGCTTGAACCTCCCCGAGATGAAGTGTTGAAGAGTGGCCAATCCTGCTGCTGTAGGAATGCTTGGGTACAGGCTCTCAACATCAAAGGTGAACATAACACATCTTGGAGGAAAATCTCTTTCATGAAGGATTTTCATTAGGCTCAAAGAGTCTTGTAGATGATTTGGCTGCTCCAAGAGAATGGGGAGAAGCTGGTGGTGAAGCCATTTGGAAATAGGCTCCAACATATAACCATAATAGGAGCAGATGGGTCTACCCTTCATAGGTTGTTTGTGGACCTTTGGAATGAGGTAGAAAGTACAAACTCAAGCAATGATGGGGTTCTTTTGTAGAAGATAATCCACTATTTTTTGATCGAGGAGAAGACTTCTTTGTGCATTTTTAACAATGGACTCCAAGCTAGAAAAAAGAGAGTTCCAGGGAATAGAAATAACCTCTTGGTAAACTTCCAGATCTGAAAGTTGTCTGATCCCTTATTCTAGGTACCATTCCTTGCTGAGAATAGTGAGGCCAATATTTTTGTTAGCAGGTTTGATGACAATGGAATGATCAGATCTAAGAGAGTGCAAGGCTCTTTCCAGATGCTTGGGCAGGGGAGGCTAGAAGATTTTCTCTGTGGTAGAAAGTTGTTGTTCAACTCGATGTTTTCTGTCATTAAGAAGATCTAGCAGGGGTTGGTATTTCACATCAGGTTCCTATGGAGAATTTGAAATATGAAAGGGAGAGAGGCAGGTTATTCCTAGTTGACGATGTTCCTTCCTTTTGGACCAAAAAACCATTAGAGCTTGAGAAGCCTAAAAAATAGAACATACTCTGCACATACATCATCATGGAACATGGGAGGTGGGATAGGGATATATTTCAATCCTAGCCCAAGAAGCTCTTTTTCTTCCACTGTGAGAGGTCTATCAGAGAAATTATGAACAATGACATTTTTGATCATGCCATTAACAACATCTACGTTACTCTTGCTGAAGAATAGCAAACATCTATCAACAAGGCTGAAGATGTCACTCCAATAATTCAGTAGTGATTTACGTCGCCATCGCGAGGACGACCTTGGGTCTATTGCAATCCCATACTTGAATACCTGGGAACAATTATCCTAGAGTTCTGATTCGTTCGAGAACAAGATCCTTGGAAAGTTTCACTAGAGCCCCATCGTGACTGCTACTGCACAAGAGGTATGAATTATTTGTCTGGTTGTTGCCAATGAACTCTGCTTTGGGATCGATCTCGTGACCCATTTTTGACTGAGATCATTGGTTCTGTCTGTCGAGATGATTTTGTTGCTATTGCTATCGACCTAATTGTTGAGGTTGTTATTTTTGCTGTCTGCTATGGGAACGGCTTCGAATCCTATTCCTTCTCCTTTGATTTCAAGGTGAGGGGTTGCAAGATTTGGGTCGAGAGGAAACGACAAGATCCATTACAAGTTTTCTAAGCTCTTGGATCTTAAAAAATATTGGAGTGCACTCCTTTTTGATGAGGTATGCCACCAAGGTGCTGGCTTCATCCATGACAATATCTTGTTGTTGTTTCTTAGTAGCTTTTTGAGTTTCTTTTGTACCTTGTTGGACCTGAAAATCCACACAGTTCCATTTTGAGAGCGTTGGCCTTCACAGTAAAATATTCCATGATTTGTGATTTCCAATAGGATGCAATCTCAAAATCTAAAATGAAAGTCATTTTGCTAAATATTTGCTCTACTTATCCATCGAGTTATGTGACAACGACATCCTTTTGAACCTTCAAGCTCTCAAGTAATTTCTTTTATATCGAAAGATATACTTTCGAACATGATTTCTAGAAATTCAAGGTGAGCTCAGAATTTTTTTTGTCCATCTCTTCCTGAATAGTAGGATATGGAATCCGAAGGCTTGGAAGCTTCATGCACAAACTGTTTGGAATGGTGCCCTCGTCAATGCCTTTTTGGATTTTCATGATGAAGGTCTTAGTTTTGTGGACCTTGATGAATGCAGATCTAGAGGTTTTCCAAAATTTCAAGCTGAGATCTTTAAGATTCTACGACAGTTATGGAATACGCCTCGAGGGTTGCAATGCTTTAGGATAAGAAGAGCAGGACTTTATTTGAGTGCATTCTATGCACGAAGTGGAAGCTTCAATCTTTAGAAGCAACATCCTGGGCCTCTTTTGAGCGGATCTAGTGTATTCCAAAATAGGAGAGCCTTCACGAAAGAAATGGGTATCCTCTTCCAGATTTTTGATAACTAGGGCAACGTGTGACATCATATTGAAAAGATATATTTTATATTAAAAAAGAAATAAAAACTTTGCAGCAGTACCTTAGCACAACAAAAATCAAATAACAAAGAGGAAGTAGAAGCACAAGCGATCAATGGAAAAAGGGCACTTCATGACATAAGAAAAAGAGATACTGAAATGAAAGGAAAAACTCTGAAAACGTGTTTCACACCTTAAGTGCTCATAAATATTGCTGATGACTAAACATTACAATCCAAAAGCTCCCTTTCATGCATAACCTTGACTAGCTCTTCTTGGTTAGCAAGATTTGTTTCAAGAAGCTCTCAAAGAACAACAAAAAAGTTATGCTAAGAATAAACATTAAACAACCAAAGTCCATTCAAGCTAGTCTAGCTAAACTATAAAACCTAATAGTAGAACATCCATCCGAAATTCATGTCAACCTCAATGCTTTAAAGCCTAAAATGTTAAATTCATTATAATTCTATGTAACTTTGAATATTAAAAATTATCTATTGATAAGTTGCATAGCTGATTCAGTGGTAGTTGTGTGGTGATGCTAAAATCAATTTGTAAATAAATAGGGTTATCCTATACAAAAAAATTCATACATTCAATCTAGATGGATAGCACATGGGTAAGAGATGTGGAAGTTCTAAAAGATATAATCATGACCATAGTAAAGCATCCAAAGCTAGTAGTAGTACAAAAAATGATAGTAGTCAACCTTCCTCCATATTTTGGCATGTTGCTATAAAGAGAATGGACATGTGATCTATCTAGGTATGGGCACCTAGCAATGGACTACACTCACATGAAGGTGCCTCGAGATGGAAAAATGATTTGAATTGAGAACAAGCCTCCATGTAATTATCTATTACACAAACTAGATGAAGCTAGCATAATAGTTTAGAATAAATTTCTAGAATTTGTGGATGATGAAGCATCAAAGGATGGCAAAATATTTGAGATAGACATGATAATTGGTGTACTTCAAGATGATGAAGTCCTAGAGGTCAATTTTGAGGAGACCAAGCTTGGAAACTACCTAATATTAGAAGAACCATCTAACATCCCAACTCTAACCAACCAACAAAAATAAGGGTCAAACAAGAAATTGATAATGCACTTCAATGGTGTAAGAACAAAAAATGGAGTAGGCATAAACATTCAATTCATTGACCTATAAGGTACATACACTAATTTTGCATGTCAATTGCTATTCAATTGTATGAACAATGTAGTAGAGTACAAATGATCATGCATCAGTTTAAGGAAAGCTAAAAAATGGGAATACAAAACCCAAATATATTCAACAACTCTGAATAAGTCATAAATAAGGTCAATTCCTAATGTGCCACCAAGAACAAACATTTGAATTCATACAAGCATTAGGTCTAGGATCTTCTAGAAAGCTTCAACACGTACGAAATCAAGGTAATTCCTATGGAGTTGAATGTCAAGATAGATGCACTAGTAGTAATGGAAACAAAAAATTGATCCAACAACAAATAGTTCTTTATTATTTTGATAATTATAAGGTCTTCAACAATGATGATCAAATCATTGAGTTACATATTAAAGAAGCTCAACATGGAGAAATAAGTGTGGATATGACATTAAAGGTAGGGTAATTCAGTTAAGAACTAACCATTTTACCAAAGGGACCAATCACCTTGGAAATTATATTCAACTTGAATGATAGCATGAAGAAATATATCATCAATATAAAAGCCTCTTCTTACCAACCTATCAAAGTTGTTGAAGGAAAGAAAATATTACTTAAAAAAGAGTGCACCAAATAAGAGATTAGTTTGTTCAAGGAACTATATGAAAAATACAGAGATATAATTGCTTGGTTCTATGAGGATCTCAAGGTATATGATAGAAATATCATAAAGCATACTCTAGAACTAAGTGCAAATCATTTGTGTTGGAAAAAATAACCAATGAAACCTAAAATTAAGGTAGTCATAAAAAATAACTCTTAAAACTCCTACAAAATAATCATCTTTCAAATCAAACATTCCACTTGGGTTGCTAACTTGGTTTTAGTGCATAATAAAAATGGTGATATCAAATTATGCATCAACTTCAAGAACCTTAACAGGGCATCATTGAAGGACCAATACCCCCTACCTACCTAGATCAAATTTTGCATAAAGTGGTGTGGTCATAGATGTTGTCACTCCTAGATGATTTTTTAGGGTCTAACCAAATATGGGTTAAATAAAAATGGTGATATTAGGTTGTGCATTGACTTCAAGAACCTTAATAGGGCATCATTGAAGGAATAATACCCCCTACTTGCCATATGTTAGATTTTATAGAAAGTGGTAGGGTCATAGATGTTGTCACTCTTGGATGGTTTCTTAGGGTATAACGAGATCTACATCAAAGACAATGATCAATATAATATGACCTTCACCACCAAATGGGAAACCTTTTACTATTAGATAATATCATTTGGGCTATCAAATGCAGGTGCTACATTCCAATATGCTATGGGCATTGCCTTTGTATGACTAGTTGGTGAGATAATTCTTATATATCTTGATGATTTAACTATGTATTCAAAAAATATGAATAAGCATATCAAATACTTAGAGTTCATATTTCAAAGGTGTAGGGAACATGACATCTCACTCAATCCCAAAAATTCTATTTTGATGGTCTAGAAAGGTAATTTGTTAGGTTATGTGGTGTCAAAGGATAGTTTAGCCATATACCATAATAGGATAAAAGCCATCAAGACCTTCCTCTACCCATGTAAGTCAAATGAATTTGGTCCTTTTTAGGTCAAATCTAGTTTGTTGCAAATTTTATAATCACTTTTGCATAACTAGTTAGACCAGTCACCAAAAATTTGAGAAATGATGCAACCCTATCTTAGAAAAATTAAAGTAGAAAATCATTTTAAAACATAAAAGACGCCATAAAAAGGGTTGCAACTCTAGATAACCCTAACTTCATAGTTCTAACTCAAAAAAATTAAAAGGATGAAGAACCCTACATTGCATTCATGAGCTAGGTCCTTCTTAACTATTAAGGGAGATATACCTTCATTGAAAAATAGGTGTTTGCTATCATGAAGGCTCTTTAAAATTTAGGCATTACCTATCATAAAACAAAATCACCATTTTTGTAATTTACCTTGATGTTTGATCTATTGTACTTCATAGTGAATTGGGAGAAGGGTTGGATGGATAAATAAAATTCAGAAATTTGATATAGAAATAAAACTCACCAAACTCACTAGGGGTAGATCCTTATGTGAAAACCTTGTCATATATGATCCAAAGAACCAAATAGCCTTGGTAGAAGAAAATGAATTTAATGATTAAACAATATGGATGGAAAATATCTACAAGTATATAGACACTATACAAGTCTTGGAAGGATTGACACCTAAAGAAAGGTCCTGATTCAAACATAAAACAACACACCATGTTTGGTTAGATGTTATTTAGTTCAAGAAGGGATATGATTAAATTTTGATAAGATTTGTTGAAGAAGAAAGGGTGGAAATCCCAAAGAATATCACAATTAGGGATGAATTATTTTGTACCAACTAAAACAATTAAATCCTAAGGATAGAATATTATTAGATTATCATCTTCTTTGACTATTTCTAGTGGGTTAAGAATTACAAATTCTATTATGTGTTCATGGCAAGGAGAAGAAAAGCATTGATGTCCCTGAAAAGCATTGATGTCCCTAAAACCCATTATCATTATAGAACCCTTCAAGCAATGGGGTCTTGACTTCATAGATAAGATAAATCCCTTGTCTAGTGCAGGGCATGGATTAATTCTCAACACAACATACTACTTCACAAAGTGAGTCAAGGAGTGTTAGTCAAATCCATCAATAAATAAGCAATCTTCCAACTATTGGAATACATTATCACCAGATTAGGGACACCATCCATAATAATAATTAATAATGCTACCTCTTTCACAAGAATCAAAGTGATGAAATTCACCTTGGAACATGGGTTTGTGCTCAATAAGGTCTATAATTATTACCCCCTGGGCAATGGACTGGCTAAATCTACTAATAAGAACACAATGAGAATATTGAAGAAGATCATTTTTTTTTTTTTAACATGGTGGAATCGGTAGCTGCCATGAATTTGGGCAAGTTGTACAACTTTTATGGCCGCCATAGTATTCTGTGTTGTCCACCCCGAAAGTCGCCACAAAGATCTTCGTGTAGTCCACCCCTATAACTGCCATGTCACAATCATTTTAAACCTTTTACACCGCTGAAAGCACTAGGAAAGGGATAAGCGTTCAGTCCGGTGAGGCCCGATATTTGAACCTTGGACCTCTGCCCCCTTATGGGGTTTGAATGAACCAATTGGTCTACACCTCGGACCTGAAGAAGATCAAAGTTAAATCATAGAGATATTGAAATACAGAATCATAGAAGATATTTTGGGTATATTGAGTGATGCCTAAAGCCTAGATGAGGTCATCCTTTTATACACTAGTCTATGGGAAGGAGGTTGTGCTACCAGGTCAATTTGGAACTCCCTTCCCTCCAAATGTCATAGCAGTTGGAGCTTGAAGACACTAATATTGAACCAATGCAAACATGACTAGACACCCCATTAGACCTAAAAGAAGAAAGATAAAAGACATTTAAGAGGAAGGTCCAACACCAGGAAACTGTCAAAATATTGTTTGATGAAAGAGCCACCAAAATGATTACAAGGAAATTTAGTGTTAAAATGGGATGGAGATAGAGCTGAACCTATAAGTCCCCAAAAGTTTGATTTTGTCTAGAGTGGACCCTACCAAATATTTAAATAATGGGTCTGAATGCCTATAAGTTCACCATGATGGATGAAATAATGCTATTAATTTTGGTGAATGGGCATCACTTTTGACCCATTTTATGGAATAACTGAGGCCAAAAGAAAAATATAAACATGTATATATTTTCTTTGCTTTTTGGCTATTTTTTTCTAACTTTTGTTCCCTATTCATATTTCCTAAGGCTAAAACCCTAAGAAAATCCTAGGTTGGATTATAAATAAGGGCATTTGCAAATGCTCAAACCTTGGAACCTTGAGATTAGAAATTATGCCTTGGAGGAGTCACTGTTGAAGCCCTAGCAAAGCAGAGAGATAGAGTTTGAAGATCTAAAACCCTAGCTAAGCCAATAAGACTTCTATTGTTCTAGCCATCCCCCATTCATCCTCCATCATTGTCACAACCCCCATCCATTCGTCGCATTCGTTGCCACCCCCTAGATATGCTTTTGCAGATTCTGCCCTATCCTGCAGGTGCCCTCAAGAGATTGCGAGGCTCGCTGTAGAGCCTGCAAAGCACTCACCAGAGCCTGTTGTATACCGCAGGTGCTCTCCAAAGCCTGCTGTATACCGCAGGCACTCTCTAGAGCCTGTTGTATCCCACAGGTGCACACCAGAGCCTACGAAGCTCATGTCAGAGCCTGCCAAGTGCGCGTGATGCAAGAGCCTATCTTTAGAGGGTTTTTCTAAATGCAAGAGCCTATCTTTAGAGGGTTTTTTATTAGGATTTTAAAGTAATTTTTTATTACTCAAAATGGAATTATTTGATGCAAAATATAATTTGCCAAAAATGGTAATTACTAAAAAATGCAAATTTTGATGAAAAAATAATTTGTCGAAAATAGTAATTACTTAAAAAGGTATTTTTTGGTAGAAAAATCAATTTGTCGAAAATAGTAATTTTTTTTTTTAGGGTTTTAAGATTTAGGGTTTTCTTTTAGGGTTTCTTTTAGGGCTTCAAGCTTTAGGGTTTCTTTGGGGATATATATTCCCTTGGTATTGCATTGTAAAAGGGGAAGTGAATCCAAGAATGAGAAAAAAATTATTTATTGGTTTATTTCTATGTATTGTAGTTTTTATGTGAATGGAGGGTTTTACTGATTATTTTCATTTATTACAGTTTTTATGTGAATGGAGGGTTTTACTGATTATTTTCATTTATTACAGTTTTTATGTAAATAGAGGGTTTTACATATTATTTTCATTTACCACAATTTTTATGTAATGAGAGGTATTTTGTTTTGACCTCTTGCAATTGGATTTACATCATTTGGTATCAGAGCAAGTTAGATATTGTTGGGAGGAGAAAAGAGAAGAGAAGAAAAGAGAAAAGGAGAGGAGAGCAAAGAGGCTCAAAAAAAAAAATTGCACTCTGTGCAGTGCTTGCAGAAGGTTTGTAAAACCTTGGAGACAAAAATTGGCACTCTATGTAAGTGCTTGTAGGAGGTTTTTTTTATGTAAAAGCCTCAAAGAAAGAGATTGGCACTTTGTGTAGTGCTTGTAGAAGGTTTGTAAAACCTTGGAGAAAGAAATTGACACTCTAAGTAAGTGCTTGCAGGAGTTTTTTTATATAAAACCTCAGAAGGAGGAATTGACACTTTGTGTAGTGCTTGCAGAAGGTTTGTAAAACCTTAAAAAAATAAATTGACACTCTGTGTAGTGCTTGCAGGAGGTTTTTTTTTCATTAAAAACCTCAGAGGGAAGAATTGGCACTTTGTGTAGTGCTTGCAGGAGGTTTGCTATTTTAAAACCTTGAAGGAATAAATTGGCACTATGTGTAGTGCTTGCAGGAGGTTTGAGATATACAACCTCAAAAAGATATTGGTACTTTGAGGAGTTCTTGCAGATGTGTGGCCCTATATGGAGAGCAATTATGAGTTTGATCAAAGGAACTCACAGGAGCAGAGTTCTTTTCAACCAGAGGAGAATGATGTGAATGATGCAGGAGCCTATCTTTAGAGGGTTTTTTAAACACAGGAGCCTATCTTCAGAGGGTTTTTTAATAGGAGTTTTAAAGTAATTGTTTATTACTCAAAATAGAATTATTTGACGCAAAATATAATTTGCCGAAAATGGTAATTACTAAAAAAGGCAAATTTTGATGAAAAAATAATTTGTCGAAAATAGTAATTACTTAAAAAGGTATTTTTTGGTAGAAAAATCAATTTACCAAAAATAGTAATTTTTTATTTTTAGGGTTTTAAGCTTTAGGGTTTTCTTTTAGGGCTTCAAGCTTTAGGGTTTTCTTTTAAGGTTTCTTTGGGGATATATATTCCCTTGGTATTGCATTGTAAAATGGGAAGTGAATCCAGGAATGAGAAAAGAAATTATTTATTGGTTTATTTCCATGTCTTGTAGTTTTTATGTGAATGGAGGGTTTTATTGATTATTTCTATTTATTGCAGTTTTTATCTAAATAGAGGGTTTTACATATTATTTTTATTTACCACAATTTTTATGTAATGGGAGGTATTTTTTTTGACCTTTTGCAGTTGGATTTACATCAGCGCGTCCGACCCTGCTACAACTACAGAAACGTGAATCTGAGCCTGCTACACCATGCCATTTGCAACAACGAAATGAAACCAAAGTATATCTCATTTGAATGTATTTTATCTCATAATTTTTTAATTTGACATACTTTTTGACTTCATTATTAACTAGGATTTTATTGATGTCTAAGGGTCTCACACTGTGGAGCCCTCATAGGTATTACTAACTCCCTTGTTCTATTTTTATGTATGTAGATCTACAAGTTCTACATATTATTGAATGATTGTTGAAGCTGGAGTGGCCCCACACTGGATAATCGAAGCCCACTCAACCTGTTGGAAGCAAGGACACACTAAATCTGAAGACACTTTCTTGTTATTGTTAGGGTTTCAGAGAACCCTAGTGCCAATGTAAATCATTGTATCAAATACTCACACTGAGTACTGATTATAACAAAGGAGTTCATTGGCTCCCCCCCATTTTATTGAATACATCCATTTGTGCAATATTTGTATTTCCTTGTGTTATTTGATTTCCTGTTGTTATTTAAGTGTCGTGTCTTTGTCTTCATAGATTTACCTAGAGTTACGTTTCCACATTAAAGAGGAGAGTGACCCTATCAAGGTATGGTTAGAATTGTACGAACTTTTTGGAAAGGAATACTACTAAAACAAATTGTTTGGAATTAGAACTTTCTTCTCTTAAGTTGATTTATTTTGATAATATTGAGGACTATATTGAGAGATTCAAGGATTTGAGGGTAGATGTTGCATCTTTTGGAGGCAAAAATAAATATGATGCAAAATGCATTAAGATGATCCTTACTAATATCTTCCCCACCTATTAGACATTGAGTCTAATGGTTCATATGATTCCTATGTTCTTGAAATTGTAGAAGACTTTTACTCTTGATCAATTATTTTCTCTCCTAGTTTACTTTTAGGTTACAATGCATAATTATGGTGGAACTCCATATATACAAGCTCATGCAAAATAATTCAAATCTAAGGAGGTTGAGGCCTAGGGGCCCAAGGGCCAAGATAACTCTTCAAATAAAATGAAGACCACTTGTGGATATTGTAAGAGGGAGGGAAATCCAACAATGAATCACAACTACAAAAAATTGAAGCGGAGTTCTTAAAGTTAGGTGGACATATTCTAGATGATGAAGGAGATTTGAAAGGATTTGCCTTAACTATAGAGGTCCACTAGAGCATCCATTCTGGGGGGGAAGATATTGTTCTCACTAATCTCTTCTCTCCTTGGCCCTTTAGTGATTCATGGCCAAGAGTCAAAATTATATTATATATTGGATAGGTCTAAGGGCATTTCATTATACAATGTACTAATTATTTTATAATATTTTATTATATATGCCCTAGGGGTCATGGTTAACCTTGTTATGATTAAACCCTATTTATTGAAGAACACAAGCTTATATTGAGAAGGGGGGTGAACAGTATAAGACCACATTTTACTTTTTCTTCCAATTCAATATTATTTTGTGTATAGATAGCAGTATCAATAGCAGTAATCAAAACAATGCACAAAATACCATACACAATAAAGACACCACAATTTACGTGGTTCACCCAATGTGGGCTACTCAACGGAGAAAATATTTTACTAAAAATTTCTCAATCAATATCTTTGGGAATCACTCATAATTACAATGTTTATGGATCTCTATCCAAAGGAGATGTTGATCCCCTAATCTCAAGTTCATGGATCTCTTGCATAGAAGAAATCTTTCCCTTTATGCTCTGGCTATGTGATCTTCTAGAAGAATTTGTCTCTCTACTGCACTGATTGGTGGACCTCTCTCCACTTGAAGACTCCTCACTCAGATCTATCTTCAACTGTACTGGCTGTTGGATCTCTATCCACTGAGACTCTGTCCTGTGTACTCTATCACCTCCAAATATTTATCAATAGGATCACTAAGAACTTGCTCAATAAGCTCACATAGAACTTGCTTAACAATCTCACACATAACTTGTCAAATCTGCTCAAGCAAGCTCACCAAGAACTTGCCCAAATATGCTCAAGCAATCCCACCAAGAACTTGTCCAAATATGCTATAGCAAGCTCACCAAGAACTTGCCCAAAATTTGTCCAACAAGCTCACCAATAACTTGTCCCAAATATGTCCACAAAGCTGTCCCAAAAATCCCCACAAGGGCCTTCCCAAAAGCTCAATCAATCATACACAAACTACCACAAATATGTCTATAAATCTATCCCAAAGATCTTCTCAAAGACTCAACCAATCATGCTCAAGTAGCACTCAAAACTCATCCACAACTCTATCAAGGCTAAGCTCAAATATGAACTCAAAAATGAATGAAAATTTACTCTTCAATGGATAACAACAATGATCCACAATGATCTCAACTCAACTCAACTCAAATCAAATCATAGAAGCATAAAGAGAATTGGTAGAGACTCAATATGTTCTAATCTCAATCTCAACTCAAATTAGAATAATGGAATAGTTTGTATCATAGGACTTGAAAAATCACTTCATACATCACTTTACTAGGCTCAATCAACTCAACTCAACCAATCATCACAAGGGATAACTCTTTCTCACAAAAACCTTAGTCCAAGCATGTATCAACCAACTCAAATGTTTCCAACAATGCTCAACAAAAAATTACACATAACAATGTTATTTTCTAATTCTTTCACAACCAATGGGCTTCAACAACTATGCTTATAAAACAAGGTTTAATCACAAGGGTTAGTATATCACAAGACAATCAACATTACTCCACTTCTAAATAATAATCACCAAGGCTTTTAATTTCACAACTTCCTTATCTCTCCTAAAACCACTTGTACCATAAAATAAAATAAATTAAAATATTGCATAACCTTATCACTCCTAAACCCACTTATACCTTAAAATAAAATAAATCACAATATTGCATACCTTGTCACCTCATGGAAGAATTAGTCCTCTTGAAAAATAACAAGGCAAAATTCACTTTTGAAATCTCTTTATAAAATTAGAAATATCTCTTTACACACACCTTATTTCTTCCTTTAGGTAGGTTAATCAAATAGCCCTCGAAATAAGCTTTCCAAAGATATATAATATGATAAACTTATAAAAGGAAAATCACCAAAAATATTTCCAGTTCACAACATGCACCACAAACCTTATCTCTCCTAGGGCAACCTTAGAAAAATAAAATATTTGAAAAAATTAATAACTTGCCTTTAAACTCAGCGGGATTCGATCCCCTGTCGTTGCCCCTACACCACTCAAACTATAGCGCTAACAACCACGTGAGCCAACCACTCACATAGAAACCAAGAGAGCAAGACAACCTTCTTGCTTCCTCTGAACATGCCCTCAAAAACCACGTGTGCAAAATATTATCCCTTTTTACCTTGCAAAAACCAGCACTGACAGGATTCGAACTGCAGATCTACTGGCGCTTAAACACCTTATGCGCCTTCCTCTTGCTGCTAGGCCACAAACGCCTACGGTGATAGGTAAGGAACCTCCCTTACCTTTTTTCCCTCTTCTCTTCACTGGTTTTCGAATGAATACGACACTTCTGCTCCCTTAGTGCTTCGAACGGATTATCTTCATCGATGACTTAAGGAAAATAAAAAGTTTAGTGGCATATTTATATATGCCCACCTTTTTATTTTGATGTCGGCTATGACTAAATATTATTTTCCTGCTCCTTTTTGGCATCGACAACAATAAAATATTAATTTTAATTTTAATTTTAAAGGATTAAAATTTAAACTTAAATATTTAAAATTAATTATCTCCTTCATCGGGGCACCTTTTTTGATGAAATGAAAAGCAAACCTGGGTTTTAAGAAAAACCCATTTCAAATATACCATCCATGGTTTTAAATAAAACCTTTTATTTTGCCTGCCTTGGTTTTCACAAAAACCCTATAAATAGCCATGCTTTCCAAAATATCATAAATGCTTATTTATGAAATATTTTGGCCACCAAAACTCAATGTGATCCATGTGACATCAATGATCCATGTGACATCAATGACAACATAAAATGCCTCAAATTACCTCAAATTTCTAACAATCTCCCCCTTTGTCATTGATGACAACACCTCTAATGTAAATCACCATAGTCACTGCAAAAACCAACTCTGAGAATCAAAGTTGCTCGCCCTGACTCAATAATCTCTATGGAGGCTGCTCCTAACTCAATACTCTCTTTGGAGGCTGCTCCCCCTAACTCAATTCTCTCCCCCTTACTCAAATATCTCCCCATTTGACATCAATGGCAAAAGGGACACCTATGGGGCTAAAAGATATGACTCTTAATCTGAGCCCCCTCACCCCCTTCTCTCTTGAGGTGATTAATCTTGGGGTGGGAGTAATTTTAATCCCATATTACATTGATTTTTTCCTCTATCAACTTCCTTCCATGTTTTTTGATATCCTTCTCTTGATGAATTACTTGATCTTCTTGTCTAGAACCTGTTTGAAATTGAGTCCTACACTGTTATGCAATTTGCCCAAAGTTATTACTATTAAAACACTTGATATTGTAGTCTTTGGATGGTGCCCATATCCTGAATTCATTCTTAAAATAATTTCCATATCCATTCCTTTCCTTGTTGAACTTTCTATTATACAAATTATCCTTAGAAGTCTCACTCTCTCTTTCACGTACTTCTTTTGACTCTTCTTCTTTTTTGGTGTTTGAGCTTGACTCTCCTCTTTCTGCTTCCTGTTTCTCTTGTTCTTCTTTAGAACTAAGTCCTGTTATGATGACTGATGACCTTTGTGCATTGATAGTCCTTTCCAAGGTCCTTGAATTTTCGTCAAACTTGTGTAGCTTGTCTTTAGAACCTTTTACTTCCATCCTTAGTGAAACTATGTCATGCTCTAATATTTCACACTCTAGATCTTTTGTCTTTAATTTTTCGGCCATACCTTCTTCAATTTTCCTTGTCTCTTCAACTTTGATTTTGAAGTTGGTGAGTTCCTGTAAAAACCTTACTTTTGCTTTTTCATCTTCTTGAGCTTGAACCCTTAATCCTGAGATCTCCCTTTTTAATTTTTCAAGAGTAACCATAAGCCTTTCACATTCTATCTCTTTTACATTTGACTGTTCAACCATACCTTTTTCAACTCTTCTTGCCTTTTCAACCTTATCTCGTAAGTCAGATATAACCTGCAGAAGCTTTGTCTTACATTTCTCATCTTCTTATATTTAATCCTTCAATTCTGAATTTTCTCTTTTCAATTCAACAAGTTCCTTAAGAGTGGCTTCCTCATTTTATTTATTTGAATCTTCCTCTTCTTCAACATCACTACTGCTGGAATTGTCACTGGAATTGCTGCTTTATTTTTCCACAAATAAACTCTTCTTGTTGTAGTACATGTAATCATAATCTAAATGCCCAAAGTCTCCACATATGAAGCATTTTAGTATTATTAGACCTGTCGTGTACCTGTTTTCTTGCTCAATGGCTATAGCAAGCTCTTCATGTCGTTCTTCGATAGATATATCTTATTATTTAACTTCAATACCTAGGAGTAGGTGTTATGTTTGGAGTGGAAGTTATTCTTCTACTTATTTTATCCCATAGAAAAACCCTTCTTCATATTTATTTTCACTGAGATCATTATATTCTTCTATAGTAAAAAAAATCTCAAGATTTCTTTGACCATGTTTGTTTCCCTGATGTGTCATCTCATCTTCACTATCACTGAAACCATTACAATATCCTGATCTATGATCTCTTTGACCACACACAAAGCATTGTTCTCTTTCACATTCTATTCCTAGGAATAGATGTTCTTCCTTTTTATTATCTTACTTGTCTCTATCACTGTAATCTGAGCTATCACTTGCTTCTACAATGTAGTAATATTTCTTTGCCTTACGAAAATTTTTCTTCTTCTCATACCCGTTTTTCTTGAATCTGTCATCTTTGTCATGTTTATACTTTCCATATTCTTTTCTTCTATGACCCTATTTTTCATCATCACTATTTTCTTCATGTGGACACTTGTATGCATAGTGACCAAGATCACCACACTTGTAGCATCTGACTTTCCTTATATCCCTAAAATTCCTTGAGTCCTTATTCCTTTTGATGAAGTTAGCTTCCTCATAATTATCTAGAACTCTATCTATCTTTGAAACTTTCCCTTTCTCTTTTTTTGAAGCCTTGAATGCAATCTCTTTTATTGGAACCTGATGCTTACTTACCCTCATCTCATAAGTTGTGAGAGTACCTTGCAATTCTTCCATTGTTAGCTTGTTGATATCCATTGTTTCTTCTATTTTTGAAACCTTTGCATCATATTTCATGGGAAGTGATCTCAAAACATTTTGAGTAACTTTTGATTCTTTCATCTCAAAACCTAGGCCTCTCATGGTGTTAGTAATCTCATCAAATCGAAGTAAAAACTTTGCAATATCTTCAGAATCTTCCATTTTCAATTCCTCAAATATTTTTTTGAGTTTGTAGTTTTGCCAACTTTACCTTGGAATCTCCTTCATAAGTATTATGCAACTTGGTCCACATCTCATTAGTTGAATTACATACCATGACCTTTGCAAAATCTATCTCACGTAGCCCACTCAAAATACAATTCATTGCTCTTGCATTGATCTCAACCAATTTCCTGATAGTCTTACTACCTCGGGATCACCTTCTACCCTATACTCTTTTTCAACCATTTGCCATACCTCATATCCTTGTGATATCAAGTAGTTCTTCATCCTCATGCTCTAGAAAGCATAAATTTTACCATCAAACAATGGAGCCTTATTTGTAAATGATCCATTCTATGAAGCCATATGTGTTCTTATAGAATTTTCTCTCAAGTTGTTAGCCTTTCTGAAGGAACCCGCTCTGATACCAATTGAAGAACATAAGCTTATACTGAGAGGGGGGGTGAACAATATAAGACCACTTTTTACTTTTTTTTCCAATTCAATATTATGTTGTGTATAGAAAATAGTATCAATAGCAGTAATCAAAGCAATGCATAAAATACCATACACAATAGAGACACCACAATTTACGTGGTTCACCCAATGTGGGATACTCCACGGAGAAAATATTTTACTAAAAATTTCTCAATCTATCTCTTTGGGAATCACTCCCAATTACAATGTTTATGGATCTCTGTCCAAAGGAGATGCTGATCCCCTAATCTCAAGTTCATGGATATATTCCACATGAGAAATCTATCACTTTATGCTATGGCTATGTGATCTTCTAGAAGACTATGTCTCTCTACTGCACTGACTGGTGGACCTCTCTCCACTTGAAGACTCATCACTCAAATCTATCTTCAACTGAGTTGGTTGTTGTATCTCTATCCATTGAGACTCTGTCCTCTATACTCTGTCACCTCCAAAGCTCTATCAATAGGCTCACTAAGAACCTACTCAATAGTCTCACATATAATCTACTTAACAAGCTTAGATAGAACTTGTCAAATTTTCTCAAGCAATCTCACCAAGAACTTGCCCAAATCTGCTCTAGCAAGCTCACCAAGAACTTGTCTAAATCTGCTCTAACAAGCTCACCAAGAACTTGCCCAAAATATTTCCAACAATCTCACCAAGAACTTGTCCCAAATCTATCCACAAATCTGTCCACAAATCTATCCCAAAATTGTCCACAAGGGCCTTCCCAAAGGCTCAATCAATCATACGCAAACTGCCACAAATTTGTCCATAAATATATCCCAAAGATCTTCTCAAAGACTCAACCAATCATGCTCAAGTAGCACTCAAAACTCATCCATAACTCTATCAAGGAAAAGCTCAAATATGAACTCAACAATGAATGGCAATGTACTCTTCAATGGATAAAACCAATGATCCACAATGATTTCAACTCAACTCAACTCAAATCAACTTATAGAAGCATAAAGATAATTGTTAGAGACTCAATATGTTCTAATCTCAATATCAACTCAAATCAGAATAATGGAATAGTTTGTTTCATAGGACTTGAACAATCACTTCATACATCACTTGACTAGGCTCAATCAACTCAACTCAACCAATCATCACAAGGGACAACTCTTTCTCACAAAAATCCTAGTCCAAGCATGTATCAACCAACTGAAATGCTTCCAACAATGCTCAACCACAAATCTCACATAACAATGATACTCATGTTATTTTCTAATTATTTCACAACCAATGGGCTTCAACAAATATGCTTATAAAATAAGGTTTAATCAAAACTCACAATTCAGAAAACCTTGAAGCATTCACTCAACCACTTATGAAAAGGAAACCACAATCAATCCTTTTCACTCCAATGATATTTTAAAAATCAACCACCATAAAAAATCAATAGGAGAATGTGCTTGTACCTTTTTGATGCCAAGAAGTTGTCCACAAAATCTACCACACTAAACACAAATTTCTTTCGCCAATCTTCACAAGGGTTAGTAGATCACAAAACAATCAACATTACTCCACTTCTCAATAATAATCACCAAGGCTTTTAATTTTACAACTTCCTTATCTCTCCTAAAACCACTTGTACAATAAAATAAAATAAATCAAAATATTTCATAACCTTATCACTACCAAAACCACTTATACCTTAAATTAAAATAAATCACAATATTGCATACCTTGTCACCTCATGGAAAAATTAGTCCTCTTCAAAAAGAACAAGGTAAACTTCACTTTTGAAACCTCTTTACAAAATCAGAAATCTCTCTTTACACATACCTTATTTCTTCCTTTAGGCAGGTTAATAAAATAGCCCTCGAAATAAGATTTCCAATGATATATAATATGATATACTTCTAAAAGGAAAATCACTAGAAATCTTTCCTTTTCACAACATGCACCACAAACCTTATCTCTCCTAGGGCGACGTTAGAAAAATAAAATATTTGGAAAAATTAATAACTTGCCTTTAACCTTAGCAGGATTCGATCCCCTGTCGCTGCCCCTGCACCACTTAAATTGCATCACTAACAACCAGGTGAGCCAGTCGCTCACATAGAAACCAAGAGCGCAAGACCTCCTTCTTGCTTCCTCTGAACATGTCGTCAAAAACCATGTGCGCAAAAGATTCTCCCTTTTTACCTTGAAAAAAATAACACCGACAGGATTCAAAATTTGGATCTGCTGGCGCTTAAACACCTTACGTGCCTTCCTCTTGCCGCTAGGCCACAAGCACCTACGATGATAGGTAAAGAACCTATCTTACCTTTGTTCCCTCTTCTCTTCGCTGGTTTTCGAACGAATACGACACTTCTGCTCCCTTAGTGCTTCGAACGGATTATCTTCATCGATGACTTAAGGAAAATAAAAATTTTAGTGGCATATTTATATATGCCCACATTTTTATTTTGATTTCGGCTATGAATTAATATTATTTGCCTCCTCCTTTTTGACGTTGGCAATAATAAATATTAATTTTAATTTTAATTTTAAATTTTTATTTTAAAGGATTAAAATTTAAACTTAAATATTTAAAATTAATTATCTCCTTCATCGAGGCACCTTTTTCGACGAAATGAAAAGCCAACTTGGGTTTTAAGAAAAACCCATTTCAAACCTACCATCCGTGGTTTTAAATAAAACCTTTTATTTTGCATGCCTTGGTTTTCACAAAAACCTTGTAAATAGCCATGCTTTCCAAAATATCATAAATGCTTATTTATGAAATATTTTGGCCACCAAAACTCAATGTGATCCATGTGACATCAATGATCCATGTGACATCAATGAAAACATAAAATGCCTCAAATTACCTCAAATTTCCAACATTTATGACTTGTAATTAACCTAAATACCTCTTCTTATGTTGCTTGGGTTAAAATTTATGATATAATTGAGGTTTTGATATTGCTATAAATGCCTCCCTCATAATCCTCATTTAGATTATTAGAGTGTTGTATATTTTTATCTATGGATAATAGTAAATATTTATGGTGTCTATGGCCACCCCCAAAAAAAAAAATA
Organism: Wollemia nobilis; assembly: GCA_028583015.1. NCBI lineage: Eukaryota > Viridiplantae > Streptophyta > Pinopsida > Araucariales > Araucariaceae > Wollemia > Wollemia nobilis. Next base: position 33,066 of record JAQPPZ010001119.1, on the reverse strand, counting down.
TATTTTCTTCCTTTCATCTCTTTACATTTTCTATATAAGATTTGAGTGAATGGATTGTTTATTTTAGAAAATATTATGGATTTCAACATGACCTACCTACACCTATAGTTAATGGTTGGATGAGTAGTTTTGGTCATCGAAGGCCTGTTTGTCCACCCGACTAGTTGGCATGCATGTGGGGCACTTGGTAGACACTTTGCTTGTCTTTATGACCAATTTGTTCATTAAAGTGAGTGATTTTCTTGTCAAACCCTAGATTTTTTTTATAATGTCACATCTATCTTAAATAAGGACTCTTTCACTTGGATAGGACCCGTTGATCAAGCCTTTCTTGAATTAAAGCATGCCATGAGCACCACACCTATTCTAGCCATGCTAGATTTCTTGAAACCATTCATCATTGAAAGTGACACTTTCGGTAGCGGCATTGGGGCAATATTGATGCAAGAAGGGAGACCCTTGGCCTTCACCAGTAAAGCACTCTCTGAGCGTAATTTGGTAAAATCTAAATATGCCAAGGATATGTTGGACATCTTACATGTTGTCACCCATTGGAGACTATATCTCATTGGGCGTCATTTCTCCATTAAAATAGACCATCAGAGTCTCAAATATTTCTTAGAACAACGGGTTGCCACCCTAGAACAACAAAAATGGGTTTCTAAACTCATGGGCTATGATTATGATATCACCTATAAAAAGGGCAAAGAAAATCTTGTGGTTGATACTCTCTCTCACCAATTTGAGGCCCTTAGTATGATATGTTCTATCTCTACACCTATCCCCCAATGGATAGATTCCTTACGATAGGAGGTACTTCAAGATGCAGACCTGCAAGCTTTGATGGCTTCTTGTTTAGGGTTCACTAGGAAACATTTTATGGCAGTTTCCACAACTAGGTTTTTGGAGTTTGTTTTTATGTGTTCCTTTTAGAAAATATTGCGTACACCTAGTTTTTGGCCAATATGACACTATGCTAATTTGTATGTAATTTTTATTCATATGCAAACAACAAACAATAGAAAATCGAGCTTACATTTACAATGCAATGCCTAAAAAGTGATTTAACTTTCTAACTTGTATCCAAAAGTCTGATGAAGATTCTGATTTTTGATGCAGGCTAGATCATATGCAACATGATCGATATTGTATTACGATTTTCAAAATTGTATTATGATCGCAATATCGTACCCTCTCGATCAGAGACCAACAATTTTTATTTTGATAGAAACCTACAATTTCATGGATAGAGTGCATATAACAATAAATATCTTGGAAATACTTTCCATATTATAGTTTTTATGGATCTCTATCCAAAGGAGACATCAATCCCCTAATAAATTTTGTGGATCTCTATCCATAGGAGAACTCCTTTCTCCTTAGCTCTGATTGGTGATATTCTAGAAGAACTGTTGCCCCCACTGCTCTGGCTAGTGGATCTCTATCCACTCAAGACTCATGTACTCACTGCCCTGGCTTAATGGATCTATATCCACTAGAGACTGTCATCCTTTATACTTTTTCACGTCTAAAGCTTTATCTCAAATCTACACTAAACACAGTCCTTCGATCTAGCACAATGCTCAATATCTATCTCTGGTCTGGAACAAACCTATCCTCAAATATACACCAAAATATCTATCCTCGAATTTGCACTAAACATAGTCCTTCGTTCTAGCACAAATCTATCCTCAATATCTATCCTCAAGCCTTAACTCAAAGCTTGAATCAATCTCAAATCAACTCTGTTGGATCTGCACCAAACCTTAACTCAAGGTTTGAACAAATCAATCAATCAACTCTGCTCTCAAGTCTTCTCAAAGACTTGTCTCAAATATGCCTTGTAAGCTTCCACAAAAGCTCACACTAATATGTCCACAAGTCCTCTCTAGAACTTGTCCAAATCTACTCCACAAGTCCTCTCTAGAACTTGTCCAAATCTGCTCCACAAGTCCTCTCTAGAACTTGCTCAAATATGCTCTACAAGTCCTCACTAGAACTTGCACAAATCTTCTCAATAAGTGCTCATTACAACTTATCTAGATCTGCTCAATAAGTCCTCTCTAGAAATTATCCAAATCTACTCTCAATCTGTATTGTAAGCTTCCACAAAAGCTTACCCAAATCTGTCCACAAGTCTTCTCAAAGACTTACCTCAAATCTGCTCAACAAGTCCACACTAGAACTTGTCCAATCTCATAGAAACATAAAGAGAGTTGTTAGAGACTCAATATGCTCTATACTCATCACAATGCTCAATTACTTTTAATCACTCTCTTAGAAACATACAAAGAATTGTTAGAGACTCAATATGCTTCACCTTCACCTCAATACTCAATCACTTTCAATCACTCTTTTAGAAACATAAGGAGAATTGTTAGAGACTCAATATGCTTCACATTCACCTCAATGCTCAATCACTTTATCAAATCAATTTAGAATATAGAATAGTTTGTTTTATGGAACTTGAACAATCACTTCACACATCCACTTGACTAGGCTCAACCAACTCTACTCAACCAATCACTCAATGAAACAATCCTTGCTCACAAACCCTAGTCCAAGTATATGACATTCACTCAAAATATTTCCAACAATGCTTATCAACCACTCTCACATAACAATGATACTCATGTTCTTTTCAAACCCTAGTTCAAGTTCTTCACACAACCAATGGCTTCAACAACAATGCTTATAAAACAACTCTCACATAACAATGATACTCATGTTCTTTTCAAACCCTAGTTCAAGTTCTTCACACAACCAATGGCTTCAACAACAATACTTATAAAACAAGGTTTTAACAACAACTCTTTATTCTAGAAAACCTTGAAGCATTAACTCAACACACTCAATAAGGAAGCCCTAATCAAGTCCTTTTCACTCCAAACTTATTTTCCAGAAAACCAACCAATCAACTCAACTATGGAAGAATGTGCTCATACATTTTTATTGATGATGAAGGAACCTCTAAAATATGCCACAACCACAAACACTTCTTTTCCAAGCTCAAGAAGTTAGAAAAAGTATCACAAAGATACAATGCAAATATCAAACCACACATACACCTTATCTCTCCATCTCAATATCAATATTCAACAATAATAATTTCATCAAATGACCCTTTCAAAATGACACTTTCTACTTCTCAATATTGCAAAAATTAATGCAATAAACCAATTTTAATTTCCTAAGGTAAAAGGAATATTTACCCTAGTAATATTTCATTTACCACCTAGGTAAATAACCTAACCATTTTCCCCTTATATCTCCCTAACCTTAGCAAAGCAAGGAAATAATCAAATTTTCATTTACCACCCTTATTACTCCTTAACCTTAGCACATTGAAAAATTAAAAATCAAATTTATAAAAACCTTTTCAAAAATTCCCACTCTGCAATTTGCGATATTCGATCTTGTGCTCTCTCCCTTGCTAGCGCCTTGGCCACGACTTGCTAGCTGTGTGAGCCAAGCACTCCATGTGCAACGTAAAAGCACAAAAGATGCTTTGACTTCCTTTCTAAACTCTTTAGAGCCCTTGGCTCTTCTCCTTCACTTGCCACGTGCTCTTCAAACGATGCGCTCCCTCTTCACTACTTTCTTTCGCATGAATCTTGCACTATCTCACCGTGAAAATTTTAGATATTAAATCGAATGCCTAAGGTTTGCTTTGGCAAGGGTTTAAATACCCTTTTCCCTCCTTTGACTTGCACGTCGGTGGGTGCAATAAAATATGACGTCGGTGCTTAATAAAGACTTTATTAATTTATAAAGTTTTTAAATTCTAATTTAGAATTTAAATTTTATAAATTAATTTTATAACCCTTTGGATTTTATATAAAAGCCCTCTTTGATTTTACCACTTTGTATAAATAATATTTATTTATAAAATTTAAATTCAATTTGAATTTAAATATTTTATAAAATAAATATTAAAACCTCCTTTAGCTTTTCAAAAATATTCCTTGGGTTTTTATGAAAAACCTTTTATTTTGCTCATCCATGGTTTTAATAAAAACCCACCTTCATATGCTTCCACATAATATTAAAAATATTATGAAGCTCTTTTGTCATTAACCTTTGCATTGTTCCTTGACATATTCCTTGACATCAATGACAACTTCGTTCCTTGACATCAATGACAACTTTGACTCAAAATATCCAACAATCTCCCCCTTTGTCATTGATGGCAACCCAAATTATTTTTACCAGAAACTTAACCTTTTCTTGGTTCTGCTCCCCCTGGGACATTGCTCCCCTTGGCTCAATGCTCTTTTCAAATCTCTCCTCTTTACTCAAATACCAAATCTCTCCCCCTTACTCAAATATCTCCCCCTTTGACATCAATGGCAAAGGGTCACCTTTGGGGCTCGGGGCTAAGAATGAGCCTCTTAGCTTAGCCCCTCCCCCACCTCCTCTTGAGGTGGTTAATTTTGGGGTGGGAGTATTTCTACTCCTAGAAAGCACTGGTCTTTACCTTTATCCTCTTTTATTCTTATCTGATCCTTCTGATTCCTCTGATTATTCCTTTCCATATCCATGTTCTTGTCTATGTCCATTTTCTTGTTCCTATTCTTGTTCCTATTCTTGTTCATATCCATGTTTCTATTCCTGTTCATGTCCATGTTCCTATTCCTATTCTTATTCATGTTCATATCCATGTTCCTATTCTTGTTCCTGTTCATACTTGATTCTGGAATATCTGCTCTACACCACTTTGCTATGTGACCATCATTATTGCACTTATAACACTTAATGTTATTATTCCTTGGAGGTGCAAATATCTTAGGATTTCTCCTAGTGAAGCCATATCCTCTTCTATCATTAACCCTGCAATTCATTGCCTTGTGACCAAACTGATTACATGAGTAGCAATACCCATGGAAAGGTTATTTGTTCCCATATTCTTGTCTTTCATGTGTCCTACACTATGAAGCCATGTGCCCAAACCTATGACATGAAAAACATCTTCCATTGAAGCTTCCTTGTCTTGACCTCATTGGTCTCCTATTTTGATTGTTGTTCCATCTGTTTCTTCTTGGTGCATTGTTCTTGTTCTTGTTGAACTTTCTATTGTCCAAATCATCCTCAGAAGTCTCACTCTCTCTTTTTTTTACTTCTTTTGATGCTTCTTCTTTCCCTTGTTCTTATTCAGAACTAAGTCCTATTTTGGTAATTGATGATCTTTGTGCATTGATAATCATGTCCAAAGTCTTTGAATTTTTCTCAACCTTGTGTAGCTTGTCCTTAGAACCTTTTACTTCCATCCTTAGTGAAACTATCTCATGCTCTAATCTTTCACACTCTAGATATTTTATATTTAATTTTTTGGCCATACCTTCTTCAATTTTTCTTGCCTCTTCAACCTTGATTTTGAATTTGGTGAGTTCCTGTAGAAACTTTGCTTTTGCTTTCTCATCTTCTTGAGCTTGAACCCTTAATCTTGAGTTCTCCCTTTTTAATTCTTAAATAGTAACCATAAGTCTTTCATATTCTATCTCTTTTACCTTTTACTGTTCAACCATACCTTTTTCAACTCTTCTTGTCTTTTCAACCTTATCTCTCAAGTTAGAGAGATCTTGTAGAAGCTTTATCTTACATTTCTCATCTTCTTGTATTTGAGCCTTCAATTCTAAATTCTCTCTTTTCAATTCAACAAGTTCCTTAAGAGTGGCTTCCCATTTTTCTTTTTCTAAATCTTCCTCTTCTTTCTTTCTTTGATCTTCTATAGGAGCATCTTCTTTTTCTTCTATTATTGAAAGTAGAGTTTCTTCTTCATACCTGATTTGATTATCCTTGTTATCCTTTCTTGAACCAACCTCTAGGATTTCATTTTTGAGAATATCATCTTCATCTTCACCGCTATCAAACCCATTGCAATAACTTGCATCATGATCGAGTTGACCACAAACAAAACATTCTTCACCTTCTTGTGGACAATAAGCTGCATGGTGACCTGTATTCCTACATCTGGTACAAAACTTTATCAATCTGATCTTTTCTCCACTACTTGATTCATCTCTTGAATCTATTTCCACTTTTCCTCCCAAAACAACAATATCAAATTCATATTTTTTTTCTTTCATGACCATGTGTGTTCTTTTATTCTTGTGTCTCATGGTTCTGCCTTTGCCTTTCTTTGCCATTTGTGTTCTTGTAAGATCTTCCTTCAAGATGTTAAACCTTTTTCGAAGGAACCAGCTCTGATACCAATTGAAGAACACAAGCTTATACTGAGAGGGGGTGAAAAGTATAAGACCACTTTTTACTTTTCTTTTCCAAATAATATTATCCAATATAATCAATGACAATATCAATAGCAATAACTAAAGCAATGCACAAATCATCACACACAATAGAGACACCAATTTAACGTGGTTCACCCAATGTGGGCTACTCCACGAAGAAAATATTTCACTAAAATTTTCTCAATCAATCTCTTGGGAATCCTTTCCCTATTACAATGTTTATGGATATCTATACAAAGGATACACCAATCCCCTAAATCAAGTTTGTGGATCTCTATCCATAGGAGAACTCCTTTCTTCTTAGCTCTTGCTGGTGATCTTCTAGAAGAACTGTTGCCCCAACTACTCTGGCTAATGGATCTCTATCCATTGAAGACTCTTGTCCTCACTACCCTAGCTTAATGGATATCTATCCATTGGATATTGTCATCCTCTATACTCTATCACCTCCAAATATCTATCTCAAATCTGTACTAAACATAGTCCTTCGGTCTAGCACAAATATCCTCAATCTCTATCTCTAGTCTGGCACAAACCTATCCTCAAATCTACACCAAACTCTATCCTCGAATTTGTACTAAACATAGTCCTTTGGTCTAGCACAAATCTATCCTCAATATCTATCCTCAAGCCTTAACTCAAAGCTTGAATCAATCTCAAATCAACTCTTTTGGATCTGCCCCAAACCTTAACTCAAGGTTTGAACAAATCAATCAATCAACTCTGCTCTCAAGTCTTCTCAAAGACTTGTCTCAAATATGCCTTGTAAGCTTCCACAAAATCTCACACTAATCTATCCACAAGTCCTCTCTAGCTTATCCAAATCCCACAATATTCTCTAAACTATCACTAATCACTCAAATCACTCTTAAATCCTCACTAGAACTTGTCCAAATCTACTCAATAAGTCCTCACTAGAACTTATCCAAATCTGCTCAATAAGTCCTCACTAGAACTTATCCAAATCTACTCTCAATCTGTATTGTAAGCTTCCACAAAAGCTTACCCAAAAATGTCCACAAGTCTTCTCAAAGACTTACCTCAAATATGCTCAACAAGTCCACACTAGAACTTGTCCAATCTCATAGAAACATAAAGAGAATTGTTAGAGACTCAATATGCTCTACACTCATCACAATGCTCAATCACTTTCAATCACTCTCTTAGAAATATACAGAGAATTTTTAGAGACTCAATATGCTTCACCTTCACCTCAATACTCAATCACTTTCAATCACTCTTTTAGAAACATAAGGAGAATTGTTAGAGACTCAATATGCTTCACATTCACCTCAATGCTCAATCACTTTCTCAAATCAATTTAGAATATATAATAGTTTGTTTTATGGAACTTGAACAATCACTTCACACATCCACTTGACTAGGCTCAACCAACTCTACTCAACCAATCACTCAATGAAACAATCCTTGCTCACAAACCCTAGTCCAAGTATATGATCCTTCACTCAAAATATTTCCAATAATGCTTATCAACCACTCTCACATAACAATGATACTCATGCTCTTTTCAAACCCTAGTTCAAGTTCTTCACACAACCAATGGCTTCAACAACAATGCTTATAAAACAACTCTCACATAACAATGATACTCATGTTCTTTTCAAACCCTAGTTCAAGTTCTTCACACAACCAATGGCTTCAACAACAATGCTTATAAAACAAGGTTTTAACAATAACTCTTTATTCCAAAAAACCTTGAAGCATTAACTCAACACACTCAATAAGGAAACCCTAATCAAGTCCTTTTCACTCCAAACTTATTTTCCAGAAAACCAACCAATCAACTCAACTATGGAAGAATGTGCTCATACCTTTTTCTTGATGATGAAGGAACCTCTAAAATCTGCCACAACCACAAACACTTCTTTGCCAAGCTCAAGGAGTTAGACAAATCTCACAAAGATACAATGAAAATATCAAACCACACATACACCTTATCTCTCCATCTCAATATCAATATTCAACAATAATAATTTCATCAAATGACCCTTTCAAAATGACACTTTCTACTTCTCAATATTGCAAAAATTAATGCAATAAACCAATTTTAATTTCCTAAGGTAAAAGGAATATTTACCCTAGTAATCTTTCATTTACCACCTAGGTAAATAACCTAACCATTTTCCCTTTATATCTCCCTAACCTTAGCAAAGCAAGGAAATAATAAAATTTTCATTTACCACCCTTATTACTCCTTAACCTTAGCACATTGAAAAATTAAAAATCAAATTTATAAAAACCTTGGCAAAAGTCCCCTTTCGTAATTTGCAGGATTCGATCCTGCACTCTCTCCCTTGCTAGCACCTTGGCCATGGCTTGCTAGTCATGTGAGCCAAGCGCTCCACGTGCAATGTAAAAGTGCAAAAGGTGCTTTGACTCCCTCCCTAAGCTCTTTAGAGCCTTTGGCTCTTCTTATTTTGCCCTCTCGTAACCTGAACACCGCACTCCCCCTTCACTGCTTTCTTTCGCACGAACTTTTCACTATCTCACTTCAACAATTTTGGATATTGAATCGAATGCCTAAGGTTTGCTTTGGCAAGGGTTTAAATACCCTTTTCCCTCCTTTGACTTGCACGTCGACGGGTGCAATAAAATATGATGTCGGCGCTTAATAAAGACTTTATTAATTTATAAAGTTTTTAAATTCTAATTTAGAATTTAAATTTTATAAATTAATTTTATAACCCTTTGGCTTTTATATAAAAACCCTCTTTGATTTTACCACTTTGTATAAATAATATTTATTTATAAAATTTAAATTCAATTTGAATTTAAATATTTTATAAAATAAATATTAAAACCTCCTTTAGCTTTTCAAAAAGCTTCCTTGGGTTTTTATGAAAAACCTTTTATTTTGCTCATCCATGGTTTTAATAAAAACCCACCTTCATATGCTTCCACATAATATTAAAAATATTATGAAGCTCTTTTACCATTAACCTTTGCATTGTTCCTAGACATATTCCTTGACATCAATGACAACTTTGACTCAAAATGTCCAATAAATATTTGTGCTCATAAATGTGAAGACATTGTTGTCAACACAAAAAATTTCTTCATTACTTAAAAATTCTAATACTCCCTTCGAAGAATTGTGGAACGAAATTTGGAGAATATTAGATATCATAAATTATTACAAACCAAGACTTAATCAAATTGTAATATTTGACTTAGCTAGAATCCTAGATCCTGAAATTGCTTCTCGCTACTTTGATATTCAAAGGGTATGTGAGAGGTGGTTGGCAGATAAAAGAGCTAGCATCTCTTCAACCATTTACACCTTTGATGACTACATTGAGAATGCTATAACAGTGCACAAATTCTTAGCACACGTAGAAGATCAAGAAGTAGTCTTGGACAATAGAACAAGATTCTACAGAACTCCTAGGGTAGTACACTACCGTGAATATTGTCACGAAATTTACTTTTATGGTCAAGATCTTGAAGTTGACAATATCACCATAGCACACTTTGTTAAATTCTTAAAAGCCAATTTTTAATTGAGGAAGAACACTATATGAACCGAGAGGAACTTGAACCCATTAATGATATCTATAGACTCTTTCAGGAAGACTAAGATATAATATTTAGGATATTATAATTTCTATTTTTTGCTTTGTTTCAAAAATATAAAAAACTAAAAACATTTACATATTTGCATACTTAGTTATTTAGGTATATATATAACATATATACCCCAAAATTTTAAGCATATATATATATATATTTGCAAGATAAAAATCCTAAAATAAAAATGCTTGAATTAATAAGTGGTAAGCAAGTAGAATATGATCATATGGGAGAACAGGACCAAGAAAACATTGAGGATAGAGTACTCATTGAATATTATGTATCTTCAGAACAAGATGAAGGTGATAATGGAGAGGATGAAATAGAATATCTTGATAAACCTACATTAGATGGAAAAGAAAATCTTACATTTGAGTCTCTTAGAAAATTTACCCAATTTATAAAAAACCACATAGAAGAGTTTAATCAAGTAGTACAAATTGATAATTCAAGAGAAGGTGATATGGAATCAGCCTTAGCATATGCATTTTGAATACATACAAATCCATTATCATACATGAATTCAACAGACCAAGATAATGATCAAGTAAGACCATCTAATCAAAACATGATACCTTTAAATAAAAATCTTCAAAAACCAATAGCACAATCATCCAATATTGCTGCTAGAAACCCTAAAACAAATCCTAAACAAAAAATACAACCATCCACGACCATTTTATCTCAATATTTTAATCAAAAAATGTCAAACCAACAAAAGGCTAAACAAGTGCAAAATACCAATCATCAACAAAAAATTCAACAGAAAACAATTCCACAACAACTTCATAACAATCCTCCTACCAACACTTTACACAATAGTATTTTAGTTGGAAATCCTTATACAACAACATAAACTTATCAAAGACACAACAACATGGTGCAACAAAATCAATTTGGTGGACAACCACAGGGCCTTGAAGATATGGTCAAACAATTAGCTTCAATACTAGATCAAATACATCCTTATCTTCCCTCATATAGTTATAGAGATATGTGTAGCCAACCTTTAGATCCTATTGTGGTTGCCCAACCATAACCAAAATATTTCCCTATGCTTGTACTCCTGATATATAAAGGAACCAAAGATCCTATTGAGCATCTTCGCATGTTTAGGACATGTCATGATATTTCTCATGATGACTTGTTGTTGCTAAAAATTTTCCCTAAAAGTCTCGGAGGCATGGCTCTAGAATGGTACTATAAAATACCTACAAACTCTTTAAAGAACTTTGAAGAAATAGTAGAGATGTTTATCCATCAATTTAGTACCTATATAGAGAGGCATGTGACCATCAAGGATCTATATAATTTAAAACAAGGTAAATATGAGAGTTTTACTGAATTTTTGACTAAGTGGAGACAACTCTTAGGTAAACTATATTTTGCATTACCACATCATGAAATATTGGATATATTTATTGGTAATTTGCAAGAACAACTATCTTATGAGCTTTCTACTGCTATTGTAACCTCATTTGATCAAGCCATTGATCTATCTAGGAGGGTAGAATATGCCCTCATTATAATAGGACAATTTAAAAAGAAACATAAATACACGACTCCTAAAAATTGATATAAGAATAAGCAAGTAGTGGGTGATGGGGTCACTAATAGCAGAAACAAATCAAATTTTAACCTTAATAAAACTTTAAAGAATTTTGTATTAGAAAATTCCTCATAAGAAACCAAGAGAATTTACAAGATTAAATCAACCCTTAACTATGATTTTTACCTCAATTATTGGAACAAGGCTTAATATGGTTACCTAAGGTAAGACAACTAGATACAACTGTAGCTGGATTTATGATTGATTTACATTGTAATTTTCACCAAGTAGATGGAAATTCTACAAATTATTGTAAAAGGTTGAAACACATGATACAAGACTTGATTGATAAAGGTAATATGGAAGTTCAACAATTTCTTGCAAATAATAATACCCAAAATAATACCCAAAAACAAAAAAATCAAAATGCAAATCAAAATCTAGATATTTTTCAACATCAAATTTGGATAAGTCCATAGGAAAAATGGAAGCAGGCAGGGCAGGTGTAGCAGGCAGGCCAGGAAAATTAGGCAAAGTAGGGAGCTTGGAAGGCAATGCCCCAAGCCAGCTGAGCAAGGACGGTGAGGATTCGGAGGCCACTAAGGACGCTGAGGGCCCTCAGACGTCGGTCCCTATTGAAAAAATGTGGGATGCGGACCCACCTGATAGAGACCCGGACAAAGGGACCCAGGCTAGGGCCCCTCTCAGGAGGTTGTCCTTTGCTCAAACCCTTAAAGGTAAGGAGACCGTGCTTTCAAAAACTCTCCCTCCTCTCTCCCCAGACAAAAACAAGCTCAGGGTTGTTGTCTCTACCATGGAAGATTTTCTATCCCTTGAAACCTCGTCCCTCATCGACAAGTTTTTGGGTGGAAGGCCCGACATAGAAACAATAAGGACCTGGGCTTACTCCAAGTGGCGCCTAGCAGGAAGCATGGAGATTGTTGCAATGACAAGAGGCTTTTTCATGATCCAGCTCCATAATAAGGAAGACGCAAACCGAATCCTCTCTGGCGGGCCATGGTTCCTGGGCAGGCGAAGCCTCTTCCTTAGGCCTTGGGGAGAGGACTTCGACCCTGAAAGCCAAAGCATCAACTCTGCCCCCATCTGGGTCAGGCTTCCCAACCTGTCGGCCCATTTCTTCCATGAATACTTCCTGAGAGGAATCGCCAAAGTCATCGGGGATCTGGTCGTTATTGACAACCCCACCCTAGCTAGATCTCGCATGACGCATGCAAGGATGTGTGTAACTGCGAATCTGGAGTCCGAGCTCCCGTCCTTCATAGATCTGGAATACGGGGACTACTCAAGAAGGCAACCCATTGAATACGAAAACAAGCCGGCTTTCTGCTCAGAATGCAAAACCCAAGGACACCTGAGGAATCAGTGCCCAGACCTGGTTGCCATCAAGGAAGCACCAAATAGGAATAATCCAAAAGGCCCTAATGCAAATGGGCAGGGAAGGCCCCTTCGACCCTGGTCCCGGCCCACCAAAGCAGCTCACAAAGGCGTTTACCAGCAGAAATCGCAAGAAGACTCCGCTCATCAGAAAGGAAAAGGAAAACAACATGTGGATCCTGACCAGGCTACCCAGGTTAGTCCTTCCTTTTTTGACCCTAATTCCTTTGAAATCCTTGCTCAGACTGCCATTAAAATGGTTAGACCTACTAAAGAAGGACCAGCATCGGGGCTCCCCGAAACTCTTGTTTCCCCTCCTCCTTCCCCTTGTAGGTCCTCTCCTTACCCACCCCCAAACTGTCCTTACGACATGCCCCTAGAGTCAGAGGGGATCGGTATGAGCATGGAAGTAGAGCAGATAGGGGCAGATCCGACAGTGGGCGAAGGTTGCTCCAGCCCGACCCAGCAGCAAAACCCTCCCCCAAAGTTTAGCCCGAAGCAAACCCGTAGTTCAACTAATTCAATAGACTTTGGCAGCGAAAGGAGGAGGGGAAGAATCCCAGATGCAGAACATTACAGGATGAAAATAGAAAATGAAATAGCAAACGAAAAACAAAGCACTTTAGTGCCTCAAGACATGGCCCTCTTCGAGGCTAACAAGACCAGCAAACCTCCCCCACCCCAAGGACGGGGAAGAGGGAGGAATTCAAAGCAGTCTAAATGAAGGTCCTCTCCTGGAACGTGAGAGGCCTTAATGGCCCGCCCAGGCAGAGAGCTGTCAAGGCATTAAGGAAAGAGACCTCCCCCTCAGTCCTTATTCTCCAAGAAATGAAAATAGATGAAGTGTGGTCCAAGATTCTAGCTCGCAAAATTTGGAAACAAGGGGAAATGGTCTTCAAGCAAGCTAGAGGCGCCTCTGGGGGCCTTATGGTCCTATGGGACCCCAAAAAAGTGGAAGGTAGCATCATTCAGGCAGATGACAGCGTCCTAACCATCCTTTTTTATGATATAACCAGCAATAAGTCCTGGATCTTATCGAATGTCTACGCGCCCAACACCGTGCAAGGAAGAGGCAGGCTGTGGGAGCATCTGAGTCACATGAGCAAGGCTTTCCAGGACATCCCGTGGATAATTGCAGGTGACTTTAACACCCCCCTATTTTCGTCTGATAAGAGGGGGGGAACAGGGCTCCCAATTAGGAGCATGGAGGACTTCAGTGATTTTGTCCACTCACACGAACTGATGGACGTCAAGCTTAAGGATGCTAAGTACACTTGGAGCAACAGGCGGCTGGGCAGCAACCTCATCCAAGAATGGCTGGATAGGGTCCTGCTATCGTAGGAAGCCATCCAGGTCTTTGGAGAATCCTCTCTGTACTCCCTTCCCAAGGTTGGGTCTGATCATAACCCCATCCTTTTGGATGTTCCTCAAACCTCCAATTCCAGTGGCAATCATCCGTTTCGATTCGAGGCAATGTGGGTCAAGCACCCGGACCTGAAAAATAGAATAATCAAATGGTGGCAACAGCCCTTTCAGGGAAGTCCCTCCTACAAACTTACCCAAAAGCTGAAAGTGGTCAAGAACAATCTCAAGATTTGGAACAAAGAAGTGTTCGAAAACATTTTTGAAAACAAAAATATTGTGAGCGAAAAATTGAAAGCCATTGACAGCAAGATCCAGCATGGAGAGCTAGATGAAGAGACCAGGTCCGAAGAGAGGAAACTTCTGGCAGAATATCACAATATCTTGGCTAGTGAGGAGACTTTCTGGAGGCAGAAGTCCAGGGCCTTATGGCTCAAATATGGAGATACTAACTCCAAGTTCTTCCATGTCACCACGCTCAAAAACAGGAGCAACAACCGTATCAAAGAGGTAATTAAACCTGATGGCTCCAGTGCCCGAGGCAACAATGACATTATGCATGAAGCCTTGTCCTATTTCAGTGCTCTCCTTGGTGAGGAACCTATCTGTCAGGCAGCTTCCCGGGATTCCTTGCTCCAATTCATCCCCCGTAGGATCGAGAATGATGCCAACCAAATGCTCACAGCTCCCTTTTCTGACAAGGAAATCAAGGAGGCCCTTTTCTCCATGAACCCTGACAAGGCCCCTGGCCAGGATGGATTTCCCCCCAGGTTCTTTCAAACGTATTGGGACATCCTAGGAGATGAGGTATGTTCTACCATCCGAGAATTCCAAGCTTCTAAGCATATCCCTCGAAGCTACAACTCTACCTTTCTAGCCTTGATTTCGAAAGGACCGGCTCCTAAGTTCATAACTGACTTTAGGCCAATCAGCCTTTGCAATGTGTTATACAAAATCCTCACTAAAGCCATTGCAAATCGTATGAAAGGGATTCTGCCTCAGATTATTGATTCCTGCCAGGGCAGTTCTGTTCAAGGAAGGTCGATCCTGGATGGAATTATCACTGTCCACGAAGCTCTTCACTCTGCTTCCCAGACCAAGAAGGCTGCCTTAGCACTGAAACTTGACATGAATAAGGCCTTCGACCATGTCAACTGGGACTTTGTGAATGCCATCTTGTTGAAATTTGGGTTTCATCCCGACTGGGTCAGACTTATCAGCTGCTGCATTCGCTCTCCTTGGTTCTCAGTGTTGGTCAATGGGTCTTCGACTGAGTTCTTCCAAAGCCGGAGGGGGCTCAGGCAAGGGGATCCTATTAGCCCTATGTTGTTTATCATAGTGGTTGAAGCCTTAGGAAGATCAATCAAAGCTGCCCGTATCTCAGGGTTAATCTCAGGTATTAAAGCTACATCCCTCACGGATCTGGTTACCCATCAACAATTCATGGATGATACCTTATTGCTGACTGTGGCGTCGGTGGCAGAGGCCAAGAACATCAGGCATATCCTTAAACTCTATGAAGATGCGACAGGGCAAAAAGTCAATTTCAACAAGAGCAAGGTGTTTTTTCTTAACACCCCCCTTCCCAGGCAAATTAAAATTGCCAGAATCCTAGAGTGCTCCACTTCCACTCTCCCTACGTCTTACCTTGGTCTTCCCCTGTTCACGGGGGTCCCGACTGTTTCGATGTGGAACATTGTCCTGGAGAGGATCCAAAAGAAGCTCGTCGGGTGGAAGGGCCACTTGCTGTCCCAAGCAGGTAAGGCCACTTTAACCTTGGCCTCCCTTCAAAGTATTTTGGTTTACTTCTTATCAGTTTTCAAAGCGCCTTCTAGAGTCTACCAGTCGATTGAACAATGCCAAAAGAATTTCCTTTGGTCCGGCTCAGAAGAAAAGCAGCGAATCCACCTGGTTGGATGGGACAAGGTGTGTAGACCTAAGGATCACGGAGGGCTAGGCCTGAGGAAAGTCTCTCTTCTCAATTCAGCTTTAATTGCGAAACAAGCCTGGCGTCTGGTTTCCAATGAAAGGAATGAGTGGACCACCATCCTTAACAGGAAGTATCTCCAAGGCACTGAGTTCCTGAGCAACACCATCCCAACCCGTGGTTCCTCCTTCTGGAAAGCAATCTTGTCTAGCAGGGACGTGCTAAGAAAAGGCATGAGGTGGATCCTTGGAAATGGGCAAAAATTTGACTTTTGGGAGGACAGATGGGCAGGGGCAGAAGCCCTTAGTACCGATCCCACGTTGGCCCAACTAAGAAACCTCACTTTGGAGAGGTTTGGGTCTAAGGTGGCTGACTTCTTAAGACAGGACAGGGGCAGACTCAGCTGGAAGCCCATAGTCATTCGTGGGTTGGAGGCAGCGACTCAAAATCTCAATAGTATTTTGCAACATCAGTTTGTTCCCACAACTCCGAGTGATGATCAGATGAGATGGACAACGACAGACAATGGGATGTTCATAGTCAAATCCACCTACAATCTGCTAATACATCCTGATACTCCTCGGTTCCAGACTCAGTTAGTTTGGATCAAGGGACTTATCCCCAAAATATCCTTTTTTACTTGGCTGGTCGTCCAAGGGAAAATTCTTACTATTGACAATATGATGAAACGAGGTCTGTCCGTTCCTAACAGGTGTTTTTTGTGCAGGGCAGACTGGGAATCCATCCAACACCTATTCATTGACTGCCCCATTGCCTCTTCAATCCTAAGCGGCCTCCTTCAAGCCTTCAACATAGCCTGGGTCAGACCTGGTTCCATCAATGACTTTTTCCAACAATGGCCAAAACCGTTTGTCAGCACCCAATTGAGTTTCATGTGGAAGATCAGTCTCCACCACTTCTTGTGGTAGGTCTGGCTTGAAAGGAACTTTAGAATCTTTAATGAGTCTTCCAGAGATACAGGATCCATTACGAATAAAATCCTTGCCTTTGCCAGAGAAAACTCATTGTCGTCTTCTGTTGAGGCCCAATCTGTCCCCTCTGGCGAAAAACTTCTAGCCCAGTCCCTGAGTCTACCCTGGCAAGATGGTCATGGCAAGACTAATCCTAGGCGTGAGGTCAGGTGGATCCCTCCCCCCACCGATTGCCTTAAGTTGAATTTTGATGGCACAGCCAAAGGCAATCCGGGTCGCGCTGGGGCTGGCGGGACCATTCGAAACCATCAGGGTCACATTGTCATGGCCTTTGCAGAACCCCTGGGAGTCTCAACTAGCAATGTGGCCGAGGCTAGAGCTATCTGGCATGGACTACACCTTGCTCAGAACGTCCAAGAGCGGCTAATTATGGAAGGAGATTCCCAAGTGATCATCAATCTCCTCAACAATGATAAGGATCCTCCCTGGAAATTTGAGTCTTGCCTAAGGGAAGCAAGGATCCTATTAAAAAATAGAACTGACAGCATGGCCCACCATGTCTTTCGTGAAGCCAACAAGGCGGCAGACAAGTTAGCAAATTTAGGTGTTGACGCTGATAGATTGATCACGTGGACGTATGACCTTCCGTCGGACGTGGAAGGGATTATCCAAGACGAGGTGCGACGTGGTGCCTGATGGGGATCACAAGTTGGTTTGTCTTGCGTGGCAAGATAGGTTGGTTCAAGAATTTGGCTAAGGGGTGGCAGTGTCGGTCTCCTCAAGCTATCAGAGTTGCCAAGGCAGATTGCCCAGACTACCATGCGTGTAGGCAGGTGTTCCGTTGGCACCTCGATTACCCGGTGGTTGGCTTCCCTAGGATCGGCATTCCCATGCGGGTTGTGCCTTGGGCCGATAGCTCTTTCAGCTTCTCGCCTGATGAGGTGGCGTGGGGCCATCTCAGCTTCGCCAGCTTGGTTAGACCTCTGACATCCTTGAATCTCGCTCAGAGCGATCCTTACCATCTCAAGACTAAGGGTGTCGAGGATAACTTTCCCCATGCCAAGTCGGATTCGTAGCATGGCTCCCACGTGGCTGGTATGCGGTGGTTTGTCCTCAGACGACGTGAGCCTCATGACAAGGGCCCAAACTACCACTCGAACGATGCGGATGCATGGGAAAATCCACTCATCATTGCTCGACACGTGAGACGGTGGCACCCCAAGAGTTCCATCATTCTCTAGAGGAAGGTCGATATGGCCTCTTCTTCCCAAACCGAAACGGACACGCGACATGGCGTCCAGGTGGCTGATAGGCGGTGGCTGGCCTTCTGGTTTGGCACTTTCTCTAATGATGTGGTCTTTTTAAGGCGGACAAAGAGTATTAACATCTACCACCTTTTCCCTCAGTCTGTGCTTGAGAGTACGTCGTCCTGCTTGGTCATTCAAGAGGCAGAGGTTAGCAGAGGCAAAGTCACTATGACCTACATCGAGCCCAGTATGGTGGTTATGGAGCCTGCTGTGCAAGCCATCCTCACTGAGAGGAGGCTCACGTAGTTTTTTGACATGTTCTCTGGTCCTGATGATAGCATCACCGCCGAGGTAATGGAGTCCTGGGATGAGGGGCGGATTGTGGTCCACGGGCGAGAAATCACGGTCGACATTAATTTGTTGGCAACCATTACTGGGCAGACGACAAAGGGTCGTTCGATCCACAGGCAAAAGCACAACTGGGAGGTCGAGCTACGTGAATTCAAGGACAATCAGAAGATATTCAAGGAGGCGAAGAACGACTTAACAAGGGTTGATATTCCTGCCCCCTGGAATTTCGTGATGAAAAATGTCATGGAGTTCATCACGACAGAGGATCCCGGTAAGGTCCTTCTAAGTTTTCACTATGCTTTCATTAATTTTTTTCGTGACATTAACCCTATCAGCATACCTCAATTCCTCCTGAACTCCATGAATTACACTATTAATTCGTGTCGTAGTAAGAAAGGTTCAGCAATGCCCTTGCACCAGAGCCTTTTTAAGGTTATCTACAAGTTTGCCCTTGCTACTTCGCCCCATCCCGAACCTCTGACCTTTTCGCCCACTAAGACCCCCTGCCCCAGGGCCAGTTTGCCCAAGGCCTACTCGGGGTCCCCTGCTAAGAAACGTGACTTTGAAGCAGCCACCAGAGGCGGCCCGGCCAGAAAGAGGCTGAAGATTGACGAACCAGAAGGATCCACTAGATCCTCTGCTAGGTTAAGGAACAAGCTTGCTCTGGGAAGCTCTAAAGCCATCAGCGTTGACTCGGAGGATGAGGGGCCTGACATCAACATCATGGTTCTCAAACGCTTTGTTCTGACCTCCTTAGCGACTATGGCCAAGCAGACCGAAGAGATCCTTGACGCCCTCACCAAAGTCTTCTTCAATGAGGGCTTCCAAAGCGCTAAGGAAGCGATCGAAGACGCCGATGACCAGGAGAATGACAAGGAGCAGAATGAGGAGGATGCAGAGGAGGAGTGATGTGGACCCTCCCGGGCCATTTTTGAGGTGGGCTGATCAGAAGACCTATTGTCTGTGGGTTTGGTTCATGATCCCTGGGGTTTTTCCGCTGTCTTTTTGCGGTTATCTTCTCTGTTTTTGGTCTTCCTGTTCCGAGGCTTCCTGTTGTTTTTGTTGTAAGCCGTGGTTGGTTGGTTATGTTAGAAGGTCGAGGATCCTTTGCTGGTCTCTAGTTTCGGTGTTCAGCTTTACGCTGTTTTTGTTCAAAGGTTTTGGGTCAACCTGAAAAACCCGTTTGATATAAAAAAAAATCTTTTACTTATCAAAAAAAAGATATTTTTCAAAATCCCTTACCTAAGAATGGTAAAGAAGCAGTAAATCAAGTAGATCATCACAATGTTCCTCATCCAAATTGATATGTAGGAACCATTAGTAGCTTCATGCCACAACAAGATTTGCAAACCTCCTATGTACCTACTTTTTTTGTAGTCACAACTAGACCAATGCAATACTTTCAAAATTCATCTTCAGAAGAGACTAAAAGTGAAACAGGAAGTGAATTAGAGATTGCCTTAAATAGTTCTAAGTATGAATCAGATTGAGTTACTCCCATTACAGATTTATCAGTTCTAGAAGAACCATTTCCTAGAAGAGTAACCACTCAACCCTCATCTCAACAAATGCTTTCAAATCAACAAGCAAAAAGTGCTAGGTTTTGCTTTGGTCATAATAATATTGTAGGTACTATTGGAGCCATTACTAGATAGCAAGCTCAAACTCAAAATTCTCAACCACAAACTCAAACTCAAAATGAGAAATCAACTCCTTTTATATTAAAACCACCTATGAAAGGAAATAATATATCAAGTTCACAACATAAACCTCCATATGATATTAATGAACAACTAGCAAATATCACAACAAGAATCTCTCTTTTGGATCTTTTGAGAACTTCATCTATCCATAGAGAAGAATTAATGAGTACCTTAAGTAAGATGATGGTACCAAAAAATATAAAACCTGATGTTGTGGTTAATGTTGTAAGCTCTAATGGAACAAATTACATAGGTTTTTCAGATAAGGATATTCCTCCTCAAAGCATGTATAGAGATAATCCTCTATACATCATAGCATTAATTGGAGACATAGGTGTTAAAAGAGTTTTAATTGATAATGGATCATCATTAAATATATGCACATATGACTTTTTCCAAATATTTGGGTTTCAAAAATAATATCTAAAAAGAATTGAAATGATTATTAAAGCATTTAATGATGAAACTCAAGAAACATGTGGAGTGTTATTGATCCCATTGCAAGTCAGTACAAGGATCTTGGATACAACCATGTTGTTTCTACATTGCCCCGCATCGTATAACATACTTTAGGTTGACCTTGGATCAATGCAATGTGAGCGGTACCATTTATATTACATCAGTGTGTTAAGTTTGAATTTAAAAATCAACTAGTTACTATACATGGTGATCATAGACCGTTTGATATGTGTGCCATGGTAGAACCGATAAGAGTTCCTTTTTTTTGGATATGTCATCAACATATCCTAGTCCACCTCCATCATCAACAACTTCATCACCAAAACTTACATCATCATCAACACCTTTATCATCAACACTGTCACCATTAAAAACTACATCATCTAAATCTATAATTAAAGAAGATAGTCCTTCTACTTCATATCCTACTACAGATGAAATATTACTAAACTTATCTTTGATACTCACAACCTCAGAACATAATAGCTTTACCACTCAAGATTCCCTCGTATTATCTAAACTATTGCCATCTCCCCAAATGATGGGCTTGCCACAACCACTGGGAAGTATCTATCACGTTGGGAGTTGTGCCTTTGTTTATGCAAGGTATGATTATGGTAAAATTAATATTTTGAGTATCACAATTGATCAAAATAGTTTTTCTAATTGTTATTTTTCTAATGGATATATAAAATCAAAGTAAATGATGTGTGATATGGGTTACAGAGGCAAAGGTTTAGGACCTCTTGAAAATGGAATACAATAGCCTTTGGAAGTTGGGGAATGGCCTGCCCAATGTGGCATTGGCTACATTCCTATAAAAACCCAACCACTCCCATATAAGGATGATGATCACCTTATAACGTATGAAGAATATGTAGCACAAAAGGAATTGTCCAAATCAAGAAAAATGATATCTTCTTGTAATATGTTATCCATAGCATACCCAAAAATGATTGTTGAATCAGATGAACATTTTAGGGGGAGATATTTTTCATGATATTTCTGTTGATGAAGTTTTAAAGAATAAATTCTATTTTGATAGTTATATCCCATGTATAGCTCATGTAGAAGCAACTACCCCTCAAGAAGAGTTAGAAAAATTAACTTTAGAAGAATTACAAGAAATGGGGGTGTCATTGGAACCACCCAAATTTGAAAGAGAATAAAATATTGTGATAGAAAATGTTCTACAAGTTAACATTGGGACAAAGAAAAACCCTCGCATGGTCAATATTGGAGTAGAATTAAGTGAAGAAAGAAAAATGAATATATAGCATTTATCAAATAATATGTTGATGTCTTTTCTTGGACATATGTAGATATGCTAGGTCTAGATCCTTCTATGGTAATGCACCATCTCGTAGTGCACCCTAATGCAAAACCTATAAAGCAAAAACTTAGGAAAATGTATTCCAAAGTAGCACTACTAGTTAAAAATGAGTTATAAAAACTTTTGAATGTAACTTTTATTCAAGATATTGACTATGCTGAGTGGATATCAAATGTTGTCCTAGTAGCTAAAAAAGAAACCACTAAAGTTAGGGTTTGCACTGATTTTAGAGACATTAATGATGCATGCCCTAAGGATGACTTCCCTTTCCCTAATATGGATCAAATCATAGATTTTACAGCCATGAGTGGGATTTATCCCTCATAGATGGTTTTTTAGGATACAATCAAATTAGAATAGCTCCTGAAGATCAACCCAAAATAGCTTTTATTACACCTTGGGGTACCTTTTGTTGGAAATTAATGCCTTTTGGCTTAAATAATGCAGGAGAAACATATAAAAGAGCTATGACATACATATTTCATGATATGATGTATGATATTTTACACGACGATGCAGACGATATTATAGATCGTTCAACTAAAGAGGAAGAACATATAAATGACTTAAGAAAAGTGTTTGATAGATTAAGAGAATATTTGATTCGATTAAATCCTGAAAAATGTGTATTTGGAGTTGAATCAAGAAATTTTTTGGGGATTATTTTTTCTATGCATGGTATAGAAGTAGATCCTCTCAAAATTAAAGATATCATTGATATGACACCACCTAAAAACATATCAATGTTAAGAAGTTTACAAGGTAAGTTACAGTTTATCTGTCGATTTATTGGTCAGTTGGTAGATAAAATAGGACATTTTCTTAAATTACTTAAGAAGAAAATTCCATTCTAATGGGATGAAGAATATCAAGAAGCTTTTGAAAATATTAAATAGTATCTTCTTACTTCTCCAGTGCTTGTTCCTCCTAGACCTGATCATCCTTTTATCTTATATATTTTTGCTTCAAAACTTACACTTGGAGCTATGTTGGCTCAAATTGATGATGAAAAGAAATAACGAGCCACATATTATATAAGTTGAACATTAATAAGATATGAAACTAGATATACACCACTAGGAAAACTTTGTTTGGTAGTTGTGTTTTCTACTCAAAAGTTATGTCATTATATGCTTAGTCAGAAAACATTTGTTATTGCTAAGTCTGATCCATTAAGGTACTTGATGAGTAGACCTTACTTGTTAGGGCACACAACTAAGTGGGTTCTTGCTTTGAGTGAGTTTGAACTTACGTTTATTGGCCAAAAAACCATTAAAGGCCAAGTTATAGTTGATCAGTTAGTTGCTGCACCTCTAGAGTCTACTCACCCTATAACTATAGAATTTCTTGATGAGTGCCTTAATCTAGAAGATCTTTCTGAGTCATGGTCTTTGTATTTTGGTGGAGATAGATGCATTAGTGGTGCAGGTGTTGGTATTATATTAATATCTCCACAAAAGCACCTTATTCCTTTGTCTTTCAAATTATAATTTGCTTGTACTAATAATACTATAGAGTATGAGGCTCTAATATTAGGGTTACGAGTCGCTTTAGCCTTAAGAATTAAAATATTATTAGTATTTGGAGATTATCAACTTGTAATAAATCAAATAAATGAATTTTATTAGACACGAGATGAGAAAATCTGTCCTTATAAGGAATATATTCTTAAACTTATTTCATTTTTTGAGAAAGTAACTTTAAAGATATTCGTCCCCTAATTTGGGCAAGTATCCTAAAAAAGAGAAAGAAAAAGAAAAAGAAAAAATGAGAAAGAAAAGAAGAAAAGCAAAAGAAATATAATCCCCTTGTTCAAAATAGACAAGAAATCCCTACCCCACAAATTTGAATAAAAGAGTGGGGTAGTGATCTTGAGTCCCTGGAATTTCTTAGTTACTTGAAAGCCATGAGGTAAACCACATAATAGGTGATTTAAGCCCAACCCGCTTGGCCTTGGGTAATACATTTTACGTGGTGACATGTATATCACATTAGCGACCTTATTTTGTACAGACCAATATTCGCTTGTGGATTAGATAGCTCTTGGTAACTTGATTTACATAGTAGTCTGGTATAATGGCATGCACAAAATCATGGTTAATGAACATTTCACTTGCACACACATTGGTTCATAAAAGTTTGCTTGTATCACTACCTTACTCAAAATCAATAAATTAACTTCACAAAGCACACACATTTGATCCTTGAGAGATTTTGTATCATTGTGTCAAATCAATATGGATAATGAACTCACTTATCACACACTGGTTCTTGATAAATTTGATCTTGTATTAGACATAAGATAAAATATTTCTTTAAAGTTTGTTAGACAACATTAGTTCATCATTTATATTTCAAAGTTTTCAAAATATTCAAAAATAATTTATTTAAAAAAGAACTCATAATACAAAATTTTTTATCATGCATTACATTTTGACTTCGCTATGATGGTATAATTCCTAGGAATTATTCTTCTTAAATTTCACACTAGGAATTCTATGCCTAGTGCAAGCCATCTTTCTCAAATTTTAGGTCTAAAACATTTTGTATTTATTAATTTTCTTAAATATGTGATACGATGATTTGCTTCATATTAGTTGAGGTTTTAAAAGAATAAACAATTTCATATTATCATGCATTGCATTTTGACTTCACGATGATGGTATAATTCTTAATAACTATTGTCCTCAAAATTTTTACACTAAGAATTTTATGCATATCGCAAGTCATCCTTAAAAATTTCCTTGCTTAAATCACATTATCTTCACAAACAATAAATCTTATCAAATTTTTTTTTACAAAAATCAAATTTTCTCACAAAATCAAACATCTTCCTACATCAGTACCTAAATAATGTAATACATACAATCTTACGCTAACATCCCCCTTTATTACATTATTTGGGTAATGTAATAACTAATAGCTATACTAACATCCCCCCTGATTACATCATTTTGCAATACAAAGAGAGCTGCGAAACAATTCAAATTTGACACGTGCAAGTGCCTTAGTGAAAATGTCTGCAACTTAAGCATCGGTGGGAATGTGCCGAAGCTGAATTTGATGCTTTGGAACTTCATCTCGAATGAAATGACATTGTGTGTCAATGTGCTTTGTTCTTTCATGATGGACTGGATTCTTGACGAGGTTCAGAACACCCTGATTGTCGCAAAACAAGTGTATTGGAGATTTTGATGGATGGCCCATACTTGTCAGAATGCGACGCAACCATATCACTTCGCACACAGCTTCACGTGCGACGCGATACTCTGCCTCTGTTGATGAAATAGCAACCACCGTTGCTTCTTGTTGTGCCAAGAGACAGGACCGGATCCCAGATGAAAAATGTATCCAGTAAGTTGACTTGCGATCATCAAATGATCCGGCATAGTCGGAGTCCGTGTATCCTTGCAAGAAGAATTTGTTGTTCCTCTTGTATTCTAGGCCATATTCCATAGTACCACGGACATAGTGAAGAACACGTTTTGTCGCTTTCCAATGAGTGGTCTTAGGCTCCCGCATGAACCTCGAAAGATAGTTGACAAACAAATACGAGATCTGGCCTAGTATTGGTCCGATATATGAGACTCCCAATCAATCGTCGATAGAGAGTACCATCTACCCGAGGTGAATCATCATATCGACGATAATCGAAGTCCATTCTCCATCGGAGTTGCCATTGGCTTGCAATCAATCATGCGATATTTTTCTAGCAATGTCTTGGCATATTTTTTCTGAGACACTTTGATGGAGTGCTCCTTCTGGCTGAATTCCAGACCAAGACAATAATGGAGAAGTCCGAGATCTGTCATCTCAAAATATTTACACAAGTTTCTTTTGACAATAGAGATCATAGTTTCTGAACTCCCTGTAATGAGCAGATCATCAACATAGAGTACAAGCAACACTATCTCGTAACCCCGTTTCTTGAAATAGAGGTTTGCATCCGACTGGACATCTCTTAAATCCATGCCGCATAAGGTGATTGTCCATTTTTATATACCAAGCTCGAGGAGCTTGTTTCTGCACCATATAAGGATTTGACCAATTTGCAAACCTTCTCGCTCTTGGCCTTCCACTTCAAATCCTTCCGGTCGAGTCATGTAGACTTCTTCTTGGAGATCACCATTTAGAAAGGCACTTTTGACATCCATCTGGTGAACTTTCCACCCATATTGTGCTGCCATAGCACACATAACTCGAATTGTGGTCATCCGAGCAGTAGGTGCAAAAGTTTCCTCGTAGTCAATGCCTTCCTTTTGAGCATAGCCCTTTGCAACAAGACGGGCCTTATGCTTATCAATTGTTCCATCAGCCTTGTACTTGACTTTATATACCCATTTGCAGCCAATGGGTTTCTTTCCATGCGGCAGATCAACAAGCTTCCAAGTTTTATTTTTCATCAAAGACTCATACTCCGTATCCATAGCGGCCTTCCACCGAGGCTCACTAAGAGCATCTTGCACCGATGCAGGTTCAAGATCGTCTATGGTAGACATGAACGCCCCGTCATCATCAATATCCATATCCTCTACTTCGTACGTGGAGTTACAGTAAAGTTCCTCAAAAGATTGACAAAGATCATCAACCTCACCACTTTCTTTGGCTTCTTTTTCCTTTTGAGCCATACCGCGTGTACGAGGTCTATCCAAGTTCAAATTGGGAGGAGTGGATAAATTTGCGTCTTCGATTGTATTTGTACACCATTTTGGATTCTTCTTCGGTGGTGTTGAAGAAGATGTAGAAGGACCTCCTGTCCGTGTTGACGAAGGAATCTTCTCTTCCTTAGATTCCACAAGATCTAGGTGTACTTTAGATGTGCTCTGTGATGTGAAAGCTTCATCAAAGACAACATCTCTGCTGACATGAATTTTCTTGGTCAAAGGATCTATCAAACGATATCCTTTAGAGTGCTCATCATAACCAAGAAAAATACATCTCAGTTGTTTTCTCATCTAGCTTCTTCCTTTTCTCTTTTGGTATGTGCATGAAAGCGTGACATCCAAAAATACGTAGATGAGATATGGAGGGTTTTCGACCACTCCATGCTTCCTGTGGAGTCATTCCTTTTAGGGCCTTTGTGGGTGCCCTATTCAACAGATATACCGTAGTGGTGACAGCTTCTGCCCAATATTGTTGCCCAAGAGTAGCTCCTGTGAGCATACAACGAACCATTTCCATGATAGAACGGTTCCTTCTCTCAGCAACTCCATTTTGCTGAGGAGTATAGGCAGCTTGTTAACTGTCTCTTGATTCCATGCTTATCTAAGAATGCAAAAAATTCTTTAGAGGTAAACTCCCCCCCTCGATCCGAGCGGAGGGTTTTAATAGAAGCTCCCGACTCCTTCTCAACGGATTTCTTGAACTCGCCGGAAGAATGCGAAAGCTTCGGATTTCAGTTGGAGAAAGAAAATCCACATCTTTCGTGAGTAGTCATCTACGAATAATTGAAAGTACCTCTTCCCTCCATAACTGTTGGGTGTGAAAGGACCGCACAGATCGGTGTGAATTAACTTCGGAGGTTTTTGTGCTCTTGTTGAGCTCTTCTCAAATGGTACTCTATGCCGCTTTCCCGCCAAGCGCCGAGCACACTGGCAATGTGGCAAAAAGGGAAGGAAGACCCTTTACCATCTCATACTTACTGAGCTCAAGTAAGTAGCCATAACTAAGATGCCCATATCTCTTGTGCCATAGGGAAGTTGCCTCCTTGGTAGAGACAATCATGGCAACATGTGGAGTAGAGATAGCATCTAGGGCAAATAAGCCGTGCTTATATGAAGTCGTTGCAACTGCTTACCCTTCCTGGTAATAGTACAACACTTCTTGCCATTCTCAACACGAAAGTTGACAACCATATTTCTATCCAGGATTTGTGTGACTGACAACAAATTGTTAGCCAATCCCGAAACATAGAGGACTTTGTCAATCTGACACTTGCCATCATGAAGAGTGACTGAAACTGTACCCTCTCCCCGAACCCTGTAGGTTTTATCATCAGCAATGGTGACAGGTTTGCCCTCTTTGGCCACGAATGATTCAAACCACGATCTGTCGCCAGTCATATGTTTGCTAGCTCCAGAATCGACATACCAAACAGGATCCCTCTGTGTGGAATCTGTGGTAGTCATGAGCACCTTGTGTGCCCATTCGTAATCTGAGTCGATTCTTCAACAACAACATTCACCCGGGGTTGCTTGTTTTTATTTTGTGGTTTGTTTTGGCCTCTCTCGCTTGTTCTTATGCCAACACCCGTTGGTGTCATGGTTGTCTTTCTCACGGATCTTGCACCACCTCTTCTTCTCGTTGAGGTTGTTTTCCTTTTCCTTTCATATCCTGTTGAGAATTTCCTCCTTTCCGAAAGTTGCCTCCTTTTTGCCCATTACCTTTCTTCCTAGAACCCCGCCTCGTTGGTGTATAGGGCTGTATTGGAAGAATCATCCTTGTGAAGTTGGCGTGCCTCCGTTGTTGAAGCAGATTGACCAACTCGATGTAGGTAATTTGTCGTTGAGACACCCGGATGGAGGTGATCAACATATCAAATGAAGAAGGTAAAGCTCTCATCACAATTGAAACGAGAAGCTTTTCATCCACATAATCTCCCAAAGAATTCAATTTCTCTTTCAATTCAGACACTCTGCACAGAAAGAGTTCAACTGTTTCACCCTGTCTCAAACTCGAGTTATGAAGTTGTTGTTGAAGATGAAGAATGGTGGAATCATTCTTTCCCTCATAGATGGTTTTAAGGGCATCCCATGCCTCTTTACCACTTGCTTTGTCAGCTATATGAGGTTGCACTTCATCTGAAACAACAAACAAAATGAGCACCTTTGCTCGACTGTCTTTCTTGTCAAAAGCTATCTGATCAGCAGTAGGAGCTGTGGATCCTGATGTTGGTGAAGGCCTAGGTGTTACTCCAGTAACAATATCCCATAAATCTTCCATTTGGAGAATTGCCTTCATCTTATGTTTCCATGGTGTATAATTTGGACCTTTCAATAACTGATGAGGATCAGTCATCAACTTTGCAACAACGGCCATAGTGAAGGTTCCTTATAACACCAATTGGTCCCCCTTTCGATATACCTTTTGCTAGGCCGTTATACCGTACAAAATACCCGCCCTTACGTGAGGGAAACTATAGGTATTTAGAAAGATCAACAAAAATCACCCGCCCTTACGTGAGGGAGACTATAGGTGAGTTTTAGAGATCATACGATACGTGGAACATAAGCAGTACTGAAAGGGAATCGCCTTGTTGATGGCACCTACCATAGAAGATTCTTCTCATGCGTGGGGCGTAACTTCCCCTAAACACTATGAAGAATACTTCGTCAGGATTTACGCCTAAACACAAGAGCGATTAAGGGTAGTGGATGGAGTAAAAAAATGCAAAAAATGGCAAACTTATCTCTCCCCGACGATTTATAGAGAACAAGCTCAGACGTCGTTGTAGCAACTATATTAGGCGGTGGATACAGTAGCGCAATCACGACAGCTTTACCTGTAAGTGCTGGCCAGAGGTATCACAAATACCGAACGCTGCAGTGCAATAAATTGCACGGATGGGTTTTAATTATTCCTGGGACTTAGGGAGTGTATTTGATTTTTTTTTTAACTTTTAATGAAGTAGTGCAAAAATGAAATATGCAACATACAACATAAAAAGTGCCCACAAGAATTAACCCTCCAGGTGTCTGACACAGCCGAAAATGCACCTTTTACAATAATGCCAAAAATTTGCTTTTTTTCAGAAAATTACTCACATTCCCCCTTTGATTTTTTGAAAAAAATATCCCCCCTAAAAAAATTCTCTTTAACAAAGCATTTTAATAATTATTATGTATTTAAAGTTAAAATAAATAATTTTAATTTATATAGTTTTAAAAACTTATGAAAAAATAAATTAAAATTAAATTTTAATTTATAAAGTTTTAAAAACTATAGAAAATAAATTAAAATTAAAAATTTTAACTAAAAAAATAATAATTAAAAAAACTTTGAAAAAAATTTTTTACCTTTGAAAGGGGGGAGTCGGCGGGATTTGAACCCTCGACCTGCAGGCTCCCAGAGCCTTACCGCACGGCTCACGACCACGTGAGCCAGCGGGCTGATCCGAAAGGATCAAGGGGCCCCCTCGTATTTGAGGAGGGTCCTCAGTCTGCTGCCCGAGCGCAGCCTCTGCTGCTGGTCCCCGCTCCTCCTCCGCAGCGGACTCCTCTGCAAATCGCGGCCGCAGCGTGCTCTCCGCTGCTGCTTGGTCGCGGCTTCCTCCTCCGCAGTCATTTTTTTTTTTTTAAATTCGACGGGGGGCGCGCACGCGGGTCTACACGTCGGCGCTACGTCCAGGCGCAGGGGGTGTTTGGACGTGCTCGCGCGTGGGCGCGTTCCGCCGGGGGCCGGACGCGCTCGCGCACGGGCTGGATGCACGGCTGCGTTCCAGTGGGGGGGGCTGGACGCAGGACGCGCGACTGCGTTCCAGCCGGGGGGGGTTGGACGTAGACGTCAGCTGTCTACAGGGGGGGCCTCCCCTCCCTCGGTCGCGCGTGGATGCGCGACGATTGTCGCGCGTCTGCGCGCGATAAATTTTTTTTTTTTTTTTTAATTTTTGCTGCAAATACAAATTGCGCAGCAAACCTGCAATTTTTTTTTTTTAATAAAAACAACTGCACGGAACGTCGCGCGATTGCTCGCGGCGTGAAAAAAAATTGCCTCCCCAGCACAGCAGAAAAAAATGCGTCCTCCTCCAGCCTCTCTTCTCACGCTTCACTGCAAAAAAAATTGCCGTAGCAATCTGGCTCTGATGCCATGTAAAATTCGAACCAGTAATTTATTGAAATATTGTGCAGTTTAAATAAGACTGCAATAACAAACGGACTTCCTGGATTAGCCCGGAATGGGCGCATCTCAACAGGATTCCGCTGCAACTAAAATAACTAGTTGCTAAGTTAATTTAACAAATTAACAAAATATTAAAGTACGCTAACTATTGCATTAAAATTTTCAAAAATAGCTTCTTATTTGAAAGAAATTTTATATGCTTATGAAAAGTTAAGTCAGAGTGATGAATTAAGGTTTGAAATTCACACTGCATTGAATAAACAAAAGATAATTGAAAATCATGTTTTCAATTTTAAGTTTAATGAATCAAATCTTAAACATGGAATTGCTTATAAGTTTGAATCAAATCAATGGGGTGTGAAATGCAAAATGAAGGTTGCATTGTTTAACTTAATCTTGTTTTGGTTAGAGTTATGTAAAGCTTGGCATGCATATAATCATATATGTTTTTTACAGTGTGTTGATCGTATTTGGGATCCAAGGAAGTGATAACACAAATTTGGCATCACTTTGTACATAGTGTAAATTTTGTAAATAACTTTTTGTGTTTTCATTTTATTTTGTACATAATTTGTTGTTTCGTGAAATTTTGTTATTTGCTTGTTTTTAATGTTTTGGTTTTATGAAATCATTGGATTTGTTTCCATTGTTGTTTTCAATAATACTGGTTTATGCCACAATTTTGGTATTCAAGTTGTCATGTTGTTGTTTGTCAGAGTTTTGGTATGTTTATTCTATTGAGGTAGTTGTGGTAGTTAAAATAAACACATGAAGATTTTGTCTAGTATTTGTTCTTGGGTCATATAGGATAAATTACCTATTTTGAAAACATGTAAAACCTGAAGAAAAAGGAAAATGAGATGTTAGCGTATATCTTCATGAATTTGAACCAAGATAAAGAAATTAGAAATATTAGAATCATATTGCAAAAGCTTCACAATTACTACAAACACTTTAAAGAATATCTTTTGAAATTTTGGAAGTATGAAGTTGTCAGTTTTGCAAATTAAGGTGAAAAATTCCATATACTCTTTTAGCCTTACCTGATCTCTAACCCAAATGGCAGGTGGATTTTTTGCAAAGTACCTTATTATTGGATAAAAAAAAATAAGAAAAAGAAAAAAAATAAAAGAAAAAAGAGAAAAAATGATGAATACAAAGAAAAGTAATGATAAATCTATCACTGCAGTCTAGATAGCCTTCACCGGGGCTATAGATGCCTGATTGGCAATGGAGATAGGTCTAGACTAAAATAAAAAATACAAAATGCAAAAATTCACCTAATATATGGGAGATTCAGATAATCTCTACTGGGGCTATGAACACTTGGCTGGCAGTAGAGCAATGTCTGAAGAGACCCAGGTGGAGGTATACTTCAAAAGAGAAAATGTTCATAGCCTGAAATGTAAAATTGAAAATGGAAGGCTGAACGATTTCAAAGATATAGAATAAATAACTTTACATACACCAAGCCAATGTTGATGATTCTATTGTTTCATGTTGAATTGGTCTATTCACATTCTCTAGATATTATTGATGCTCATGATTCTAATATTTGGATTTTTGTTATTTTCAAAGTTGGATTCTTAAGTCCAAAATTTCCAGGGACATTTACCAGCAGAATCGTCATTTGTTGTGACTCCTTCACAATGACCCCAAAATTTGGGGATCCACTTGAAATTTAAAAGTTATTTGAAATTCATCTCTATATGTGGTCGATTTCATTCACCCTTGAATTTTGAGAATCCATATTCGTAATTGTTGTTTTGGTTTCAATGCCAGATGTTATCTCGTGATTCATGGGTTTCTTCTTTGTTCTCATATGGTTATGTTGTGTGGGTAAAGATTAGTATGTGTTATATTTTATTTTATAATTATTTTATATTATTTTATTTAGGTTTACTTGGTTATGTTATTATTATTGTTTTATGTTACATGGTTATTTTATAAACTTGTTTTAAATTAATTAAATTATAAAGTTTTATAACTTTATAATTTAATATAGTTAGAATGGTTATTTTATAAATATGTTTTAAATTAATTAAATTATAAAGTTTTATAACTTTATAATTTAATTATATTTAAGAATGTTATTTTATAAATGTTTTATATTCTAATTAATATTTGTCTT